>OY292415.1:9172418-10429833 GCA_958496275.1 Zele albiditarsus
CTAAATGACAATGGATGTTTAATTAAATTCCCATAGGTGAGACAATTATTAGAGATGGAGTTCTCTAATTTGTTGGCGCTCGGTACCGAGAGGCGCTCAGATGATTTGAATAATATTAAATCCTGATCCAATTTACCGACCGGATCATTAACACGTCATCAACCCCATCACGTCTAGTCCGAAACGCCAACTAATTGAACAGAAATAGAAAAGAAAAAACTGCTAGTATCTGTGCATACGAGATAAAAATTATATATCAGTCGCAAGAGCTTTAATTATTACATGTAAGGGTGTTTTTTCGCATTAACTCATCCAACCGATTCATATTTCATTTTTTTATTGTTCATCAAAGTGATATCTATTGGAAAATTTTCATTTACATTTGCTCCCATCACTTTTTCATTGAAGAGTTCCACGTGGTGCGAGAAGAAAATCGAGTTGAAGGAAATAATATTGGTGGATATGTCATTGAATGTATTCAGAAAATTATTTATTGATGATGCATTGATGAGCAAGTACCATACTCATAGAGATTGTGCGAAAGAATGATACAGGAAGGGGGTGGAATGAAGGCAGGGGGAGAGATATAAAACAGACTTAAAGCGACAATAATTCCGTCTGGCTCGACTTTTCCACATTTTCTTGTTTCATCATAAAATCATGCAAACAAACATTTCACATATAAATAATACATCCCCTTATTGTATTACAATATTGTACTTATGGCTCATGGAAGTTGCAGTACATTATGCACTGCGCAGAATGGAAAACAAAAAGAAAAAAGAATGATCATCTGATATAAAATGAACGGTATTAGAGAATTGCAGTTTTCACCCTTTGTTGAGAAAATGATATACATTTAGGATGACAATGTAGGTTTTGTATTTTCCTCCTGCAATTCAATTTATGGATTAAATCTGTATTTATTCATGATGATTGACACCACAGATATTACTCGGGCGGTGAGGAGAACAAAATTGAATGAATCATCATACATGAAATTTCGTATAAGAATACATTGTTATCAATTATACACATTAATTGTACTTTTATGTACGAAATTTCGATACTTTGAATAGCAGTTGAATTGAAATGACAAACATTCAAATGAAATAGAGGATTCCGAGTTTTCTTGATTTAGTTCGTCTCAGATTAAGAAGGATATCCGCGTTTACTATCATTGGTACGAATTTTTTCAATGATTGTAATAATGAAAATAATAATAATAATAAGCGGTATATTAAGGTTCGACACCTTTCATCAATTGACACTCATACCGACTAATAAATCGGAGAGTATGTTCATAATATTGAAGTTACGGGGCCATTGGCTTGACGACTATTACATGAAAAAAAAACCAACCACCAAGTTTTTCGAAATAACTTATTAAATCACGGGCATTTTATACCGAAAAATGGGAGAATTAAAAAAAATGTATGAGTATAGCCATATGCGATAATTTTGTGACGCTATTGTATATTTATAATACCAGGGCGTGAGTTAGTAAAAAATTCAAGCTCGACTGTCGATCGATTGCGTGACCTTCAATCGAAATAAGTGATATTCATGAAAAATCAGATTGACAGTTTTTTCATTCTATGTAAGTAGCCAAAAATTTAATCATGGGCCATAATTATCTAATGTTGTCACATTAATGCATATCATTATTGGAAATGTACAATTTATCATATGTTTCATTTTTCTTTAATGATCAGTCGTAATTCCTTTCAATTGATTAGTTATTAATAACGCTTCTTGTAAATATTCATTTTTTTTTCAATGAGAGTTGCAGTATTATTGGAAGCTTTTTTTTTGTTTTATTTCACAACCACTTCATCATTTCCAAAAAAAAAAAGAATAAAAAAAATGACAATATAATAAAAAGCGGTGCCATTGTTATCTTTTAATTTAAAATGAAAAACTGCAAATCAAAAATTAATTATTAGAAATATTTAATTTACCAAATATTGATTAACAAGCGCATTATCTGAGAGTATAGTAATTGATTAAATTAAATTATGAGTTTATATATGTATATGTATGTACATAGATGCACATTTGTCCAAAGCAACAGTATTTTCCCAGTTTCTTCTTCTATTACTTATTTATGCATCATTCTTCTATCATTCATGCAAACAAAACATTAATAGTAATACTGTGACTGCAATAGAAATGCTGAGCTCACTCGATTCAACGCACAATTGTATTATGCGATCTCGATCGATCGATGGTCGTGGACAAATATAAAGAATTAAATCGCAGTAAAGAAAAAAAAAATTAAATTACCGACACATTAAACAATAATAATAAAAAAAAAATAAATGAATAAAACGTGCGCGAGAATGATGAATGGAACAAAAATTAAATTAAAAATGCTTGATCAACTATTAATGGATAAATGAATAATACGAAAATAATTATGGATCGTATAAACGAAAATAATACTTGAGCATGACTTTGAACAAGCGTCGTGCACAATTTCGATGATCGTATTACAATTTAAAAATTACTATTGCGTAGAAAATAAAACAGTAGGGGAATGCTAAGAGTAGTTATGATGAAACGAATGGGAATAACTAATTGGGGTGAAACGAAAGGGCGGGAGAGATAGGGATAACAAAAAAATATAAAAATTCTTCGGCAAAAGTATGTGACCGGTTGATTATGACACGAGAGCGATTCCGACGAATGCACATTTATATTATATATAATGTCCCGCATCGTGAGGAAAGAATAAATAACAAATATGAAAACGAATACGAGAAATGTGGACGTGATGATTGGATTCTATGACACCGATGTTGTTAATGTTGTTGATACTTGAAGAACCATTGTTGTTAATGTTTTTTTCCCTGCAAAGTATTTCCTCGGCGAAGTATCATCATCACTCAACATGAATATTATTATTATTATTAATGTAATTACTGCTAAATGACCTTCCGAATTAACGTGAACTTACCAAATAATTTTTATACCAAAGATTTGCGCTATTACTCATGAAGAGGAAAATAAACAAATTGGTCATTTACAATTTATTATATCGGTATATATTGTTGATAATTTATGAATTAATTTTGAGTCTTGATATTTATTAAATCAATTTGCATAATAAATTATATCTAGCTTTTAAGAGAGAGAATTTATCGAATTAAAAACACATACACATATCGAAACTTTTTTTCTGCACAATTTTTTTCATTACATTTGTTTCCAATATATATGCATATAATTAATACGTATTGATTTCTTGTGGAATTGTCAATGATAATAATTGCACACAAATTTTATGAAATGAAAAGTTCACGTATTTTCATTCGGAAGTGTTCTCACAGCAGAATGTTGTAAATGACTGAACTCATTTTTAATTATATAAAGAAACTATGTTAGTTGATATATGTAGTGCACTAGGAAAAAACATTCCATATTAAAGAAAGGGGAATATATAGGCGAGAATGAAAATGGAAATGCGATGAATAAAGAAAAATCGGAATGCAAAACACAAAGCCTTCCTGGAACATAATAAACAAAACAAAAGTCACAAGAGGTGTACGAGGAAAAAAGTATCATAATAAAATAAATCAAGCGAAGAATTTGAATAAATTTATAATCAGCGTGTATATGTAATGCAATCTACAAATATGAACCAAAAAAAAAACGTTAACAAAAAAATTGACAGTGTAGCAAGCTTCAAATGCCTTCTATGTAACTAACTGTAAATATATACGATTGAATGCGACGAAGAAAAAGGATAATTTTTTTTGTTACTTCTTTTTAATTCTGTAAAAACTATATAATTATCAAGTCATCTCTTATTACGCTGTGTTACTTTAGTGATTTCGTTACACTCCCCTTGATCGGTTGATTGTCGTCATTCAACCGCAAATCTGAATAATTTTTACTTGAAGGGTCCTTGCTTTTCATCCAACATTCGTTAATTTATCAAGTGATATTACTAATTGATTTAATTCTCCCACATTCCCCTGCTGTACCTGTATCAACAGGTTGAATAATATTGATTTTCAAGACATTATGTGAAAATACTTATTTATTAAGAAATTGATTCGATAATGACATATATAAGTACAGGCAATTGCATATGAGCAATAACAAGAAATCACAGCCATGGGAACGAACATATTCATCGAGAATAATTCATCAGCGGTCGCATCTCCACCAAAAGTCCACTGCAAATTGGTTGGTACCCTTCATGTACTAAATTAATTTCGCCGGTTCCTTGTTGTGTCATGCAATTATCAGATTGTTCGGTGAAGCATTCTCTTCATCACTTATATTGTTATGCTCGAATTTTCTCAACCGAATTATCTCGCCTTTTGATACAGAAATTTGATTCAGATCATTCAATGATATTTTGATATCCTTGAAAGCATTCAATAAAAATATTGCTATAATAACTATAAAAAATCCACATATACAACCGATAATATTCTCAAGTCTCATTTGTCTCCATTCTTGAAATAAAATGCTCGAAGCAATTATAACAAAACTTGTAAAAAAAACATAATACACTGGTATTACAATTCCAGTATTGAAGAGATCTAGTGCCTTATTCAAATAGTTCATTTGTATCATAATACATAGTATTAATGATAATAAAAATACCCATGTGAGGGAATTGTACATTTGATTAGTCTCACCATAAATTGTATCTTTCAATGCAATTCCTAAGCCCTTGCAACTTATTACAGTTAGCGAGCCGATAGTTGAACACAAAAAAATATATACAATCACGTTTTCGTGACCGTGAGCAGGGCCATGATAGAATATTATATAAATATCCAATGCAATCAAAATACAGACGTAACTAATAAAGCCAATGTTTTGCAGCTTCACAATAAGATCATCTAAATTTTCCACTTCTTCTGATTTTGGTGCATGAAGAACTATCACAGTTGAACCCAATATGCATAAAATGCACCCTACCTTACCTAGTATATTTAGTTTTTCATTTAGGTATTTTGATGAGAGAAGAGCAGTTAAAACAATGCTCAATGCCCCAAGTGGTGTAACAACAGTAGCCGGTGCGAATGCATATGCCACAAAATTAGCACCCTCTCCGACGCCCACTGGAAATAAATATTATTAACGATGAATTTCGTGATTAATACGCGATATAAATTACAATTTTAGATTGATATATCGAATTAATGATTTAAAGTGTTTTCCAGGAAATGAAACTCATATTACACGAGCTTTGATACATGTATTCATACATATTATTAATAGTACATACTGATGATATGTATTTCTTACTAATTTTATTAGTTGCCAGAGAGAAGCTCGCATTACAGTACCCTTTCATACTTTCTCTGTACTGTCAGAATTATAACAAAACATGTATTAAACCTTCTATAAAAAGCGCTCAATTTCATATATGTATATATATAAATACTGCTTCACATACTTGTGATGAGTCCCGCCCACCATATCCATTGACGAAGGTAACCATGACCACCAGCTCCAGCACGAACGCCGTATTTTTGGAGTGTCAATAGAGCCTTTTTCTTTATAATGAAACTGGCACCTACATCAATCATAAAAACACAATCACTTTTATGGACCCAGTGCCGTTATAACAAATTAAGTTTTTTTACAATGGGTTAAACAATCGACAACCTATAAATAAGTTTGAACTCAACGCCAGACCTAACCCCACAAAAAAGTCCCAATTATTTGAATTGTTCATCTTGACATATATATAGTGACTCCCGAAATTATCATATATCAAACTTGAACTTGCATTATAAATATTGAATGAGGTTATTTCTCTCCGCTGTAATTATTTCTAAATCGTAATCGCTGTCCTATCTCTCATGAATTCGAAAGTCAATCGTATTTATATATGATATCGTCATATATATATATAAATATGTCAAGGTTATATATTTTTCATGAGTTATCTATATAGACACTATGTGTGCACGCCAAGGGAATGCATTCAATATATACAAAGATACATGTGAACAAATGTCACGGATTTTCGGCTGAGTATACCTACTCAATTCATATTAGTGGAATGACGAGAACACAGTTTCATCCTAATTGATTTATTTATTCTAAATATATTTAGACTTTTTCCTCTTACAATGTATCGTTTCTCACATCAGAAATATTCCTGTACACATTTAAGTAGGCATATTATTATTAATTAAATTATATAGTAAAAAATGATAGACGAATACCTAGAGAGTTTATGTTATTTAAATTATATGAAAACTATATAGGCTTAATTTTGAAATGCAACCCAATGAGTGAGAATACCAAACATTTGAGATCTTGCACAAGGTAATAAAAACATCTGAGTCCTTCAGGATCACGCGATTGATTAACATCAAGTAGAGATCCAGTTTTTGAAGTTGTAAATGATATATGCTCATCGCCAATAACGATTTCTAGTTCTTGTCTGCCTACTCGGTCCGGTTGTGGCCACAGTGAATCGTCTTCTTGCATAATCTCTGAATCCTGGATTATCCTTTTCAGCTCCTCCATGACGCATTGATGTACGTAAGCTTCCTTACGAATCATTGTATCGTTTTTATAATTGGAATTATTAGCGTAACGGAGTTTGCCATCGGGACGAAATTCAAATTCTAGAAATTCATGACCGAATTTTCCCTTATGGCCGACGTAGTATCGTATATAAAAGTCTGTTGACATGGTCGGCTAACCTCCTTGATTACTTCTGTTGCACGGTTTACAGTTTTATCACCGAACAGACTTATGTATTACTCTGATAAAAATTGTTTGCTCTGGATACAGATGTACAGACAAAAATATGCTTCGGTGACAATTTATTGTTGAATTTTTAAATATTATATGAGCTTTGGTCCTGTTTCGTTCGTTATTGTTTACAGTGTCTCGTTAATGCTGTGTTGCCAGAAGTGGAAGATTAAAAGTGACACCGCTTTATGTGGAAAGGTCGATATCGGTGTCCCGGGTCATTGACTGAATCCTTGCGAATCTACGTAACTTCTATTGAAATTTCCCGCGCCATATCGTTCACGACGCCATCTTGTAGGCAAATCACGATTTTACGGCAAAATGTTTTATCTACACATGATGGTAATTTTTCAAAATGGCGTATTATATGTATGGCTTCGTTTCGTTGCTTTCACTATCGGTTTCACAATCTAAACATGTATATATGCATACATATATAAATATGTATATGGATTTGGCCGTATTGTGCAGTACTTTTCATGCTTTACACCACTTTTTATCGCTTCTGAATTCAGTGTTGCAGTGATTGGCCGTGACTTGACATGATATCACTAATTTCACGCCTAAACTCAAACAGATGTAGAGTGACTGTCCAAATTTTCTGACATATCGAAGTTACATACGAATTTCACATGAAAACTTTTATACATTTCTAAAGATAAAAATAACCACAAACTTAATCATCTGTTCCACGTGAAAATTCGTTAATCAACAAAGAAGCCATGAGTGAATTAAGTCAAGAAGAAGTAAGTTCATTTCGTATATACTCTCACATATATTCACTATATGCTCGTTATATTGCTGAGTTATTTCTAAATGCTACAAACACTGTATATTTTGTTCTGTTAAATGCAAAATTTTACCAATACATTATTTTACTGCCGTTAAAAACGAATGATTTTCTCAGTCATATCAACTTGTGTCATTAATTTGATCATTTTCAATATTATATAACTTTTATAAGATTTTTTTTTCCCCATCATCAACTAGGAATGTAATTTGTATAATTATTATGTCTTTGTTCTACTACAAAACACAAAGTCATGAGAAAATTTCATGAGTACAATGACATTGGGGCCAAAAATCGCTGTGTAAATTTAGCATCACGCTCCGCCTTGATCCTTTGTTTTAGAATAATCTCGACGTCTATGGCTATGTTAGCTGTGGTTTCAACACTGCGTTGAATATCTTTTTTTTTTCATTGTACATTAAAATAACTAATCGTCCAAATGTTTCAACACGACATCAATTTTATCTGATGAATAATTACTTCATTACCAGATGCGAAGACGACGGTTGGCAAGGTTAGGTGGTTTAGAATCAAATGGATCTTCTGGAAATTCAAATGGTGCTAATTATTCAAATTCGCCGAGTACATCGGGCCCATCCACGGCACCGTCTGGCTTTGGTGCAGCGTCACCAATTCAAAGTCAACAAACCCAATCCCAACCAACGCAACAACAATCCATTCAACCGGATGTCCCAATGGATACAGAAGAAAATAATGAGAAGCAGTGCAATAATTCAGGCATTGACGTGGATTCAGGAATCGAAAATATGGAAGTTGAAGAGCCAGATCGAAAGGATGTTACACCTAGATCACGGGTAAGTGTTAATGAAATTCGATAATTCGGTTACTACCTCTGCGGTTATTGATGATTAAATATTTTGCCGTTGTATTATTGCAGACCACAAGTTCCAGCACTGAAGTAACCATTGATCAGATACAAGCAGTAGTATCTCGTGTGCTCTCTATTTCATGGAAGGAATCAGTTGAAAAAACAATATTTTTACCTGAAATGGCGTCGTTTGAAAAACAGGAGCACAAAATCACTGATTACACTGATATTGTGAATCGAGGATTAATAGAGGTGCTGCAAATATTTACGCGTGGCGAAGATCCATTGAATGGAATAACATCAGATTTGTCATCAGATCGCGAAGACAGCCCGGACAGTCAAACGAGTCCACTTGAGCCAAATTCCACTGTTTTTCATCCTACATCATCATCATCAGCAACATCATATCCATTACCAACATTAACAATCACATCAGCTAAAAAAGGTTCACAGCCAAAAAGTCTACTTTACTTAATAGATTGCTATGCCGAAGCTGCAATTGAAGAGCGAAATCATCCAAAGCGTTCCAGTGTACCGCCAATTTCCGATGTATTGGCATGCCTACGTGCCCAATGTATCCAACATGCGAGTCTCGTACTGCAGGGAATTATTGGCGTGCCCGACTCTACAAATATCACGTCAACAAGTCCACTTCTCTATCCCGTATTAACCCAAACTCTTCCTCGTGGGTTTTTACATGAACTTGTTGCGAGAACTCATTCGAATCTACAAGCATTTAATAAAATATTTACGCCACTATTGCAAGGTCTCTATTTATCAATGCAACAAGCAAGTTTGGTTGGTAATACACATCGTCGACCGATGGAAGCATTAGAGGAATTAATTGATATTCGTTGTGGTGCGAGCGGCAATATAAGACCGATATGTCGGCTCATCACACATCAAGTACAATTCGTACCCGATGTGATGACAACTGCCGTGGGACGTGAATTGTCGCGTACGTCATTTCTTGGACCATTTTTATCTGTGTCAGTGTTTGCTGAGGATCAGCCAAAAGTAGCCGAAAAATTTTTCAGTGGTAATCCTTCCAGTGATAAATCGATTAATTCAACATTACAGCAAGAATTGGAGAGTGCACGAACATCGTTACATAAAATGTTGCATGCGATTCTTGCGACAACCACGTGTCGCGAAGCTACTCTCGCATATTTGGCGGCATTGCTTCGTCATAATGAAAAACGTGCACAAATACAAACTGAAGAGTTTGCGCTTGCAGGTGATGGTTTTATGCTCAATCTTCTTTCTGTACTGCAAATGCTTTCAGTCAAAATTAAATTAGATACTGTTGATTCCCTTTATCCATTCCATCCGTCGAGTTTCGTCGAAATAAAGAATGATACGAGACTTAAATTATCATCGCAAGAGGTTACGGATTGGTTACAAGAGCTTGAAAAAACCCACAAATGGACCGAAGCCAAATTTCCAACACAATGTTGGTTCCTCACATTACATTGTCATCATGTGGCATTATTACCAGCACTACAAAAATATCAACGCAAATTACGGGCACTAAGAGAGTTACAGAAAATGTTGGATGAATTGCAAGCTACTGAGTCACAATGGAAGGACGCGCCATTTGCTGGACATAATAAAGAGCTCATTAAACGATGGAAACAACAGTTAAAACGTCTCGGAAAGTCAAAATCATGTGCGGATGCGGGTTTAATTGACCCAGTGCTCCTCCGACGTTCTCTACATTTCTACACGTCGGTGGCTGAAGTACTTTTGGGACTATTAATGCAAACAGCACCGGGTGTCGCGTTACCATCATTACCACTTCCTCAAGAAATACCGCAAAAATTCACAGCACTACCCGAGTGGTATGTCGAGGATATCGCCGAATTTTTACTCTTTGCCCTGCAATTTAGTCCTGGTGTAGTGGCAAGTAACATGGATAACTCTTTAACTACTTGGCTACTTGTTGTTATTTGTACGCCACATTGCATAAGAAATCCATACTTGATAGCAAAAATAATTGAAGTTCTATTTGTCATTAATCCAAGTGTTCAGGTATATTTTTTTTTTTATTCTTCACCATGAACATTTCGATAGTATTTATAATAATTTTACATTTACAATTATAGGGAAGAACTGAGAGTCTACATGATCAAGTGATGTCACATCCAATATCAAGAACATATTTAGCGTCGTACCTAATGAAGTTCTATACAGAAGTTGAAACAACCGGTTCTAGTTCAGAATTTTACGATAAATTTTCTATCCGTTATCACATCAGTTTGATTCTAAAATCTATGTGGGATAGTCCTGTTCATCGAGCATCAATCGTCAATGAAAGTAATAATGGAAAACAATTTGTGAAGTTTGTCAATATGTTGATGAACGATACAACATTTTTACTTGATGAGAGTTTAGAGTCGCTCAAACGAATTCATGAAGTGCAAGAACTGATGTCAGATGCTAGTGCGTGGTCGGCATTGTCGCAAGAACAACAACAATCGAGATCACGACAATTGTCCGCGGATGAACGACAAGCCCGCTCATATCTTACACTTGCCAAGGAAACTGTTTCTATGTTTCATTATTTAACTGTTGATATAACAGAGCCATTTTTACGGCCTGAACTCGTTGGCAGATTAAGTGCTATGTTAAATTTCAATTTGCAACAATTGTGTGGGCCAAAATGTAAAAATTTGAAAGTGAGAAAACCACAAAAATATGGCTGGGAGCCACGAACTTTGCTGGGACAATTAGTTGACATTTATTTGCATCTTGACTGTGATAATTTTGCCGCGGCATTAGCAAGTGATGAGGTTAGTAGTAGTAACTCAACCATCAACTATTTATTCAAACATTAAGTTAATTATTGACAAAGAAAAAAAAGGATTCATGAGCGATCAACCTTCATTCTATTAAATACATTTCACCTTCTTCATTTCCAGAGATCTTTTTGCAAAGAGTTGTTCACGGACGCGGCCAATAGATTGGGGAGGTCTGCTATCAAAACGACCACAGAAATCGAAAGATTCATGGCATTGGCCGAACGTGCAGCGATAATTGCGCGCGATAATCGTGCACGCGAAGAAGATTATGGTGATGCACCAGAAGAATTTCGAGACCCACTTATGGATACCCTGATGGAGGATCCTGTAAAGCTTCCGTCTGGAATAATAATGGACAAGGCAGTTATAATCAGACATTTACTCAATAGCTCAACGGATCCATTCAGTCGACAACCGCTGAGTGAAGATATGCTGACACCAGGTATCATCATTAGTTTTATTTTAGTATGATAAACTCTCATGCAATTATATTTCGTTCTGAAATAACAGAGATTTGTATTCCTTTTTGATTGCTCAGAAATCGACTTGAAAGAAAGAATAGCCGCGTGGAAACGTCAGAAGAATAGTTCCACCAATTTTTAAAATGGTGCTCGTGCACATCATATACTGATGATTTCAGTCAAGATACTTGGAGTGAAGCCACATCCATTGTGTACGAACGAAATCCGCCCCTCACAGGTGTGCTTATTTACCATCATGATGACATTTAATTATTGCATCGTTCTTGTGCGGTGAAACAAAAGAAGAAAAAGGAAAGAACACAGTGCAATGATCTCATCGACGTGCTACTGGTGCGCTCAATAAATTTACAGTTTTTTATACAATAAAATAAATGATAAAACTGCAGACTGCAGCCAGCAAACTGCCAATAAGAATTCAAGCAAGAAAAACTAAAAACAATTATTGAACGTCTGTAAATATTCACGCGCTTCTATCTATTATCCATAACCAATTTTTTTCAAATTTTTCTTCAGAATTTTTTTTTATGATTGAAAAATTACCTGGAAAAGTCGTCAATGGGTGGAATTCGCCTGGTGTAACCGGTGACGTTATTGACACAATTTATCTCGTATATTCAATGTCGATCGAGTATATAGGATTAGAATGTAAAATGTACGTAAATGAAGAAGAAAAAAAAATGTATCATTGGCTGAGCCTTTTTTTATGCATTAGAAGATTACTCTTGGCATTTTGACGTATGATAAAATAGTGTATAACGAACTCTCAAATTTTCCGTAGTGTATTGTAATAGTTATCAAAAATAAATCGAAAACATATGTGAATGCCGAAAAATATCATTTTTCCGTTTAATTCGGGCAACAAACTTATGATTGACACTTGATATTTCTGTAAACTTCAGCATTCCCATTTCAGTACTGATAATTATAGTATCATTATTGGCGTCCTTAATTAATAATTATTGTCTAATGTGAGTCTGGAAATCGAATAACACAATTGTAAATAAAAATTTGAATAACTAAATTACCCTTTCAGGTTGATATTTGTGATTTTCTTTCATCCAATGTTGCCTGGTGTACTATTAGTTAATATTGATACCACGGAGAATTTGTGGTATTAGGTAATAGCTAATGTGTAACTAATGTCATTGTACGTTATTTCTATAATAAATAGCACTAAATTAGTTTGCTCATGTTCGTTCATTACATTTTTACATGCGTTGCACAATTCTTGTTCATGATATCTGAAATGATAATTAATTTTCATTTTTACTTTTTACTTTGCACTGCCTTGGCATAGATGAACAGTATCGGATTCAATTCATTGCTTATCTTACAAGGTTTATTGACCGATACTTTCTTTAAGAAACGTGAAATAATAAATTCGCGCGCTTCCATGCTATTGGTCTGGGAGAAAATATTGTAAGATAGGTTCTATCCGGATTCAGTTAGGTTTTATATGGTTATGTATGCGTATTTCTCAATATCAAAACACATGTATACACCTCAACAATATTGTGTAATTGTCAATTGTGAACTTTATAAATATTTTCTACTGTATGTTGTTCTTCGTTGAAATAATAAATATCGTGAAAGTAGTTCTTGATGTTGAAATATCCGTACAAATTGGCATATAAATATCATCTAATGGATGTATATTAATGCAAGCGTAAATTTAATCCAAAAATAAGTTAAAACGTGCTGAGCAATATCTCCTGAGGTTCAATGAAATAAAAACCACTGAAATAATGTTGAAACAGGCTCTGAAAAAAAAATTCAAATACGATGACTTTAAGAGTGATATCCAGGCAAAAGCTACATCAGCAATATATGATGGTATGTTCTATTTATATGACATTCTTATAGCAGCGCAATTACTAAGCAATATTCATATATAAAAATTGTCCTATACTAAAATTTTCATTTAAGGGAAGCGTGATGTTTATGTTTGTATGCCAACTGGTGCCGGAAAATCACTGTGTTTTCAATTACCAGCAGCGTTGGGAAAACATTCAGTAGCACTAGTCATCTCACCACTATTAGCTTTGGTGAAGGTATACAACATACATCTATCTGCCTTTTCCTTCCGAGAAAATGAAGTATCTTTGCTATTCACAGTGATAGTTTTAGTTTTTGTGAAATTTTTTATTTCATTTCCCGAAAATGTATTTCGTTATTGAGCATATTGAACTAAGTTTAATTATAAAATTCTGTCTGGCACAGAATCAAGTTGATTTTTTAGATAGCAAAGGAATCAAAGCACATGCATTGAACTCGAAGACGGGGATAAAAGAAAAAAATGAAATATTGACAGATTTAACAAGCAGCAAGCCCACTACAAAATTACTCTATGTGACACCTGAGATGTGCACACAATCACATTTTCAAGTAACAAGCTGAAACATAATCGATACATGTTTATTTCACAGAATTTATATTGTTATTTTATCATTCATAAATATATATTCATGATTTCGTAGAATACTCTCATGAAAATGAGTAAATCAAAAACAATATCATATTTGATTATTGACGAAGCTCATTGTTTGAGCCAGTGGGGGCATGACTTCAGACCTAGCTACAGAAATTTAGGTTCATTACGAAATACGTGCCCCAATGTGCCAATGATTGCATTAACTGCAACTGCAGCGAAGGAGGTGAAGCTCTTAAATTTTTCCTATAAATCAATATACACTCGAACCATATGAATGATTTATTTATACTTTAGGTTGTTCAAGATATATTCCAATGTTTAGCGATGAAAGATCCACTGATATTTTCTGCACCTGTTTTTCGTGAGAATCTGTATTACGACGTTTGGTTCGGGGATGCGATACCCAATACGCTAAATCATTTAAAAAATTTTATTAGTGATGCACTTACGTTATCAGACGATACAAATTTACCTAAAGATAAAAAAAATTGTGGTATAATATATTGTCGTAAAAAAGAAACTACTGAAGTATTGGCAGAAAGTTTAAGCAAATCGGGGATCCCAACATTGGCAT
This sequence comes from Zele albiditarsus, assembly GCA_958496275.1. Taxonomy (NCBI): domain Eukaryota; kingdom Metazoa; phylum Arthropoda; class Insecta; order Hymenoptera; family Braconidae; genus Zele; species Zele albiditarsus. The sequence continues at coordinate 9,187,064 of OY292415.1, forward strand.
ATCACGGCGGTATGTATATATTCTTGTAATTCGAAATATTATAATATTCAAGTCGTTGACCTATTAATACGTGATTCAACAAACAATTGTCGGTTGATATATATACAGGGCTCAATAATAGCAGTCGCAATAGTGTTCAAGACCGGTGGACGTCGGGAGAAGTGCCAGTTATTGCGGCAACATGCAGTTTCGGAATGGGGGTAGACAAAGGATCGGTTAGGTTCGAATTAATGTGGAACACACATATCACAGTGTTTACATTTGTGAACAACAACGATGTCTATTATATAAAGCTATAATGCATCTGACCAATAACTTTATATGATAGCATAGGTGAAATGAAGGAATATAATTTTTTCACATTCAGATTTGTTGTTCATTGGACGGTGCCGCAAAGTATCGCTGCGTATTATCAAGAATCTGGTAGAGCTGGTCGGGATGGAAAATCAGCAAACTGTCGAATTTATTTCAGTAGCGAAGAATCCCGTGCTATATCATTTCTCATAAGACAATCTGAGACTGGAAAAACCATTGATATGGTTAAGCTAAAATATAAAAAATTTGAGGAAGTTGTTTCTTACTGTATGGAAACAAAGTAATGTACCATTTGATTACTCACAAAATACGATATGCGTTAAATACATATGTATGTGCTGGCATTCATATTTATTTCATTGCATTCAGATGTCGACATGGAGTTTTTTCCAAATATTTCAATGATAGTCCGCCACAATGTAAAAATCGATGTGACGTATGTAAAGATGAGAAATCGATAAAACAACGAATCGCTGAATTTGAATTGTGTCAGTCGCAACCAAAAAAACGAAGTAATGCGTCATACGATAGTATTGCTTTACCTAAATATGATGCATATGATGAAACGTATGATTTTTTTTTCTAATTCGAATTTTTAATCCTGTATCATAAAGGGGGATTTGAAAATAATTAGGAAAATTAACATTTTCTTGCAGTGCTGATGACGAAACGAGCTTAACGTCATCTAGAGATCAATTAATCAATGAGGGAAAACGAGAAGCAAAGGCCTTGATAGATGAACAATTTGCGCTCCGACGTGGTGACGGAAAAATTTCTCAAAAGGTGAAAAATCCGATTGTTTATATGTGGGTATGTTCATCATTTTGTCTTATATCAATTCTAGATCCATCAGCAGAATAAAATAGATGCTAAGTCTTCTCAAGTTTTGGCCGCAGAAAGTACAGATCGAAAAGTGAAGGGATTAACAGTACAAATACGGGAGCATTGTTTCAATCAATTGAAACAGGCTCTATTGGAAAATTATGAATTATTCCGGCCAGATTTGGCAGGGCATATGAGCGAGTCGATGGTACATGATGTAGCGCGCGATTTGGAATACATAAGTTTGTGTCGTATTAAAGTGGCCAATAAATACAAGTTGGATTTAACCCAAGTGGTGAGTTGACAGTTGAATTAAATCCATATAAATCAATTCGAATGTTTGCTATCTGGTGAATAAATTTTTCTATACATTATGAAATGATTTTAGATATCGGCAGTGCGGACGTCAACGAAACAAAATAGAATTTACAAATACTTGGAAGAATTTCACTTGAAAACTGCTGACAGCAGTATCATTAAAAATTCCAGTAACCTCGGTGGGTTTGTCATAAGTTCAGATCTTCAAAAGATAGAAACGGACGCACGGGAACCCATGAATAAATCACGTAGTCATATCGATTGTAAAAGCAGTCGCTCTGGATCTCCTCATGCGCTTGGGGGATTTTTAACCAGTTCTGATCTTCACAAAATCGAAACGAAAGCACTCAAACCTACTAATACATTATGCAATAGAACTGAAAATCAACGAGATAAAATATTCGAATTTAAAAATAGTGAGATCAAAAATATACAGAAAGGTGGCACCAAAAAAATCACTGGTGTTCAGAAGGACCAAAATTCATTACTTAGATATTTAGTAAAAAAAACAGAACAAACAGCTGTTTCACTACCAATTAGTGAAAATAGTCCAGGTTGTACCAAGACAGAAAAACTAAGTTTAGACAATGACGTTTCTAAACTAAACAAAGATTTAAAACGCATATCTCCCACATTAGACACGATGAGTCCACCAAGTAAAAAACAAAAAAAAAATGCCACTATTGGTGTGGAGTTATTGAATAAGACTGAAGAAAATATTAAAATCAGTAGACACAGTGAAAAGAATGATCAAATTTTGACAGAAAGAAAATATGTACCTCGTCAACGATCCAAAATAAGTTTACGCTTTGAAACAGCCGAAATTTTGAAGAGTTATCTCATGAAATTCTATCCATCACGGCGCATACCCGATAAAGATTCATTCAAAAAAACGTGCAAAGAAATAAATACACTATTGATTGAGAAAGAAATTTCAGGTGAGATATTACTATTTATTGGCGATGATTTATTTCTGAGATGACGTGATTATTATTCCATGAATTTCTAATTTATATCTCATTATTTACAGATAAAACAAAAATTTACGAATTCGCAAAAATGTATCTACGTAAAATATGATGAAATTCCGCGGACTCCTCATCAATCAGTTTTCAGACATTTTTCACAACTTTTCAGATGGTATTAATTTTCCATGATTATGTATAGTAATGTATAGCTGTCATTATTTAATTTACAAGTAACAATCATTATAAGAAACGAACAAATAAAAAAGCTATTAATCAGAAGTAGAAATTGCGTAATAATATACTTCACTGCAACACTCTCGATAATAAATTATAGTTTGGATCAGAATCAATCGTAAAACGAAATGTAAAATGACATATTTACGGTGTTTGCCCACTTCGTAAACAGCTATTTGATGTTTGCAACGAAGAATACAAAAATACATTGGTACACGACACCGATAGCTGACGAAGTAGTGGAAGTTTTAAATGTGAGTGGGTAGGACGAGAGTCTAACTAAGCAGTGTCGAAGGGGCGATTCCCAAGATCGTGTAAATTCGACCTCTGTTGAAATTAGAAACAACAAACGTGTCTCAGTCGAGGTCAGCTTCAGAAATAATTGGCAAATATTGGCAACATTTCGGGACATGTACTATCTGTAAAGCAGTACAAATAATAATAAAAAGGTGAAAACACGGCAATTGCTTTGGTTGCAGACGACTAGGTCGGCGCGCTCTTAGTCTTCCGGCTCTTCTATGCAAGCGTTTCTCACCGTCGTCGGCCTTTGAGAAATCTAAACTTAGATCATTCCCGACTCTTCGCGGGTTCAGTGCACATCAAACATATTTTACACCTTAAATTCTCCCATTTCCATTACACATAAATTACCATACATAAAAAGAATATTTCGGACGATTTGCGTAAATTATATTTGTTCATAAGAAAGTGACTGTATTGTGTGCGCTAATATTCATTCTTCCATTCAAGTGCTCAATCGCTACTTAGATACTAAAATATGGCATACAGTTGGGACAACCGTGTTAGTTTCATTGTCAGGTTCTTGTATGGTCAGTAAAATGAAACCTTTTCCTTTTTTTTTGTTAGTATATTTTTACATCTAAATAGAAATCTGCATTGATAGATATTGATAATAATGGGGTATTGGATCAACATGATTTCGAATGCATGGCCTTGAAGATGACGCTGATTGAGGGAAAAGGAGATTTCAATTACAATCGTTATCAAGAAAATCTTCATATAATGCTATCTTTGTGGGAAGAAATAGCAGAACTCGCCGACTTCAATAAAGTAAGTATATTGATGCATACTGCAATGGGAAGTGTTCATAAAGCATCAAATATTATCCTCATTACAACCAAAGTTATTCATAATAGGATGGCGTAGTAACAGTCGAAGAATTTAAAGAAGCTGTGCAAAAAAGTTGCGTAGGTCGTCAATATCGCGATTTTCCACAAGCAATGAAAATGTTTATAGATAGTCATTTTAAGTTGGTGGATATAAATGGTAAAATTGATGACCAAATATCTACTGTACAATATATAAATCAACGATATCAATACAGTGTCAATTATTCAATGATCAACAGATGATGGAGTAATTGCTGCAGATGAATTCCGTTATAATTGTGTGACTCGAATTGCTGTTGACAGTATCGATGTCCTAGATGAAGCGTATCAGCATCTCTTGACGGTATACCGAATACTGAACTGTATGTTAGAGTTTGAAATTAAAATAGTATATATTCTGATTTCATCGGAATTTATATTTTTAGGATGATGACAGAAAACGCGGTGGATTGACATTGTCACGTTATCAAGAGCTTTATGCGCAATTTTTAGGTAATCCCGATGAGAATTGTGCGGCTGTACATCTATTTGGACCACTACATGAATTATGTTAATTAGCGTTGGACAATTATACTTGGGTATTCTTATTACATACTTGTACGTATCACAAATGAAAAAGACAAACTACCGTTTGGAAAAAAAAAATGATGGCACTGCGAGAGGGCAATCTGGGAATTCAGTACAAATATTAAAATCCCATAGAATAGTCACACACCATTTGCAATTAAATTCATTACATATGTATATGTACTTTCATATTTTCACAAGTGAATTAATTACAATCTTAAAATTATATAGTCGATATGCCGTTTTATTGCGCATTGTACATACACCACAATCTTACGTTGAAACTGATTAATTTTATGACATAATATAATTTATTGATACATTTATCCATGGGACATTGAAGCCAACAACAGATTTTTATCTCTTGCGCGTGAAGCGAACAAAATATATATATATATATTTTCGTCATGGTATTGGTTCACAGATGAACACGTAAGCATGCACACGTACAATACAATCGTGTTATCAAGAGACTATCCAACTATTATATACATTTATGTGATTTCATTCTTCGTTCATCATTATTGTAAATTATTGAATTTTTTTTTCCTGTATAAAAAGTATTTGTTTAGTAAAAAATGGTACATTTACAATTTTTCTTTCAGTTACATCCGAAATCTATAGCCAGCCTCAATAAATGAACACACACAATAATACAATCACATTCATGATAATGATTAGAATTTATCTCTTAACACACTCTTTATATATGTCTATAAGTATTTAACATATTATTTTATTAGACTCTGTAATTTTTTTTCGTATACCCCGAGATTCTAAATTTATAAAAATGCACAAACATTCAGACGGCAAAAAAAAAAAAATGAATCGGAACGTTCAAATTTTCGAAAATGAACAAATGTCATTGGGCTACGCGCGACGCATATCATACATAAATAAAAATAATTGTGAATATTGTTCATTTCTCAAAATGATTAAAGTTAAATAATACATAGTAATGCTGAATATCGCGTGAAAGAAACAAATAAATTTCAAACGCACAGCAGATTAAAGAACAATTATTGTACATTGTTTCCCAACAAATGCATAAAGGTGTACTTCAATTGTTTATTTATTCTTTTTCTTAAGCTATTATAACTATACCTGTACTCTTTTATCATCCGAAAGAAGCAATATAATGTAAGTCTGTGATTTTCCTCAATTATGTTCACAATTCACTCAATTAAATAATCAATCCAAATTGACTGTTTGATGAATATGTATCATATGCTTTATAAGTAAAAATTGAAATTTGTGTAAATGAATTGTATTGAGACTTGCCGCATATATAGAGTCCTTTTATACACTGTCACTTATCATTGTTTTTCATCTAATCTATATAATTTATACCGGTGTAGGAAGTGGTTGGGTGGCCGGAAACATTCTGGACAAGAGGAGTGGTGGCGTCGACGTGTTGTTGGTGACTTGCGGCCGGGTTGTTATTGAGCACCGCCTCACGTTGTCGGATGCGTTTTCTTCTACCGCCTGACATCACGTCTGCAAACCAAAAAAAATTGACCGACCATAAATAAATGCTATGTTGGTACCATAATTGTCGCACCACTTTATTATTATGATGATGATCATAATGACGAGTCCACTGATTGATGAAACGCAGTAGTTATTTCAAAAGTAAATAAAGATTATTAATATTTCTTTTAATATTTAATCGCCGTTTTTCACATGATTTGTGGGTGTACAATTTTATTTTCGTCTCCGGAATAAAAGTATCAAAAATGATTGTCAACAAAACAGGAAATTGGTTAGTTCAGTTATGAAGAAAAAAAAAGCCCACTATCAAACACGACATACAATACAGATTGCAACTAATAGAAATTATCAATTGCATCATGATGATTTAATTGAAAACAGATATATTTACGAATAAAATAAAAAAATGAAAAAAAAAGTGGATAGGTTGCATACCTATCAGTCAAAATCGAGTACTCGATAAGTACTTATGGGTGTGGTAGATGAATTGATTTTGCTTACTCGGTGGTTCAAAGAAGTCTCTTGAACGTTGTCAAGATTTCCTTTCATAGCTCTCCTGTGATTTGCCAGCTTCTCCCGATTCATAGGTGATCCTGGAATCACCGTCAGTTACCAGTAACTTCTTGTCTTTTAGCAGAATTTCGCGCAAACTTCTTCATTAAATATATACATATACATAATTTCCCAACACCTCGCACATAATTTATGCAGATTACATCGATAAAAATTAATATTAGTTATAGCATTTCTACATATAAATACGCTGAAACGGCACTGCTTATATTTTTCGCAATGGAAAATTATAATTCGCGGCCGTTGCGTTTTAACAATCGGTGGAATTTTTCCAATAACGATTAATTAATGTTTATGTATTTCGCCATTGACATGAAAAAGGAACAAAGTAGAACATTGTTTCTTCTTTTCATCTATTTTCGGGAGCCAATTATTAATTATTATTGTCAATGAAATTCCATACCTATATAACTGAGTAACACTGGCAGGAAAATTAGACCGTGAGCTGCGCCAAAAAGTACTATTCCCAAGTACATTCTGAAGTAGAATACCTGAAAAAATAATGGAGGAATGAAGATCGAGGAATTCCACACAGAATGCCATATGTTTTTGCTTTTTTTTATATATATGAAAATATAAAAGAAAAATACTAAACTAACCTTGAAAATCTGACTTTTGGCAAATCCTAAAACAATGATACCGCCAAATTTAGTGAGTGTAATTCCGCTAAATATGGAACTTCCCATATTGATTACAGCATCCTCAACTCTTTCAATTCTTGTCGCTTTAACTGACATTGAGAACGAATGCACCAAATGACTGCAAAATTCGACCGATATACCAATAGCCTAAAAAGTGATATATATATATATATATATATATATATATATAGACGTCAATAAACAATAGAATGATTATGATTTCAGGTTTCTTTTCTAAGTATTCATTGATGAACTCTCACCATGACAAGATTAACAAGGGACACAGCATTGAGTGTAATATGCCACCAATACATCAGTCCACCGATATTAACTAATATCATTGTTATTGTTATGATAACAACTAAAGATGAGAAGATATCGAGGCCCATTAGGAGGAATGTGACGACAAAGATAGCAAGAAGTGAGATACCAATACTCTTCAATGTATCGGACCACATAGTCAAATACTGTTCGTAAAATACATAGAAAACGCTGTATGGAAACACTTCAACTGTTGTATTTTTATTGTCACGATTAAGATTTTCGTTCAACATTGTAGTTATATTTGCCGATATCTTTCTAGCTGCTCTCATAGATTCGTAATAATCAGCTGAACTCTTGAGAATTGAATGATAGGTCCTGAAATATGATGCACCAACAGTAGAAAGATTATTTTTGGGATTCTGCACGTAATTTACACCTTGACCGTAGGCCGCATGACCACCTTTAGCGCACTGATCATCTGGATTATCATTCAAAAAGAATGAGACATATTTTTGAAAGTCCACAGCATTTGGTCGACCATATTCAGTTACATTTATATCACACGAACGGCAGCCGTAGTGCCCACTATGTGGACAGAATGAATTATTAGACGTAAAATATTTACAACAATCCTCCAATTGGGACCAATCGAAATAATCATCTAGCCATGAAGATGCTGGTTTGGCAATATACGTTATATTCGACTGTTGTGCTGCAACAAATATTTGTGTTGTTACAGAGTCTGTATTGCAATATTGTCCACTGCAAACCAAATTTTGCGATTCTGTTTTGGAATAATCTAAATCACCCTTCACAACGAAATACATTGGTGGACCAATCGATAAATAATCATTCAATGATACGAAGTACTTTAATACGAAACTGTCTTCTGGCATTGATAATTCTTGATCCAAACCAATTTCAATGTGAGGCACAACGGCTATACTTGTACAGAGCCAACCAAAGAAAATCACCATTACACTGGCACGCACCCATTTTTTTAGCAGCAATGGAACATATGCGTATTTAAATATTTTGTATAGAATTCCATCCACAACTTCTTCGCCACTGTCTTTTTTCGATCCATGTATCCAACAACAAATATCGAATTTGTTGCTCGTTTGTCGTATGGTGTCCAACGTCAATAAACTCACGAAACACGTGATTTGCAGTAGGAAATCAATGAGCAATGCCATTCCCGCGTAAAGTGCGAATGCTCTGACAGCTGGCATGTCAGAAAGTCCACCGAGGAAGAAGCAACAGCTCTCTGAGATACTTGTCAATAGCATACTGGGCCCAACCTGACCCAATGTACGACCAATATGTTCAGGAATAGATTCATTTGGTCGCCTGCCTTCTCTCTGATGTGTTTGCACCAATATAAAGACATTGTCAACTCCCACAGCTAATACTAAAAATGGTATCACTTCAATGATAATTAATGTCGCTGGTAAACCAATAATGGCGAATAATCCCACGGAAGATACTACAGATGCCAACACAATTAACACCCCACCAAGCCCAAGTGTAATTTTCGAATCAATCAGTAATCGCTTGAACGATCTCATTTGTCCTAATGAAATTGTTATGTACGCAAACATTATAATATACGAAACAAGAATTGTTGATATATCAGATTGGGATTCGCGGTACAATTCATCTTCAATCGACCTTTCAGATGTGAATGCAACGCTCATATATTTTGGTAAATTTTTCGGTGATGTCCAATTTTTCATGAATGCGATGAACTTTTGTTCCCATTCCATTGCCGGTTGTAACTTCGTTTTATTATGATAATTATTCACCAATATTGTGAGGACAATTGCTGTGGCTTTTTCATACGGTGGATCGTGAAGTGATTGACCGGGCGACAGGAATCCACCCACGGCGATGGCTGGTTCAACGGGCCCACCGTATTTTGCCAGGCAATCTGGTTTGTATGGGTTGCCTGTGCAAGCTTTGAAATGATCGAGATAATTTGTGGTGAAATTGCCTTCTTCACCCGTTTGGTCGAATGTCTCCATGTCGTCTTGGAAATAACCCCAAATGCTTTGGATTGCACATTGTTCAACAGTTGGCGATCCGGTAAATGCATTTGCTAATGGAGCAAAACATATATCACCAAGTGTGTAATTATTCTGTGTTATAATACTTTTGATTCCCTCTTGGAGTTCATAAATTTTCTTGAGAAACTCGGCATGGAATATCGGCCCGAATGTTATTGGCCCGTTTGATGTATTGTGTATTATGTTCGGTAGACCAATTGACGATATGATAATTTGTTCATTCCTGTAGAATGGTTCAAAGTGGCTATCGAAGAAATCTCGTTCAATACGAGATCGTGAACTAGGTGATGCCCACAATTCGACTGGATCTGTTGTAACATGCATGTATGGTATGCCGACGCTGAAAATTGCGATACAAATGCCACCCACCGCCAAAACAATCCATGGATGTTTAGCACAGGCTGAAATAAAAATAAATATTAATAAGAACAGTTCACACTGCGATAAAAAAGGTTTATTTGGCCCTCCTGTCAACAGCCCGCAAGCATTTCCATCGCGGCGCAAAACTCGCGTGGTTTCGAATTCAATAGAATGTAAATAATGACTATAAAAATCGTATCATCCACTTGGATCTCATTTCTCTGACGCATGACTTACGATTCTCAATGAATTTGATGATCATATTCAAATATATCTTATTTAACGTCAGAATGTGAATTCATATAAAAGCTCATTAAATTGTCGTTAAATGGATGTTGGTATTTCATTAAAGTAGCAGGGTATACAAACATATGACCAAAGCACCTGAACGATTTTCCGCGATTGTGTTATCGGTGATTAGGGTCTAGCCTGGGGTCGAATTTATCTTTCAGTCTAAAATACTCTCTAGATTTTAATTGGTTCCCAAATTGCAATTGGAAAATTATTCTTATCAATGTCAAAATTGCCTGGATAAAAATTACGCGGTGCTCGGTTGGGCGATTACGGTTTGCACACCCTATTAAAGATCCATTCATTGTTTTATCGAAACATTATTACTCACCGGTTCCCCATCTGCAGAAAAACTCTTGTAGAAATTTATCAGTATTTGCACCGAGTCGTTCAATCGCTGTTGATTCCTCACTATCCATTCCTCCAGGCAAATCATCCGCTGATATAACACCTACAAATTTATTTCATCCAATATATTCCATTGTAATAAATAAATTGAGAGATGATATGCTTGAAACAATAACATAAAGCTCCATATACATTTTTCATTACATTATATGTGTGAAGAAAAACTTATTGAAATTTCTTTCAAATGTTTCTATGCTGTAGAAAAAAAAAATATAATAATAAAATACGGGAAAAGTCGTAAGCGAAATTGTGCGGGATTTAATTTTCTGTGCACTCAGCCATTAAATTGCAACAAAATGTGGAGAATAATAGCTAGCGACAAAGGTTAACAGCAATAATGAAGCTCATAAAGCATTGCATGCGAGCGGATATCAAACGATAGCGAGTAGTAATCATTCTCCTGATGAGTAGGTATAGATTGTAGACGGTAGTAAATTGAATATAGAAATAACAAAAAAGGCGGAGTTCAAACACTCAAATGACGTGGCCTATAGTTAAATACACGGAAACGTACTCGAACGCTTAGATTGAAGTGGACTGTCTTCCTGGTCAGCGGCGAGAGCAATACGTGCACCATCTCCTTGATGATGTAGTCCAGCCGTTAGACGTCTACCAACCTGTCTTCCTACTTCTTCTCCTCGTGCAACTATACGCATATCCACCAAAGATATAATATGCCCCGATCAAATCAATATATAAAGTTTTTATGAATTTAAATACAGAAAACTATCATGATCGCTTATACTCAATTGATTTCATATGAATAGGCGATTAATGAAATGAGGACGAAAAATTTCATGGTGTATTTAATCAATATTAAATTTATACAAAATTTCTCGTGGATTTTCATTTGGAATTTTGGTCATACTTTCTTTGGAAGAATGTCAATTATTTCCACAACCTTTGCCAGAGTTCAAATTCAAGTGCGGTATACATATGTAAATGGGAAAAAAACAAAAAAAAAAAGAATTTAGTCCAGGTGATACAGTAAATGCCAGAAATGAAAATTCGTTGTTTGAATATAAAAAAATTATAGAGATGGTATATATACCCACTGCCATTGGAATGAAAAGATTAAGATTCAAAAAATGGAAACAATCATTTCACCGTCTTATTCTAATCTAAATGTGGCATACTTGAATATTCCACAATTTTTTTCATGTTTAATCATTAGTCATGAGTGTCACAAGTTTGTTATTGGCAATACGGGTGTTTACTTACCAATTTGTTTCCCATTGCTGCAGCACATGACTGACAACAAAAACAATGTCGAACCACCGATAAATATAATCGTCATCACAACGGCAATTCCATCGTATCCAAATAAAGTAAATGGTTGGGGTGGTGCCGGTGCGGGAGGTGGAACTGGACAACTCTGTTCACAATCAACACAACTGCACGCAGGTGTCTTCGACTAGGACATGATGAATGAACAAATCAATGAAATATAAATTTCAAATGAAAGTTTATGAAATTTGATAATTGAAGCAGAATAATTAATCACGATATCTCAATTACTCACGTTGAGTGGATCGCTACATGGTGTGACTTTTGGATTGAGAGGAGTGAATGGCCCAACTCTATTCTCAGTTTCTTTGTATGTGATTTGGAAGGGAACATATAAATTATTATCGGCATCTCCCATATAATGGAACCACTTTTTGGCGGTACAACGGCTCGCGCCATATTCACCACACATGATATCCAATGCCAGTTGACCAGTACTTGGCATAGATACTTTACTACATGATTTATATGTTCCTTCGAGATATTCGCCCGTGATGAATAAATCGATTCTCGTGATGTATGCTATGATAAAAATCAGCATAATTCACTATGAGATGTACACGTTTGTGAAATATAGTAGAAACATCGTAGTTTACATAACGTCAGATACTCACTCGAATTTTCATTTTGTTTCGTCTCTGTTACGTTTATAAACGTACTTTGATTGGGACTACACGTAAATTCACAAATATGTTTTTCCAAATTATCTAAACAACTTGGACATCTTGCTAAAATACTAGAAGCCAGTTTTATATTTTCATGTAGAGTCTCAAGTTGCTCTGTATCACAGCATGTTTTAATTCCAGTACCATCGTCATTCATCAAATGGGGACAATGTTCAGAAAGGAGTTTTTGCCCTGCAGGATCCAGCACTTTAGCTGGACCTGTATACAGGCAATTTTGTGTCCGTCCTTGATCAGTATTGCATTCTCCATACCATACACAATGTCCCTCCTCCGCATTGGCAGCCTGACAATGTAAAGCAAATACCTTACCATGTTATTTTGTCAACACAAACATAATTGCGTATGATAATGGTCGTATCAATATTCTACATCAAATTCATTGCCATATATTTTTAGTAACAGTTCTCAAACTCTCGAGGAAATGAGTATATAAATCGCGTCAGATACATTCCAAGAATTCATATGAATCATGTTGATGTAATCAAAAGAAATCTGCGATATATAGATATCGATTATTTATGTATGACACATATGTATGTACGTATACGATGATAGTAGCTGTCACTATCAGCAAGTGGGATATTCATAGTTTTCATGAAAGCTTGCACTATAAATATTTTTAAGCAGTATTAGTCATCCATCAAGGTCACCATGACCATAAAGCAGCCGTAAGTTTACCAATAACCCTGATGCATTTATTTGCAACGGAATTGTTCAAGGCAGACGAAGCCATGAATAGTAAGGAAGACCGTCAGACGAGAAAAGGACAAAACTATAATTGAATTTAATAAGTCCAACAATGTCTTTGTTAAACCGACGATCCCGCCACTCAGACGTCGTTTGACTAATAAAATTTAATATTGCGTGTGGGCGTGGTATATATTAATATTACAAGCTACTGATCCCAAACGTCGTATGTGGATAATTAATTTAATAAATATAGAAATTCAATGAGGAAATAACTCACCGTCAAGACAATAGATAAGAGTGCAGCGATGAAAAAACCCGTTTTCAACGATACCCTCTTGTCCAACGTCATCACGCTGCACTGTTGATACTGTTTATGATAACCAGTTCGACAACGCATTCCGTTTTTTTTTTCTTTTTTTACTTGTCAAATCGATGAGATGACATACGATTCCACGACTGGCCAATGAAAAATATTTTACAAGCTTGCAACAATACACTTTTATTTAACGTTTGTAACGCATTCAGAATGATCACCATCAGTTCACACTGTTCTGTAAGTAATTATACAATTTATGTTAATTGTATACATGGACGGTTGAAGTTGTAAAATGAGTTAGTTGAATCGTCGCGAGCGTGTGATGTCGATCAACATGCAAGTGACACAGAAGCCTTACACAATATACATAGATGAAATGGTACAGTTCAGTCTCGATGCAATTGAAGGATAAAATGTATGATGCTTAGGCGTTCATTGACGTCGTGAAAGTCACAATGGTCACTGGCACTTTGCACATTTATATAGTACAAAAGTTCTAATAATGTTTTATATGGCTACATATAGACGTAGGCAGGTTATATACGTAGTAATTGTAACCAGCGTATGCGAATTGCGACTGCTCACAATCATTCGCCAAATCGCCGTCAGGCTTTTACTGTTTTTAACCGAGTAGTGTGTGTCACTGTGTGAGCGCACGCGCGTTATACGGCCCCAGGGTGTGAAAGGTGTAAGAAGAGAGAGTATCATTCGATGGCGTAAGTGGGGATATTTTTCCACAAAAATTAACGACAGCATCCGAGCACTACCGAACTATGTAATTGTAAGACGAGTTTTTGAATAGTAGTTACTGCGCTATTCGCTGCCATCGCTGCTCTTCATCCCTTCTCCTTAAGACAAGCATTTTTTTTCTCACGGAGAAGTTGTGCTGCTGATGAAAACTTGGAATTTGAACTATGTTAATACAGATTTCTATAGTTGGCACAGATCACATTATGGGAGAAGGGACAAATTCTCAGAAATATCAGGCATAATCTTCTTCGTCTAGTTTTTGATCAATCTACATGTTGACGTCATGCGCGTGATTTGAAATTGGAAAGGACTGAGCAGGTAACAGAAGAGGGGCGAATTTTGATGTATTTTTGTAAAAATATTTTGATTAAAATTAATTGACCAGAGCGAAGCTGTTTTTCAATAACAATAAATATTTTATCAATTAATTTACGGTAATTCATTATAATTGTTAACATAATCCAAATGCAGATATTACATAAGTTGGAAATTCGTAAAAGTTATAGAGATGAAAATTGGTTCGAAAACTTTTATTAATCAAATTGTAAGATAAACCACTATGTGTCAAGAGTCTTGAATGATTCATGAAATTTCACATTGATTCTCAAATTAATGGTATATTTCTTTCTTTTATTTTTGTAATGGGTTCCACAAATGGTATTTCATGTCGATAAACATTAGGTACCAATGCTTCCATTATGAGGTGTGTTATAAGGGCCGTTAGACCCCATATTCTATATTTTCCACCTAGATATGTTGGCAGTGTATAGTTATGCCTAAATTGTGTAAATCTACATCGCTGTGGATCACATAGATTTTTCAAACTAACAACAAAGGCCTCATCCACCTCTTGTGGATTTATTTTTAAACGTTCAGGTTGAATTTCACCTATATAACCCAAAATAGGCATAACATTGACATGTTTTCGTCCAATTAAATTGGCACTTGACCACACTATCACTTTTTCTCTTGGAATTTTTAATTCTTCCCAGGTTTCTCGAAGTGCAGTGTCTTCAAAATTCTTATCTTCAATGTCTTGTATCCCACCAGGAAATGATACTTGACCGCGACTTGTATTCAATTTCGTGGACCTCAGCGTGTATAAAAATCCCAATTCACCATTATGCAAACACAATGGAACTAAAACCGCTGCTTTTTTCGTATCTTCTGTTGATTGGCTCAAAGATCGGGATATCTTTAATCTTTTAATACACTCTTCTCGATTTTTCTCGTTCAATACGACGTCCGGATGCAATAAATTGTTGCTTGTGGTACTCAGTGCTCGTCGGATCTTCCTAACCTGCAACATTATTAATGAGTTGTCATTCCAATCCATCCCAAGCAACGATAAATGTTCAAGATTTTTGCAATTGGTAAATACATATAATAAATTATTTGAAAATGACCCCGCGCCGCGCAAGAAAACATGGCGCTGATGTCATATAAAACTGAAACAGACCGGTATGATAGAACGTAAGTGCCGGCACATGTAACTACGATAAACAATTCAGCGATCTAGATTATCATCGTTGCAAATATTCATGCATGTGTATAATATGCATCGGATGTGTATATAAACATTCTCTCGACTACTTACGAAAAAACGTTGGCGAATCGAACAATTGAATGCAGTGTATTCAACAATTGCCATTGAAAATAATTTATTACACCGTGTCAAATGTAATGGCGATCGACTACACAATTTTAATTAGTTCTATAATTGTATTTGGACTGTTCAATGATGCAACAAATTTCGAGAAAATGTATCGCGTTTTTCAAGCCATAGACCATGCAGTATGGAGAGGAATGTATTTATCGTTGGAAGTGGTTTGAAGTATTTGAAATATTGACTGCGACTCTGGTGACACGTTCGCAAATTTTTTAACCATAATCTGAAACGTATAATACGTCATATACACTCGCACATGATATATGTATATGAATATTTATTTGTGACGCGATACAAAACACTGTTCAGTGTTTTATAAACAAATAACAATTTGCCTGTGTAGAATAATGATATGAAAACGTTAATATCATGGTTTCAGACTCATACAGAGAACTTTTAGCAACTTCTGCGTCTATATGCACCGTTTTACAATTTTTAGCTGGCACGTAAGCAAAAAATATATATCCTACATGTGTTATTCATTTCATGTAAATATCGTTTCATATATATTTATGGTATGGTTCACGTGTGCAGATTGGTATGTAAGAAGTACATTATTAATGGAACAACCGGTGATACCTCAGGATTCTCTTTCATAACATGTTTGATGTCGTAAGTATATATTATTGTATTTTAATATTGATTTTTTTGGTGATATCTGTTGAGATTATGAAAAGTGATACTATTTTCATTCATGTTTGATATATTTTTCAGATGTAGTTTTTGGCTGAGATACGGTCAATTAATAGGAGATCCATTTGTAATATGGGTGAATATTTCGGGGACAGTTTTACAGCTGGGATATATAGCGGTGTATATAAAATACTGCGTTAAGAAGAATTTAATATTGAAGCAATTTGCAACGTCAGTTATATTTATAATCGGAGTATACTTATACAGTATTATCAATAGTGATAAGGCTGAAGTGACGTCACAGATTGGATTACTCAGTTGCGCTCTCACGATTTTATTCTTCGCGTCTCCATTAACCATGCTTGTTAGCAAGTTGTTTTACTATCATTTTCCATAGATGTGATTGATAGAAAACTATGAATAAGATTTACATATATTTTTTTGCAGACCCATGTTATCAGAGAGAAAAGTGCTGATAGTTTACCATTCCCGGTGATTGTGTCTTCATTTGTTGTCTCATGCCAATGGTTTGCGTACGGTGTATTATTGAATGATTTTTTCATTCAAACACCAAATTTTCTCGGATGTCTTTTGTCAGCATTTCAATTGTCTTTATTCGCTATTTATCCTACCAGAAAATTTGTTGACTCTCATATTATTTGAGTAATAAAGTATCTTTTCAAAGGCAAAAAAAACAAATGAATTTCTAGTGGAATCACGAATTAATGTCCTACTAAGCTTGTGAGAAGTGAATTACCTGAAGTAATAATCGAAAATTACTTGTTATACGTGCGAGTTAATGAATGCCCGAAGAGTTAACTCGAAACTGCCGCACCATCTGATGTATTGATGAAGAGATCATGCGCTCTGTACGTCGGTAAGGTAAACTTCTACATGATTCGCCATCTTAAAAATTCTTCGGGTTATATACAAAGTAGTCGCGCCATGCATTAAGTAAATATAAGTAATGTAACCTGTGATTGGCGCTATTGGGATTCAACTATGATACATAACGATGTTTTTCTGCTATTATAATCCTCAAATGAAATACTCTCGGATTATATTATTGTTGATAAAAAACCTATGAATGTGTTGCATTATAATATCAATCGTAACATTATTGACATCGTCTACAAGAATAAATTTCATGCGAATGCGTGTGATTTTTGGCATGATGAGCCATTTACTTGTATATTTATGTATCTATGATTGATGCAATAATATTTCAAGTTATTACGCATTTTCGAACATGTTGGAAGGATTAGTGGCTTGGGTGCTCAATAATTATTTGGGCAAATATGTTGAGAATCTGAATACTGATCAACTTAGTATAGCACTATTATCAGGTGAGGTTATATCATCCATCACCAGTATTAATTTATCTTTCCTCTAAAATTTTTTTCCTTTACAATATGTAATTCACCATTTAGGTGAGGTTGAACTTGAAAATTTACCTTTAAAGAAGGAAGCACTGAGACACATTGGATTACCAATTGAAATTAAAGCAGGATTCATCGGGAAAGTGAGATTACAAGTACCGGTGAGACAAATAAGAACAGCATCATGGGTTATTGCTATTGAACAACTATATTTAGTTGCTGGACCGATTAATCTAGAGGAATATGATAGTGAAGCTGAAGAACAGGTATTTCAAGACTACAAACATAGTCGTTTAGAGGCGTTAGAAGCACGATGGCGGGCGAGTACAGAACGGGATCCTGGTTATTACGCTGCTAGTTACAGTTCATGGTTGAATTATGGTACATCGATAGTTACAAATATTATCGAAAATTTACAATTAAATATTAAAGATGTTCATTTGCGTTATGAGGATGACATCACACTTTCGGATGGCATTGGGATAGCGTTGGGGGTTAATATAAAAGCCCTAACAGTTCAAAGTTGCGATGCAAGTTGGACGCCAGGTTCCACATCATGGAATTTCAATGATGAATCGTACAAACTTATGGAACTCGTTGGTATGTCCATTTACTGGAATCACTTGAATGCCAATCAAATGTTCGGTCGTCTAAATCTGGGTGATTTGGCAATGGCAATGAGTGAATCGAAAAGTGCAAAATGGAAATATATATTATCACCTGTAAATGCGCGTGCACATATTAAGCGTAATAGATCAGAGAAACCTTTGCGGTCTATACTTCGACCAAGAATAGTTCTTGATCTCCAACTGGATCAAGTACCATTGTCATTGACAGATATTCAATATGAACAGGTAGTACAGTGTATAAAAAAATTGGAGGATATTGATCGTTGCCGTCATCAGAGAAGATGCCGTCCATCAGTCACAATTTCGGAAGCACCGAGGGAGTGGTGGAAATATGGTGTTCGGTGTCATCTCGGTAAAGATGCACTCAAACCGAAAATGTCGTGGGATGACGTTTTACAACGGGCCCACGATAATGTTGTTTATGTTGAAGCAATTAGAAAATTATTGGACATACCTACGACTATATTACCACCTGAAATTAGGATAATAAAGGAAAAAGTTGATTATGAACGTAGTTTTGATGATTTAAGAGTACTTAGAGAATTGGCAATGGCAAAGATTCGACCACCAAAGCCAACGCAGGATATTAGTATACCAGTAGAAGTGCCAGCCGCACGCGGAATGTTGGTTCAATGGTTTCCGCAATGGTGGGGTTGGTATACGAAAACACCTCAGAACAATGCACAAACAAATTCTTCAGAATTTGACGGTGAACTTCTTGATGTATTAGCTGATACTATTGATGATAATACTTTATTGCGACGTGATACAGTTTTCGGTCAATTTAATTTCACATTGTCGAAGGGTGCGATTTCATTGTGTTCTGTTGGTGAAAATGATACAACAAAAACCATTATGGAGTTGCAATTTGAACGTGTCAATCTAATTTATGAATCGCGACCCAGATCAGGTTCGCACAAATTTTCTATTAGTCTCGGTGCACTGTATTTACACGATTTTTTAACAGAAAATTCATTGTTTCCAATATTAACACAACCTCAAGTAATGACTAGCGGTAGTTCATCATCACGGTTACGAAGTTCTTCGGAAAAACTCGTATCACAATCATTGTCGCACCCATTATTCGAACTTATATATGAGAAAAAACCATTTCATATATGTATGGACCATTCATTACACTTATCAACTAGATCTTTGGATATTGTTTATAATCCAACAGCTATTCGGTGGTTGATTGACTTTATAAGTAAACCACACAAACATTCGTCGAATCAAAGATTGCAAGCAATGAAACGTCGTACGCGTCGGCAGCTTATAAAAAATTGGGAACAGATACTAGAAGGCGATTTTGTTTATCGTTCTTCATGGGATTTACAGTTCAACATTTCAGCACCGCAAATCCTACTAGTCGAAAATTTTCAGGATTCTAATGCAGCTGTAGTCGTGGTTGACTTTGGAAAATTACATTTAACAAATAGTATTGGTGATAAAAAAGTAGTTTTCAGACCGGGCTCACCCAATAGTGATGACGATACGAATGAAAAAAATATTAAAAATGGTAGGATAGACATTAACGATGATGAAGACGATGAAGATGAAAGATTTCAAACACCGTGTTCAACACCACCTGGTAGCCAAGAAAATGGATCATTGATAGACTATCAAGGTCTATCTGAAACTGCTCTACATCACAAATTATACGATCAATATAGCATAGACCTATTTGATTTGCAAGTTCTTGTTGGTAAAGTGAAGGACAATTGGAAACATGCAAGAACAAGAGGAATGTCAACACTCCATGTGTTGGAACGATTTAATATATCGTTACAAATAGAACGACGCGTGGTATCGACTATGGATCCACAATATCCATCGCTGACTGTCTCCGGAAATTTACCAAGATTAGTTGTTCATGTGAATGAACAAAAAGTTGAAGCGATGCGATCGATGTATCAGCAATTTTCAACGTTGATAGAGACTACGACAGACGTATCATATCGCGTAAGTGGAGGCAATGTCCCAGAGAGCCCAAAGAAAGAGGAAAATTTAGAGCGTACAGTGACACACGCAATGATGGTGCAATTTATCATTGATCAAATGACATTTGAGTTGCAGTCACGTGGCCGGAGTGTTGCTGAGCTCCAAGTATCTGGTGTACGTGCAGCATTGAGCAAGAGGGTCGCGGATTTGAGTGTTTCTTTGTCTGTTCATGGTTTATTATTGGTGGATGCGATGCAAGAGTATGGTCCGGATTTTGAATTACTTGTAGCAAGCCACAAGCACGTTGGTATGGATAGCGTTTCCGGGAGTTTGAGAGATTCTGAACCAACGTCACCTACCTCACCAGTATCACCTGGATCACCAGACCCCGCTTTATCCAGACGTTTAACATCACCCGTCGCATTGACACGTGCTTTAACAACATTAGCTCATGACGTGAAGAATCCTTTTTCACCGAGAAATAATTCGCTTATTGGTATTGATCAATTGGATAACGAAGCATTAATCGTTGTTGATCTGATGTTTGTCGAGGACCCATTAGAAAATTTTAGAGTTGCTAATATTCAATTTAATAATTTGGATATAATAGCTAATCAAGAGACAATCGTAGAATTGATGGGATTCGTTAGGAGGATTTTACCGTTGAAAAAACGTGCACAAAAAATTGCAAGGCAAGATTCTGTGGTGAGTCAATCATTTGAACCAAGTAAATCTACGAGAACTGAAATTTCATTCGACTTTCATCGATTAAATGTTTTATTGTTGCGCGCAGTAATGCAAGAGAGTCACTTGATAGGACAAAAAATAGCGACAGCCACAATGTCTGATGCGAGAATTCAAGCCACTTTAGCAGCAAATACATCAATATCGGGATCATTGGGTGGTCTTCAAGTTCTTGATCAAACAAGTATTGGTAGAACTCATCAGCGTATAATAAGCGTTGGCAGAGATCCATTGGTTGATCCCATGGAGCCGCCACTCGAACATTTTTCGGGATTATTAAATCAACCAGAGGCTTTCAGGTTTTCAGCGAATCGAAATGCTAATTTCCTATCACAATTGGACAATCCAATCATCGAAGCAGACGTTTCAATACGAGTTGGAAGCGTTTGGTACACACATGCACCACATTTAATATCTGAATTGCGTTCCTGCGCAGATGAATTCAAGCAATACATGAGTAATTTAGCGAGACACATTGGAGCAGCCGCTACGGACATGGCCATTGGATTGGTACAAGCTGATGACTGGAATGTTCCACAGCGAAAACGTTTACCAAGTTTTTCAATTATCGACGGTACTGAAAATCCCGCTGGTGTTTTACGTTTAAAACTAGACGTAATTCTCGATAGTCCAGTATTAGTGATTCCCCGTGGTTCCCACAGTCCTCAGGTATTCGTTGCGCATTTAGGTACAATGTCGTTGCAACATGAACCATCAGCCGACGCTACAGCAGTTCAAACTATTAGTCTCGAAGTGCGCGATATGAACTTGTATTCATTAGATGTTTCTTCTAGGGTAGGACAAGTTACCGGGGCGAGTTTGCCACTTAGAGCAGAAGATATGTACAGTTGTAAAGATTCCGGCAGACCGATATTGCATGATACGTCATTGAAAATTGTTGTCGAAAAAACATTCATTGGTGCTTCGCATCATGGCTCGTGTTTTTTTATCGATCAGGATCTTCCTGTGAGCCAACAGCCATTAGTACAAGTTCACGGTATCGTGACAACGCCTCTGAAAGTATCATTGTCCCGCGGCCAGTATGAACAGCTATTGGATACTATTCATCGATTATTTTCACTACCGCATTCGAAGGAACCAATTATAGTTCAGCAGCCCACAACAAGCGCGGATGATGTTTACCAGGAAAAAAGTTTCGAATTATTGCTGAAAGTACTCTTCGAATTACCAATATTGTGCGTTCAGTTGAAACAAGACCATTTGGAGCAACCGTTAGTTGAATTGTCCATGCAAGAATTTGTTACGAAATATGAAAAATTGCACAAACAAGAATCAACAACACAAGTGGCGTTACGTTCATTGCTTATGGAGGATCTGCTGCGTCCCATAGGTTCAAGACATCGTTACATGATGCAGTCATCAGCACCAACTCGAGCACGGCTACCACTTGGAGTGTCAAGATCTTGTCCGGATTTGGCATTGAATAAGAAATGGCGAAGTGAATATGGGCGCGGAAGTTTGCCAGACAGATTAGAGACCGACACATTGTATGGCACGGTGCCAGTGCATTGGAGAAAGACTTCTTCCGTCGTTGGTACACCAAGTACACCGCCACCGTCGCCTGGAGCCGTGACTTGTGAGGAAAATCTAGTTCTCATCAGTATTACGATGACAGAGGTTATGCCGGATGCCGATTTGCATCCAACCGCGCGTCCTGTTCGTCATAAATCCGTCAGCATCGATTTCAATTGTTTGGATTTGGTTGTTAGCGTTGAATCCTGGATGATTGTTTTGGATTTTTTTGGTATTGGAACAGTTAACGATATGAGTCCTCACACCACTGTGCAACAAGAGCAACTCAGTGCAGATCAAACTGATTATGTCAATGGTCCAGACAACATATGGGAGACGCGATCAGAAACTGATATTGAAGTGAGATCATTAACATTAGTTCTTACACGAACGGATCGCGAAATCGCTAAAGCAAATATTTCTAATGCAAGTACGCGCATCGTTAAAGCTGCTGGTAAGACAACAATTTCGGGATCACTGGGTTCTATGTCACTACTTGATTTAACACCGCACGGAAGATTTTATCGTGAAAGATTTTTATCATCAGGAAGAAAAGCACTCAATTTTCAGTATTCAAGTTACGAAAATTCACACAAGTTGCTACACGATGCAAAACTAAAACTTGAAATGTCGGCTGTGCATTATGTACATACACAAAGATTTATAGCAGAGTTGCAAGCATTTTTCCGACATTTTTCGCAATTGCGTGATATTATGACAAAATCACGGGCTGGAGATGCCTCGATTGATTTTCTTCAGCAGCAACGAGGTATGAGATTGTCTCTAGAATTACATGCAGGTGCACCAATTATTCTGTTGCCGGTGAGTTCACGCTCAGAACAATTAATTGTTCTCGATCTCGGCGAACTGACTGCATATAATTCATTCCATTCGTCAGAACGCATTGAACTATGTCTTTTAGATGTGATGCTCTTAGAATTGGTGAACATGGACGTTTATGCAGCAAAAAGAGTTAAGAGTGATGATCGCAGTGAAAATGAAGATGACAGTTATATATTGGGTGGATATTATTTGAATAAATTTGGTCCATCATTTTTAACTGACAAATGTCATTTAAGTTTACGAATTGAGAGGAATTTAGATATTCATATTAGTCGTGATATACCTGATTTGAGTGTCCATGGAACACTATCAACAATGAATTGTACTCTTGATCCCGCTCAATATATGCTTGTTCGTGGTCTATTGTCCTACAACATCGGAGAGAATCTAGATGACATTCGTTTATTCCTTGATGATATGAATGATGTAAAGGAATTTCTGATAGTAACCGAGGATGCATCAATGGGGAAAATTTGGACGAAATCATGTATCATCCTTGATATTGTCAATGTTACTGTCAAATTACATCCAAATCATGGGATTGCAGCATTAGCTTGCGTCAATTTCATCAAATCGCGTTTGACACTCGATTCTCTTAGCGATGGATCGCAGGACATTGACTTAGTATCACAAGAAATTCTGATTATTGATACTCGATTTCAAGATGAACCGGTTAACAAACGTTCCAATGTGTTCACTAGTATTTTACAGCCATTAAAAAATTTTGGGGGCACGGAAGATCGAGTACAAGCAGAAATCCATTATCGTCGACGAAAAAATAATGCAGCTACGACGATATTATTACATAGTATGCGGTTGACGGCAATTTTAGATTGGTGGGAAGCTGTCAAAGATTTTTTGGTATTAAATTCATCAGAGCCCGAGCCAATATCTGATTATATTTCCGTGCCCACTGTCAGTGTGGAGAGTGAAGCGACCGTGAACAATTTGCCATTTGAATTAAAACTTAATATAACTGATTCAGAATTGGTGATTGTTGAAGACACCTCATTATGGGATACAAATGCTGTAATTCTCAAATCAACTGCAGTTTTATCATACAGATCAATGCCACAAGACTGCGAAAAACCGCTTTCATGTAATTTATCGCATTGCGAACTTTATTCCTGTATATTGGGTATGGAGGAAGAAACAGCATTGTCTATAATTGATCCGGTTGGTGCGAGTGTCGAATTGACAAAAGAAAAGTCTTTGGAGATTCAATTGCAACCGTTGAATGTTAAACTCAGTTACCACGATGTTACAATGTTTGGAAGGATGTTGAGTTCACTGCCGAAACAGACATTATGGGCGAAACAACGCTCTAATGGGTCGAATGGACCGCCTGCTAATGCGATAAGTCATGTTATGAAGTTATCAGCTCTCGGTTTTGCGGAAATTGATTGCGAAGCGGCATTAGAGAGATGCAATGGACAATTGGATGATGCGGCATTGTGGTTAACACAAAATGCCATTCCAAATAGTGCTGGTGAAGATAAAGGTTCACTCAATTTTCATGTTATCCATATTGAGTCAACGTGTTTGAGAATATGTATCATCGATGATTGTAGAGATGCCGATGTGCCATTATTAGAAGTTGTTCTACTTGAATTCTCATTGAGACAAGTTCCTGATGGTCCTGGGTGTCTACGTGCAACATTTGGAATAGATTATTATAATCGAGTACTTAGCGGATGGGAACCATTTATTGAGTCATGGAACGCTACAATACAATGGGAATACACACTTGATAATCTATTAAACTCAAAACGATTACAGATATGTGTTGATTCAGATGATTCTGTCAATGTTAATATAACTTCAACTTTTGTTGAACTCGTTAAATTAGTTAAAGATAATTGGACACAAGATTACTATTTATCGAGCAAAGATAGTACCATAGTGAACAAAACATCATCAAGTATTCAGAGTTATCGACGTCGATCACCGTTTGTACCATTTGCATTAAGAAATGAAACTGGTACGAAGTTGTGGTTCAAAACTTTCATTG
Organism: Zele albiditarsus; assembly: GCA_958496275.1. NCBI lineage: Eukaryota > Metazoa > Arthropoda > Insecta > Hymenoptera > Braconidae > Zele > Zele albiditarsus. The sequence goes on from OY292415.1 coordinate 9,212,623, forward strand.
CTGTGGCCGATGACGCCTGTTATCAGACAAATCATCGTGTGATTAGTGACGATTTAACCGAACGTGACATAACATGGTGCGAAGTGGCACCAGGCGAAACAGTCCCGTTTACATTTGAAGAGAGAGGGAAATTTCGGCATCATTCAACACATGCAGCACGGCGACATCAAGTTGCTGTTCTTGTGGAAGGATGGAGACCTGTTAATCCAGTTACCGTTGACAGAGTGGGAATTTATTTTCGTCATGCAAATGTCGCTGTTAAACATCTTGATAACATTATGACAAAAACGCGATTAGTATTTGCCGTCGAATTAGAAGGCTCCGCACGAAAATTGGTTACTATCCGATCGGCACTCCAACTTGTAAACAAATTAGCTTACGCTGTGGATATCAAATTGGAGAAGGCGCTCAATCAATTTGGGTATTTTCCTGTAAGTTTGTTGAGCACTATTGGTGGTTCGCGGACACTCCATGTCCCGGCACAATCAATCATTTCCATACCCATAACACATACAGGCGTACAAATGAGTTTGAAGCCGCAACATCCCATCAATTCATTTCAATATTGTATGGAACCCATAGATTGGACCTTAGTGAAAAAACCTCTCGAAATTTCGGAGATGATTACAACATGCAGAACTAACCAAAATATAATATTTAAGATGTGTGTGGCAATTAGACGTGACAATTATCCAAGTGATATTGGTAATAATATATTGCCCGCGCATACTATCACGATATTGCCTCCTGTTACGCTGACAAATTTACTGCCACATGAATTATTATATCAAGTGACAAATGAAAATGGGCGAATACCACCGGGTAGTAGTGCTGATTTACACGGTATCAATGTGCAAGAAGAGCAATTAGAAATTGGGATACAATTGGATGGTTATCCTGGTAGTGGCACTTTAATATTATCGCAAGTATCCGGATCATTTGTATCTCGACTGAGATTGTCAGACTCAAGTTCAAGAATATTATTCATTCATGCTGCTGTTGTTGTTGAAAAGGGCTTAGCTGTTCGAATTAATATAACAGCGCCATATTGGATTATAAATAAAACGGGTTTGCCGTTAGTATTCCGTCAAGAAGGCGTTGGTGCGGATGCTGCGGGTCAATTTGAGGAGCATGAAAGGGCACGAATGGTTGCGCCACTTTTATTCTCATTTAGTGATGAGGAAGCAAGTCGAACACTTTCGGTACGTGTTGGTACTGGTGTTCATCCACAAGGAATTTCACAATGGTCTCAACCATTTCACCTTCAACCGGGTGTTCAAGTTCACCGACTGAGAATTACTTTACGCGACGGTCGACCGGACATTGTCTATTTAATCGGAGTCACGACGCGGGCAGCTAGAGGAAGATACAGGGCCACTACAGTCGTAACATTGTCACCACGTTATCAACTGCATAATCGTTCTTCGTGTACGTTAGAACTTGCACAGAAATGTTTCACCACAACAGTCACTCATCCTGATGCTCAAGCGACGTACATTACCGCAATGTCTGAATGTCATATGCCATTTCATTGGCCACGTTTAGACAAAGATCAATTATTATGCGTGAGAATAATTGATGTTCCCAGTTGTATGTGGTCTGGTGGCATTATACTCGATGGCAATCACTCATCGACAATAAACATTAGAGATGCGATTGGTAAAATGCATTTCTTGCGAGTTGATGTTGTATTACAAGAGAGTACATATTTTATTGTCTTCACTGATGCTAATACAATGCCACCGCCCATTAGAGTTGATAATTTTTCTGAGGTTCCACTGACTATAAATCAGGTGCGCGAAATTTAATTTTTTCCTTATTGATTTTTTTTTTCAATGGTGTATTCATGTATAATCTTTGATTATAGGCGGGTGTACATGATAATCTTCAATGGTCTGTGAGGCCTCACTCGTTAGTACCATACGCTCTGGATGAACCGACCCAAAGCGCAAATTTAATAGTAGTTACTGCGCCTGGTGGTGTTACTGCTTCATATGATCTCAATGTGTTGGGTGAAAATCGTGGATTGACTTATGAAAATTTTATCTATATCGCTTTCACAGGTAATTTTACATTATTTCTCATACATTATCTATAATATAATTTTTTGTCATCGAGATATTAATTGAGTTTTTGCAGGAACTTTTAAAATGGATGGCGATTTAGGAACTGGCGAAGGAGGGTTGGATCCACTCGATGTTGAAACCCAACGATTGGTGCTGGAGGCTGTCCCCGGTGGTTGGGTAGCATTACGTAGAAAACAATGTGGTGATAGATCACAACTTTGGCGAATGACTGGTGATGGGCAACTCCAACACGAAGGTAAGAAGCAAAGAAATGAAATAATAGAAGATAACGAAGCGATAGAAGTCGATAAAATATATTTTTCATCTGTTTATTTCAATAGGCTCGAGCCCACCACGTGATAAACATTCGCGAACACCAGATTCAGTTCTTGTTCTCGATATTGCTGGTCCAGCACCGCAGCCATTTAATTATTGTGCTCTGGCATTGCGAAGGCCCGATTCCAGACGTCGATCAACGCAAACTTGGAGATTCACTGATGATGGACGATTATGTTGTGCACACAAAAATATGTGTGTTCAATCCAAGGATGGCTTTATGGGATTATATGAAGGTGAGTTTATATTTCTAATTCACTATGTTTGTTGGAGTTTGTGACAATCATGTTGGCTTGACTGCATACGAAAGTAATTTCGTACCATTGTTTTGTGTAGCCATCGAATACAGTAAAACATTTAAGTTACTTGAATGCACTTTTCTTTGTTACGCTATATCTTGAGTCTTCTAATAAGTTTTCTTTCCCACTGAATATTTCTCCGAAAGGACGAATTATATATATATATAACAAATTTATATAACAAATAATAGTCGAATATATCTAGACATAAATCTGATGATACATGTTGCAGGCGGCAGTGTCGCCCGTTGGCAAATGTGTACGTATCGATTCGGAATACGCTCTTGAGCGTCATTATCATTTTATTTCTTAATTTGTCTCCTCTTCTAATTATGACATACTTTGTATACAAAAAAATCTCATCAATGTTATTTGGCTTTGACAATCATGCTACATCATATCATGCTTTTATAATGGTTATTTTTAAGACACGAAGTATTAAGTTGAATAGAATTAGTTATAGCGATACGTGCAATTGAAAAAAAAAAATGATACAGGGAGTGAAGCAGTTCTCGGACCTCAAACTCACAGTAGTCCACCGCCAATTGAGCAACAAGTTGGTCGGCAAAGATTACGTCCTGGCTCTGGTTTTCTCTCAGTTCGAGTGACAACCGATGGCCCAACAAGAGTTTTGCAGATATTGGACATTAAAGAAAGGGTAACTGAGAATTGAAAAGAAATTGGCGAACAGTTCAATAGAGAATTGTGGTTTATCCTCCTTTTTTTTCAGAAAAAAACATTTGCCCTGCTCGAAGAACGTGACTGGTCGCATATTGCTGTTGCACAACGTCCCATACAAATCATGAATGAAGAAAGAAATGCTGGTTCCTCGGAGTTGCAATTAACAATAGGTTTACCAGCAGGCTTGGGACTGTCTATTGTGTCGAGGCGACCTGTTGAAGAATTAATGTTTGCACGACTCGCGGGTATTGCGTTTGATTTTTCACAAACGACACAAAATTCAATACTGAATTTGAGCGTTGCCGATGTTCAGATTGATAATCAGTTATTCGAAGCGCAGTGTACCTCAATGTTGTATATAACACGACCATTACGGTCTGAAAGCGACGATCGTCCTGCAATTGAAATTGCAACGGAAAAACTCTCATCAAAAAATAAAAATGCAGAAATTTACAAGCATTTAATTGTTAGTATGAAACCACTATGCGTCCATCTTGAAGAACGATTGATTTTGAAAATGGCAGCGTTTCTCGGGACAACTAGAGCGGATTCAGAAGCACCAGTGGATGAAAACGATTTTAAAGCTCAACGCTTCATTTCAGAAGTATCGGCAGCACATGCGAAACGTTATTACTTTGGAATATTGAGACTTGAACCGAGTCAAGTTAAATTGAGTGTTCTTACAACAACAAAATTACCACGTCATCTTCAATCAATAAAACGGAAATTGGGTTTGACATTAATTAAATTTGAAGACGCATCGATCGATTTGGAGCCGTTTGTTAAGAAACATCCATTTGAGAGTAGTCAATTTCTCATTCACTCTATAATAAAGCATTATAAAGATGAGTTGAAGTGGCAAGCTGCTGTTATATTGGGCTCAGTTGACTTTTTAGGGAATCCACTTGGTTTAGTCAATGATGTATCCGAAGGGGTTTCCGGCTTAATATACGAGGGAAATGTAAAGACTTTGGTGAAAAATGTCACACATGGTTTGTCAAATTCGGCCGCCAAATTTTCCGAATCACTTTCCGATGGTATTGGTCGCGTCATAATGGATGAAAATCATGAAGAAATGCGTCAACGGATACGTGCCAATACAATCCATAGCAGTGATCATTTAGTTGCGGGTTTGAAAGGATTGGGATATGGTGCACTGGGTGGTATTACAAGTATAGTCAAGCAAACGTATGATGGTGCTATCACTGAAGGATTTCCAGGATTTTTCGCTGGTTTTGGAAAAGGCGTGGTTGGCACATTTACCAAACCTGTTGTTGGCATCTTGGATTTCGCTACAGAAACAGCAACTGCTGTACGGGAATCCAGCAGGAGTGCGCATCGTACAATACCAAAGAGACACAGATTATCGCGAGTTGCCAGTGGTCCTGCTGGACTTTTGCCACCGTACAATTATCAACAAGCCGAAGGTCAAGAATTTCTATATAATATTAATGAACGAAATTATTCTGAACTATTTGTTGCATACGAGTGTCTTTGCGGCGGTACAGAAAATCTTCGTGTATTAGTGTCGAATGAACGAGTTCGAGTGATATCTGGCAGTACAAAAACAGTCGTAACTGAAGTAAGTTTAGCTGATTTAGTACAATGCCAACCGATTGAAAAAATTGAGAGCAATAATACAATATTGCATTATATTGAATTAACGTCAAGAATTGATTCGGTAACAACGTATGCTATTGACGGACCCGAATTATTACGTCGACCGAAAGTACGATGTGATAATGATGAAATTGCTAAACGAGTATCCCAACAGATTAATAATGCCAAAGGAATGCATGAAGAGAGAAATCTGACGTTAATGTCGTCAGATAACATGCTGGATGATATTCACTTCTATAAGTGATTTTTTTTTGAAAAACAGTTATGTATATAAGATGTTTGAAACAACGAATACTGATTTAATATAAACATTTTTGTACATTTTTTTTTCTACTTTGTCTGATTTTATTATTTTGATTGAAAATGGTATATACATTATTTTCTAACATTCGGCTGTGAATCCTCAAGACACAATTGGAGTCATTGGATCTTGTAAAATTACGTGACAAAACGGAAAAAAAATTAAACGATATTTGCGCATATGTATAAATGTGTGAGACTGATCTTTACTTCTGATTAGCTCTCGTCAACTGAATGACGATTATTCATTATTTGTTTAGAGGGAAGAAAAAAATTATTCGACACGCCAAAAAAATATCGTGTATAGAGGTACCCTCCTTACATATGGTAACGCATAATATGCGTATATATCAATTGAATACGTAGATTCTGAATTGATTATCAGCACGATTTATTATTTCAGTTTATGTTTTTGTTTCTAAAATGATGAGGTAGAATATAATATTTATATAACAAGTTGTGGGCTTTGTTTCAAGTGAATGTTTATAAGTATATTATATATTTTTTCTGCTTGCATTATTATGATTAAAAATTAGAATAATGGTAATAACGTGTAAATAATTGTCACAAAGTTTTGTAAATAATTCTCAAAGAAGGAAATAAAAAAAGCTTGCAAATTTCTTCGCATTTTCAATTTCTGATTAGTAGCATTTTTCAGTAGCAAAAAACATGTGGGTGACCGTACGTTCCGAAATTTACCATGCGCGAATATTGTAATTTATTTCTTTGCGAAATACCAACGAAAGCCTTTAACCAAAACTTCCACAGGCGAAAACAAATATACCACTCTTAAAAAAATGAGATTGCGCATTCGCAACGCAATTTGTCTACATACCTACTGCACACTGTCAGATAATATTATTGAATTCGGTGTGTACGCCTGTGTGCGTCGACGCGATATCTGAATGTTATCTTGTAAACGTCAAGCTTGACACTTACACACAATTTTGAAAGGATTCATCAATACAAAATTAATATTGCCCATATATCATCGGAAATATCACATATCAATAATTATTTTAAGCATTCCAATATTAATTTGATAATTAAAAATTAACATTTTGACTTTTTGATTATATATACACTAATAAGATTAATTATTTTGATCATTTACATCATTGTAATAACCTAAATGTTGGACCATAATCAATTGGACGAAGCACCGTCAGTGAATTTCGATGCAGCTACATTGCGGATGGCAAAAGAAAGTGATGAAGCAGGTATTTTATTAATTATAATACTCATGGTCATAATTATTGCTGAGCACCGATAATTTATATCCATTTGAATTTTAATTATGATGCTTCTGTATAGAGTTGCGTGATGAATCATACAACCGGGAAAACTCTACAAATGCCGCGACTGCAAAGAGCAGTGTACCGAGTATTCCATTCAAGAACATCGATGTGCACACATTTTTTTCTGACAGAAATGAAGTGGTTGAAAGAGCAGTGAAGGAGTGCCATGATATACTGGCAACTGATCAGAATGATGAAATTGTGGGAACATGGCTATTAACAGAGTAATAGAATATAATTAATCTTCCTATCGTCCCAGTAACATACTTCACTCTCGATATGCATCTTTCTCATTGATATAATATAATGTATTACTGTATAACAGAATTAGTTTGTGGGACACTGAAAAAGAGAGGATAGTTCTGCTGACAAAGAATGCAATTTATACAATAAAGTATGACTTCATATCACTGAAAATATTGGAATTCAATAGAATTCCATTGACAGAAATTGATACTATTGCTGAAGGCGAATTAGAATATCCACCAACTTCAGCGGTCCCGTAAGTTCACTTTCATTCATATATAAATATATTGTACTGTCTTTCATCTGACAAAAAAAAAATCATAGAAGAATTCGCAGAATATGATCAGATGTTGTTTCCCCCTTTTTTTTTACGACGATTTCTAGACGATTGAATGGTCTTGCAGAGGGTGTGTCGTCCATGATACATTGTGCGGTTCGTCAACAGTGGTCATCGATAGCTTCACGATCTGATATTAAATTTGAGCCTAGGTATCGCTTTGTAGAGTTTTAGATGTTTGCAATCACCACAACGCTTCAATTGCCCCTGGTTGCATTTCTAGTAGACGCACTGTTTCCCTTCCGAATTCTGTATTGCATTGTTATTGTAGATGATAGTGCTGATATTGACAACGAGTAATAACGTTAAATACCTTTGAAAATTACATGAGTTTAAATATTTTTTTTAGGAAACGGAATATGTCCGGAATAAGAATTATGTGGAACAAGGGTAAGCCATTGTCTTTTGATAAAAAATGGAATCCATTCGCAAAACATATTCCATGGCTCACTTACACTAGCCATCCCCTTTACTGGCATAAAGGTAATTACTATCATTGAATTAATTTGAGACAAATGTAACTGATATTTGATATCTATTTTCCTCGTTATATCAAGGTTTAAGCGAAGAGAAATCGCGATTCGACGTGGAGGGTTTGCATGAAGCACTTATCACCGTTTTATCCGGGGCATGTACTTTTATGAAGAGTCCTTTGATTGTGGAAAATTATTTGGGACTGGGTGCACTAGTACATAATCGAACATCATTGGGATTTTTCAAGGTTCGCGGTAAAATAAGTTTCTAATTAAATGTTTACAGCTATACATCGACTCGGGGCTCTATTTTTTTTTCTCAATGATAATTCTATACATATATAAAAAAAAAAATATATATATATATGTTTATGGGTACGCATGCCTAAGTACCTTTATATATGGACATGTTTTTTTAATGAAATTATTACTATTTCCATTATTATATAGATGAAGATATCATTATAATATGTGAACTTTTGTGCAATATTGCGGAGAAATAACGCGGGCGATTGAAAGAAATATTATTGTTATTTGAATTAACTTTATTAATATATCGCAGAATTGAATATATATGAAAATATGCCATTGGATGGCAGAAACTATGCTTGAGTAGGAAATATACAAACAGTAGTTACTATACACTATGTCTTATCGATTTAACTACCTAACATATTGCTGTCTGCAATACTTTCTCACACAATGAGGATTGTCGCGCATTTGATGATGATCATTTCTCATGAGTGATTAGGAATATCAGTCACTCTTGATACCTAATTCGATCATCAATGAAATCATTTACATGAACGGGTGGAAGTGAAGTAAAGACAAAACGAATACAATGAAGTTGTTTGATCGTTTGACTCGTATATTACGCTTGAAACGAAAAGAAGTTAATGTTTTGGTTGTGGGACTCAATAATAGTGGTAAGTCAACGGTGATAAATCATTTCAAACGTGAGGATGACCGTCACTTAAATATAGTGCCTACAGTTGGGTTTAATGTGGAAAAATTTGCATGTAAGTCTTATCATTCATCAGCTGACTGTGTTTGTAGTTCATCGATTCAATTTTCCTCTCCCAATTATCACATTCTCAATCCGCCCACAACAGCACATAATTCTCCATTTACTTTATTAATTTGTTTTTCTTCGTTTTCTGTTCAGAAATCGATTCACTTCGTGTTGTTTCAATAGTCGTTCTTTTAGTACTCCTTTCAGTTATCGGACTGATTTCTAATGAATTAATTGAAGTTTGATGTTTATGGGTGACAGAACGTAATGTCATTGGTGTACTAGTCATGGTTTTTTTCATTTTAATTTTATCTATTCTCTCTTTTATGTTTTTATTTCCCTTAATCGATACTGAACTGATCGGGATACCTTTAAAGCTTAGTTCAGTCTGTTTCGATTTGGTATTTTCTGTTTCAGGTTTCGGATTTATTTGCACTTTGCTCTTCGTGGCTGACAAATTTTTCTTTTTACGTTTTTTTCGTTGTGGTTTAAGATCAGAAATGTGTGTTGAAGATACCCCATTATTATTTTCATGCTCTTGAGAGTTGATCGAATTCTCTGTCATTTGATTTGGAGCCCTATCAGTTGTTTCCTTATTTGATAATGATTTTGCACTACGTTTTCGTAGGCGTCTTGATTTTCTGCGTTTTCGAGGATATTCTGTGTTCTCAGCCTCTGATATTTCTGTATTTGAATTGCTTTCGGAAGAATAATGGATATCTGTGACGTCCAACACACTATCTGTATATTCTTCGGCTTTCCAAACGTATATAGGATGAGTTTTCTGCCTTATATTCTTGAAGGCATCGATCAAATTTTGAGTTCTGAAAGATTTCGCGAAAGTTTTCATTTTAATTATTATATTTTCCGAAAGTTTTTCCTTTAAATCCCATTCGATAGTTATTGAACTGGGTCTAACTCTGACTGCACCATAATACATATTTACAGTGAGTTTAAATTTTCTATCAGTCGAATTATCATAGACGTCAAGGAAATGACACAGTATCGTAATATATCCCAACGTTGCATCAATTTCTACATTTTTTATTGATGTAGTAAATTCCTGTAATTGCACAATAATGACTCGCACAAATCAAAACATATTTAAGATTGATGTACAGAAAATAAAAGGGTACCTTCAATTTATTGAATTGTTCCTCACGCTCAGCATGGCACTCGATACTGCGCTTACAATTTTTTAAAAACGGAATGACATCCTTCGTGGACTGTAGAGGAGTTTCTGAAATGATTCTATCAATGGTGATACCCCAAGGCATCACCCAAGCGCCCAATTGTACTGTTCCTTCTTGTGTTAGAATTTGAACAGCATAAGGTGATTGAAAATTTGACGATGAAAAATTGAAAACACATTCGTCTTCTGTAATTTTACAACAGTGAATTCCTGATAATTTAAACAATTCATATCGCAAAATATCCTTGATATTCTGTCGTATCGGAACCAATGATTGAGAGTTCGTATCGAGTGATGATTTCCCAACAATTTCATATTCCCCATATGTAATTATTTCAAGTTGTAACTCAATATCCGAAATTATTTTCTTCAAGTCGTTTATTTGCCTTCGCACTTTAATTTTTTCATTATCGAGTGATTCTGGAATAATTTATTTTATTAGTACTTTATCAAATATTTGAAGGTTATGTTATTATTCAATTCATACATTGACTTACTATGTTCGTTGTTACTTTGTTTACTCTCATTATTTGTAACATCCGGATTATTACTTTCATCCATTATTCTCTATTATGTTTACATTGCATTGATATGATTGTAACTGAATAATGTTTGTTTTATCAAAAGTATTTTGGACTATAAAGAACAGATTCCCGCCAAAACTTTTCATGCAAAGTCGAATGTTTCGGACGATGATTTTGGATTTATCCACCAGTGCCCTCCAAACATTCTGCACACTGATTTTTCCAAATTCAAATCGTGTTGATCAATCATCATATCCACAAAATTATACTTATTTTCATTTCCATAAGATTAATTCTTACTCCAACCTCATACTCTTAGAATTTTTGTTTAAATTTTCATTCGTATAGCTTTGTCCTCAAAATCAACAGATATATCATAGGAATATTGGATGTAATGTGTAAATACGTGGATAATTTAGAGAGAATTAAAAAACTCGGTGTGAATAAATGGAAAACACCGAATATTATTAAACACAATAATAATTATAGTGTGAAAGTATATTCTTTGTTTGCAGTTAAAAATGTAAACTTTACGGCATTTGACATGTCAGGGCATGATCGATATAGAGCGCTATGGGAACATTATTACAAAGATTGCCAAGGAATTATTTTCATAATTGATAGCAGCGATAAGTTGCGACTTGTTGTAGCTAAAGAAGAACTTGATATGCTTCTTCAACATCCTGAAATTGCAGGTATTTATATATTGCAGCTTTTTCTGTTAAAATATATACATTATTCCAACGATATGAAATTCATTTACAGGCCGAAAAATTCCTATTCTATTTTTGGCAAATAAAATGGACTTGCCGGATTCTTTAACTACGGTAAAATTGGTGGCTGGTCTTGGTCTCGATCGTATCCACAATAAACCATGGCATATACGCGCAACAAATGCTATAACTGGAGAAGGGTTGCAGGCAGCAATTGAATGGCTCACTGATCAAATACGTGATATATATATAAACAAAAAAAGATAGTATATATACATTGTAATGATTGTAAATAAATTTCATGCATCAAAAACAATACACTCTATACTATCCGCAATCAATGGCCATTCCTTTCGCGCGCTTTTTCAATTACAACATATCTATAGCTACTTCTTTCAGGGGGTGCGCTTCGATCGACAATTGACGTCATTGTTTCCAGATATTTTTTCATCTTCAGCTAGCAATAATCCTTTATTATCTCGATACTCCTACGTACAAAACACTTCCTAGCCTTCTTTGTACATACGTCACTGCTGTGACTACGTATACATATATATATATATATATATATATATATATCGATCTTGTGTGTGGCAGGTGAATTGATACGTGTACATTGACATAAAGATATCCAGCAGAGTTATTGATATGATATGATCTATTAATGTTATAAATTATTTAATACACAATTCATTCAATGATGAGAGAGGAATTTACGATTCTTTCATTATTTATTATTGTAGTGTTAGGTGTTGAAGATGCGTACTGTCACTCTACGGAAACATATCCTATATTGATGCCAAATGTCAAACCTTATCAGGTAAATTAGTTCAGTTATCAACAATTATAATTCGAAATTCCATATATAACAATAACATTGATGATAATGAGTGATTGATCATTGTTTTTTTATCATTCAGCCGGAATTATATTTATGTACACCGATAAAAATAAATGTTTCCAATACGTATTATATTGTTGGATTTCAACCCAAAGCATCAATGCATGTTGCTCATCATATAATACTTTATGGCTGTACTACACCTGGTACGGCTAAACCAGTATGGAATTGTGGCGAAATGATGTCTACCCAATCAAAAGATATAAAACAGAATGAAATGGCGGGGCCGTGTAGTGAAGGTTCGGAAATTTTGTATGCATGGGCACGAGATGCACCTGACTTGATGCTACCTGATGATGTTGGATTTAAAATTGGTGATAAATCACCGATAAAATATTTAGTTTTGCAAGTACACTATGCTCATATTGAAGCTTTTCAACATGGCGAGACCGATAATTCTGGAATATATTTACATTATACAATGGAGCCATTGAATAAACTTGCGGGAGTATTTTTATTGGGTACGGCTGGATCAATTCCTGCACGTAAAGTTGAATACATGGAGACAGCATGTAAATTGGAAGAAAATAAAATAATTCATCCATTTGCGTATCGAGTTCATACACATTCGTTGGGTAAAGTTGTATCGGGTTATGTTATGAAGGGAGATAAATGGATTGAATTGGGCAAGCGGAATCCATTAACACCACAAATGTTCTATAATACAACTAATCACATTGCTATTACCAAAGGTGATGTATTAGCGGCACGATGTACTATGAAAAATGTACATGATTGGAAAGTATCTATTGGTGCTACAAATGCTGACGAAATGTGCAATTTCTATTTGATGTATTATGTGGAAAATGATGAACCGCTTGAAATGAAATATTGTTATACACGTGGACCACCGGATTTTTATTGGAATGTGATAAACTTACCAAATATACCTGATCGTGACGCGTCCTCATTATAATCAGTCAATTAAAACGAATTGCAATGATAAACGGGAAAGACGGACCAGAATTATCGACTTGAGATCTATTTTCAATGTTCACATGCCTCGAAATGTTTCATTTTATATATTTTCATACTTGTAGTTGTGGGACTTTTTTTTTTTATCTTGTAATTATATATAATTTATATTGTATTTAAGAATTTATCAGTATTTGAACGTATGTCGTTCAGTAAAAAATCAGAGTAAACTTAATGTCAATACAATAATACACGCAAGTATAAAAGAAACTTCATTTTATATTTTGTAACGAGAAAATACTGTATATAATATTTTTAGTTTGAATAATATGGACAATTTTATTTCATTTTTTCCAAGTTTCAGTTGCAAAATTATAAGATTAAACTGTTAAAATATATATAGATATATACGTTGACTGAAATTCTCGTATGTTTCCCGTTTTATCTATAATTTTCCATTGAGATGTATTTTAACTATAGTCAAAATGTTATGTAATACAAATTTTATCGAAAAGGCAAAATAGTTATGTGGATTGAACAACTTTGCACTAAATTGAACTATAACGACGAAATGGTTGAAACTATGATTCTACTTCGCTATATATATGTTTTTTTTCTCTGGTGTCATCACAATTATTTGTAACGTTCATGATGAGTGCTGAGTGGAAATAAAAATTAATTGTATGTCATTGTATGTCATGGAAAAATCATCTAAATATTCAATTATAAATGAAAGAGTGAAAAATAAAGCAATTCATTCAACTATACATGATTGTTTTTTTTTTATTCGTGAAAACATAACAATTTCTTTGCTTCAATGTTATTGTCCGAAATAATAAATGCCGCAGCACTTACGAACATATGCTTTCATTGGAATTCATTTAGTTGCTGTCTTCTCTTTTGGTTTTCGTCTAATAATCATCCAAACGCGGGATTAAAAATTCTCCATCGTTTATCATTATCGCAACTTGATACTATATATATTTTTCGCGCGAATGCGACCCACTTGTCACGATGTCAACCGACAGAATGTCGTGTGAAGTATTTGAAATTTCTTGGTCTAGTCTCATCTTCGATCGCACTCACCACAAAGTATGTGTGCGCGCGATGTACCTCAGAAATTGAGAGAAAACCGGTTAAACCTGTCGGTGTCTTTATCCACTCGTTAATAAAAATTGTCAGGGAGATTCACACGAATTGATCGCTATTCATATTTACCGGAACTCAATCAATAACCATATATACGAGTTATACGCATTGAGGACATTAGCAGCGTTAAGTCGCTAACAAATTGTTGCAAACAGTTGAAAATTTATTTTTTTTTACTGGAGGTATTTCACTGCTTATTTTTTGTCTAAAATGTATAATACAAATTGGAGTATTACTAATGCGTACAATTGCAGGGAATGACCAGTGGGTCTGTCAGCAGTATTAAATAAAGCCTTATTATCTCAGTTCTGCAGAAAATGGTGTGAGTATTCCACCATTGGAAAATGGGCGAATAAATAAGTGTTGAAAAAAAATTGTGCATCATTTCTTTTTTTGATTATGAAAATACAGTTTGTCTTCAATTCAATTTGAATTGGTCATATATACGAACTTTTGACAAAGTGAGGCAAACGTCGTTGAAAGTAAAATTGGGTTATAGAGCCTGCCAGCAAAGTGAGCGTTACTCATTAGTATAGCGTAATCTATCTTGATTGTGCGCTCATTTCGATCATTTCTCCTGATATACTGGGATTAATAATCCCATCGTCTTTTGATTTCCTTGATAGACATATAATTCCGATGAAGTCGATAAATATTTAATCTAATCAATAATTTCGTGTATGTGCACATATATCTTCGATTGGGGACGCTGGTTCCGATCAAATCTAATTCCTAGTATCAATCTAAGTAGAACCAGCGTCCTAATTGATTTGGTGGGATGGCAAAGGCTGAATCTAAAATCATATTTACTCATCAGTGCAAGTGAAGCTATTGCAGACAAATTGTTTCAATATACAATCACGTATATTTATATTTTGATTACTGATGTTTAGTAAGGTAAATGTGCGTGCGATATCTGTATTAGGGAAAGAGAGCCTTCTTTTGGTGTCTCTGTCCACCAGGGAACCGACAATTGACCAGACCGCTCGAAAGTGAGACCTCGATCACGTTCCACGACTAACTCTCTCAGGGTTAGAGGCTTGGCCTTAAACTCACGTGAGTACATCGTACAAATCATCAACCATTGCACTCTACGAATTTTATTACCTACCTATTTTTTTTCATATTCATTCCTACATGGTATACTTCGCCTAGGCTCAGCAAAATATTTTTATTTGTACTCCTATTTGCTTATCAATAAACGTTTATAAAGTTTCTTAATTTTTCGCATTAAGATTTGTTTTAGAAAGTGCGAGATAGAATTAGAAAAAATTTCATTGATTAGAAAATATAATTGGAGGAAATGTTAAAAGACAAAGTGTTGTACAAGATGTAAAAGAGTGCATATCAAACTGAGGTCCTGTGGAACTTGCATGTGAGGGAAAGTTATCGGGAAGTCTTGATTGAAAAAGTACAGATAATGAAGACCAAAGTTTTTTTGAGAATTCCATGCAAAAAAGCACATTGAATATATACTTATTATACAATTAGTGTATGGCATGCACGTGGGGCAGAAGAAAGTAGCGATTGGTTAAAACCAGCTGAACGTCCGATTGCCATCAAGGTAAGAGTCTTATGGAGAACTCTTATGGGTGGTATGTAATGGGAGACGCACCGGCCGGCCGGCAACGATTCAAACACCGTTCAGTTCTCTTCTGCGCTTTGAGCTATACGCAACATTGGCCAACGATTCAACCGTGCGCAATATCATCAAATCAATTTATATTTTATATTATCAATCGTCAATTTCGTTAGAAATTAATTAAATACTGGATTTCATGATAAACATGACTGTGCGTGGCAATTTGCTGCGGATGAATGATTGAATTCTTTCATTATTTTTATTCAAGACAAACAATTGATACATAATAGTAAAATAATAAATAAATAAAATTCGCTTGTTCACTGAAGAATTCAACATTTGCCTTCGGAATTTCAGGTCAGTTTTTTAATGTGTTATTGTATATATATATATATATATATATATATATATATATATATATATATACTTGTCGCTAAGTATTTAATATAGTTGACACAAATTGATTCCACTCTTGTGTGGCAGATCATTCGTTGAAAGATCGATCCGGTTTTTGAGTGCTCTTCACTTTTCGGGCTAGCAAACGATAGTGAAACTTACGCACGTACCTCCACATCTCGCTTTCAATTTAATTCATAGTAATCGTAATTCATTATTTATTACCATATATTTTGTTTATAATTTAATGATACGTATGTGACTGAGTACTTGAGGATGATGTGAAAAAAAAAAAAGATAAAAAATCAATATTACCGTTAGTTTTTTTTATTTGTGAACAGATAAAAAGTTCGGTAAAATTCGTTTTACGACGTGACTATTAGCAGAGTCACCTTAATCCCTCTTACACATATCATGTGAATATTTTCTCATCATTATTGTCATCATCATCTTCTTCTTGTTCTGCGTGGTACAGACATTTTTTGACAATACATAGGTATGGAAATTACTGTACAGTATTATAAATGTATAGCAGGCGAAAAAAAAATATGTATCTGTATAATGAATGAAAATAAATTCTTACGTGATGGCGTGCGTGAGACCGTACGGGATGTATATATTTATTATGCGTATATATGAAGATATATACATACAAACAATGTATTGGAGGAAGAGAGAGTAATGTGGCGAAACTGTGGGGCCACGCTGTCTCGTATCGTTGAATTAAATACTTCATGGCTCGTGCTTACAGCCTCTCCCAATCATTGCCTCGTTCCTCATATTTTTTTTCCTCTTTATTTTTGATTCACCTCCTCTACTCTTCGTACACGCGCATATCTCGTGCGCTTGACTGTTCTTCTTTCTTCCATTGCTTTTTTTTTTTTTTTACTTCTCAGACCGCCCATGCAGTTTGATCTCTATTGGGAACGTTGAGAAGCTATCGGGACCGTCGTGTTATGCACCAAAACTAACTCTTCCGAATGTTTTATGCATTGCATTTCCAAACTAAAACTGTTTAATGATCTATAAAAATATAGTTATCGATCAATCTATGCTATTCGTCGATATTCAATTTTTTGTAATTTAGTTTCGAATTCATTTCCAAAATTGAATTCTCATTCTGCTGTCCCACGATAGAATTACTATGAGTCATCATACAGGGGTGCGCCTGCATTTGTCAACCACCAATTATATTAATCGATTGTCGTACGTTGGGTTCAATCCTAAACATTCACGGAAATACTGTTATATATTGATGCGTTGTAATTTTTGACGTTTGGAAATCAACCCTTATTTTTAAAAAAGTTTCGCAGAATCGTCTTCACATCGAACAAACGTCTCGTAATTCACCTTTAACATGCTAAATTTTGTCCTGGAACACCACCGCTAACTCATAAATATATAAATACATATGTATATCCCATTCCATTACTCAATGGCAGTGAATAATATTTAGTGAAAGTGGTTCATGATTTTTTTTTGAGTGTGAGAACGCGCCAGAGTCTTGAACATGGGTCGTGCCAATTACTTGGTCATACAGCTCGTCGATCTTGATTTTCCGCGGGCTTGCAGTTAAAGTGGCGGCTCACCACAAAGCGATCATCTTTCCCCCTTCATTTCTGTCTTGCTCATTGCATGATGTGTGGTATACACACAGTATATTCAGAGGGGCTGAGAACGCGTTTGAAAGAGATCGACGCCCGCAGCGTCGTCTACCGTTACCACGTGCTCGACTCTCATCATCATGTGCGCGTCCAGCCGCCGATTCAATGGACGTTTTTTTTTCTTTTCATCTTATTGCCGCACATCCGCGGCACAATTTTCGACCACGCCATATTTTATTTATCATTTTTTACCATTCCATATATTTATTTATTTTGTGTCAAATTAAATAGAGAGTATCCACAATATCCTAATGGAATATGAGGATGATACTATTAATTCACACCTCCATTCATTTTTCCATTTGTTTTCCATTTCATTCAATTATTGATTTTCCATTGAAATAAATAAATTGTATCCGAAATATTGTGATTATGTTGAAATGTTAAATATTTTTTTCTACAAGCCATACGGAGATGCATATTTTATTATTGTAATATTTATGGTTGGTGATACGAGCAATTGAGTTGAATGTATAATCGCGGTATGTGCGGTGGACAAGGTGAAACCGCGCGCCAGCTTCCATAGCAAAGTTTATACTGCTGGATGCGGTGTGGAAGACTTTCTCGTAACGGCCGTTTAGGTAGTTGATGCCATTTCGCGTCCATACGAGTGTGCCAACTATACCAAGCAAAGTGCTCAATTGATCTTAGGAATAGATATTTTATTTGGCGTCATCGTCAAATGTTTATATAGGCAATTTATCAAGGTTGTCTTGACAATTTGAAATGTTGTCACAATTACATTTACTCGCACATATATTAATTCAAAACCAGCTGGAAATATTCCCATTTATCATCTATTATTACTCATAAATTATAGTGATGAAAATTAATCGACGAAAACAAAATTGATTACAGATAATGGAAGCCAAGATGTGTCGGATGAGATGGATCTTGTTAGCAATTGTTCTGCTGTCATGTGCACACCAAAATCTCTCACAACCCCTCGAACATAATGCCAGTGAGTAATGAATTACAAAATTTTTTTTAAATCATATTTAAAGAAAAAAAAAAAAAAAGAATTGACGAAATAAATTTTTTTTCAATGGATGATATATGAATTATCAGTCCATTTGGGAAAATGAAAACGAAAAAAAAAAAAAAAGAGCACGACCTGAAGTGACTGGGTGAGTAGACGCGTGCACGGTTTGTACACGCGCGGGTCAGTAGGTCATACTCCACTTGGTGCTAAGAGCCCTGGCGCTCAATCGTCGCACGTTCTCAGACTGTTACTAAATGCCTACACGGTTGGGTCGCGTGTAACCAATGAATATGTCACGAGTTTACGATGAATTTTCTGCACAGTCACATCATCATCATCATCATCATCCACATCATCATCATCATCATCATCATCATCATCATCAGCATCATCATCATTATTATTATTGCATTGCATATATTGACATCTGCACACATATAAATAAGTTAATTATGATAATATTACCATGCACCCTTTTGCAACTTAATTCTTCGACAATTCATACACATAAACAAAAGATAGTTATTTTCAAAACATATTTATACAATGGTGATTGCAATATAGGTACCAAGGCAACGACCAACAGGCCACGAATTTTTTCACCGCGAATGGACTATGACGAATGGACACCGTTGGGTCGTGGCGATCCCCTTAAAAATGATCCGACATTTGATTATGTTCCACCTGTGCTTGATCGTGTACAATACTGGCTGGATTCACAATCAAGCACTGAAGCATCATCAAAACGTGATATTTTAGTATTGGGTGTAACAGCAAAAAAAACGAGTCCAAAAATTCCTGACCATTTTCTTAAATTTGTTGATGGACCAAAATTCACTCGGAATCATCACCATCATCATCATCAACAGCAAAACAATGACGACACTTATCGTAAAGATTTCATGGGTAGTGGTGGTGCTGAACCACCAAAAATAATTCGTGCGTCGAATTTTAGAAACGGAGTTGGAATTGGTACCAATCCATTGGATTTCAGAAATCAAAATCGAATACAAAATTTACCTGCAAGTTATTATCCAAGTCCTTATTATAACGAAAACTCAAAACCATATACAATGATGATGCCACCGCCCATTCAACAGTCTGATGTTAGGACGCAGCACCTGCAGCATCAATATGGAATGCAAACTGAAGAGCCGCCAACATCAATGTTATTGAACCTCGATGAAAATCATGATACTAATCCAGTAGCACCGCGTCCATTCCACAGTCAATCAATATCTGACATACATGAACAATCAACATCATCATCATCATCAATTACATTTGACAAATCAAATCTTATTTACCAATCAAGTCAAACATTTGATCAATGGTCAGCAACAAGTAATAATAATAATCCATCTGGACAATCCATCATTTGGGATTCAAATGATGGTATTAAATCTTATGATCACTATGAAGATGATCATAATTCAGCTGCGTCAGCCAATCATGAAGTTGTCGTTGGACAAAATGCTAATATAATTGTTGATGGTGATAGTGTTAATAATGAACAAGTCGTTATAGGGCGGAAAGAAATTATTTCGCCAACACATAATAACTCAAATGATAATGAGAATAATAATCATATTGGAGTTAAGAAGATGCATATTGTAATTGCAAATACTTCTTCAACATTATTCGATGATAATGGCAACAATGAAACATCGAAGCGAGTCACCGTTGCTGTTGTCATGCCGTCAAATTATGTGGTAGCCGAAAAAGACTCAAGGAATTCGGAGAAATATATCACAAGTGAGTCAACAACACCCGCATCAATATCATTAATACGAGTTTCACCTACAAGGCAATCTTCAACTATAACTACATTATCGGCACGTACCGTACCACGACTTCCTGCGCCAGCTCCAATTCAAAATAGCGAACATCGACCGATACAAAATCTACAAAATATCACCAATTTCTCTACAACGACGATAAAAATGAAAGACAATAATTTTATAAGTTCTATGATGCCACCGAAAGCCCCAGTTCCAAATTCAATGTTCCTTCAACACTTTTCAACATCAGGAATGAGTCACCAGCAACAAAGCGTTAAGCAAAAAATAACACAACCATTAATGGCTAGCTCAGAAAAAATGGTGGGTAATCAATCGCCACTAGCAATTATATTGAATTCTCGGGAAATGGAGAAGACGACAAATAGTTCGAATTCTGAAACGACATCGATACCTTCGACATCAATGACAACTTCCACAACACCAATGATCACATTCTCAACCATTAAATCTACCACAGATCCGATATTTTCTCATTACAAACAACCACCAAAATCAATTCACACGCCAATGTACTTAATAATTCAAGGTCATTCAAAAGTGAAGACATATAAACCAACTGTGAATAAATACGGTGTACCAGTTGAGAAAATTTTTATTGGTGTTGAGAGTACAACAAAACGATTTATATCAGAGTTCGAACAGTTTGTCAATGATAATACGAGGGTTGTGCCAACGACTCGAAGAAGCGTCGCTGAGAATAATCACGAGGTGAAAGCCAAGGAGAAACGAGTGGAACAGGATAGTCTACTCAGTCTTGTTGAGAGTGGTTTGGGTGCATTTACTGCGCCGCCACCATCCTCCACATCATCATCACCGATGTTGTCTTCATCTCTCTTTGAATGACCAGAAAATGAGGTCTATGACAAATATCTTGATGCAGTTAGTTATTTATTTATTCTATCAATTTATATATTTATAAACGACGCTGTTGAAGAGGCTCGCATTGAACTGCGATGATAAATAATTGTTCCGAAAGTGCCAGTGCCAGTATAAAATTTTTCAGATAATCAATATCCGTTAAATGTTATTATTTATTACATCTTTGTTTTTTTTTATGATCAATTGTTATTTTTTTTTCTCGTTGTGGTTTAGAAACCCAATATTTAGTTATTATGTATATTGATTCTCGTTTCAATCGCTCTGAAATTATTATCCACGTAATTTATATATGTATCTCATTAACACTAGTCGTAGGTTACCAGTTACCAAAACATTTTAGCACGTACGTCACACTAATAATTAATTTATGTATACAAATATGTGTGTTTAGATATCATTCATGTATGTACGTTGCAAGCTTTAAATTTTCCAGTGCCGTATTTTTTTTCCCCCCCATTGTAGTCGTTTTATGAGTAATTATTAAAAAATTTTGTTTAATTGTATCTCAATTTAATTGCTACGAAAAAAAAAGCGAAATCTCTTTAGTAATTATTTAATGATTGATCAATTTATTTATTCAACAATTTCATTAAAATTTATTATTTATTCGATATGTGGTTTTATTTTCAAATGATTTTTTGTTGATAGTATCTGTACCTGATGATGAAATTTTTCGTTAAATATTCTCGTTAATATCCTATCAAATAATCAATGATAAAAAATTAATTGAAGACATTTGTATATGGATATATGAACAAAATGATATTTAGTTTTATATTGTATCATAATTCATTGCGACTGAATGTCGGTTAGAGGCGTGACTTCTGGTGACAACTTTCGCGTGGCGAAAGTATACCTTCACGTTCGGTCAATTGGATGTTGATGACAACTATTCGGCACGCGGCACATGACACATTGTTGTCACCTGCCGCATGCTGATGAGGTTGCGACCGTACTTGTCACGTGTGTCCTATTATGCATTTTTTCACTGACTACAATGTCTCGATGGACAATCGTATATTGAATTATTGAAATGATGGGTGTGCACACCGTCAAGTAGATAAGAAAAGAATGAAATAAAAGAAAAAAGTACAAATGAGAAAAGTGAAGAAAACGTGTCGATGTCCAATGACACTGTCTTGACAATCTGGAACGTGGTTGGCACGTCTATACGGGAAATGCAGGCCTCATTGCACCACTACAGGAAACTAGAACGATAGAAAAAACTAACTCAATATTGTCGTGTCGTCATTCGACCATACTCAATCGGATATATAGTATATAAAATGTAACCGGGGCCACTGGATACGTAGAAGTTACTTTTAGTCCTTAACATTTTATATATATGTCGCATCCTTATTTCTCGTCTATCCTTTGTGCTAAACCAATGTCGCGTATGCCTACGTGAGTTCCAGAAACACACTGACAACTCCAGCAATTCTTGGTATTAAAGTGTGCTCGGAGAGTGCTCGTCGTCAACCAGTAGATCAAGAGTCGATAAAATCTCTTCATGTAGATACATATAGCAACATTTCAAACACTTCCTGGCAATTCCACTCACGATACTTTTCTCTTATTGTTTCGAGCAAAGGTCGGACCGTTCATACTCTAAAGAAAAATAATATTTTATGAATTATTAATTTTCTGCCGCTGATAATTGTACGATTACTGAATTATTACTGTTGTCACTCATTACGGTAATTTAATATAAAATCAAATATTCTAATTTTCGATGACTCTGTTTGCCGGAAAATTTTCACGTTGCATAAACACGATATGATATTAATATGTAGCGGAAAAAAAAACCCAGATATATGAGCAGCCCTCAAAAAAATGATTTAATTATGATACTGGAGAACAGAGATAATTTATATGTTCATATGATCCCTAGATCAGGAATCGGTTTGTCACACGGAATGCCTGTGAACTTTACACCGCTCTGACCTTGTCTTCGATGAAAAATGATCGATAATTGAAAATGTTAATGAATTAAAAATGATTTCCATGTATATAGAAAAAATTTGTAAATGCACAATTATTATTATTCAGATTACTGTCTTTTATTATATATGTATATACATATATTTGTTTACTTGGAATTAACGATCGTTATGTATTTTACTAGCTAACAGAATTGCTCTCATTTATATTTGATTATCATATATATGTACGTATATTACATAACGTAACAATAAAAAATACCATTTATATCACAGTCATAGGAAAAAAAAATTATTTAACGATTATTACAAGTCAACTGTGTATAGTTGACAGTAAAGTCTAGTAAAGGTTGAAAATTAATCACTAATCTAATCAATTTCCTTTCCTTTTGCATATTCTCAATCAAATCACTATGATACGACACAATGTGTTTGATTTGTTCTCTTAATTATCAATAAACATGTAATAGACACATTTGAAATAGATAAAATTTCTCTTTACTATTCATAAATATATAAAGTATTAACACATGAAAGATCTAACTTGGAGATTCCCCTTTCCTACATGGTGTGACAGTACAAATACTAAATTTATTTTGCACGTCAAGACAAATGCGACAAACACCGCATTCATGCGTGCATGCGCATATATGATGAAACCAAGATGTGTCCAATTAGCTGGACAGTAAACAGGGCAAAGTATATATGTCTACATATATTAAACCATACACTCTTATATACGTTTGTCTGTTACACTACGTTAAAAATTATCTAATTGTTTTATTAACACTCAGACATTGATTGTTACCACACTATTACTACCACTAATATATATTTATTTTTTTTTTTTTCGTTTCATTTTTATTTAGATGAAAGTTTATGAGAAATAATTTACGATTACGAAAAAATGTTTGAGAAAATGCCGACGATGATAATATAAGAATATTTGCGAGAAGAAAAAAGGAAAAGTTATTAAGATGAAGCGATAATTCTTGAATAAACTAAGATAAATGAATTTTAAATCGTTGGTTCAACAGCATTTTCAAGTTCATTTAATGGTACGAGTGTTTGCAGCGAAAAGTATCGAGATCTATCAGCCGCATCGACGCTTGTTATATGCTGAAATTGACATGGTTGACTGATGTTACTCTTAGCTGGTAATACAAATTTTTTCGGTGCCGGATGTTTCTTCTTCTTCTTTTTGCCAGGTACTGAGAGACTTATATTTTCCGGGCAGGCAACGAGTTGTTCGATGTGTTGCCATAAATCATTGGCCGCTTTGGAATTATCAAAACTCAATCCGGCTAAGCGTGTATGATCTGATGATAAGCACATTGTGTGAAAAGCTGGACCAGACACCTGTTGATAAAAACGAAAAAATTGTTATTTGTTTAACAAAATAAATTAAATGACTATTTGGAGCGTGGAGCATTTTTCTCTCACTTTGTATGACGATAAATTGTCGATTGTTTCACGCCACAAAGTAAAGCAACTTCCTCGTTCTGCAAGAAGAATTTGAATTTGTCGTTTAGATCGTGAGCGTGTTTCACCCAAGTCCAACACAACCACAGGGATTCCCGTAAATCTAAGCTCCCATTGCTCGCTCTGCGTTGCACTACCCACATATAAATTCGCCAATGATTCGCAAACAAATACCTGCAACATCAAATTAATATTAAGAAATTACGTCAAACATTTTTATTATCGTTATTGTTGTGGAACTACTTTCATTGTAATGTAAATAAAAATATAAATACCTGCGACTTTAATCCACGAAAAAATGTCTCGACTTGTTCTCTTTCCAATTGACTGACTGGTTCCAATCGATTTTCATCACTATTCTCGGAACTGCCTTCACTTCCTTCGTAACTTGATGTAGCAGAAGTGTCTGCTTCACCTGTTGATGACAATCGTCGTCTTTGATTGGTATTACCATACTCACTGTAGTAAGACGAGCTATGTAGAGAAAGGTTTGACTGAAGTGTTGGACAGGAAGACGTGTACGTTGCACCGTTCATCTTTGCGACTGAAACAAAAATTCCTGCATACACTCATGCGTTCGACGAATTCACATTATTATTTGATCTTTTTTTTTTTTCATGCAATTGTAAAAATTGCATAAAACAAACTCTTATTCAAAGCGATGACGGGTGAATGAAACCAATTGCGATCTAACAATATGACATGAAGGAAAAGTTTCTTGTAAAATAAATACGTATAACACGATACGAGACCATCTAACACCGGAAGTGCATTCTCGTGTATGCATATGGACGAGGATATAAATTATGAGCGTGTATGCGTGTCGGTGTGGTTCCGTCGTTGGAGCATTGTTTCCCCGCACAGTATGATAAGCCACCTCGAACTCATTCTTCATCGTCACAACGTCAAGTCTTTATGTATATACATACTGTAAATTCTACTCTACATCATCGAAATGTTATGTGTGCGCACTGTTTCTCAGGCAATCAGACACGGCACGCTCTTCCCACGCTTCTTTCCCTATTTCCTTTCTTTTTTTTTCTCCTCATCTCTTTTTCTTTTCCATTTCTTTAGTGTATGGGTCACTCGTGAAGAATTTTAAAACTTTTATATATTCGCTCTTTATTATATTTTCACTATGCATTATTAGTCTCACCGTGTATATATATTGTATACTACTCATAACTGGCCTTATATATACAATTTAATGGAGCGTAAC
Organism: Zele albiditarsus; assembly: GCA_958496275.1. Taxonomy (NCBI): domain Eukaryota; kingdom Metazoa; phylum Arthropoda; class Insecta; order Hymenoptera; family Braconidae; genus Zele; species Zele albiditarsus. The sequence goes on from OY292415.1 coordinate 9,238,631, forward strand.
ATTATAATAAAAAATTGATTGTCCGTTAATTGACTGAAGAATTTTACTTATAATAATCATGTATATATCTATTATTTTATTAGTTTAACTCAATTAACATAATTATTTTCGTATATTAAAATTATTTCTCCATTGGAAACATATAGTGGAACAAATTATTGGTCATTAGCTTGGCATTTTATTGATGCGAATTTATTGATTTCATTTCATAGAGGTTCAATGTGTTGACATTAATGTTTAGCTGAAGTGTTCGTCTCATTCTGAACCTCATTTTCTGTCACTCTCGCTCTCTATATTTTTTGTTAATGTGTATGAGGAATGTGCTAGTCTCTTTAATGACAAACTTTCCCGGCCTGAGGCATCATCATCAACAATTTTTTTTTTTTCTTCCTATCAATAAGAAATATTTCCGTTATCACTTTTACATAGTAGCAATGTGAAAGAAATTAATTTTTCAAGCATGAAACGACATATAAATACTAAAGGTGAAGTTGATAACTAATTACTCTATATAAATACACATGAATGTGTGTTGGTGTCATTGTAGCGTGCTAAGGCCATTATGAAAATAATATTTGTTCCGGCGGCGTTATTGGCTGTGCAATCAAATGTTAAAAGCAGCCGCTCCGATTAATCTTAAATTGACTCCTGTGTATGGCACAAATATGAGACCAAGTGAGTGGGTATATAGTAATTAGACTAATTATTATTACAGGGTAATGGCACTATGGCAATACTTTAAGAATTGTATAAAATGCACAAGCGTGAATGAATATGACATCACCACTATCACTATACACATAATAATTGACCTTCGACTTGAAAATATTTTTTGCTTCTTTTCATTTTATTTTCTATGGTCTCTAATTCATTCTCGTGTCTGGATATTGTTTTTTTTTTTCATCAACGCTCACTGATATTTCAACGCTGATATTTGCAACGTGCAGAGTTACCACTATTTTTCAATAGCCACACTGTTTTATACAGATGCTCTGACGTAATATTCTCCTTCTTGCTGCACATATTGGTAGTTGTTTTTTTTTCTTTTGTTCTTTTCCTCTTAATATTTATATTGTGCGTAGTAGTGTCGCGTCTCGGAAACCGCTATGAGTAATCTCTTTGTTCAATACCAATAAACAATTTTCTCATACATATATTAAATTCATTCTACGCATTATCAAAAATATGATTGCATACATCGAATTAAATTCGATCGTGTCATGATTGAACTTGAAAGAGTGATAATGCTGATGATAATTATTATTATTATTGCTTTTTTTTTGTCGAGGATATAATGTTTTTTTTTCTGCTGTTTCACTGTTAATGGGATTTTTATATATTGTTGTGCAAACTTTATTATTCCACTATCTCTGCTAATAATACTCAGTCTGCATTTGCACATTTTTATTTCTCACTGTGCAGTTGATTTTTTTCTTTTCCATCTTTTTTCTCTTTAGTTTACGCGATGGGAGACGTTGGGTGCACGTCGCATTTGTCTCATAGAACCGGATATGAAACAGACCCCCTGAGCTTGATGAGGACTGATTAATTGAAAGGAACGTTGGATGAGTTGATGACTCATTGTTCGAGTAGATGATGCATACTATCAAGTGCATAAAATGCTGTGAGAAAATTCTAATGGTACAAGGATATATTTCTATCGTAGAATGTGCGTCTGCGAGTATGTATTTATAAGTATTAATTTGTGACTATGAAACACTAACAATAATATTATTTTAATAATAATAAATTAGTAAATAAAAAAATACCCTGTGTAATTTATCATAGAGGATCATTGTTACATGTATAAAAATTTTCCATGTGATTGAACACGCTCTGCTTCATGAGAAACTTGGAATGTACGTCGGAAAAATTCAAAAATATAATAATATTGAAAAACGTTATCCCTCATTTATTTAACAATAATTGGAAAAAATATGGCACAAATAGATGTGTTTTCAGCACTTTGAATCTATAAAACTAAGTGGTTGGCAGTAACTGTTGCCTATCATACAAATTTACAACCGCTGACGCATTTAACGATAAGAAAAAAATAATGCTTGTTTAGCAATTTAGTCCTACGATGTGTCATAAACCATCCGAAATATGTGAAAAAGTATTTGGCAAATGAATTTTCGAATGAATTATACGCGCATGTATCATCAATGTATTTCCGATGATACATGTGTTGCAAATTGTTATTACTAATATTTCCATATTATTTATCGCGCGAAATAAAAAAACAATTTATTGTTCGGAATCTAGTTGGCACTGTGATCACACTAGCTTCTATGAGCTAAATGTTTTATTATTTCATGCAATAATTATGAATTAACCATTAACTAAATACATCAATCTTTCTGATAGTCATCAGCGTATATACCATAATAATCATAAATAAAATATAACTTTCGAATATTGCGAGAGATTGATTTTTATTTAATTCAGCACGTGTGCTCATCACAATGAGGATACCGAGGAGATATATCGCATTGGCATTTAGAGACCAAGTTCACAATTGAACTATACATATTGTTGCTTGAGAGTGCAATATAGCTGAAATAATGTGGTTCAGTCACATGCGATTTTTTTTATACAATACATTTGTTGAAGCAATTAACCCGGCAGAAATGAACAAAAAACTGAAAAAAAAAAAATAATAAATAATTTCAAGTGAGAAAAAAGAAAGAGCCAGAGAGAGAGAGCGGTTTGACAAGAGGGGCCCAAGCAAGAAATGAAGTGAGGAGGAGAGGAAAAAAAGGAGAAGACACGGTCAACGAACCAAGTCGAGGTCCGCAGGCCGTATAGCCTCTGTGTCTCTTCCTTCACGATTCACGCGAGATTTTACATATACATATGCACTGATGGTCGGCTCATATAGCTTTCAATGCTGCACCTGAGGATCCGAAACCTTGAGCTCTTAGCTCTTACGAGGACCAATCCGTATACACATGAATTTAAAACGTATAAACGGAAAGCCTCATGTCCCGCATATGTCCCGGGGAAAGTTTTATACTTACAAGCAAATATACATCTGTGTATACATGCAGATATTAAAACATAACATATGACATTCAGTGTGCGTTGATATTGAACAAATAAATTTTTTTACAAATCTTACAAATGCGCGTATGGCCATGAGTAAACAATGAGAATTATTTTTTCCCACTTATGGTTACATGGCCATGAGAATTTTTGTTCTGTCCGAAAAAATAAGAAAAAATAATATAGGTACATAATCACAGACGACGCGCCTCTTTTTTACATGGCATGTTTTTCCTCAACGATGACTCACAGTGCTAACAGACATCTCTATCCATTAATCATTTTTTTTTATCATTTGTGTAATCATTGAAAGAAAAAAAAATATGGAAAAAAAGTTACTCAATGTGTATACTAAAATTTTTTAACCATCAGATAATTTATGAAACATCGTATAATTGGTTGCACGCACAGATTTGTTAATCGTTATTCCATATTATAAAACGAATGATGACACTAAATGAAATGTATGGAGAAATAAAAAAGTAAATAAAATAATCGCGATATATTATTGTCGCCAGATTAATATTGATGACACCGACTTTGGTATCCAAGTGACATACTGATCCATTTGCCACGTAAGTATATATAAATTTATACATGTATGTGCAGTAACGCCTCCCAATTACGTGTGCATATTTATTACATATTCCTCGCATCTAACTCGAGCAGGATAAAGAATATAGCGTGTCGAGGGCATTTTGCAGGATACACGCTCTTCAGCTCATCCCTCATCAAGCACTTTTGAAATATCTTTGATAATCAACATGCGCGAAGGAGAAATATATTATTTCATAGCATCCGGTCTCCACTCAATGGACTTGGTGCCCACATGTCTTTACAAAATCTAGAAAATTTTTATTCCCGCCAAAGTATCACGTACTTATATGTGAATATAATGCACTTAATATGATGATTACAACGCGGGTAAACCAGAATATAATGAATGCTACTTAGCTAATATAAGATAACGCTCTGTAAATAGGCTTGCTATGTGTAAAACACATAACTACGTTATCATTACTCAACTCCTCCAAATATCAATATGTTAGAAGACGATATGAATCTTTGTGATGAATTCAAAGTCATTTGAATCACGATCTTAATTCGTGAACGATGATACAAACATTAAATTAATCGATAATTTGCGTGAATTTTGGGTCGAGTGTTGAGTTATCAGTCCAGAAGAATGTATATATCTGAATTAATTCGTCGGAATGATACAAAAATTTAAAAGATCTGGCTAAAATATTTATATCATAAATTTGTAATTAAAGTTAAAAGATAAAATTTCTGGATATTTGAATTGATGATAAATTCATCAAGCATAAAAATAGCGTTGAAGTGAATCATACCTACGAAAAAATGTGAATGATTTAAGTGCTCGGCGCTCAACCTGATGATAGATTTATAAAGTTTGAAAAACAACTGTGACTCATTGTCATTTAATCAACAATCACTTGGAAAAAAAAATACCAGGAGTCACTGTACACAATAATCTATATATGATTCTCATATCACACTTTGACTCCACTTCACTTAATTAAATTTCTCTTATCAATTTTGTGAAGCCTCAGTTATAATTTATTGTCATGATAAATGTCCGATAATGATATCAATGAGGTTTGAATCACAATAAAAAATAGGGCTGAAATGGCGTGAAATGTTGTGAGGGAAATATTTAAAGTTGGAGGTGGTTACTCCACGAGTATTGGCGTTGGACTGAGCAGGAGCCAGGATTGAGACTACGCCGCGATGTGCGTCACAATACTATGATGGTGGCGGGGCGACGTGGCCGGGAGAGCTGGAGCTTGCCTCCCGAGCTCGAGAATATCTAGGTATGCATATAGTCAAAGCCATGTACATACATACTTTGATAATCCAGACCAGCACACAACATTTTGTGCTCTTGCGCATAGTCCGAATTCTATATGGATATATATGTTGAATAAAATAATACACATATACCTATTAAATCATAAAAAAAAAAATGTATTTTCCATTTATATACATTGTAGCTTGGGTTTGTATAAATATAATGATCAATAATCTTTTCGAACGGTCATAAGATGATGGCACTGCAAACACCAAGACATCAAAACTATCCTATTATCTTGGGAAGAATGATAACAGAGGAAATTTTACAACGTACACAGTTCTTCTACATATCACTGACACTTATAATGATCAAAAACTTTCTCAAATTAGGACAGAAAGATATTTGTTGTGACTTTGATAATATAATAGTAGTGGTGATAGTCGTGGTCGAATAGCCATCCATTGAATAATGTTGACGTTGAATAATCGACGATATTACTGATATACGAATGAACAACCGATTGAGTAACGAAATCATTATCCTCGTGTTGTATCATATAAATTATAATGTTTTTTCCACAGTTTCACAGTTATAGAATGGTTAATTCGAGCAATTCAGAAGAGTTATCGGTTAATGAACTTATATTAAGATGTACTTATATATATTATGCCGTAATTATCCTGAAGATTCATTGTTAAAAACGAATTTAGAAATTATATTTTTCAAATAGCACGACATACATACAACTATAATAATAATAATCAGATAGCATGGATGTTATTGACATTTATGATAGCATGTAGAACACCATACTTATGGGCACAAATATGGAAATTAATCCAAAGCCTATGTTGGTAGAAGAATTGCATCCATCCTTGTCGGCACAAGTTACACAGGTACTCATGTCAGTATATGCTGTCTTCGCGTCGTCACACGGCGCTGGTGTCTTCGGTATGCATTTCCGTTCTACCGTCGTTTTTCCGTCCTCTAAAAGTTAATTTCGAAATAATTCATTATTCGCATCCAATAGCGTCATTATTTATTGATATAGATGTTTCTTATATGATTAAACTGACCTTTGTAAATGAATTTGGTACATTCATATTTACTATCATCTGCACGAACTTGTATCCCCCGTCTGTATCTCGATTGCTCCTGTTCCCGCAGAGGTAATGTCGATTTAGGTGTTGTACTTGGGCGTGTCGCGACAGTTGTGGTTGTTGTGGGTAGTCCTGGCGTAGTTGTGTTTTCCGCGGAGGGGTCGAGAGTTGTTGTGTCGGATGGTTCCGACGTAGTTGTCGGTTTCGTGGGAGGTGTTTGAGAAGTTGTGTTTGATGGTTTCGACGTAGTTGTCGGTTTCGTGGGAGGTGTTTGAGAAGTTGTGTTGGATGGTTTCGACGTAGTTGTCGGTTTCGTGGGAGGTGTTTGAGAAGTTGTGTTAGATGGTTTCGACGTAGTTGTCGGTTTCGTGGGAGGTGTTTGAGAAGTTGTGTCGGATGGTTCCGACGTAGTTGTCGGTTTCGTGGGAGGTGTTTGAGAAGTTGTGTTGGATGGTTTCGACGTAGTTGTCGGTTTCGTGGGAGTTGTGTCGGATGGTTTCGACGCAGTTGTCGGTTTCGTGGGAGTTGTGTCGGATGGTTCCGACGTAGTTGTCGGTTTCGTGGGAGGTGTTTGAGAAGTTGTGTTAGATGGTTTCGACGTAGTTGTCGGTTTCGTGGGAGTTGTGTCGGATGGTTTCGACGCAGTTGTCGGTTTCGTGGGAGTTGTGTCGGATGGTTTCGACGCAGTTGTCGGTTTCGTGGGAGGTGTTTGAGGAGTTGTGGTGGATGGTTTCGACGTGGTTCCCGAAGAGGTTTCGTGAGTGGATGTGATGGGTGTTGTCTGTGAACTGGTAGTAGTCGGTTCTTCTGTGATAATTGATGACAGATTTTCCGTAGTCGTTTCTGAATTGTCCCCTTCACACTCCGTTAAATACTTTTGGTCAGGCGGACCCCAGCAATCGCCATCTTCAAAGGACTTGCACGAGTAGCACTTCAGTGGGGTTGCTACGGATAAGTTGAAATGTAATCAATCGAAGTGTGTTTTATTCAGCTTCTAATAATGTTGATTAAAAAGAAAATGTTTGTACCTACCTTGGTCGAAATTCGTGATCACTAGTAATCCAACAAACGTAATTCCGAAAATATCAACGACTCGTATATTCATGATGAATCAAAAATGGTCCGGTTCAACAATACACATTTACAACCGATAACCGAGTGGACGTAGTCCAAATTTGGTGAGGACTTTTATGAAGAAATCGACCACTATCTCTATTGAGTGCAAAGATAATGAACACCGTGGTGTTTAATCATTGTAAAACCTCACAATCTATCGTATAGCAAAGGTACGCTGATTTGGGCGGTATACTTATAATACTTTTTATCGGTAACACTTCAGTTTGTCTTCAAATTATCGATAACAGTTCATTCTTATCACATAAAAAATGCGTAATTCACAGCTTCATCGCAGTGTGATGGATTGATTGAACAATATTGCATTAGATCAATATTTGAGAGGATTTTGTGCAACGGTCGATCTGATGTAATGGAATATTCTCATAAAGAATATGGGTAAAAAATGAGTTTTATGACTAACTGATACACACCTTTCACACAAATCATCGAATTCAAGATTTACATATTGAATACTCATTGGAAATGTGATGGACCATATATTTTATTTAGATCACCAGTTATATACAATGGATGTATTTAATATTATTGACATAATAAAAAGTTCTATTTCTCGACTAATAATGACAATATAGTATATGGAAATTATTCATGTCGAGACTTTATGCTAATGACATCATGTAAAATACCACACTGAAAGGTATGAACATGGAAATGAATCCAAAACTAATATTGGAAGATAAATTGCATCCATTTTCATTATCACAAACTTCGCAAAAACTGGCATTTTCATGTTCTGCGTTTCCTTGGACACATGGTGTTGCAGTCTTGAGTACACATTTTCGCTCTACCATATCGGTTTCTCCTTCTAACAATAATATTGAAACAATTAATGATTCATATCAAATTTTTTCATAATTTATTGGAGGGCGATTGTGGAAAAATCCAACTTACCCTTGTAAATTATCTTCACACATTGGTGTCCACTTTCATTTGCACGGACTAGTATACTTCGTCTCCGTCTCGAATTTTTTTCATTCTTGACAAAGGTTCGTGTTTCATCAGATGACGAACTTGCAACAAGGTCAGTACTAGATGTTGTGGAGAGTGGAGTCGGGGTACTCGATCGCGTTGCGAAAGATGGACCACTGTCAGGTGTGGAAGATGGTACCTGCGTACTCGAGGGTGCTAAAGATGGCGTATTTCCAGACGTCTGTGTATCAGTCGGAGTAGAGGACGGTATTTGCGAACTCGGGGGTGCTGAAGATGGTGTATTTCCAGATGTCTGTGTATTCGTAGGAGTAGAGGATGGTGTATTGTCAGATGTCTGTGTATTAGTCGGAGTAGAGGATGATGGCTGAGAACTTGAGGGTGCTACCGATGGCTTCGTGGATGGCGGTACTGTTGTTGTACCTTGACTTTCACATTCTATCAACTCCGTGCTTCCGGGTGACCAGCAAGTACCATGCGCATCGGATTTGCATTGGTAACATTGAAGTGATGTTGCTAGAAAAAATCCATGACAGAATATCACAAATGCCCCTTTCGTATAATTTCAAACTATATTAATTCCAAGACGAATAAATTCTCCACTACCTTTGTGAAAATTTGTGATCACTAGTATTGCAAAAAGGGCAATTAGTACAGGATCAACTTTTTGTATGACCATGATTACTAATAAATTATATTAATGATTGCACAACACAAGATCACAGCCGATAGATAAGTGAACGTGAGTGCATTGCGGTGCAAACTTTTAACGCAAACCGCTTGCGTTATTGTCGAGTGCAATAAAAAATGAAAAATATCTTATCTTGACCGACACATTCGCGATCAATAAAATCGCGAAGTAAAGCTGATTTAGACAATCTACTGATAATTATTTTTATCGAGGTCTTTTTTATTTGTTGCGAGATAGTCGGTATTATTTTCTCATCGAGCGACAAGTGATCAAACTAACACATTTCGATCATTACCACAGATTATTAGTTTAAACAAATGATAAGAATAGCCCACGATACAAACAGTGGTTGCATGCAACACATTGTCTCACGAGTTTGTATTATACGGAATATTATCCAGCATTCTTTTTTAGACTGTTCTTGACATAGATGTCGAGAAACGAACAAAAGTCAATAAAAATCTGAAAAACTAACTGAGACTGTTCCTCACCGCGAATTCATTCGTGGCTTTCGACCAATAAATTGACTTGCAGTAATTAAAAACGAATTGGGTTGCCAATAAAAACAAAGAATCCAATTAAGAATTATCGATATGCAAAAAAGATGGGGTGATATGTATCTGTATCCCAAGCATTTCAATCAATTTAATTATAATAAACCATTTATTGTATATAAAATGATGCCAGTACGGACGTAACAAATGTCAAGTTTAGTCACATAGTTTTATATGTCTCGCATCAATATCTTATCGAGTTATCAGCTTGATTTTATGTTGGATAAGCTTCGTATCAACGTTTCCTCATCATTATATAAACGCATGCAAAGGTTTTTCATATATATAATAATAATTTATCAATATGTTACAAAAACAAATTCTCGAATGATAATATATTTATGATGGCAATCATAAAAATTATTTTATAATGTTTCAGTCTAAAGGTGGATTCATTTTCAAGAGTATACTGTGCCCGTAAAATTAGGACATCAGTAGAAATGATACTGGTGCCGTGAGACATTGTATGACAATGTACAATGAACTAGCGATTCCGTGGAAACATGCTTGTGTGCAGTGAGAATTCTTAGTGAATTCGAAACCAACTCGGGGATTATCTGCTACGCATATTCCCACTGACTATTCTTTTCCCTCCTTTCATCGTTCCCTTTATCGTTTCTTCTGAGCCCCCCACATTTCTTACTACCTTCTCTTTCTGTTCAGATGATACACCTCAACCCTCATACTTTTATATACGTTACCTGCTTGCGTTCCCTCATATATATATATATATATATATATATATATATATATATGTATTCACGTTCTCTCTTGGTCGTCGTCTGGCTTTGGCTCGAGAACGTCTGCCTCACGGAATGCGGTTGTACCACTCCAATGCTGCAGTTTGGTCTTTATTTTTTATGTAAAATGTAAATTCACCACAACGTTTGGATACTTTGGCCTTGGTCTTTAAAACCATATAGAGTATACAAAGTCTATATGAAACATTACATGATGAAGAATAAGAAAAAAAAACACTTTTATGCCTGCTTTATTATTATCCCTATTTTATCTGATTGTGAATCTTACCCATACACATTCCCGTGAGCAAAATTTTTATATATCCATCTATTTTCAGATCTTCAAAACTATTTTTATTTTTATTTTTTTTTTTTTCCATTACGAATATGTTAATGTACGAAATTTCGATAGAGTTTGCGAACATTCGCAAATTATCCTGGAATTCAATATTGCATGTATACGATTATTGAATATATATTCCAATATAAGCGGTTATCACTGTTAGAACACACCTTTAACGTCAATGTACTTGACAATATATATCATAGTGATGAAATAAAATTAACTTTATATTGCACTATCTCGAATTTTTGATAAACTAATATATTTAATTTTACATAAATTTCGCCCGAGGTCACGGTAACAAACTACTTCTCACAGGTCGCTTGTACTCATCATCGATATCATGAAGGTCAGGCGGATCGGCAAACCCACTGTCATCATAGCGAGTACATCTTGAACCTGGTGATCGTGGTGGATGAACTGAGTGTACCGGATGAATACTACAAAAAATTTTGTATCACTTTAATCATTCAGCTAATAATTAAATTAATAATTCACCATTCGCAATCGTATACCTGGTGCATCGAGAGGGAGTAGTTTCTAATGGTTCATCATATCTCCGTGACAACATTGTGAAATCACGGTGTGCGGCCACCATTTTTTGCAGCCGAGAAATCATTTCATAATCGGGTGTACAAATGGGTTCGGAAATCAATTTTGCAATGGATACGCGGAAACTTTGGAGCTGTGATTCACGTCTCGTTACTTCAGCCAAATTTTGCTTCAGTTGGGCCAACTCATCTCGAAGCAATTGTAATGAATGATCATTAATGGAACGCTCTTGATCGGCGCTCTCTGTTATCGTCCGCGTTTGATCCTTCAACATGGCGAATTTGCGACTGTATCGAGTACGCAACATCTCACTCTCAACCAAACGCTTCTGCAACTCTTCGATCTTTCGACTGCGTTCTAGTGCGGCTATCTGGTTTTTCAACAAAAGTAAATCACAATATTCAATTAATTCAAGAATAAAATTATATCGCCCGAGATATTTAATTAGTTATATAGCAACATTGATGTTAATACTTTGTAATCAGCAGCTTCAGTTAATTGTCCACTCAACTCGCGGTTTCGCGATTTTTCGTCAGCCAATTGTATCTGGAGACGATCTACTTGTTTCATAGCCTTCTTGGCTCTGTGTCCGATAAGATATGGAATGATGTGTCATCAAAGGTGAACTTTACATGGCAGATTGTATCGAGAGCAATGGAATTAAACTACAAATACCGTAAATTAGCCTCGTCTCTTTCAGCTTGTAAAATTGACTTTATTCTCACGCCATCTTCCTGAAGAGAAAGCTTCCTGCGTAGCAGATCCAAGTGTAAATCACGCCGCTGCAATTGTTCGCGCAATGTTCTGACTCGTCGTTGAAGTTGGTAAACAACTGAGGTCTGTAAAAAAAATCTTATTATATGAAAAAAAAGATCTTCTTCATTATTTCTACTTGTTTATCAATTGTTACATATATATATATATCTATCTATCTATCTAGAATGATAAAATACAAAAAGGATAACTTCGAATATTCGCAGCAATTTTTTTTTCATTTCGATATTTATTTAATCCAAATGAAAATTTTGCCTGTGTCTCTACGGGCTTACTTCTTTTAGACAAGGAAGCTCGAACGATCGCTCCCTTCGGATCCTGGGGAACGTCGTGTAGTTGTAGACTAGCTGTGATAGCGCATATACACGGTACAACAGACAATATATAGACAATCACACGTGAGGTTAAAGAGAAGTGGAAAAAATCTCAGGCAAGTTATTTGAATTGAAATTTTCATCAATTTTTTTTTTTTCACCTTATCAACGAGTTTGTCCGTTTCCAGTCGCGCCAATTGTTCAGCACGCACTAAAAGCGCTTCCGTTTGTAAATCCATGCCAATCTCCTGTGAGATTTCATCCATCTGCATCGCTTTACCCAAACGCTCCAAAAATAATGTGAACTGTAAATAAAATTAATGTTTTCGTAATTCTGGGGCGTTATTTTTTCCTCTCTTCTTCTGTATATTTCATTGCTCTACTCACACTTTGTTTATCACGCCGCAGAGATTCTTTCATCAGTTCACAACTAGTTAATTCGGAATCCATTTTATGAATTTTTGCCTCTAATGTTGCACGATCCTCTTCCAGATTCCGAATTTTCATCATACTCGCTTCTAACAGTTCACTTTGACGATTTGATGAATCCGTGGCAACGCCCACTTTCTCCTTCAAGCTCTGAATTTTCTGCATAATTATTGAAATTATTGTTACATTGAGAGTCTAATTTAATTATTACTGCAAAGGAGAATTCGAAATGTCTGGAATTTTACATACAATAGCTTGATCTTTGTTGTCACCAAGAATTTCTCGTATACGATCTTTAATTGAATTTTCATGGGACTCGACAAATCTGTTTGGTGTGCTTATAAGAATTGCTAACGATTCCAGAAGATGACGTAATTCGTTTTGAACTCGTTGAAGTTTCTCTTCACGATTTTTCAGGTCATCTGTTGTTGCAAAGCAAATAACAAGTAATAGAGAACATTATCAGCAGCGGATATTGACGACTGTTATTGGTGTAAAGCGATTATCTATTGATTCAATACACTGAGGAGAATTACAAACTGAATTCACCGTATATTTTAATTAATTAATTGTTGAAACTTCCTTTATCGAAATTAACATTTAACTTTGGCATCAGGAATTTACCTCGAAGTTGACAAATAACAGTTTCCTGGGTCGATAAATTTCCCGTAGCACATGTAAGATTTCTATTTGTATTTACTAATTTGTCCCTGAGCTCGTTTATTTCTCTCTCGGCCACTCTGCACTGCATCTCAAGGCACTCTTTTTCCTGTAATATATAATCTTGGACATTATTTTATGGAATAAATATTATTTAGGGAGCAATGTATTCTAGAAGGCTATTTTGATGGCCATTTTTTTATTTCTATCTATGGAATCGAATGAGCGCACATTATGAGTGCTTCGACATGGAGTGTGGCACATATTCAGCAACACAAAAGCAGTCGGAAATGTAATTCTAACGATTTTTATAGGTTGTAGAGCCCACGGAGTTCATTCACAACATTGTACTTGTGCGTTCAGAGAGTTCAATTCATATTAACCTGGCGTGAACGATCCAATTCAGTTGTTTGAACATTTATTTGTCTTTGCAATTGCTCTCGTTCAATATTTGCACGCTCCAACATGTCTCTGCAGCTTTTCGACTCCACCTCTACACTAGTCAAGTGACTCTCAATATTGGTGCTTTTCGTACGTAGACGATTAACTTCCTGAACAAGCTCTTCAGCTTTGTGAATTACCATTTCGGAGCTGTGATATTTATTATCACAGAATTCACTATTCAATGCATGGGCAAGTCTTCGCACAAAATCCTAGTTAATTTTATTTCCATATTAAATATCAATATTTATTAATTATTCATAATATACTATATTTTGTGGAACCTGTAAATTCAATCGTGCTCTCTCCTTTAAATCAATTTCTTCCGCCATATGATGCTCCATCTGACGAATTTTTTTCTCGTACTCGCGATGTTTTTCTTCATGATATTTCACATCACGTTGCAAACTCTGCACCGTGATCTCATTACGGCCATGTGCAGCATAAAGATTTCTTTCACGATCTTCCAAATCCTAAAATTAGTAATATCAAAAATTGTCACGTATTCATATACTGAGAATCCAACGTGCATAATTTTTTTATAAATTTATTTATCCAACTTGTATTCGTTTCTTTAAACTTGAAATAATGGAATTCTGTCTGGCAGCTTGTTCTCGAAGTTGATCAGCCTCAACCTGAAGCTCCATCACTCTTTGATCACGTGTTCTCATTGTATTCTTCATCTCTTGCAACTGCGAAAAAAAAATTCCCATCATTAATGCGCCCCACAGCTCCATAAATCAACATCATCTCTAATGATTATATGTGCATTTGAATAATTTATAGCAAAACTCAAGAGATAAAGATGATCTGCAGACTCACTTCGGCTGAAAGCCGGTCCCGCTTATATTCCACAGCCGCCAATTCACTTCTCAAACTAGTTGTGATGTCATGCGCCATATCTTCTTCCTGGAACTATAATTCCATTTGTTTCCAAACATTTCCCGCATTTTTCAAATAATAATCTTTTTTTTTTTCACATCAACCACTGATAGTTCTTGTTGCTCATGTGGTTACAGCATTCGCTCCATTTACAGAACTAAAGCATATTATCACAACCTTGTTGTACACTGTATATCAGTACAAAAAGTGAATATAAAGCATTCAATTCGTGATAGAGAGTTTCGTGACGTTTCTCGTACTATGCACGAGTTTACTCCGTGAGCTACATTCCAATGAAATACAAGATTTATAAATAAATTTGATGCCCTACAAGATATATATATATGTATATAAATGTGTATATAACGAATGGGATGACCATATTTCAACGCAACTCCTGTCTTATATTTCATCACTTCATCGTCTTGGTTAATGATGAATAACTCAATCAAAGATTATTTTATCTATTCTTGCAGATGATGATTGAAAGTTACGAAAAATATAAATTAAAGTCAATGATTTTCCTTTCTACATTAATTTATGACTCACATATGTGAATTTGTATATATATATATATAGTATAGCGACAGGGTAAAATCGATCGACCAAGAGTACTATGGCAACGCGAGTACTCTGCATTCTTCAGCTCAATAAAATCTGCTGGTACATTTCGTGGGGTATGCCCATCAGGTGAAAAGAAGTACTAATAAAACAAAGAAATCAAATAACAACAATTGTGTGCAACTAAATTATAAACCTTATCTGGTGATGAAATACATAATGTTTCGAATATCTTCAAGTCCTCTTCTGTGTTCCCAGGTGTTGCTTTAGACTCTTCATAAGTCGCCATGGTATTTTTATTCTCTTCTTTATCACCCCACTTGAAAAAAACTTATAAGTTAAATGATTGAATAATAATTGCAGTACGTTGGATGAATGTAACTGTTGTAATTATTTTTAATTGCCATTTTGTTTTTTGGTTCCTTTTCAATGTTCAAGCTTTCAACAGTGCAAGCACGATGTTAAAAGTGTTCAGGGTACGTCGGCATTCAATGTCAACACGCAAAGTCGACGTGAATAGCCGACGCCATAACATGGAGGGTGAGAGGGTGAGGGAGAAAGTTATAGAGCTGAGTAGTAGGAGGCCGCCAATAATCGAACAAATGTAACGAACAAAGCCGCTTCATATGCTTTTGAAATGGATGAAACGCTTTATTACATTTGGTTGCTAGGATAATAGAATTTTATGTTTTTTCCAAGATCTAATCGCTCTGGTAATAAAAAATCTTTCTGTTTGAATGATGGATTTATCGTTCAAGTACTCGCAATTGACAATAAATTTATCTATATGATTCATCTGATATAAATTGTTCGTAATTCTTTCTGATTTTTCTGAATTACTGGGAATCCTTGGATATGTTTCTCAGATGACTTGATAGGAGTTCTAACGATAAATGATAGATAGAATTGGAAAAACAGTGGAAATATCTCAGGTGAAATTTGAAAAAATTGAGTAATTCTCTTATGTATGTTGATTGTTTTATGGGACAGGACTGTGTAGAATTTATAAGGAATTCTATAAAATTATTATGATGAAAGAATACTACATATAAAAAAAAAAAGCTGCATGAATATAACACAACAATTATAACTTATTTCTATATATATCTGCAATCATCTATATTTTCACTGTTTTTTTTTCATTTGCTTATACAATCTTGACATTTTTATTTTTTGTTAATGTGACGTCCAAAGAATTGAAGTGACATAATAGCGAGTACACCAGCTAATGCTATTGAAGCACCGAAGAAAATTCTATCTGGAGTTCCGCCCATCCTATAGACAGGTTTTGACATGTCCGCCTGGAAAAATTTGTATGGATTTTTTTATACAAACAGTTTGTCTGGATTTATTCTGAATGAGGAGTGTAATAGATCATAATTGATATTCACCTGGAAATGCTTCATTTTCGCTGCAATTTCTGGACGAAGTGTAGAATAAGACGCTGGTTTCGATACGTTCGCCTTAACGGGCTCGGTCTTGATGGTATCCCAAATCATTTTTGGTGAATCTACGCGTTGAAGCGGTACTGGGGTCTGCAAAGAACATCAGTGAAACTATCATTCCATTCCGAAAATAATGTATCGTTAATCTCTAATAACTGTTAGCTTAATTCATGAATTTTGAGTTCATTCATTTTCTTATTTATTTGTCGCTTCATATTTTTGACCCAAATAATGAAATTCTGTACTCGGAGTACTCTCAGTGTTGCTGAAAATTTACAAGCACCCAAGTGCCAATTTCAGAACATAGGTTAAGAGTAACACTTCATCAGAAAATCCATCCTGCATGTTAATTATATTATTGAAAATTCTTTTTTCGCATGAATCAATGTAAAATTTTTTTCGAAACAGTAAAAATAATGTTTTCCACGATGAATGTTGTTGATAAAAAAAAATGATTTCAGATAAAACTCAGAGTATTACTGGAATCGCTGATGACTCATAGCTCAATTATATCATTTGATATCAACACCAAGGATTGTTCCCACAAATATTATTCAATATTTTGACTTACAATAGGATAAAGTGGTTGGAAATGTGTAGAATTTTGCAGTCGGCCCGTAAATTGGTTGAACTGCTGGGTGGATGGCATCTCGATAATGGTTGCGCAATCAGCTGTAGGGGTGAGTGCGCACGCGCAATACTATAATTCTGAATCCTCATATAATACCATGAACAATTTACCACAGTTGTATAACCTCAATGCAAAATTGTTCATGCTCCTAGTGGTAATTCATCCGCATCTCATCAATTTTTATTTTCTTACCATTCGTCGATTCATTATCGACAGAGTGGAAAATAGGTCGGTAACGAACTCCAAGATGGCGTTCAAATAGTTGATCTGTGAAGCTGCGCATGGGTGAATGCGCAGTTGTGCCTGACCGGTGTCACAAGAGAGTTGTGAGAGATCTGTGTGCGAGAACAATCGTGTGTAGCTGAAAAATTTTAACACCCGTGTGCTCCCGCTTTATTTCTGGTGAAAAATTCCACATTGTAAAGGTGAGTACGTGCATTTATGAACACATCTTTCATATAGTCACAGTATTTGACATTATTTTGATATAATTGTATCGCGCGGAAAATGTTAGTAATATATCGTGGGGCTATTAGACGCCAAGGCCATGATAGGGACGCCGGCCGGCGTGTGCCGGCTCCTGTCTGTTCATCAATTTACCTATACTCCGTTGGGCCTAACGGACTTTACCATTTTATTATTAAAAAAAAAAATAATAAAGTTTTCGTCCATTATTCAGAATTATCTCATGAAAAAAAAAAGCTCTCAAAGCTTTTCACGTGTAAATTACGACATGGTATTGTTAAAAAAATGTCGATTGAATGTTCTTGATAGAGATCCTATATAAGAAAAGGATTTTTCTCACTATAAGGTATCGTAACCTCCAAATCATTTTCTAATGATTTCACCTAACACCATCAGTCATAATTTATTTTTTCTCGATATGAAACACAGTTTGAAAATTCGTTTGACAATTAACATATGGAAATTATATTCTGGTAATTCATAATTTATGAATCATAAGTGATATTATAAATATTTCTGATGAATAAATTATATAACAATTGCATTTTTGAACCGCGTGGCCCGGGATTATTGAGCTCCTTGGGATGTGTTCACTCACACTTATGCATACGCAGTCACAACCTGAACCTATATACCTATGCCCATAGTACACCTACATGGCAGCAGGAACGTATCTATAGCTGAATAATCGATTCCACGCACGACCATATGAGTTCCGGTTTCTCTATTCGTTCAAGAAATTATTCTCACACAA
Source organism: Zele albiditarsus (assembly GCA_958496275.1). Taxonomy (NCBI): domain Eukaryota; kingdom Metazoa; phylum Arthropoda; class Insecta; order Hymenoptera; family Braconidae; genus Zele; species Zele albiditarsus. The sequence continues at coordinate 9,256,892 of OY292415.1, forward strand.
TAACGAATTACCATCTACATCCTCAAGGTTATTCTTCTTTCATATTCCCTATATTCTTCCCTATATTCAATTGCCTCTATGTTTCCTTAATAAGTCTATAGAAAGCAAACATCTGCTTATCTAATCGATTACGGTGCACTTACTCATTCGCTTTATTTATTTTCCACGAATCTCCAACCAATGATTCAGTTGTCATTACTCATATTCAATCATCAATTTTACATGCAATTAATGAAATTCCTGATTAATATATCAGTGCTGATCATAAATTGAAATCCAGATTAATTTCTATCAATGTTCTTTTCAATTCTATATAAAGTCTCGAATATTTAATTACTATTTCGGTTTGATTTTGTTTCGTCCACACACATACACAAATTCGATATGATTATACGGTCGATCGGTTATATTCTGAGCTTGAGGCTGTGTGTAGATGTGCTCTCTCAACCATTCGCTGCGGTGTATTCGTGCTGTTGCTCTTCTCTCCTTTACAAGAGAAGACGAAAGGAAATGAAAAAAAAAAAAAATCAAGTCGCATGCAGTGGTTGTCAGACTGCCACTCCAATAATTCTCAAGCCCCAATAGTATGGATAATAGCCCCAATGAGTCTATCTCCATCGTTTCATGCGTGAGAACCGCCAATTAAACACGAGAACTGGTTCTTTGAAAAGATATTGTGGATCGCGGCAGTACAAGCAATTGCGCCACCATCCCATCTTCCTTTCTCTGTCTCACACAACTCTTTCTCTTCCGTCACGTGTATAGGTTTATACACATGATGATGGTGATATGGGAGTTGTAGTCGATCAAACGAAATTTATAAAAATGGAATAATTCCTTTTTTTTTTTTTCAGCATGTGAAGTTAATGTTTGAATGCGATTGTTCGAAAAATTTGTGAGTGATTTACCACGCAGACGCGAAATGAACTGAACAGTATTCGATGAACTCAACATGTAGGGAACAGAATGAACATGGTGACAGCTTTCAATTTCCGTAAAATAGAATAGTTCTGTCAATGTTACAGCACATAGAAACTTCATCCGTTGTTAGTCGAGCATTTCCGGGAATGCCTCCGCGATGCCAATGAAACAATTTATACCTTTAAAATTTATTTTCATGTATTACTTTTACAGATATGCTTGCCAAGAACAGTCGACTACTAATAAAGAACTTTTATCATCAAGGTATTCACAAACTAGTGTTTGTCTGCAAGTACCTTAATCACTTAACTCTGTTCTATCACGACATATTTTTCATTGCTCACATAGAATAGAGATGATGAATCACATGAGGGTTATGAGGGCATAGAAAACATCCGCTGTGCAGCAGCTGGTCACCATGCCTTACTATACAACACTCTTTTTTTCTCCTGTTTTCTCTGTCTTCCATTCTCATGTATGCTAGAGCACTACATATGTGAGTAGTGTGTATATATGTGTATGATTTGCCCTCTCGTTTCCCCGCATTCTCTGATTCTTCATCGCTGTGTTAAACGCTGCAATGAAACAAGGGGGTGTGAAAAAATTTTAACATCCCCCGCTTGTCATTCATTTTTGGTCATTTTTTTTTTTTTTTTTCATACTCTACTCTTGAGGATTTTATTTACGACCGAGGAGTTACTTAGTTAATAACACTTATATCTGTCGACTATTGAATTCAAAATTTATTATGGTCGAAAATAGCTTCGGAAATACACATAAAAAGACTTTTCAAGGTCGGGGTATATTGTTTCATTAACGTCAACGCAAATGGATTTTTAATAGCATTGATATATAGAATTTGAGGAAAAACAACCGTGAGTGAATATCTGTATAAAACATATTTTCTTGTTCACGTCGAAAAAAAGATGGAATATTGCTTGTTTCGAGAGTTATTATTAGCAAATAAAAAGATGGGAATCACATATTTATTACATTTGCCGTAACCTATAATTGGAATCGATGACTGTTCAATTAATTTGATAATTGGGGGTTAATAGTCGTGTAGGTATAATATTCCTTGATAATTGGTTGAATTACCTAAGACATGTCTATAAATACTGAGAGTTGGTAAATATTTTTTTTCCGATGCACAAGTAATTTTTTTCTAACATAGAAAAGAGTGTAATATGGTATTGCTGGATCGGTGCGCGCAGTGTATTGATTGAGAACGATGATTCATGAAAGTGATGGCTCTGACATATTTGCCCCTGACAATATTCCTATATAGGTGGGTGCAGCCCCTCTCGGTACTTCAAATACGTAGAGAATCGTTGTCAATCTCTTAGTCACTCACTTCAATGCCATCTTGAATTTTTCATAGAGACGCGTTGAACTAGTTTGACATCATCATAAATAAATTTTTTTCATTTCGATCCTATTTTATTTATACGCACTTTTGAATCTATCATTTATATTCTATAAATGATATATATTATAAACAAACAACCAAACAACCAAGTTGTTTCCGTCTGCGAATACGAATAATACAAAACGTCGGAGCATGTATTCCAACGACGTATCTGGCGTGTGCACATTCAAGGCCGGCCAATAAACTTGGCGCTTGAGAATGAACAGTATGGAGTTTGCTGGTCCACACATATGCGTATACATACGTATACATTTGCGTATCATAAACCTCTTTGCAGTGATAAAAAATGTTTATAACTCAATTAAATAAATTCATGATATTTGTGAATCCATATTAATTAAAATAGTACGAGTGTCAAAGGATAGAGAAATTATCGAAGCCTCACCCCGACTGTCAATATCATGGTTTAATGACATAGCACATTCGGAAATTTTACAGGCTTCCTGATTATATTACCGGAAAAAAGTATGGTTGGTGAATTTTACAGTAACGTGTCATTTTTAACGAACGAATATAAAATTTCAAATATGACTTTGGGCGTGAAACAATTCTTCATAATAGTTAAAATCGCTAACACGTCAGGAGACACTTTCGTATATGACAAATATCTTGTCGCATTATTTTCTCTAACTTCATCTCATTCTTGTTCACTTGCACTTGAAAAGCAAAGTAACCACAGCTAACACTGTGGAGATCGGCTGTCGCAAGATATGAGCCTTAATTCGATGCTTCCTGTTCGCGACTATTATTTATGATATGCAATAAATTCATATGTATATAAATAGATACAAATTTCGTTTGCGAGATATTGAAAAGAAAAAAATTCAATTAAATAGAATCAAAGGGAAATAAGTCAGTTAGATATGAAATATTTGTTTCTTCGCAGAAAAGATTTTTCTTTAGTGTATATAACGCAAAATGCGCTCAAGTATAACTGCAAGTATGATTATCGTTATCGATTATAAATACATATATCTTGCGGCAAAAGTGCGCAAGAGTCTATCAAAAGCGGTTTTACACCAACTCTCTAGTATGACTCATTCGGTCAGTGAGTGCAATACTCCCTGAATATCTCTTATATTCTCCTTTCTCGTTCGCCGAGAGATGAGGGAAGGCCACGAAGTAATATAACAGCAAACTGTATATATATATAAAAGACTGCTGAGCATACAACAAAGTATAGAATGGAAAATTTTCCTAATATTTTTATTCAATTCACGTGAGTTGCAACTGAAATGATATCAATATTGTTTAATCCCATTTATTTACGAGACTTAGTAATAATTTCACGAATACTTTTTATTCCAATATTTGAAGAAATAGGGAATAGACGTAGATAAAATGCATAAAAATGTTTCCATGTATGTGTTCAATAAACGTGGATTTGATTTGAGAACATATAAATTCGATTAATATAATTTTTTTCGCGACATCAATATATATTAAAGTTTTTGTTTGGATGCTTGAAGAAAAATAGAGAACGGTAAAGAATGATATACAGGAAAATATTATTTGAAATACTCTGAATCCCCTTGACCTTAACCTCCAGTTCATTTCACGCACTCGGAGTAGCAGTCATGAGTGTGTATTTCAGAGGCGTCGGCAAACACTATTTTGAGATTCAACCCGAAGGGAATTGCAGATGTGGTATGATGACAGAGACGTGTATGACCGCGAGAACCAAAGAGAAAATAACTGGATAAAAAAATAAAATAAATTGAATAAAACGGGACAAATTTGCAATGTAAACACAGACCAGAATGAGTTGATTATTAAAATTAATCCACATTCCCTTATATCGAGTCTCATATTTCCAATTATGAAATGGATATTTTTTCGAAATGATCGGGAGAATGACTGCTATCAATTACGAATGGAATTTCTATTCTGATTCGTTTATCCAATTGTAGTAAGTGATTGATAAAATTATTTTGATTCGATGTATCCGAAAATCAAAGTTTCTATATTATCGTCGTATCATGACAATCTTCATTCCATAAGCACATATATCAACACATAACATTGTTTTTGGCGTGTTGAAATGTGCCGGCAGGGAAATTTATTTTGAGCCTCAGCCGCCCACAGTTCCGTCGGATATCCGGGAGAGTCTTCTTTTATTCGGAAGTCGATGTTTAACCGCATCAAAATATCAGCCTATATCAAGCCCTGAACAAAGTACTATAACGACCACTGTTATTTTCGGATGGATATTATTTTTATTTCACTAACTCTTCTCTCTTTTCATTTGCAATCATATCCAGTATTAAATTATATCAATCGTCCGAATTAATTTAAAGTATATAATTGTGGTTGACTTAATTTGGGATGAGATACTATTACTATATTTACCAATTCTATGGGACTAGTATACAATTTATCTTAATCCCACATTGGGATAGAAAATAGATTATGTAAGTGTTTGAAATATAACTGCGTGAAAAAAGAAATGGAAGAAAAAAATTTATAACGGAGTCGATAGCAGCACTATCGTGTTTATGCGAGTCATTGATTCCCAAGTATTATATCGGAGAAGCTCCAACCGATTTCTTGCATCGGAGACGTTATATGCCAAGAGCAGCGTTGAATTACCTCGCGTTCATGCACGACGGAGTCGCGTTTCACAACAATCTTTTCTTCCTCCCCTCTTACACTTAAAGTGGGTGGCAAATTGTGAAAGTTACATTCCACACCTTGATATACACTCGTTTGTGAACGCGTGAACCCCTTCATTCTCTTTTGATGTATTACGAGTTAACCCGCCATTCATTGAGTCGTCATCAAATTTACAAGTTGGATAAGTCCAGGTATGTAGATCTATCATGCAGGACCGTATCATATGGAGATATAAGAAGCGCCTGGAAAACCAATAAAGCTTCGTCATTTCTTAATATCCAGCCTGTGATCTGTTAATATTAAAATCGTCGATAACCCACTTTTTATTCGTTCCCTTCAAGTGAATATTAATCGAGAAATACATGCACCAAAAATTTACATCAAATTTTTTCTCTCGACTACTCCAAACCATCTTTCTGTTATTGTAATTATCAATGATGATTTTTTTATTAAATCGTAGTCTAAGGAATTTTTACTATCCAGAATATTTGTAGATTAATTTTGCAAGTTGTATGAAAATCTTGAACCAAAACGATTGCAAGTATATATCTTGCATACCATTTCTTGCATTAATAGTCAATATTCTTTGTGTACGCCACCACGCACGGTCGCGACTGTTGGCTAGGGTGCAGCTTCCGGTTTCCGGTAATGAACGTGGCGCGAACGAACAACCGGACTCAAGTGAAAAATCGCTAAAGGTTGAAATACTGTTTGAACGTATATATCGCACTACTTGTTTCGTATTTTCAAATTTATACATTTTTACATTGAATTAATTATTTCCATTAGGGTGATTAATTAATTCATCATTCTAAACTCGATGAAAAATTCACATAAGACGAGAGAAATAGGGGAACGGAATATTTAATATAATGGTCGGTGTGGCAAGAGAGTGTAGAAAGGAGTGGATTTATTATCGTTAGGAATTGAATTACCTCTTTTATATTGCCCCTATTGATGTATACCACTTTATTAATTTACTAGGACTAATACTTGAACACTCATTCAGATGGCAATTTGTCAAGTGTGTAGATATATGTCATCGGGTAGATACAGTCTTCGTCTTGACTATTGTAAAGCAATTACGATATTAACAAGACCCATTCTGCTCTTATTGACAAAAAAATAGTCATATCAGTATCATGCAGTTGCATCGCTCTTTTAACAGGATTTCTGTCACGCGTAGCCGTGTTGTGGAAGAAACAATTAGTGTTATATCTGATGTTTTATTTAGTAATATTGATAGAGAATTTTTCGCACAAATTTTACATGAATTCTCACAGAAATTCTTGATTGTGTATGATTCCCTTTGAATAGTGCATAGGCATATATATGGGCGAAGAAACGGCTGTTGCAGGAATTAGGGCCCCGCCCTGAGCCCACGCGCGCAGCAATATCTCCCCCTTCTGTGTTTCACGATTGAGCGTCTCTCTTGTGCGACTCAGGGTTGCCATACCTAGCGAGAGAAATGCCCGGGTAGTATATGTAGGGGTGCGCCCGGCCAATTCGTCCTCTCGCTTGCTCGCCAGGCTCTTCATTTCTCGTTTGCATCGCATAAACAGAGGCGCACTTCTTCCCAGCTAATATAACCAGGATTCATCATATGTACACACGTATAGTTTTCTATCTCTCGAAACCCATCTACATTTTTTTTTTCAACTCTTATACCTGAATATACATATATATCTATATTTATCTTAAATTCAAGTATGTGGAGTGATGAAAGGTTCACTCACTCTTCAAGTAATTGTGAATGTAAGTTCAAGCTGGCGGTTTCAACTTGAACTTTCGTATAGAAAAAATTATCCCTATCGATTAGGAAAGCTTGGCAACCAATTCAAGTTTGTATATATCACGGAGGGTTTCGATTTTACTTTGTTCATCAAGTGAATTGGTGTAACAATCTATGTATCGATAATCATTCTTGCATTTTTACTTTTTTTCCCCAATGGAAATATGCCTTTTTGCTTGTTGGTTTCAATTTGGAAAAGACGACTTTCTCATTTTGTTTTTTTTTTTACTCTGTTTTCGTCATTTGACACGGTGGAATTATGAAAATGCTATAGACTAACAATGAATATTTCGCATTTTGCCCAGTTATTAGCGATTTTAAGGCTACTAATTCAAAAGAATAAAGTTACAAACTGCGACTGAGAGAGGTTGAAGTGACTAACATACTGTACACTTGTATCCACCAACAAAATCATCGACGGAACAACACAAAGACAGTCTCGCGGACGATATCGGGGCCGACCGAAACGTACAACGCCACCAATGCCGCCACCATCGTTCGCTGCTCGCGTTCGTGCTCTCACTCACCCTCATACTTTTCATCGCTCACTCTCTCATTCCGTCTGGTGGGCTCTCTCTACTCTTGTGCACTCTCGTGTTTCCCTGCCAGTCGCCCGCGCGTTACCAACCCAAGTGGATGAAACACTTCGTGGAGTGTGTCCTCGCTCAATTTTCCGCGCCTAATACAACACACTCATTTTTATTATTTTATTTTCTTTTGTTCAATCTTCTAATAAGCGACATTTATTTTTTTGATTCATTTCAATTATAACGTATCTATAAAATATTTTATACATTTACATATGTGAGGACACTTGGTTATCGAAGTTGTGTGCAGACTTTTATTTAAAATCTCTTGATACTGCGCAAGTGTTTCGTGAATAGAGAGAAGCAAGAGCTTCATATAATACCGTACGGATATTACCTGGAGAGTTCTTTTTTTTTTCTTTTTTTTTTTTCAACAAAAGGAAACCCAGTAAAAAAAACGGATTTTCCTTTCATCGAAGTGCACTCCAGTGAGTAATTTATTGTCTCCTTCCTTCATTCCTTTTTTTTTTCATTTGTTTAAAATTTCTTGTTTTTTTTCTTCTTTTTTTGTTTCTTACAGTCATCGTTGCCTGTAGTTTCATGGAATATAACGGTATGAAGAAACGTCGAACGCCCCTCGTTTTGAGTTGTACATTATATATATACTAGAATGAAGATGCGGTTCTAAATGACATTTATATTGACCACGAGTTGTGTAAATCAAATCTGGAACAATAAGTTTGGGTCGAAGTATAATTAGACGTAAATATTGAGATGATTGATCAAAGTCACGAAAAAGTGATGATGAACGATATGAACGTGTAAATGACGAAGAATGTCCAGTTTTATGTGGTGATAGTATACAGAACCTTTTACATCTTTGAACGATTCGTCTGGATCGATATCTCCTTCTTCAGTCAATGTAGTATTACTTTCCACAGGACAATGCGATGCTAATTGTGGAAAAACATGAGAAACCGAAAAGTAGTGCCAATGAATAATATAACGTAAAAATGCGACGTTCCAGACTTTTCGTTGGATTGAAGTTTTTTTTTTATCGTAGCATACTATAGAATTCAGAATTTCGCGGTATGAAAACTGGAAAAAAAATGAGCGTGTGCGCGTGTCACTTCCTGGATTGCAAAGATACCGTGAAGATTTGAACGGTGCCTGTTACACATCACAACCCATAAAAACCCTCTTCTACATTCACAGAACTTCTCGGAATGGTTCATCAATTTTTTCCCCTATTCAATTTTTTTTTTGTGCCACAGGCGATTTAGAAGGGATTTCATAAGTTCAGTAGATCCAATATTTCACTGAATCCTTTCGACTACGGATCTCATGTTAACCTGTGACTGGTCCGCCATTTTGAAAGTGGACAGTAATCGATATAGCAACGATGGGTACACGCAGACGAGATAGAGAGAGAGAGAGAGAGCGGGAGAGAAAGACAGTAATATAAAATAAACAAAAAATAAAAAATGAAGTAAAAATGCTTTCATTTTCGTTTTGTCTTTCACTGCTGGCCCCATGCAGCTCACACACGCTATGTGGTGCGATTTCTTTGTGCCTATTCTGCACACACATGCATATAAATACACTCACAGTGTGGGCCTCTACCTGCCATGCATTCAAACTGTTTGCGACAAAGGAATAAAAGAAGCCTAGAGGCGTTTTTTTTTTTTTTTTTCCCCCATCCACGACAGAAAGCATTTATGTGCTGAGTATAGGTTATGCAAAGAAAAATTGGAACACATTTTCATACCGAAGGACACATTTTCCCTGTTTTATTCTCGTTCTTTTCCACTAAGCCTGAGGATATTGGTTCCAATGAGCTATGATAAGTGAAATTTCAGATAGAATATTGCAAATAAATAAATCGTGACGTTTAGAAGTGATAGAGACAAGTTAAAACCATAGTTTAAAGTTGCGATAAACTATACGAGAGACCAATGCACTTCAAACTCAGGCGAGCGCGTGCACCTTTCACTCGTTTTTCCTCGTCACTCTACACACTGAGAAAAAGATATGTATGATTCAACATACATAACACAGATCAACTCCCAATAATCGTGACTAATTTCCAAATCACTTACCTGATATTCGATTGTGTAAACTTTCTCATAAATATCATAATCTTCGATCTGTTCAGATCTATTGATGAACTTGAAATATTTTGTTGTTAATGAGTAATTTAGAGTACGAGCCCTCCATGCTTATGATCAATTCGAAAAAAGCCTTCGAACGCTTGTATGCCATCGTTCATTTTTTCTTTTGTTAGGAAAGTATTCGTTCCCAAAGAGTACAAAAATATATCATTCTTACGTTAGTTTTTATCTTATACATTATAAATATTTGCGATATTTCTTGGGAAAAATCAATGCAGCTGCTCGAGCCGTCAAATCTGAACTGGTTCTGAAGTTTGTCTTGACAGAATGAAGTGAAAAAAAAAGTTTCAAGTAACATTAAAAATTCCTATCGAGCTACGATTCTGCTAGAACTTGACGGCGTCATCGACATGACGGGCCATGAGTTTTCGTAATAATAATAATGACGATGATTTGATGATTATAACAAACAATAGTTTCGTCACTATATTTCAGATTCCGTCATTTTCTTTTTTAAGTTTTTTATCGTATTATTCTCATATATATATATATATATATATTCCGTTCATTTTTTTATCTTATCATTATTATTATTATTATTTTTTTTTTTTTGTTTTCCTTGTCACAACACGTGCGCTTTCCCCCATCGCTTGTATGTAAGTGTGCAAGGCACAGTAGTGTATGCTCGGCTGCTTCACATTACAATAAATTTTCATTCCCGAGAACACACGAGAGAGTCGAGCAGATGTTTCAACGACGAATAAGCCGGTTTATTCTCCCTCTTCGGCTTTTCATATAGGTGACCAAGCCACAAGAAAGATCGAAATATACAAAGCGAGAGAGTGGTGCATACGAATATTAAAGAATGTACAATATTTGATGCACGTGTCAGAGTAATCTTCAGTATATTTCCCGAAAGGGAATGAAAAAAATTTATAAATATATATTCGAACGAGTATTACATCTCCAGTGTGACCTGTTTTATTGTGCAAAGAGTTGGAGAGAAATTACGACCATAAGTCAATACAATATTCTGTCGCCGGACGTTCATAAAAAGTCACCTCTACGTATATATAATCATAATGTCAATATTCGTCCTGAGACAATAAATCTTTTTCGCTAAGAGTCGTCAAGACATCTTAATCTTTCTCAAACATCATTATGCAATAGAAAGATACAACTCGTTCTATTTTTATTTTGTATTTGAACTTTGGATTCAAATTTGTGGCAAAGTGATGTATTTATGTAACTTGGATTTCGATCAGCCGTCAAAATTAATAACGAAAAATTGATTTTAGGCTATTGACAATGCACGCGAGATATAGATGATCCTCATGGATGTGTGAGATTTAAAATAATTATATGAATTATTTCAAATTAAAATGACAGTGGCTGTGAGAGAAATCACGAACCAACTGCAATTGTGACGGAAAATATTTACGTGTAATCATATACGCCTTAATTAAAAATAGCGAGAATCACGGAATTATCAATTTTTCGTATAAAATGAATAACATGTATCAACCATAATGTCACGTGACTACCACCACTTCAACACGCTATACCGTTTTCGCTCATCCATTCTCCTCAGTACGGTGATGTTATCTTCTTCTTTGAAAAAAAACGTGAATCTTTTCTCTCAATGGTTTTGCACATACCCGCGCTAAGTTCACGCGTCATGTCTCTACCTTTTTACTCTCCCTTTTTTGTTGTAGCACACGTGCCCCGCTTTTTAATAATAAACGGGCCTGGGAAATTTTATTCTATGCGCTTCTGAGGCGATGAAAAGGAATATTTTCACAAATCGTTATCACTCAATCTCTTCATTTAATCATTCAATTGAATTTTTGATCTATGTATACAATAGTTATCTCGAAAATATGATGAGATTCGGGAATGCGAATATGATCATTATCATTTTTACTTATTTTGGTTTCAGGTGACCGATACTTGGAGAAAATAGTGTTTGAACTGAAAACATTGTGATTTTGTTGTCATTAAAAAAACAAGGACCAACACAAGAACAAAAAGTGACCATGGGAGCGCGACACAGCAAGAGGTCTATGGACGTAACGACAACACCGAAAAAGGAAGGTATACCGGCTGAAGGTGGTGATACACCAGCAATTGGCGATGGAAAACTCGAAAGAATTGAGGAAATTGATGCCAAACCCACTACTAATGGTGTTGCGCCACACATAGACACGCCAGAGGAAAAAGAAGTTAAAGACAAAGACTCTGCGACTGAAAAAGAAAAAGATAAGGTTCGTTGATTTTCACAACTTTTTCCTCTTTTTTTTTCTTTCCTTGTGTTATATTTTCTTTGCGACAAAATAGACATTCGTTGAGACATGCCACCAATTTTTCCGCTCCACTATTCCTTTTGTTATCATCATTATCCGAGTTCCGGTGAATTACATACATAACATTAGCCTCTGTTGACAATAGGAGCTCCTTGAAAACTATTCAGAATATGATTCTATTGTTTCCATCATTGACGCAAGCAATCGTATTGGATTAGCCATAGCTCCAAGTTCTCATCAATGCACTTGATTATTTTTTTTATTCCATCTGTAAAACGTTTGCAAACGTTACTGAGCCGAAACCGTTACATAAAATCGATTTACTTTATTTGTTTTTAATGTTTATTTTCCTTTTCTTCTCTGAATTTATTACTTCTTGCAATTGTTTGTTCACTTTTGAATAATTATTCTACTCGCTTTAAGATTTGCGAATTTCTAAAATTCTCTGGTTATCTCTTTCTTTATTGAAAAATAAAAATGATGGAACAAAAATGCAGTGCACTTGTTCGGATCACGACTAAAAGACAATTTATAGTGAAATAATGTGATCGGACGTTATCAGGTGCATCGTGAATTTCGCTTAATGATTGCCATTTTTGCGACCCCGAAACCTCGATAACTGTTGTTTAAACGGTGATAACCTTGAGTCTTCAGTATGCGTATTCGGGGACACCTCGATATCAGCGTCTATAAAGTGTGCCAGCATATCATAAATTTCCAACATTCCATAGAATAAAAATAAAACGCGAACAATGTATAGCATTTATTCTTTATTTGCGACGTGTCATCCCGATAGCATTCAAAGATGTAGCCACATTTGTTTTTTTTTTTCATACAAAATATTCTAAATTTCTCATTTTTAATTTCACAATTCTTGTCGTACCCTCGTCCACATAATTTCCTTACACTTATTCTCATAAATTATTCCTGCTTACATTTTTTTTACGCGCATTTTATTGTCTTCTGCGGTTATAATGCTAATGAAGAAAAAAAGAATAAAAATATTTAAATGACTAATTCATTCTCAGAATGTATGATACGCATAGATACTGAAATGACGACGTGTTTTGAGAACGGAAAAGGCAAATGCGGAATCGTTGTCGGTACGGCGCATGCATAATTACAAATGGAAAAATAATAATAGTTCTTACAAATTTTGAAATATTTTAAATACTCCACAGTCGAATGAAAGTAAAAAAACAATTCAGGTATTGAGTGCGTGTGTGTGTGTCAGACGTCCAATGTGAATGATAAACAATTCGTTGTCAACTGAAATCGGAGTATGATTCACAATACGGTTTATTCGAACATTATCCTATATATCTATATAAATGTGTAGAACATATAAATATGCATATATATATAGATATGTATGTATTGTCTGTTGTCATGTTGCATGTCCATCCTGACATTCCACATCGAGCATTGAAAACCCCCGGCTTTTACTCGCCATATCAGTTCTCTTGTGCATGTTATAACAGTTGCACTGAAGTTTCATTTGCTATCTCTCCCTCGCTCTCCGTCTCTCTCCCTCCCTTTTTCTCTCTCCTTCTACCTCTGACATGCGCACGCGCATTGAATTTCACTGTGATAATCTCGTCATTCGTCAAATCTACCCAAGTACAATTGAAAATGTGGGAGCCATCGCGTAGTATCAACGTCAAGACAAAGTCTAATTTCCTCCACAGCCAATTCAATTTCCTCCGAATGCGTTCAATATGTATATATATAGTAATCGCGCGATTGGGAAATCCATCATTGAAAGGGAGAATTTATAAATTTCTCTTTCTTTCATACACCTATTTTCCACTGATAGAGTTTATCTCTGGGTCAATGACGAATGACTTTGTGTATGCGACGCGTTATCTTCCCATGCAGTCATCGCGACACTCATCATCCTATTTTCTCTCTCCATTCTTTATTGGCGACATTAAATCATGAATAAAATAAATCCAATTGAATCATATATCTTTGAAAAAAGAAGGAAGAGTTCATCAAACTACGTAGACAATTAATATCATCTTCAACTAAAACAATTACTGGGAAATATTTATATTAAGAGTATAAACGAAAATTCCAACTTTTTTCACGTTTTTGTTTCCATTTCTATTATGTTACTTATAGAATGATGAGGAGACAAAAGAAGCTGAAGAAACAAAAGTAGATACGCAAGCTGAAACACCGACTGAGGGTGGAGAAAATGTCACAACACCGACTGAAGAAACACCCGCAAGTCCAACGTCAGTATCATCACCTGACACAAAAGAATCGAAAAAGAAGGATAAAGTATGTTTTTTACACAATAAGCTTGATCGCAATACGTTACACATTGTTATCATTTCAATTTTTTGTTATGCGGAAAAAGATATGAGAGTTGAGCATTCAAATTTTATTTCAGCCCAAAAAGAAATGGTCTTTCAGGTCAATAAGCTTCAGTAAGAAGGACAAGAATAAACCAGTTCGTGAAGAAACACCGAAAAATGGCGATGTTAGCAAGGAAGAGCCATTAACGGAGGTAGGTCAAAAAACGTATATTAATAATTAATAATAATGAGTAAAATTAGCGTATTATTTTATTACCGTTACTGTAGTTTTTTTTAAACAGAAATATATAGTCATTGAGAATCCGTATGTGCACAACAGGAGAAATAGTAGTTACCATTCGTTTCTTGCAAATTATTCACATCAAGGAAGCGAACAATGAAATCTTTATGGCACTCGTCTAACCACTTTTTTCTTCACAAACGAAATGGATAGAAATGTTCACAGTCAGGAAAATATATTTATTTATTATTTAACTCTCCATAATTATTCTATGACTTGAACAAGAAAAAAACTTAGGATCTCTAGCCTCAAGAATTTTAATGTCCTTTTGACGATTTATACTGTCATAAATATTATTTTCAAGCGCAATATTTATTTTATACCTAGTGCAGTTGAAGATACTAATAAACAATTCTTTTGGGATTTATATTGAAATAATCTTCAAAATCTAGGCCGCAGGTCGTTGTATGTTTTGTTTCTCATATTAAATATTGAACAGTCCGGCGTCGTTGAGAAAATAACAGAATGGAACGGTAGAAACACGAAGAAAAAAAGAGGAGGGTAGTAAAAGCATTTAGTGGAGCGGTAGAGAGAAAGAACATATGACTCATCGTTTAGGCCTTCTTTCCACAGCGTTAGAAAAATTTTCAACGTGGCAGAACCGGCTCATCTAAACGTTAAGTCGCTCCTGAACTTCAACTAAAATTTCTATAGAGTTCTGAACACTATTGAATTTTTCCCTCAAGTTTTGTATCCAAATTCATTTTGGTATCATTCTATAAAACTTTGGCCCCAAAACCCCTCATGAATGAAGATTGAATGTGTAGGTTCCATTTCGCTTTTCGCGTGTGCGTCATTTTTTGCAGACGAAACGACTACGCAAAAGTTCGAAGCGTGAACTGGGAGTGGTCGGACAAGGTTGGATAGGTATATAAAAATGAATATATATACAACTGGTTAGGTTTTCATAGTATGCACTTTCACACAGTGCCGATACATCGCCAACCATTCATTGATCGTTACTCTTTTCCTTTGGATTTTCCCCTCAGCTCATTGCCCTGCTGATACGACAGCAATATACCAGCTTAACGTTGCTTTCAATGCTTTCTGATGTTTGGCTCCCTCTCACTCACGATATTCTGCTACCTTGACTGGTCGATGGCCATCAAGCGCAGCCTCACATGTATCGTATAGCCCACGCGCGTCACCTACCACACAAACGAGTACTTTTACACCATTCAATCATAAATTAATCCCACTCATTCACAAAATGTTTTATAATATTTTAGTTCTTATATTTTTTTTCCTCTTTTTAATGGCATCCAATTAACGTTTCTTAGGGCAGTTCTATGAAAAATTATCAATACCGTAATTGTATAAGAAGAGTACGATTAAACTAGCCGCCGGAACATGTTTTATTATTCATAGGTAATGACATATGATATATGTACCATTACTCGTTGATTCCATTATGATGAGTATAAGTGATCGACAAGGTTCTCTCCAATTCTTTGATATTCAGGTCCTAGAATAACAATCTCACTTTGATTACTCTGTGAAAACTGCGCATGGCCTTCAGATATATTTCTAAATGAATATTGGATAACATTATCCCAAGAATGGAATTTTCGAATTACATTCGAGTGATGTTTGGTCTCATCCTATTCAATCCTCGTCCTTTTCCTACCTGAATCGTGTTTTGTCTGATTAATCATACAATTGTTATCTATTCCTTGGAGAAAAGAATATTTCGAAACTGTCGCAGGCTATGTATAATCGATTCACATGGGATCACCATTGGTCGAACACATTGCTGGTTAATTTTCAAAAGAATAAAAAAATTCTCTTTTTCCCCCTTTTATTTGTTCGGTTCAATGGCTCAAACTTCCCGGATATACTTTTACCTGGACTTTTATTCTATCTAGTTGGTCAGCTGTTGTCGTTGTGACTTCTTTATCACGCAGATAAATATTAAAAATTTGGAAGATATAGAATAATATTTTACTTTATTTTATTCATTCTCATAAATTAGTATTTTTTTTTAAATACATACTTAATGCTAACTTGAATACAAATATAAATACAACTATTCATTTCTGACTCAGGCTATATTTTATAAACAATGTCGAGGATGCATATTGATTATAACACGTTACATATGATTTGCGTAATATAATTGTGAAAAGTAATGCATTCTCTATATCTATTCATATTTTTTTTATTCTTTTTCATGGTCAAGTGCACGTCTTGCGAAACACACCCATGCACCTATATAATTGTCGACACATATACCGTGACGCGCGAACTGTTTGCACAATACTTTACATGTATAAATATTCTTTCCGTACAATTCTCATGAATATTACCGGCTGTCTCTATCAAATTATCATTTTGAATTCGTGAGAGTTTATATTGAAAATGTGAAACAAACATGAATTGAATGCAATTCAGTCATTGATTCAATACATAATAATTCCTGAATTTATACAATATCTAATATAAGGAGTTTGTGAACGGATTTGGTGGGAACAAGATGTGTGCGAGTGATCCTCTCTGACTAGACTTAGCACTCCGGTGTCTCCTGTTTTATCCCTATATTTTCGCTAGCACATATGATCTCTTAGCGCCTCAATGAATGTCACATTGTTCACGCCACACCCATCGTTGAAACACAACGTAAACCATTAGGGTGATAGCGCGCGAGAATGCATAGGAATACGTCGTTTATTGTTCAAGTTCTTTTCGGCACCATATAACTTCACTCTAAATAACAAAAAAGTGCCAACGAAACGAAAAATATTACTCTACTATGAAATTGTTGAACGTATGATGAATGAATGACTTTAAAAAAAAATTATATTCAAGTCTCCACATGTGGTTTAGAGAATGAGAAAAAGACATGTGGCACAATTACAAGATGTGGTACGAAAGACTCAGCTGATTACATAGTCAACTATAGGTAAACATTATAGCGCAGCTTTCATATTTTTGTTTATATACGAAATCCCTTGATGTTTACATTGGCCAGTATAATAAAAGATTAAATGTAACATATAACTGTTGATAAGTAGATATACTCACATATCTACTTATTCAGAAGATTGATTCGATATCAGCACGTGTCCTATTTAATAGTATCAAATTACGAGTCGACTCTCTATCAGTTCGTGAAGTATCATTTATTTTTCCCTTTTTTAAATCAAATCCGCAATACAGAATTTATTGCAATCGTTTTTCGAACTTAGAATAATATAAAACTGCATTAAATTAAATGAAGGAATGATAGAGAGTTGACGATATATGGTGCGCGACGCAGCACAACGATGGTGGATTTGGGCGTCGTCGTAATATCGAGCGACGTCGGAAAGCCGGGACGCCGCGCCGTTACCATGTCAACTGACATACAGGTTCGCAGAACTTTTCTACACCACCATATATTTCTACATAAAAGTTTTGCAACCCCCACACAGACACGCAATATACGCCATTAAAATCAATCAAATTCAATGCGTCATATTCCGAGTGAATGTGTCACGTCATCCACACAATAGAAAATGAATAAATGAACATTACCGTATATATTGGGGTAGGAAATAAAATTTGCAGCACAAAATATTTATAATAGTAATGAAGTGTGAATATTCTTCAATTCATTGGCACTTGCGCTCAGCCATTTCATAACAAAGTTGCATGTCAAAATGATTTATCATCTAGAAACCAATCAAGTGGCGAGATACCTTGGATACAAACTCAATCGACATTTGAGAGAAGAAACTCGATCCGAGATTTTTTTTTTATTCTCTTTGCCTTCCTTTCTCGGTCCCCATGTTAAAACCTTATTATACCACGTGATGCACTTTGAAAATACTTGTTGGGGAACAACCGAAATGAAGACACTGCAGTACGAAGGGCGGAATATTAGGAGTGGTTACATAGCAACTGAAAGCTATTGTACAGTTTTTAAATTCGCAGTAAATCCAAAAAGGCAACAGTCCTATAAAAACGTGTGGTAGAAATAAAATACGTCGGGTGAATTTAGACTTCAAATTTTCACCCCTCCTCACTATTTCTCCATATATTTTTTTTTCACTTTCCCAGTTGCTCAGTGACCGAGAAGCAGTGCTTTGTCCGAGTTCCTCAATATTATTTTTTTCTGTACTCGGAGATTATATGGAAACTCATGTTGCATTCGGAGAAATTTTCCGAGCGGAACGAGAGAACCTCTAGAATTATTGTTATAAATCTGAAAAAAAATTTCTTGTGTGTAAAAGAATATTAATTTTTTCACGAGGAGGAGGAACTAAAATCTGTAATCTTCTATACAAACTTTGTACGAAGTATAAACCTCCATACACAATCAGTGATGATCCTTTTCTTTTTTTTTTTTTTTTTTTTTCAAAATAAGTATTTGCACACGAATTATTATGTAGCGAAAAAGAACCCGGACACAAAGGAAATAACTAACAGATTCCTATAACTCCTGTCATGACATTAAGATACCGACTGGCACTGTCGGCTTCCAAGTCTAATCTTGTCAAATGCTGCCACCACTGGTGACTCACAAAACATTCAAATACACAGATATATTCACCAGATCACTATAGAATTCCAATATTTAATTACATGAAGACTCTATCTAACAAGGTCATGTATTTCTATTCTTATTTATTTATTAAATCCAAATGACACTCAAAACTATTTTTTTCCAATGACTGTAAAATAATATTCCATGATATCAACATGCCAATCGCGCGTTGACGTAATTGTCACCTTATCCAAATGCATTAAGCCTCGGATATCATATTATTATGTATCACTTCTTTTCTCCCCTCGTCCTCTTCCACTCGTTCTATCAATTAATCGTGTGGGATAGATTGCAATTGCGTCTTAGAATAATATTTTTATTAGTATTAACCTTCTCTTGAACGCATGCGCTGAAGTTTCTTCATTCCAAAGGGGTAATATGTGTAGTGTCTCGAATTCTCTCTCTTGCCGGGGTCCAAAAATAGATTTAGTTGTGGCGCATTTTTTTTTTTTTTTTTTTCAACCATACCTTCCGCTTTCTTCTTCGACTGATGCCACTCAACCTACAACCCAAACCTTTCTTGCCGGGAGTTGACGAAATTAGATTATGTTTTCAATCATACTTCCATTAATTCATTAATGGTGGGTATTCTAAGTAGAATTGTGGCTTTCATTCATACCTTTATGCCTCTCAGATTCAATTATGCAGTTTCTTTTCTTTTGACTAAATGCTCGATGAGCCCCTCTATTATTCATGATACTGAATTTTTAAACAGACGTTAGATGATTCTCAACATCAGTAGTATGTCAGCCTTACGAATATGGAGACTATCATCTGAAAGCATTTCGCTTTCGTAGGCGCTAATGATTACGTTAAATTTTTTTTTTACGCAAATATAAGTTCAGGCAACATTGCATAAAAAAATTGAACTTCACTTCCAATCTTGTGTCTGGTAATAGAATTACCTTAGAATTCTACCCCGACCGGTTTTTCAAACCACTACACCGTCGCTCACCATGTACTCCGCCTCCCTTCTCCCGCTCCTCCGTGATTTGCGTTGGTTGGACGGTCTGCAGAGTGTATATAAATCGCATTCAATTCTCGGGACCACTGAGTCGTTCGAGTAGTCAGCGAAAAGTCGGTATATAATAGTGTGAACAGCGAATTAGTGAACAATAATTCACTGATACAATAAATTCTTTCATTCAATAGCAGTTTTTTAGTAGCGTGTGCTCTCTCTCTCTCTCTCTCTCTCTCTCACACCCTCTCTCATCTTTTTTCGCAATTTTGTGTGCAAACGTTTGTAAATTTGATATATAATAGCTCTTGAGAGGTGCATACAGCTGCTAATAACCACACACAGTTGACGTCCAAGGATGGAAACGGTCGTGAAGGTAGGCCGAGCGGTTAGTGGAGGCATTTATCGGGCCGCTGGTACTATTTATCGTGGTACTCGACGATTATTTGCCGCAATTCCGCTACTAGGTATATACGCGGATGACCCTACTGATGAGAAATCCTCCACCGAGAAAGAAATCATGACGGTATGGCCCGCAAGAGTGTTATTCTGTTTGAAAACCTTTGTGAGCTATTCCTCCAGCATGCACTATCATTCTAATTTTTCGGCAACGATGGAGTTTGGGAATTTCATTTATTTATTCAAATACCAATAAGTTTTCATAACATATACTTACTATATAGTTCTTGCCTATACGTTTAAAATAAAATAATCCATGAATAATAATAACAACTTTGATTTAATAATCTTATCAATTTGTTAATCAGAAATTCGTGATAATTTCTATTCTGTGAAAAATCAATCAGAAGTTGAATCATCGGTTGACCCAATCATTTTTTGTTCGATAGGGTTTTATATAGCCACCGTTGGTTCGAGCTGAATAAGTCGAGAATCGCATAACACTGAGTGTGCATTCAAAAATAGGTTTCACGAGAGTCGCAGATCACTATATGGCGAACACACGTGGTGAACTTTCATCGCGTGTTCTATTTTTGTACGTTTCTATGATTTGATATTAATATTCAATCTTACAGTCATGCAAATAGACCCGGT
Organism: Zele albiditarsus; assembly: GCA_958496275.1. Lineage (NCBI taxonomy): Eukaryota > Metazoa > Arthropoda > Insecta > Hymenoptera > Braconidae > Zele > Zele albiditarsus. Next base: position 9,277,728 of record OY292415.1, read on the forward strand.
CCTTTATTTTGTAATGTCATTGCCACAACGTGAATACATATAGTTCGGAAAGAGGCAAAGATAAATAATCATTGGTACAAGAATGGAGATAAATCATGCGGTTATTGGATCGAGAAATAATTCCCGGTAGAGTGGAATTACGTCTCACAATCAACACTTGCAAACTAATCGTTGTTACACATCAGTTGACTGTGACTTTTGTCCGTTTAGAATGATCATGCGGATAGATTCTAGAACGAAACACTTACTTTTTGTCACCTGAAAATCATATTGTTGCAGAAATTTGAAAATTGGTTGATTCGTATTTCTTTATGTATATATTTTCACACGATTCAAAAATTATACCATCTCAGGGTTATTACAGAAATATCCCACACTGCAAAATATGAATATAGCATTATAATTTCACGGAAGAATCATATCAGGTTCAACTATTCTTTTTTCTCCAATTTGACCCAAAGATTCCGAATTTATTATTATCTACTCTATACTGTCAAAATGATCGTCACAAATTGGAGAGGTACCCTTCTGTATACCACCTAATGAATTCAGCGATTGTCGGAAACGTGCGCAAAATAAGGAAAAAAAAATCTAAATAAAACACCAACATTCGATAAAATGACATGAACTAATTGTAGGGCGGTGAGGACGCTGAAAATGCAACGGCAGCAGTAAACGGAACGGAAGAAAAATCAGCGCCAACCAGCCCAGCCGAACCATCATCAACACCAATAGTGGATGCGAAGGAAGATGAGAAACCGACGCCGCCATCATCAGCAGCAACAACAGAAGCGAGTCCAGTTGATGATAAGAACGAGGCGACGGTGGTAGCACCCTCATCTCCCATCGCCCCCAATCCTGTCCCTGTTGAGGCAAAAAATGATGAGGCCGAAAAAGAAGAAGTCGAGAAAAAAATAGTTGAGGTCAGTCCAGTGCAGGCCGTAGCAGTCCCAGTAGAGGTCACTACCCATACCCAGCCGATCGTTACACCGTCTATCATTGAGAGGAAAACCAGTGAGGATTTTCATTCATTGTTCCCATCCAGTCCGCCCCCAACTCCCATTGACCCATCGCCCCTTCAGCAAGCACAACAGGCCGCGGCCAATGCCGATGCTCTCGCTGAAGCGCTAAAACTCCCTGCCCAAACGATTAATCAATGTCAAAATAATTTGTACATCGCGGACGATCAGAAATATTCCAATTCTATTATTGAAAGCAGCATTGAAAGTACAATTGAAAGTCATCCAGTTGTTGATGAAAAGTCACTTAATATTCCAGATATGCAACAAAATGTGTTAGTAGTTGAAGAAGTTGAAGAGCAAAAGGAGCAACAATCCATGCTTCTTTCAGCTAATAATCTCCAAACAGATCTCGTGATACAAACAGAAGAGGGTCCCATTCCAGTTTCTAATGATGACATTGGGACAGAAATAGAGTCCGAAATCATTGTAAAAATCATTGACGACGTTCAATCAGTGTCCTCAGAAGTTGTAAATCAGATAACAAATATTGATGATGAATTATCTATGAATGTAGCTGAAATTCCTGTACATGAAACATCATGTAATGATGATACGGAAAAAATTGAAGACGATGTTCCACCTCCGCTACCAGAATCGCCAGTTCCAATGCCAAAGACCACAACGGATCTGCTCAACTTCATGACTTCGCAAATTGAAAATATACCAGATACTTCGAAGGATGTCGTTAAAATTACTAGTCCTCTATCTACAGAAAGTGTTACTTCTGCTGTTGCTACTGCTGCTGTAACTGCGGTATTACCGACCGTGCCAACCGTTACAAATGATATTTCGTCGGACATAGAATTGCAAAATGAATTGTGCAAAATTTCTGAGTCGTCAGATTCTTTACCACCACCTCAAGACATTGAAGCATTGCCTTCGCCACCGCCCGAAGTAGCTGCATACGAAATCGTACCAGAATCAATTACCTCAACTCCCGAAAGTCCGATTGAAAATCTCCTGACACCACCCAGAAGTCCCAGTCCAACATTAAAACTCAATCACGCCATTAATGAGTGTGCGCCATTAGTGATTAATGGCCATGACAACAACGCAATAGTCGACAACGGAATTGAAAAAAATATTATTTGTGAAACGAGATTGGAATCAGTGAAGCCAAACATCCCTGAGACAAATGATGATGATACCATTAACGACTTAAAGGACAGACTCGCTGATACTATTGAGAAGGAGGAAGCAAACACTACAACAATGGTCGCTTGTCCATTAACGCATCACGTCGAAAATGATGAGCAGGTGACTAATCAAGCAAAATCACCATTCTGGCATGAAAAAAAAAATAAAAACCAAACAATAAAAATAGAAAAGAAATACGGAAACTCAGTAACAAGTGTTTATAAACAAAAAAAATTTTCGATAAATTCAAATCACAAAAAAAAAACAATTAAAAATAAAACATTCTGATATAGCGTCGTGAGATCTACAGAAAAAAAAACCAACACTACTCTCAGTGAACTAGTATGAACCGAGAACAAAAAAAAAGAGAAATTTTTACCAAATACCTTCTGGTTTTTGAATCCTAAGCGAGGCCATACTCGTCCATCGACTGCGCTGAATTTTAATACTTCGCAGTCAAAGAATGGGTGTCTCTGCCTTATTTAAATACCCTCAACCAGAATCCGGTGACCTATCTTCCTCCCTACGCGCCTCTATCTCTTCTCGCTAATCAACGTCCAACCCTTTCATATAAAAAAAAAATCAAAACATTATGGAAAGCACTGCTTGTTAGAATTTGTCGCTGAATTTACACTTTGTAGACATGAATTGATGAAATCCTACAACCAAACCTGTCCTAATTTAAATTTAAACCAAAATACCCGTGGACATTAACACAATCAGCATAACACATGTGAAAATTGTCCAACATTACCCGGATACATACTTTCCACATACCAATTACCAATCTCACCTGTGCTCTGTTTGCCTCTTGGTTTTCTTGATAATAATTAACACAATTATCTGTGCCCAAATATATATCTATATTTGTAGCCACGCCTGTGACTGTCATGTCGATTCTCTCGAATGTATATAGATAGCGTGATCCAATAACCAAAAAAAAAAAACTCATTGATAGACGTCTACTCTCGAGCTAATGAAAAAAATTTACATGTATATTAGTGTGTATTGTATTTATAGTTAAGTAATGTCTCGTACATATTCCTGTGTTAGTACATATCTAATTTTCTCCAAGCATCCGGAACAGAAGCATGATATAATCGTCTTATTCGGGAATCACGTACGAGACAAGTATAGTTATTTATTCATTTATTCATTCAACGATATACCAAGCATGAGGAAACAAACAAGATTCTGTCATTGAAATCAATAATTTTATAATTATGATAGATCATTTTGTACATACTTGCCTGCTCTAAATGTGTGTTGTATTATGACAGAATCCATTTTGTATTCGGGATGCTTATATTTCGCATGCTGGGAAATATTAGCTGTAAATAAGAAAGAAGAGCTTAAAAAAAACAACGATGGTTATTAATTACGGATGTATGTTTTTTTCCTCTTAATAGAGCATAGTCGAACTTGCGGCACCAGTTGCGAATAATGGTCTAACGGAAACCATCGAGGAAGCTCCAAAGAATGTAATAGCTGAAGCTCCCGTTTCTCCTTCATCTAAAGCACCCATGATCACTGAAGACGTTGCATCAGTCACTAAAGTGAGTGTTTTCTCTAAACGGCATAAATGCTAAGCAATTTAATTTCAATATGCATAGCTTGTATCATTGTAATAACTTTAACCAAATTCACTATAAATATGATGAGACCCATTCGACCATCAACTCGCCGAGCGATTTTGGTTCTTGAAAAATCTCTAGATTTGCTATGAAAGAGATGTGGGGGGCCATCTGATATCACCAGAATAAAATATCATTTCTATTCAAGATCTATCATGCATTCTAATGTACTTCTTTTCATTTGTATCATCCATAGGCAGTAGAAGAGATCGATATAAATGAAAAAGCTGTCGCAGCGGCAGTCAACGAAAATATCGAGTGCACTAAAAATGTGAGTAATTCTGAACAACTCATTTCATGAATATAAATGTTTTCATGAATATAAATATTTATCTTATTTTACAGGAAATTATCGCAGAGATGAATCATCAAAACAACTTGAATGAATAAAGGCCACCGTGAATCGAATTGTATTTTGGGAAGAAGAAAGTTTTTTTTCTCGTTAAAACCAAAAAAGTATATTATATAGATATGTATATTTGGACCATTCCTGCAACTTAAACTGAAACAAAAATAATGTTCTTTCGTTACGAGCAACAAAAAAAAATTAAGTTGAAACTAATCGACATCACAGTGAGACAGAGTCGCGTGTGCATGTCGATTTTCTTTTTTACCATAGGCCTAATAAATTATTCTCATGTGACATTCGACAGCAGAAGAAGCAGAGTGGCGTGCACACAATTTTTTTGGTTTTGCAAATCCAATCGAATATTCACTTGCGAATTTACGATTATTAATTATTAATAAAATAACAAAAAAAAAAAAATATTGTTAAGTAACAACAAAAAAACATCTGCAGCAATGATGAATCTCGTGAGACCCTCGGAATTTATGAGAAGTCACTCGAGAGAGTGATGGATTGCTCTTAACGCCAATAACAACGACAACAACGACATATATACACACACATGCATACACACACTCACAATTGTAGATTTTTCTTTACTTTCGGGTCGTGCCCAGCACAAATTTATCAAAATAGAATAATTGCGCTGCAAAAGTATGTAGAAATTTCGAGAAGTTTCATTAATTGTTATTGAGATTATTCTAATGCGAAGAGCAAAAATGTTGCGTAAGGACAACGCGACATGCAACGTCTGTGCGACAATTCGTAGGAGGAATAAAAAGTATGAGCGACCGAAATATTGATAAAAAGAAAGGAAATTGATTATGCGACATAATATTGCCTCGTTTTTACACCCTAGCAAATACTCAATGAGATGTCATAATCCAACCAACTTCTCTCTGTCCTCTCATTATAATCTACAATAGATATACTACTATTGTGCCCTGATATAAATTTAAAAAAAGCCCACGAATACTCGTAAGAATGGCGTTGAATAACCGCGAAGATAGAGAAAAGATCGAAAGATGGTCATATTGCAATAGAAGGCAAAAAAAAATAGGAACATCAAATTAGTATGAGGGTGTGTGTTTGAAGTACATAATTTTAACGACTGAGATTAAAACAAACTAAAAATGAGAATGTCTGTGGTTGATATAAAAGAAAAAAACTGAAAGGAATAAACAAAAGGCAATGCAGATTGACGCGAATGTGTGCGAAGATATTGGAGTAAAAATAGAAATTAGTTATTATATAGTGAAAAAAAAACATATTTTTTTGAGCTCGTCAATTTGAGGACATTTGACCAATTATATTTGTATTTAGTATCTTCTGTTTTTTCGTCAATTCTTAAGTTCTTCTTCTCTCTTAATATTCATTCAAGCAATGGATGCGTTTTTATGTTGTAATACTGATGAAGCTGCATACACAATCCCACGCGATGCGATGCACGCACACCGAACATATTGCGAAAAAAAATTTTTTAAACATGCACACACGGATCGAAAGTGGGAGATGAAAAAAAAAAAATACGATACAGTAAATCGAAAAACTTAAGTGATATATAATCTAGAAATAGAGAACCGCGTATGTATAAATTTACCAATTTGTTCGGAATAGCTACATTTTCGCCATAACGATAATAAACACGACAAATCGCCTATCGTAATTTTTATGATAATTATCAAAATATCGCCTAATTAAAAATAAAACGAAATTAAAAATTCGCACAATTTTACTACTCTGAGAACAAAGACAAAAAAATACCACACTACCTTTTTCAAGTTTTTCATACAATGTTTCTACATTTATACGAATTTCCACAATGCTAAGGAATAACGAAAAAAGATAATTACAATTGCCTGTCAACATTTTTTTTATTTTTTTTTTTTATTTCTGAAGGCCGTAGTGTATTTATTGATAACGGTAACACGCATATGTGTGTATATTCTCCCCCCGATCAGAATATTTCTAAGTGTTAAGGAAAAATAGTCGGGGGGTGAGAAAGAGAGACAGAATGGAGTGAGTGGTCATTGTGACTGCGATCTGGCATTGATTTTAAACGATAAAAATATATATTAAGGGATAAATAAAAATGAAGTGAAGGCAGTAAAATTAAAAATTGTATAGTAAATATTAATTGTATGGGATTTAATTAAATATTCTCCGTAATAATATTTACAACGAAAAAGTTCTTTATCTCGAATTAACGTTTTTACGAGATTGAACATTTTTCATTTGATTTTAAAAGAAAAAAAATGATAATTATAAATTTAAATGACCGATTGTAAACACAAATGTCAGACGAATTACACATACATTCACACACAAAGCACTCTTGGGACGTCCCCGTAACAAAAATTTCTCACACACTTTCTCCGTTCAATCTCATGAGTTTGCAATACAAACAATAAATATTTTGAAATTAACTTTTAAGTTGGGGGACATCTCCAGGTGTGGAGAAGTTATAAAAGTCTTCAATATCTTCAATCAGCAGTTATAATAGCAAACTATTCTACATTTATCGATAATAACAAATAAATTGTGAAACAAATGTATGAATTATTTTGCATGTATTTATTGCCTACCATTTTATCATTCTTGTTTATCATACACAATGAATAAGGTAAGTTTTCATTATGAAAAAACAAATTCCATTTGAATTTTATATTTTTAGATCAACTTTTCATGAGTTGATATAAAAAAATAAAACTTTACATAAAAACTGTGTTTACGGCTTTGCTGACTCCAATGCTTCAATGAAATGATCCAATTCCTTTTTATCCATCTCAAGATCTACGATACTTTCGGTCTCACTGTCTACAACTCTCAAATCAAGTTGCAATAGCGGCTCACGAAGCGATCCAATTTTACTTGATCCCATAACCATTTTCAACCGCCAATCGAAATCTATCATAGTTTTCATATGTTTTTGTGAGTATTTTTTTACTGCAGTGTGAACAAGCAATTCTTGTTTTTCTTTCAAACAACTCAATATCTGTGCTTGTATGCCGTCAGGGAAATCCAAAAATTCTTGAGGCATCTACACAGAGAACAGTCATTTCACAATCAGTATACCAACAATTGTCTCAAGAATGATACAAATATTTGCCTTGTTTTTATCTAAATAAAGTACAGCTGGATTCATGAACATCTCACAAATTACTGTGTGCATATGATTGTATTCTTCTTCAGTCCAACCTATCTTAATGAATTGTTCGTAGGTAGGTCCTCGATGTCCACATATTTCATTGACACAAGAGTGAAAAAACTTAAAAAATAAACTTGAATACAATCAATCCCGATTTCATTAACAGTGTTTTACATCATATACTCACTTCATTTAAAAAATCGCTAGTTTCACTTTGACCCAGTATTAGAATCAATTTTGATGTTTCCATATTTTTATTTGATAACCATACCTTCCTTTTCAACAAATTTTCAACTAATTATTCGATGATTCTGACAAATGCTTCCATTCTATTGACTTTTCTGTTATATATCGGAGTATCCACTTATATAAACTTTATCTCTCATGCCATACCATGCATGTAGTATAAACAAAAAAAATATGTATTTAACCCAAGAAAAACGAACACTACGAGACGTAGCGCCACTAGTAAACAATATTCTGATGTAGTATAGTTTCCGGCGCTTCATACGTACATATATACATTTCACCTCGGGATTATAGCATTAATCACGATGTACATATTTTGAAAATTATTACATATGCATAGCACATATCAATTGATACGAGTCCATCGTACACTGTAATTGTCAGTTCACTGCAATAAAATCATCATCAATAATTTTTCTCATCGTGAAATAACTGGTATAAACGTATTTGGTGAAACCAAGGAGATAGTATCGAGTCCATTATATGAAATTGCAGTTTTATTAATGAATTTGCGCTGTAGCCTGGAATAAAATTATTACACTCGACGCATTTGGACTTTAACCATCAGCATTAATTGGTGAGTGCATATTATTTGAGTATTGAAGATAAAATTGTGTTAAACAATAATTCCACTACAAATATTGCCAACAACATGTAATAATAATATTATCCGATCATTTAGGTAGAAACACCATGAACTCTAAATTACGATTTGATGGGAAAGTAGTGGTAGTAACAGGAGCAGGTGCCGGACTAGGGAAAGCTTATGCTCTCCTTTTTGCATCGAGGGGAGCAAAGGTTGTGATTAATGATCTAGGTGGTGGAAGACATGGCGATGGGAGTAATGTAAAAGTTGCTGATACAGTTGTAAAAGAGATAAAACAATCGGGTGGTGAAGCAGTGGCCAATTATGATAATGTACTCGAAGGTGAAAAAATAATACAGACAGCTATTGATGCTTATGGTAAAATTGATGTGTTAGTAAACAATGCTGGAATACTTCGTGACAAATCGTTTGCACGTTTGTCTGAGAGTGACTGGGACATTATTCATAACGTCCATGTGAAAGGTGCTTTCAAGACAACGCAAGCGGCATGGCCTTATTTTAAAAAACAGAGGTACGGACGAGTTATTTTCACATCGAGTAATAGCGGTCTGTATGGAAATTTCGGTCAGGCTAATTATAGCGCAGCCAAAATGGCTTTAGTTGGATTTGCAAATACATTGGCTATTGAGGGCCAATCCAGTGGAATAAATACAAATGTAATTGTACCAACGGCTGGATCAAGATTAACTGAAGATATTTTGCCACCAGAATTCTTTAAAGAGCTTAAACCTGAACTAATTGCACCAGTGGTTTTTTGGTTGTGCCATGAAAGTTGTTCGGAGAATGGTTCAATCATTGAATCAGCATTGGGATGGGCTGGAAAATGTCACTTGATAAAATCTAATGGTTGTGTATTGCGTAGTAATATCAATGAATCTGTCACACCTGAGTCAGTGATGGAGAATTGGGAATGTATTACTGATATGAGCAATGCAAAACATTGTGCATCAATTGCCGAGGCCACAGGTGAACTGATGAGTGTTGTGGAAGCATTATCAACTAAAAAGCAATCGAAATACACATATAAACATACATATTCTAATCGTGATGTGATTCTATATGCTCTGAGTGTTGGCGCATCTATCAGGGATTCACGTGATTATCCATATCTATATGAGAATGATATAAATTTTGCAGTTTTTCCAACGTATCATCTCATATTCGGACCCATAGGTACTATGTACACAAATTTAATACACGATGCTATGACAAATAGAGAAATGAATTTAGCTGGTTCTGTCCATGGTGAGCAATACTTCAAGGTTCTGAAAAATATTCCGACTGAAGCAACAGTTGAAACCCATTTTCACGTTCAAGACATATTGGACAAGGGAAAAAATGCAATGATCTTGATTAAACATGAAACATTTGATACAGAGAATGGCGATAAACTTTCTGAAGGTCAAATGGTAGCAGTATTGAAAGGCGGTGGCGAATTTGGTGGTGCAAGAAATTCAAAATTTGAAATACCAATTGTTCCATCACCGAAACGCAAACCTGATGCGTCTGTAACACAATCAACTTCGTTTGATCAAGCTACACTTTACCGACTTGCTAGTCACGATTTGAATCCTCTACATATCGATCCGAATATGTCTAAAATAGGTGGCTATGAGACACCGATTCTCCATGGGCTTTGCTCACTTGGTTTTTCCACACGACATGTGCTGAAAATGTATGCTGATGGCGATCCACAATTATTTGACTCGATAAAAGTACGTTTTGCTAAACCTGTTATTCCTGGACAAACTCTTAGGACAGACATGTGGCGAGAAGGCAAAAGAATTCACTTTGAAACAGTAGTCCTAGAAAATGGAACGAATGTTATAATTGGAGCATACATTGACTTGAAAGAAGTGAAGCCCCAACCACCAAATTCGAAGCTTTAATTGACCAAATGAACAGAATTATTAATGGGACGATAATATAATACAAATGGACATATGGAATATATTTTTTATCGGAGGTTTATACTGCTTTCGGGAATAAGGTGGTGATATTATCTTTTATTTCTCTCTTGGTAATTATTATTAGATTTCGTAACTATAATAAAACAATTTTTATTTAATTATTACAAAACGACTTATTAACTTTATTAAAGAAATTTATTTCATATTTCTCGTCCTACATGTAGTCATTGATTAATGAAAGCTGTGGCGACATTGAGAAATTCAGCGGGTTTCTCTGACTGTACCCAATGACCAGCATCTTTGATATACTCAATTTTTCCTGCAGTGAATATTTTTTTAATACCGACATGATCTTTCTCTTTTATATAATCACTTTCAGAGCCTGCTATGAATAGTGTTGGACCATCAAACGTTCCATTCATTAATTGTGGAATAATTTGTGGGAATATTGCAATATTATTTGAGAAATTTTCCGCAATAATTGGTAAATTTACCCGCCACGAGAACTCCTCTGGACTCTTTTCAATAACATTCGTTGTTAGAAATTGTCGCAGCGTTGGCGAACTGATTGTTTCCGACAATAATTGATCAATTCGTTTCCTTGCCTCCGATAATGTCTTTCCACTCCTATCAAATTCAATTGATTGCATAGTATTAATGATTTCTGTCATTTGGCGAAGACTAGGACTCGTTTTAATTGGTGACATATCAACAACCAAAAGTTTTTCGACTATATCTGGATAATTCAATGCAGTGCACATCATTGCTGCTCCACCCATACTATGTCCAATCAAAATTGCCTTGCCAATATCGAGGGATTTACAAAATTCTTTGACATCCTGTGCCATCGATGGATAATTCATAATTGCGGAGTGTGGCGAATCACCATGATTTCTCGCATCAACAGTAAGAACTCTTCTCCTCGTCTGCTGATTCATTGCTTTTGCAAGAGTATTCCAATTATTTTTTGAACCAAAGAGGCCATGCATTATCACAATAGGTGCTGCTGACGACTTGTGGATATCATAGGAAGCATACGATAGCTCAACTGATGTCCCACAGGCATGACTTATAGCGAAATTTCTTGAACACTCACAATAATTCATAAAATTGCGGAATTTCAGTCTTGATTTCACACAAATTGCTGTCAGTTGAGTTGAAATAGTTTTCAATGAATAAACCATGTTGAATATCTATAGATATATTTTTCAGTCCCTTTGAAAATTATAGTTTCGTCTCATATCACTTATATAACTTATTATTTATCACAAATACATTATATGAGATATTACTTTGGTCAATATACATGATGATTGATGAACAAGTTATGCAACTCAATTGACTTTGCAGGTTGCATTCAATACACAAATATCATCCATGTTTGTGTGTGTGTTACGAGACAGCTACCTCAAATTTTTACAGCCGGCGATAAAATCACATCGAATTCGTTTCATTTTCAGTAAATATTCAACGAATATGTCGAAAAAGAACGCAATTTTACTTTTGGCAGATGGTGCTGAAGAAATGGAAGCCGTAATCACCGCTGATATTCTCAGACGTGCCGGGGTGCGTCACATTAACCTCACTTTGTCCATATATTTCAAATACCCAACTATGTATATGAACAAATTCTTATTGGAACTTGATAAATGTCATATTATTTCCAGGTCGATGTGATCATTTCGAGTATAACCGACCATGAATGCGTTAAATGCAGTCGAGATGTTAAAATTTGTGCTGACGCCAAATTAGAAGTGATAAAAGATAGAGATTATGACGCCGTGATTCTACCCGGAGGACTTAATGGTTCAAAAGCCCTCGGCAGCGTAAGAATTAATTGATATTGCGGACAATACTCTTTGGATTTTGATCCATATATATATTTAGGTAGGATCTAATCGAAGTTTGTTACATTCAACACTTGTATTCCTCTGAATGTTGTGCTAGTCCAAGAACGTTGGGGAATTGCTGAAAAAACAGGAGGCAGCGGGCAAACTGATAGCGGCGATTTGTGCAGCTCCAACTGCACTGAAAGCTCATGGCATTGCCTTGGGAAAACAGATTACATCATATCCATCGATGAAAGATCAATTGACTGGGGACTATGAATATCGAGAAGACTTGGTTGTAACTGATGGTATTCTAATGACTTTATTATTTTTCTTTGAAAAAATTTTGAATACTTCGACCATGATGCTATATGGTCATCATCTAGATATAATAACGATTAACTAACTGATTCATGTAACAGGAAATATAATAACCAGCAGAGGCCCCGCGACTGCTTTCGCATTTGGTCTAGCGATTGTGGAAAAATTATTGGATAAAGATTCGGCTCTTAAAGTGGCAAAAGGAATGCTATATGAGAATTATGAATAATATTTCCGCAGTACAATTTTCAAGAAATAAAAAAAAGCGAGATGCACAATATCAAATGATGATATTTCACTTATTATAAATTCAGTAGTGAAATATATTACATAAAACATCTGATCAAATTATGTATCAAAATATTTTTTCAACTAAACTTATTTCCATTTCCTGCGCAATTCATATCCACTATCAGTACAAAAATTGTCATTCTATCGCTGATAATCGTGGGAGGTGGGATAATATATCGTGACGCATTGTCACTGCGATAACCTTAAAAAAAGACCGATCGTCGTCAATAAAGTATGATGACATCGACGAACGTTCATTGGGCAATTAATAATGGAAAAGTCGAGTGATTCAGTGGAAAATTTCCACAAAACGATTCAAAATCAACACGGTAATAAACAAAAGTACATCATATTACAATGAAAGCGCTGTCATGTTATTGGAGTCAATGTGGAAAAAAATTTTTTTCAGACCGCAGTTTGAAAATATCTGAAAGAGGAATCTACAGTTATTTATCAATTTGTGCCATATGTCTTGGCGAATTGTTTCCAGGAGAATGGAATGCCGAGTTCAATCGAAAATATATCAAACAATTATGTCAACATTTGGGTGCAAAAGAGAGTGTAGAAACTGTAATGCTAATTCTTGTAGAAGGCAAGACTGGTCAATCACCACAACCTTACGTAAGTCTCCTGCTTGAGGAGCCAAGTCTCATGGGGAGAGCCATAGTCATTATTCAAGAGGCGGTTTTACTCGCCGTACAAAGTGGTAAGACTCCGAATAAAATCACTGTGACTGAAAAACGTTGTTTATTTATAAGAAAAAAACGAAATGGTTCTCATTCTAAAAGTTGGCTTCTCTTGTATTTTTCATTATATCTCAGGGATCGCATCAGGTAAATTTAGATAGGAAGATTTACATCGATTATACTCAACACATATTGCACTGAAATAAGAAATTAAAATCACATTAGAAGCATTTGCAGATGAATATCGGACTGAAATTGATTCTTTTCAAACAATATGAATTGTTTTCAGGAGAATATGATGCTAGACAACGGGTGCTGGCACGCGAACTAGCAAAATTATTGAATGTCCCTTTTGATTTAATCGAACTTTATGAGCATTCAATTGTTCAATTACTCAGTAGTGATGTGGACTTACCAACTGAGTAAGTGAAACATAAAAAATAATAGTGGCTCCTTCACCCGAAAATTGTATATGGGCAAATTGATAAAATTTCAGAGCTGAAGAGAATGCTTCGAAACATCGTGAAAAAATACGCAAAATAAAGCGCTATGCATCAGTGGGATTAGCAACGATAGCTGGTGGGACATTGATAGGATTGACAGGTGGCTTGGCAGCGCCTTTCATCGGTGTTGGTGTCGGAACCATCCTTGGAGGTGCAAGTGCAGCGGCCTTAACCAGCACGGCTGGTGTAGCGATAATTGGTTCAATGTTTGGTGCTGCTGGTGCGGGATTGACCGGATATAAAATGCATAAACGTGTTGGACAACTTGAGGAATTCGGATTTGTACCGTTATCACAATTCTGTGAAACTGACCAGCAGCTCCACATAGCGATAGCCATAACAGGTTGGTTGAAAGATGAAGATTCTGACAATGTTGTTAAGCCATGGCGATGTTTGGCATTGTCGCGTGAACAATATGCCCTATGTTATGAGACGAAGTATCTAATCGAATTGGGCCAAGCGCTAGAATACATTTTGAGTATGGCCGTATCTTGTGCTGCCCAAGAGGCCTTGAAATATACAGTCTTATCTGGAATTGTCAGTGCAATTGCTTGGCCAGCTGCATTACTATCAATGTCATCGGTAATTGATAATCCTTGGTCAGTATGTTGTCGTCGAAGTTCCGAAGTTGGAAAACATCTTGCTCATGTTTTGTTATCACGACAACATGGAAAACGTCCAGTAACATTAATTGGTTACAGTTTAGGAGCACGTGTGATATTTTATTGTTTACGAGAACTCGCTGAGGTAGGTAGTGCTGAGGGCATTGTTCAAGATGCAATAATGTTGGGTGCACCGGTGACTAATAAATCATCTCAATGGGAAAAATGCTCGAGAATCGTTGCTGGTAATATAATCAATGGATATTGTCGTGCGGATTGGTTACTCAGATTCTTGTACAGGACATTGTCAATGAGCACAGGTGTTGCTGGGTTAATGCCAATTGAAAATTGTCCCCGGATTCAAAATATTGATCTCAGCAACATCATATCTGGCCATACAGAATATTCTGACAAATTATTGGAGTTAATCGAATTTGTTGGTATTAAAACAAGGGCAGCTGATGTTCTCAATGATGATGGAATTCTGAAGAAATCGATGTCGGGTTATCCAGCGGATAGAAGCGAAAATGAATTCAGTGAAATAATTAATGTCCAAATGAGAGGATCTAAATCCGATCAGTGCCTCAGAAACGAAGTCTTTCAATGCCATTCTGATCAGAATGGGAATAAGAACTAATCAGACATTCCATCCATGAATGTAGTTTCACGCTTCAAACTCCGAAAATGTTTCCACTTCGCTATATGCACTAAAAAAGTAGGACTGAATGATAAATTTCATCCATAATTTTTCTTGAAAATTTATTCTTATTTTATATAATGATGTAGTGATGTTTCTTGATTGTGATATTTGTTGTAACAAGAATTTTTGAAATATCACGATATCAGAAATATTACATCAAAATATGTAATGAATTTTATAAATTCATCCATAGATAGAGTATATATCGATAACATCCGCAAGCGGTCAATCGACCTATATATTGGATTAATGAAATATGCCCATGTAAAATGGATTGTGGACCGGAGGCTTTATGGGGTTCTTGAAAGTTTATATAAAAAAATGTTATATAATAATTTTATTATTAAATGCTGTATAAAAGTGAATTAATTTAATTGATCATACAAATGACGCTGAAATTGATCTATACAGAGGTGAACAGTGAACATAAAGATTGCCACCTCATCCCAATGGGAATGTTCCTGATAAGGACCAATT
This sequence comes from Zele albiditarsus, assembly GCA_958496275.1. Classification (NCBI taxonomy): domain Eukaryota; kingdom Metazoa; phylum Arthropoda; class Insecta; order Hymenoptera; family Braconidae; genus Zele; species Zele albiditarsus. Next base: position 9,293,190 of record OY292415.1, read on the forward strand.
TTGTATCACAGTATTAAGCCCAGTATATATATTCTTCACGTGGTGTATTCTTCATGAAAAAATAAGAAAGAATCCACGAGTACTCTTTTCCCTAATACAATAAATATTTTACGATCAATATTAATCATTTTTAATTATATAATAAATCCGATGAATTGTTTCCCCTATATATTTAAAAAATATCGTGTTGATCGACAAATTGCGAATATTAAAACTCAGTATCATCAACGAAACGAACAAATACTATATATGAACGTATAATACTTTCTCAAAAATTGATTTATCATCGACAACGCAATTTGTCATTAGATTATAATACAGTTGAGCCCATCCATAGGTAAAAATCACATATTCCATACCTTTTCCCGTTCACCCTCATCTAACCTTATGAAAGGTCATCTATATGAAACTGTATGGCTTATAATGAATTCTGCAACTGTACCAATTTCATATTATAATGTTGTGGAAGTTACGGCGCTGACACCATGAACAAGGATAGTTGGTGGTAGATCGGCAGTCAACTCTGTGAGTGCTTGAAGATATTGTTGAAAAATATTATTCTCGTCCCATGAATTTGTTGCCGGTGGTCCTGGTAAATAAACGAACGTTGCAGCAGTCGCACCCGAGTATTCTCTCATTAATTGATTTACACCAAGAATATAGCTTCTTGCGACATTGCTCAATCCTTCATGCGAATAATTACTTGGTACACCGTAATTTTGATCGTCACGACATTCAATTAATGATTTTCCCTTTAAAGCTGCCGTTCGCACGTCCCAATTCGGAATTTTTTGGATAGACGCCGTAATTCTCAATACATTTAACATTTTTCTAATCCGATTCTCAGTCGAAGCACGAGGGAATTCTGCGGTGGATGTACCTTCTGTTTCAGAAATGTTCAAGCTCGAATCGTGTTCACTAACTTCGCAATAAAAAACACGCAATCGTAAATTATTCCATCCTTTCACCATATTTATTATGCACGCGAGCTGCAGCATGAAGAGTGACGTTGTATCAAATGAATCCTGATCAGTTGGTTGGAAAAAATTTACAGGCCAAACATCAATGAATTGAAAATTTGAATTCTTAATGGTCATCATTGTTTTATCTAATGTTTGGAAATTACGACAGAGACATAAATTCTTCTTCATTCTCAACACATCCAAACACATACCAACATATTGAACAGGATCCAAAGTCCTTTCAGACCCTATTTCTCTCAATGGAAATATACGGTTAATCCCATTTGTTCCGGTATTTTCGAAAATACCCGTTGCATATCTTGTGTCTCGGAAACAATCTTGAGGATGCTCCTCATCGTAAAATCCCAGAACAATTGTATTCGGCTTCATTGCACCCATTCCAGATATTCTTATTAAGTGTTGCATGCCCTCTCTCACAGTTTTCGTAATTGTCAACTCTACAAATGCCTTCACCTTCAAATGATCGACTAAGCTCAACCATTGCGGATATTCTTCGATAGTTGGATCAATTCCTTGACCACTAAAATCACCAACCTTTACATGTCCAATAACATAAAGTCCACCTTTTTTGAGATCATTGATGAAATCAATCAGTGGACATGTTGAACGTGGTGATGAAACCATCAACAATATCTGCGGTCTCCAAAACTTTACATGATCCTTTCTTGAATCCAACATCAACAGGTACTTCCGAACTTGATGAAAAATTAATGCTTGTGATATGCTTCCCCATGCTGCATTTTTACTCGGTGAAAATAAATGGAGGACGATAATTAAAATTAAACATACAATAATACTGCTAGAAGCATAAATGCTATTGATTACAAACATCATGATTAATGTACCTAGAAGTCCGATAGTTGCGGTATGCCATGTAAAATAATTGAAACGTGGCCGAAAATTGGGTGCACTTGCTAATTCTAAGCCCAAACACGCTAAGTTTGTCGCCAAATAACTCAATAAAAATAAAACTGAATTTATTTGGGCGATGGTATTCAATGAACCAATTAAAAGTATTAATTGAACGAGACACCACGATGTAAATACGGCAGCTATTGGATTTCCACGCCATGTTCCATGCGCAATAAAATTTAATCCAGATCCAAAAATATTGTCTTTGGCTAACGCTTCTAAAACACGACTTGATCCAATTAAATTGCTCAAACCGGCGCTGAATGTTGCAGTAAGTATTCCAACCGCTACAAACGGTGGCCAAACATTTATTGGCATCATATAAATGAAATTATTTTGCAATAGAAATCGACTGGTAGTTGATGCGGTCAACACCGACAACACAATATAACAAATAAATGTAAATAAGACTGCGGACAATGTTCCACGTGGAATATTAATGCCAGGATTTTTTAATTCACCGCTCATGTTCGCGCCAGCCATAATACCAGTAACGCCACTGAAGAGTACTCCGAACACACTAGCAAAGTCCGACATGGTCCCGTCGCTTGAATAATCAGCGCTATAATTCGAGTACATATTTCCCATCAACGTTTGTGATTGCAAACCTGTATAACTGCCATTTAAATGTTGCGTGGCATTTTGAACCAGAGTGTTCGCTTCGGGAATTGCGATTGCCATTGGTCCTTGTACCAAAAAACTGATGACAACACTCACAAGACATATACAGACAATTGCGAGGATAGCCACGCTCGTCTTTGCAAACATTGAAGCACCAATTAAGCAAACAATCAAATTTGCGCTGTTTAATACGGTGCAATAGAAAAATCTCCACCATCTACCATCCGGAAAAACAGATGCAGTACCCACGAGGTAACCATTGGGTCCAAAATTTTCAATTATACCTTCTGCACATCCAGATATACATAGGGCACTTGATACAATGTTTGCCATAAAGAATAAAGTGCCAATCGAGCCACCAAATTCAGGGCCGAGGGTACGGCTTATCATAAAATATGCACCACCACCCTCGACTGCGCCGTTGGTTGAAATTGCACAAACTGACGCCACAGTGAATAGTAATATTCCATAAGCGATAAAAAATTGTGTTAGTGTTACAAGTAACCCTGCATTCCCAACAATATAACCTGTCAGTAAAAAAAGGAAGAAAATAAATAGGCGATTCAATGAGGATATATGCGGTTGAAATAATTGAATTCATGTCGTACCCATTCGTATAAAAATCAAGGCACTGAACATAGATAGTGTGACTGGACTGAAAACTCCAGCAAATGTCCCGAGCGTACGACCATTGTCTCCACCAAGACTACTAAATTCCACATAACCATCGGTATCCGCATTTGTAGATTCACCAAAGCCAATTAAATTGCCAATTCTTTGGAAAATGCTGCGTCCATTAATCAACGGTGCCTTTTCATTCGACAGTCTGATACGAACTCGATCATTATTTGTCGATCCTGCCTCTGCCGCAATCATTTTTCTGTACTATTAAGAAATGCTGCAAAAAAGACACAGCAGTGAATATAAATTACACAACAACACATAATTTTAGTTCCATTTGCGTAAATCATCATTCATGTACTGTAATATCATTATGATTACTTATTAGCTTTCTCATAATCAAATAAAGCAAAGTCGTCCTCACCTATACTTCATGAATTTTCTCGTTACGTTTTGCTGACTGCGTCATTAATGGACAAAACGAATAGTTGTGGGCGGTTTTTAATTTTGCAATCATACAGATTAGCTAGATGATGTCATATAATATCTATGTTTTGAGTACTAAAACAATGAATACTAGAGAATGAGGTTATGATATTCATTATGAATGTAAAGAATGTAGAGAAAAATAAATTTCACGCCTATATCTATTAATTATTGGTTGAAAGGCAGAGTTTCTTCGAATCGAGTTGATTCGATGTTATCCAATCGCATTACGTTTATCAGAGAATTCCGATCATCGGATTGGTTAACTATATTTCACTCGATGAGAGCTACACACTAGAACAATCGGCAATTCTCCCGCTGTTATCAATCGCGCAACATATCCAATGAAAATCCGACTTGATCTGGAAAAAATGTATAGGAAAATGTCGCAGCCATTTTTAAAGCGCTTGCCGCGGATTTTATTTAGTCTTTTTCTCATTGTTCCCCCTTTCTACACCCCCCTCTCTTGCGCTTGTGTATCCACGAATACACGTGTGTGTATATGCTATATTCACTAGCACCACATAGCGTGTTGATTTCAGATCATTTCTCAAAGGAGAATATCACGGCACAAGTAGGTGAGAACATGAAATAAAGAAAAGTATATTATATATTATATACGTATATATACAAGAGAGAGAAACAAATAGACGAGATATACATATAGGTATAAGACATAAACGATTAAACGATTGTAGGGGCGAGTAGTTGGTGCTAAAATATAAAAAAATACGTCTTACAACTGTACATTATCTCGCTCAGAGTGTCGTGAATGAAACAATCACACAAATTTGTGGATTCCATAAATATAGTAGACAATTAATTACAACAAGAAAAACATGGAAACCATGAATGATATTTATACAAAAAAAATGCAAAATACATACGAAGATGAGGAAGAACGAAAGCACTTCCAACGAATCGTGTCGGCATTTAAGTACTACAAGTGAGTTCACTTTCGTAAATGCATTTTTCAATTCTCATTGAGAAAAATATGAATAATACCCTCGTATCCACTTTATAATGCATGATCACTATAATTATTATGCAATTATTATGTGTGGTATATTTAAGATTAACACTTGATATCATGTATATTGACATAACCCCCATTTGTGTTCCTATAATTTAACCGGACCTAATGGTTATCTTTGTGATACAAAAAATTTTCCAGACCTCATTCACTACAACGAGTAAAAAAAACGGAATCATATCTACTGTCATTGCCGACTCACCATCAAAAATTGTTGACGAAATATCGTGAACACTTGCAGGAGGTTAAGTTGTGTATTGAAAACAATGATGAAATAATTAAATTAATTATAAAAGATGTTTCACATATATTTGAGAATGTCAATCCATCATCAGCACAAAATGAAAGTGTACGGAAAAGTATCCATCGTATAATATATCTATGTTTAGTGCTCCGCCTCCCATTTTTAGACACCTATAAATTGGTTCTTTCATATTTTACTGGACATGCAAACGTGAACAATAGCCTTTCTTGTCACTTTGTTGATCGTAAAATCATGAAAAAAAGTCGAAAATATTGAATAAATATTATTCGCACAATTTAATTAAGATGAAAATGATTTTCATTGTATGAAATATAGGTAGGTCTAATTGCAGACATTGAATCCACGACCAGTGTTGGCTGATCAGGAGAAGGTACAAGCGACAATCAAACAATTGGTGAGGGATTGGAGTGTTCACGGTACTGAAGAAAGAAATGCATGTTATCAACCAATAATTGACGAAATAATTCATCTGTTTCCCGATGACATATGGTAAAATTATTGTTGGATTGTGTCTGTTATGAAATTCAGGATTGACAAAAATAGTTACACGAATGATTTATTATTCCTCAGCACACCAACAGACATACAAGTATTAGTTCCAGGCGCAGGGCTCGGTAGACTCGCTTTCGAAATTGCAAAAAGGGGGTACACATGTCAAGGAAACGAATTTTCTCTATTCATGCTTTTTGCATCACACTTCGTCCTAAATAAGTAAGCATCGAAAATATGTCTCTGACAACATTCCCAGATTTGTTCATTGAATGAAAATTTGACCATTTCCTAAAGGTGTAGAGGAGTTAATTCATATAAAGTTCATCCTTGGGTGCATCAATATATGAACAATTTACATGCAGCGCACCAAACACAAGCGGTATTCTTCCCTGACGTTAATCCAAGTGATCTTCCGGAAACTGCCCAATTTTCCATGACTGCCGGAGACTTTTTAGAGGTTGTACAACTAAATAACGGGATTTTTAATTCATTTTCCAATTTCATATTTGTTCTATTTTTCTTCATCAGGTTTACACAGATAATAATCATTGGGATTGCGTTGCCACGTGTTTCTTCATTGATTGCGCAAACAATGTCGTTCAATTTATTGAAACAATATATAAAATACTGAAACCAGGTGGCGTGTGGATAAATTTAGGTCCACTCCTCTATCATTTTAGTGACATGCCATTAGAAGACTCGATAGAACCCAGCTATGAAGTCGTTCGTCAAGTTATTCTTGGTTTTGGATTTCAAATAGAGGTTAATAATAAGATAATAAAAAATATATGCATACTGAACCAAATAGTAAAAATATAAATTACAATGTTGTTCCCGTTTTTTATAGACCGAGGAAACACGGGTGAAGTCGCGTTATGCTCAAAATCCAAATAGTATGCTACAATGCGAATATAATAGCGTTTATTTCGTATGTAGAAAACCAAGGCGACAAACATCGTCGGGTGATAATCGAAATGGTGCAGAAACAAATGGAGTGCAAGAATGAGAATAGTTCAATCAACATCAAAAATTCAATTTGAATGGCATAATATTGCGTTCAAGTTCTTCCTTTATGATTTGGAGAATGAAAAATAAATGAATTTGGAAATATTCTCGAAATGATACGAAAAACAATAAAGAATATATGTCATTGTTCAGAAGTTAACAACGTTGAAACGAGACTTCTAATGATCGGCGAGTTCAATATTGATGGATGAGATAATATTACTCGTATTGTTCGACCGGAAAAAATAATAGTAATGGAATTAGAAAGAATATATGCTTGGAATCATTTTCGGGGCGGATAATTCGGAATTAGTGTGAAGGGAATATTGTGGTACAAAGCTGATTCAAGTGATACAGAGAATAGCACAAATAGACTTCGCAAAAAGAAATTTATATATATATGTACATGTTTGTATATAGTGCCTTTAAACTTTTGTTCATTTCTTCTCCTGTACACCATCAAAATTTTTCTCAGTTCAGTTGTGATGAATTCGTTTTTGTATCTCCAAACATACGAATACGAGGAGTGTGAACAGTTAAAAAACATTATAAATACGACTGAAGAAACTCTACTCACTAATTATCTGCAATATTTTTATTAATAACTGTAATTTTATATCAATTTGAATGGAAAAAAATAATAATTCGACGAATCGAGTATCAAAGAATAGATCCACCTCTCTTAATTGATTGAACTCACAAATTATTCAAAGACTTTTATTTAAATACTGTACAAATAATGGTGCTATTTGATTCACCTCCACCTGATGCATTTTACTGTATGTCAAGAATTGCCGCCTCAACCGATTCAAATGCATGGCATCTGTCCCTCTTTCAACGGATAAGTTATATCCTGGTAGCTTGATATCACTTGTTATGCCAATTTTTTCAGCAAATCCAATTGCCTGTAATCCAATTTATACTGAAACAATAACTAACCGCTAAATCTATCATGAACAATCGCATTAAACTTACATTGACTATTTCTTGCGTTACCCTATCGAGTTCATACAAATGATTCGTCGATGATACCGGTGGCTAGTGAAAGAAGACAAATTAATCAATTTTATTTAATATTATGGTGTGCCTTTGCTATAAATAATTTCTCACCAATTGTGTGCTCATGTTTGGTTTTGGAGCTTTAACCAGATACAGAGCACCATGAATATCATCGAACGGCAATTGGTCGTGTGGAGTTAGAGCAAACAATGGCGAATCCCATCTATTTTTATTATCTGGCGGTTCATACCTGAGAGAGGACAAGTCAACTAATGTTTGGTCTGATTGGATTGGAATTCTGATAGATTTACCTCATTACGAGAGCATCAAATGTGTCACGTGAATATCGATCTTCTTCGGGCCTGAGTTCATTCAACAACCAAGCATGTTCCACCGGAGTATCACAATGAATTGTACATTGCGGTGTTCTATATGATTTTGATAAGCAATAAATCTCGTAACGGTATCCCTTGATATAATTACTTCCATCAATAATCAAAATATCATTGGTATTTAGTTGATGTTGGATGCTAGATCTAATATCACTTCTAACAGCCTTTTCTTTTTTCGAATCTGATGTAAAAAAAATAATTTCATTCGACGTAATTATTGATTATTGAATTTAATTTCTTGATTAATATATGTAAAGACGGAAATTAAATGTATCTACAAACCAGCGTAGAATATATTTTTATCGTAGCCAGCTTTGGCAATTGCTTCTACTTCATTGATGATTTCGACTTTTTTCCCATGTTGTTCTTCGAAAAATTTTTTTAATTCCGTTGTCCTTGTGCTCTTACCACTCGATGGAACGCCCGTAATGATAATCAGAGGCATTATTCTATAATGCCACCTAAATAACCTTCAAGGCCCTACAATACTGTGAATCTTCTTGATGCTTTATCCAATCGAACTCGCATTTCAAGATTTTTTGAGGTTATTAATCGACTTCGTGAAAAATAATCGGTTACTGGAACGTGCTGCTTTCGGTGTGGTGAAAGTCATAACTAAATGTATAAGTATGACTTTCGAATGTTCATTTTCCCACTACACCCTCCACATTTTGCTCCTCTTGCAAGATGACATCGAAAAATAAATCATTCGTATGTAATAATAAATAAACATCGGCAATTAACTACGACTATTAGTAATTATTTCAAGAAATACGAGTAATATTAAAAAATTCATGCGATATATATATTTCAACTATGAATTGCATTCGACCGATTTCAAAGAGAGCTATACAGTCTGCGACAACAGAAGTAACAGGTTTTCGCTACCTCCATATGGGTTGCTTAAAACCTGCGCGCTCACTATCCCGTTCACCGGCCGTTATTAAAGCCCGGTAAAAGGAAAGAAAAGGTGAAAAAAAAAAATTAAAATTACAAAGAGGTGAGTGGGAGCGGGCAGAGTCATCCCGAGCAAATCTAGGAAAGAACGTCGTCGTGGCGTTATTGTGTCAGTCGTCTTTAGTCAGGAATAGTGTAACCATCGCCACTGTAAACTAACAAATTGATTGAGAACAATACATCCCGGTGGTGAAAGGTCTTCGAACTTTACACGGCGAAATATACTGGTGTATATTATATTTCAACATTTCGTGTTTGACATTATTAGTATACCGCGAACAAGTTGAACAATGTCACGTGAAGTAATTTATATTACGATTGTCTATATCGCCATTTACTTACCTTTAATATTTGCAATTCGAGGTAATAAATGCTCTTTAATATATAATAAGCATATAATTGAATGTGATGTAGGTATCTATAAATTCTTCTGACAATGAATTCCTGACATTTGTTTAACATGCACCTTGACCTATAACTTGTCTATCTTAATCGATGTATAGAGCAACATTTGAGTAGAGATTTTTTTCTCTACTCAATCTATTTATATTATTATTAACAAAATTTTCGTTGTACAGATCCTTTAAGGCCACCACATGACAAGGTTGTTGCATGTTACGTTGCATCTTGGGCACAGTATCGTCCTGGAAAAGGGCAGTTTCAATTCGAAAATTTTAGGCCCAATCATTGTACTCATGTTATTTATTCTTTCGCCGGTTTGGATGCCACAACATGGACTATCAAAAGTCTGGATCCATGGGCAGACTTGGAAGACAATTATGGTATTGTATTTTCGAGTATTACTGCCACAAGGCGATCAAGAACAAGACTGATACATGCATAATATAAGAATCAAATTACAATTAAAGTCGTCGCTTCATTTTTTTTCAATTGTATCAGGCAAAGGAACGTATAAGAAAATGACTGGTCTCCGTCGCCAATATCCACATCTCAAGGTGTCTTTAGCTATTGGCGGTTGGAATGAAGGAAGTGCCAATTATTCGGCACTAGCCGCATCCCCACAAAGAAGATCAACATTCGTATCGAGTGTGATCGAATTTTTAAAGTAAAAAGTATTGCAGTAGAATTAATAAGACTGGAAAAAAAAATCCAATACTTTTTTTTTACAGAATTTATAATTTTGATGGACTAGACCTGGATTGGGAATTTCCAGGAAAACGTGGTGGCGCATTGTATGATAAAGAAAACTTCATCGACCTTATCAAGGAACTGCGCTTCACTTTGAGTAAAGACAGTTTACTCTTGACCGCAGCGATAAGTGCAGATAAAAAAACAATTGATATCGCATATGACGTGTTGGAAATGTCGAAGTATCTGGATTACATTCACGTCATGGCATATGACTATCATGGATCTTGGGATAGATATGTCGCGCCAAATGCCCCGTTAAAATGCAACGATGAGCTTTGTATAGAATCAAGCATAAACTATTTGTTGGAATTGGGTGCACCACCTGAAAAATTAGTGCTTGGACTGGCAATGTATGGGAGAACATTCATATTAACATCACAATTGAATAATTCGGAAAGTCCAGTTGGTCGTTCATCGTTGGATCGTGGCTTCCAGGGGAATTATACACGTGAAGATGGATTCATGGGTTACAATGAAATCTGCAGAGAGCTGGTGCAGTCACCCAAGAGTTGGAGAGTTGGTGGAGATAATGATTTCAATTGCGTTTGGGCTATTCATGATGATAAAGTCGTTGTTTATGATAATTTAAAAACTATTGCAGTGAAGGTAAATGATAAAAAACTTTTTGTGTTCCTTCTTTCATCAACTAGTAGCTCGAGAAACGTTGATATCACATGCGCGATTTTTTTCTCATCTCAATATAGGCACAGTACGTGAAGAAAGCAAATCTGGCCGGAGTTATGGTTTGGAGTATTGACACGGATGATTTCACGGGCGATTGTGCGAGTCTTAACAATGATTTCCTTGATCCATTAATAGGTGTCGATTATCCATTAGTGAGAGCTGTCAATATTGGTCTCATGGAGATTACGTCGTCTGTTGATGAGAATGAAAAAATGGATTCTAATAATTCATCAGCGGCTTTAAGTATTGCAAATACGTTATTTATAAATATTCTCTTTCTCATGTCATTATCAGTGACACTTTCATCACATCGTATGTATTATTGACAAATTTTGCATTGGCTAGAGTGCTTGTATGCGAGAAGACGGAGTAAACCATATATAAATGGAATCATGGATTGAACGATATTATTTTTTATATTCCCATTGTCCCGAGAAAATTCAAATTTCTATATTTATATGAAATATTTTGAGAATGTACAGGAATGAAAAACAGTGTCATCCATTGTGCTCTAAAATATATCATCAAGATAAACCCGTTACTGATTTCTGTATTCTTATTCTCCCAAGACCAAAAAAAGGCTCGTGTTGCGGGTAGGAAAATATTTTCCAAATTCTCCGCGTTTCAATTATAGTCCCACTCGGTAAGGTGGTATTAATTTTCCAGTGTCGATAAGACAGTTTGTAATAACTCTCGCCCTATCAGTTTCTTGAGATAAATACTGTATATATGTAATATGTATATATAGGCTACAGTACACTCGATAAAAATAATTGCCATGGACAATATGGCGTCACTGGAGAACGAACTTTTACATGGAGTCAAATCACAATTTGTAAATAATAATTTAGAAAATACAAAATGGATTCCATTATCATTAACTCACGTCGAATATCTTCAAGGTTAAATGCGTTTATTAAACTGTTAAACATTCACTTATTTTACTGGAGTATTTCTGCATTGATATTTTTCCAAATATATGTTCTCACATTTATTTATTTATTCTAGGAGACTCCATGGGTCGAATTTTGGCCCTCATAAGTCTGACTCCGTTTGCTATAGTTGTAGGATTCATCACGCTAATTCTCTTCAGAAGAGATCTACATACGGTAATATTGTCACGTCAAACATACGTATCACTGCATTGATATATGATCATTTCATTTTAATACTGTATTTTTAGATGTGTTACTTTATTGGAGTTATTGCTAATGAAATGGTCGGTATTTTATTGAAATATACAATCAAAGAAGCAAGGCCAATGAAACGTGATGTTGTTTACGTGGAATATGGAATGCCTTCGGCTCATTCACAATTTATGTGGTTTTTCACCACTTATACAACACTATTCGTGTGCTTAAGGTAAATTTGCATTCACATTATCATTTATTCATTGCAAAATATTCATATAGCTTATGTGTTGCTAAAAATTGTTTTTTCATCAATTTTTGTCCCAGAATGCATCTGAATAATAATAGCACTATGGTAGAAAAACTATGGAGGTGGACAATAATAGTCGGATGTGCGATTGTGGCTACTCTAGTCACTTTTAGCCGTATTTATTTGCAATATCACACAATGTCACAGGTTTTCTGTGGTTTCGTTGTCGGTACCACTATGGGAATGATTTGGTTCTTCATAACGCATCTAGTCCTGACACCATTTTTCCCAGTAATTGTATCGTGGTAAGATCAAATAATATTATTCAGATTTGATTGATTTATATGTCATAGATTTAATACATACTCTTCATTATATTCAAGGCGAATATCCGAGTATTTGCTATTGCGAGATACAACGCTGATTCCAAATGTATTGTGGTTCGAGTATACGAATATCAGAACTGAAACAAGGGCACGATCGAGGAAGCTCGTCTCAATGAAATCACAATGACGACTGATGGTGGCCCAGTGGTCAGAGAATAAATAAACATGGCATATTGTTTATGCCGTTTTTCGAGGTTATTTCTTTTATTTTTCGAAGAGAGTTTTTGGATAGTTGACGAGAATTTTGAGGTCATAATTTTATTTTTTGCGGATATATGTGAGACCCTCAAGAATTCATTCTACAATGAACTGTCAAACAATTGCGTGTACTTATTACACTGTGGCTATCTGTTAATGATCTTTTTTACTTCCTGTTTTTTACTCCATCTTCAACTTCGTATCATTTATAGATATCTGGCAGTATAAATTTTTATTAGTACATTGTGAAATTTACATGTGCATATCTTGAAGAATGTATTCTTTATAGACCTTCAACAATCTTTTAAAATAATTTTTACATTTTTTATCTGTGGTGCATTTTCAATGTAAATGTTGAGACAGAGTCGTAATAATTCATCACACTTACAAAATAGATTTGATATTAGAGATAATAAAGTAATAAAGTCATACTAAATATAATGAACTTGCAGTACGGCAAAAACAAATACAAGAATCAAAAAATTCACCGCAGAATAATGAGTAGGAGATTAATATGAATATTTCATTCAGACTATCGTTATATACAATGTCCAAAGTATGAGAGTGATTTCCACGTATTGCAATTGTTGGATACATAACAAAATGTAATTATTGAAAGAAAATATTAATACACTATACTACACTATAACTTTGATATTATTAATAATTATGAAAAAGACGAACGGACAATCAATAACACTTTTATCGACATTGAGTCTCAGCCATAAAATAGCCGGTGCATGATGAAGAAGCGTCTGTGCAAACTAAGTATCAATACACAAAGAGATATTGCAATAAACGTTATATTGGAACTTGAAACATATTTGGTTACATCAATTCGTCTTCCTTTTGTTGTTCAATCATATCGATCGAAAATAGAAAATTTTATAAAATTCATGTTTACACACACATGCGCAAAAAATGCTTGACTCATCGCGCGCGCGCTTTTATTCGTCGTATAGAGCACTGGAAATTTACTTCTCAGTATGACCACAAACCTTGTTAATCGGCAGTGATTAATAATCATCATCACAGTGGCACTGCCGAACTTTCAATGAAATAATTTAGAATTGTTCCGCATATTATACGTTTAGTTGATAACGAAAGATAAAGTTTTGCAAACTTGTGAATTACATCTGGAACATGGAATTCAATGTAAAAAAATTAGTTAAAGATGGCGTACGAACTGCATTCAACCGAGTAGTCCAGGTATAACAGTTCAATTATTAATGATTTTTTCGACTAATGATGTATTCGAGGAAAAGATACATGAAAAGAATGAAATGTATTTTCATGATTGTCAACAGAATAGTATGAATGGAATAATATATAAAGTGTACTGACTGAGTCGGTTTATAATAGATACAGTGAAAATTAGCTTTGACTGGTATCCAAATTGATATAAATACAAAATGACGAAAATCGAATTGATAATAAAATTAAAGAAGAAAAAAAAAGGAATTTTGCTTCATTTAAAATTCACCATCATACGCTCACGCTGAATAGAATATCTGCAGTTGATAATATGGCTAATTTCAAGTCTACAGTTTGTGCCAGGAATTGCCGCAGCATTTATTATACCAAAAAATTAGTAATCGATAGAAATTATATAGAACACACTGAGTGTGGGTTCAATCGGTTACATACTCATATTCTTACTTTTGAATTTGTCGAAAATGGATTTTAATGTTAAAAAATTAGTGAAAGATGCGGGCGCAGCACTGAGTCGCGTGGTCCAGGTTTGATTATATTATACCTACATATTTAACAATATTCTAGACATTGTTCTCCCAAGATAACATGAGCTTTTGTATGGTGGCCCTGAGTCATTTTTCTCCTAACGTCCTGTGGCGCCTGACATTTTGTCCTTTCATATGATGGCAATGTATTTCATCCTCAACACCAATTTGTTTATTCATTTGTTTCGGCTGAATTTCATATTACTTTTCATGTTCCTTGAATATTCACGATAATCGCACAAAAACATAACCTGTGACTTCATTGTTTTACAGCTTACTGAGGAGACTCTCGGTACATCAGAAAAAACAGAATTGGATGCGCATTTTGAGCATCTTGCAGAGCGTGCAAATATGACGAAAGCGTGGACAGAGAAAATCTTGCGGAATATGGAAGCAATGCTCACACCTAATCCTGGTAGAGTCCTCTCATTGTGAACACTAGCAGGAAAAATGTGGATCTCTCAGAGTCAGTGAAGATTTTTTTTTTATCGAGAACATTTGAACGAAAAATATTGATTCTTTGAGGTGACGTGAGAAGACATGGGGTGTCAATTAAAGGAATAAATCTCAAATGAAAAGTCAATCTAAATGAACTAAATAGCAAAGATTCAATCTCCGCATAAAAAGATAATCTCCTGCTAGGGTTGACAGAAATTATTTGATATTGACGATATATCTATGAATGTTCATTAACTTTATTGAAGCATGTTTGTTTTTATTGAATAGGGAATAGAATTGAAGACTTTTTCTATGAAAAAATCGATAAAAAGAAACCAAATAGACTGAGTAATTTGGAATATGTGGGAATAGATATGATTGAGGCAGGCAACGAATTTGGTCCTGGAATTGCATACGGTAAATGCAAAAATTTATTGCAGTAAAAAATTTGGGTGGTCACGAAAAGCTACTGATTTCGGATTTGATAATGGATGCATTTTTGGTTCTTTCTTATTTGTCAGGAAGTTCTTTAGTTAAAGTTGGGCAGTGCCAACAGAAATTGGGACAAATCGAGAGGGATTTCATTGGCACAGCAGCAAATTGTTATATTCAACCATTGAGGAAATTTCTTGATGGTGAAATGAAGACTATCAGCAAGGAAATGGCGATTTTAGAAACGAAACGGTTTGTGTTTTTACGCAAATTTTTATCATAATTACCATATTAATGCTTCACCACTTGAATTTGTTTTCAGCCTAGATCTGGACGCTTGCAAAAATCGTGTTCGAAAAGCTCGAAGCATGCTTGGTCAACAGAGCGTAAGTTCAATATTCTTCAATACCATTTTATTTCTTTGTAACATTCTTTAACTTTATTTTTTTCCGTATAAAAAAAAATCGCAACAAATCATTCCGAACAATTTTGTGCCTACATATGTTTGTACATCTATATGTATGTGTTGTGTCTTCCTTATCTCTCTTCCATTGCTGCATTATTATATAGGACTCTGGCGTATCACCCGAAGTGTCGCTCGATCAGGTACAAAACAATCCCCCTCCCACTGAAAAAAAAAGAATATTGTAAAAAATAAAGTTTTTTTTTTCGCCAAAAATTCATTCCCAGAGTATTGCTTGCGTTCCCGCATTCTTAATCGTTTCATACTCAATGCTATGCACAATATTCCCATTTCTCTTGAATAATGTGTATATTTTGTGAACTCAGGCAGAGAGGGAGTTGAGAGTGGCCCAATCAGAATTTGACAGACAAGCTGAAATAACAAAATTATTGCTGGAAGGGGTTTCAAGTTCACAAGCGGGACATTTACGTTGTCTTCATGAATTTGTTGAGGCTCAAGCGCGTCATTATGCTCAGTGTCATGCAACAATGCAGGAACTTCAGCGTGAATTGGCTGGGTAAGAATTTGTCTTCATTATTTCTGCCCGCACATTATTCCGAACCCTTCAGAGTTCAACTTCTTTCCTATACTTTATTCAACTGCTCTCAGGCTTTTTCACTGTGACTATTGAATTCAACTGTAAACAATAATTGGATCACCAAATTTATTTTGTTGTTAACTTATCATATATCATTTAGCTATCCGACCCTTTGGTGACTCGAGTGAGTAATGATATGCCGTCGCATTGCCCTCCATATTCATTCGTAGCCTTTCCATTTATCAGAAAAGCGCTTTTGTTTATAAGGTTTAGTTTGGGCGTATTATTTTTTTTAGGAGACTGCGAAATGCATACCGTCATTACTCATTCGTCAATGTTGTTACTCGTGAAGGTAGAGCATATCGCTAATGCATCTTGCCCATTAATAACTTCGGAATATTTATTGTAGATAATGAATAGAGAAAAAAATTAGTAAATGGCGAGCATTTGATTGGTAAAATTATATTGTCTATCTTTTGTGGCATTGATTGTGGGATTACAGGACACGCCAACCGAGTCCCATGCTGCGAGTCAACAGCGAGGAAGTGATTGAGTTAACGCCCTCGTCTACCAATACCCCAAACTCACCTAGCCATCAGTCAATGGCAACTTCTGATTATGTTACTGCCACTTTTCAAACAAATACTTCCAAAATATAAAGAATGAGAAATCTTTAATAATTCTAGTCGTTCCAGTTTTTTTTTTCTTAGCTTCTTGCAATTTTGTCCGTCTATTCTTGTTAGAACCAATTTTATCTTGCTCAATGCCACTCATAAATTCTCACTTTATTGAAAATTTAGATAATTGAGAAAATAATGATTCAATTAGCGCTGACTAAATGTAATTTTACTGACAATTGTTGCTTCTACTATTATCCTGTTGTATGAAAAATCAATTCTTTTACATATTATGATATTAATTCTATTAACTCCTAACTAAGGAGTATTCTTGAAACCTTAATAAAACAATTAGGTTGTTTTTATAAAATAATCCATGGTGTGTTGGTGATAGCATGTTCACTGTTTCTTTTTACGAAAAAAAGAAAACAAACAAACAAATAAATCTAATAATGGAGAAAGGCTTACGTGTGCTCTGATTGAAAGTTGAAATTTATTTTACGAATTTGATTTTTGATAACTTATTTTTTATGTTTTATTTTTTCTTATAATTATTCCTCATGCCATATTATTTGTTTCCCTTCTGTAGTGTGGCGGGCGGCACGTATCATTCAGCAAATCAACAAAATTCTGCTGAAGAAACGACAAATGGATTAGAACGTGCAAGAGTCGTATGCGATTACGATGCAAAGGATTCTAACGAGCTCAGTCTTATGCAAGATGAGGTAACAAAGTTTGAGATTTGAGATAGTCCAGTTGGAATAGCTGAATTATGAAAATGGCGAACAAAAATGGCATGGCAATATTTTCTATAATACACTTACCATTTATTTTAATTTTGTGTTTTATAAATAATCACATTCGTGATGGCAGCACGTTTTTCAATAAGTATATTGTTTTGAAATCCATTATTGCAACTTGATTCTAATACTACTCTCAGTTTATTATGTTATTATTCGTGAACTACCTGACTATACAGCTTTCAAACCGGTCGTCGGACGGCATATTTTTTTTATTGTGACAATGGCGATTTATACTTATTAAGAAATTATTGAATTTCAAATTGATCAGGCAAACAAAATATGTAGTGACAATGAAGAAGGAAACTCTACAAGAATGGACATTGCAAGGCAATGAATATTATTTTTGTTATTCCAAAATAATTTTATACTATAACTATGTGCATGTTCATCATTTTTTATATTATGTATATTTTTGTTATTAAATTACTCTATATTAAGATTTCTTTATATTCCTAGAACGATCACTTCGCATCCAAAGCTAATGTTGAATTACTGTCGGTCGCAAAAAATAGTGTATATATGTTTGCAATTTTTCCCTACGTTTTTTTTTTTTTCAACTTTAATTGAATCACTTCTGGACAATATAATTGCATGATTACTTTATGCACAAATTTATTTAATTGGAGAATAAAATAAATTATTATCAATGAGGTTTTTCGCAAGAATGGAATTCAAATGATTTTGTATACTCCTTCAGATGCATGACCATTCAGAATTAATTGGAAAAATATTCAAGATCTACGGATTTTTTTAGGTGATATGTGTTACTGAAATACCAGGAGATGAAGATTATCTAATGGGCATACGCGGAAATGAACGTGGAAAAGTACCAATAGCATTTTTAGAATCTATTTCGTCTAATTAATTCTTCATGATTCATGAGAATCTACAAATTTGATGTTCAATATTGATGCTGTAAAAAATTATCTGTGTACAATTGCAACGTTATTTTCTTCGAGATTTTTACATATATAAAAATATATGAGCGCCGTTACCCAGTAATAATGATAATAATGACAGTTGTAGTAATATGACAAATTGCCAATGTTCCTCGTATTATGAAAAATGAATAATAGTTCTTAATTTCGGGCTAACGGATGAAATGAAACTGTTTATAAATAAATAAAATGGATGGGAAGGTCAGTTATTGAGAAGAAATGCGCAGTTGTGACTTTTTTAAATGTTTATTGACGAATAGATTGGAAAATTACTTCTTCTTGGACACACCAACAGTACGACCTCGTCGGCCTGTTGTCTTTGTGTGTTGACCACGCACACGGAGACCCCAATAGTGGCGAAGGCCTCTGTGGGCTCGAATTTTCTTCATACGCTCCAAATCCTCACGCAGTTTCGAATCCAAATTGGAGCTAGTAAGCTGTATAACAATTTTCACTATTAGAATTCCAAAGAAAACATATCATTCCGATAAGTCTCAAACTAATAATTTGTTGCAAGTCGGTGTGGATTACCGTTGTATTACTCAATGAAAGTGTAACCTCATTCAGTATGACAATCATGCTGTTCATTTCGCACAGATTACCAACCAATTAAAACATCAAATTTATTGAAATTAGTCGTGTATCTGTGCAGTTTTATTTTTTCCGACATTCCCACTTTTTCTTTCTTCCCCCTCATAAAGTAGTAAACCAATATTTTTATATTCACCTGCGAATATTTTCCGTCGACAATATCCTTTTGTCTGTTGAGGAACCAATCAGGAATTTTATATTGTCTTGGATTTGCCATGATTGTGACAATTTTCTCAACCTACAGAAATCAATATTTAGATTAAATTGAATGTGCGACAGTGATTAAGTGTGTTAATGGTTCCATTGAAATACCTCTTCCTCAGAGCATTCACCAGCGCGTTTGTCCAGATCAATATCCGCCTTTTTTAGCACAATATTGGCATAGCGTCTTCCTACACCCTTGATCGCCGTCAAGGCGAACATAACTTTCCGGTTACCATCGATATTAGTACCGACGACACGAAGAATGTGTTGGAACTTCTCTGGAATAACGAGCGACTGAAATGCAAGAATAACAATATTATAAACACCATTATTCGTTGATTTGAACTCAAAGCACTCGGTATGCGAACCTAACCTAAAAGTTATAGATCTGAGGAACTCTATTGAATATGTATATATTTTTCTTAACTAAGAGAAATTAGTTCTATCAATGACAGTTCATATGAATTAATTAGTTATTTGTATGTGAAGGTTATTAAATTTATGATGATAAAGAGGATGAAATAGCTCAAACATTACGAAAATGTCATGACAATATCCGTTGAAGGTTTCACATCGTTGCGATCATAAATGCACAGAAATATTGAGAACTAATATTGATGCGACCATTCTTATGATTATCACTTAATCCATTTTCTGATACACGTAATGATTTCATTAGAAAACACGGATTTTTCTTAATATTCTGGTAACGCTCACCATTTCGCTAAAGTGGTAATCACCAAAAGAACCCGGAGCTCTTGGGAACGGAAGTAGTTGGATGATGGTGGCAGATGGTGGCGCCACCGACCATCGTGTTGGTGGCGACCTACGGTATAACGGAAAATTACAATTGAGCCCCCGAAAAAATCTAGGAATTTTCTTTGAATCTTGAATTTTGTGCCAAAAAATCACACATTCTCCTTTCTCCATATAATACACTAATGTATGTACGGGCATTGTTTGCATATCAGACTGTTCCACTGATAAATGTACGTCAAAATTGTTTCCGATATCATAAACTTGTCCCGCTAATCTCATCTTTTGCGTTTCCTGATAATCAGCCGCAATTAGGCATAGTATGAGAAAAGTATTTATTCAAGTAAAAAATAACAACATTTATTCAATTATACAAATATTTATACAATGGTCTTATCATTGATGCAATGATTAGCACTTATTATATATATGCATATGTTTATTATTTATATATTCTATCTATGGTTATATGTTTACTTAGATACACGTATAATTATAGTTATACTAACGCAATGAAATGAATCATTAAAAAACGCTGATTGAATACTGATCGGTGGGTGTTTTTCGACTATTAAAGAATTATAAGTAATATTCGCAATATCATGAAGATGATATGAGGAACGAATATATATATATATATATATATATATATAGAAAAATACCGATCGTTAGAGGCATACATGTTCCAATGATGCAATCCGTAATATACAGCCATCACTTTGATCTTGTATTATTTTTTTATCCGGAAATTTCAGTCGTTCTTCATCATTCAATTCAATTCCAAGATTATCACAGCCTTTAGAAATCACGATAATTGTACTCATTGGTGAAGATTTATCTTCAGGGACAAATGAATATTTTTCTATCACATTATTATTGATTGATGCATCATTTGTTTTGTATAAAAATTCCTTGCTAATTTCGTCCAATGTTTTTCCCTTCGTCTCAGGTAGAAATAAAACAGCAAAAATAGCTCCAAACAATGCTGACACACCAAAAATGTACATTGTAGATTCAAGTCCAACGTTATTGCTGAAACGTGGATAAGTTTTCACAGCGCCAAATGTCATTAACTGAGCAATAGCTGTGGTAATGCCACCCATAATACCACGAAATCTTAATGGATACAATTCTGAAGTCATTACCCATGGCAGAGTCAAATATCCAACCATTGAAAATGCTACATGAAGTCCGATACTCAGAAGCGGAAATAATGGTGGTATATCTCGATATCTCATTGATATACCGACAACACCAGCCGATAAAGCCATTCCTATTGCACTTGAACAAGCCATTGTTTTTCTACCAAAATGTTTGGCCAAACCTGCGCCCAATACTGAAGCGACCAAACGAATAAATCCCATAGCAACGCTCCCAGCATACTCATCAATGCTCGCGCCAATGTCCTCAAGCACATTGACAGCATAAAAGAGAATAATATAAATGCCACAAAGCTGTTGTAGCGCGAAGAATACAAAGAGAATGATGAATGGCTTCCAAACATTCGCAAGACGTAATTCTTTTGATAATTTTTTATCGCTACTTTGTTGATCAATCATAGTTGATGACGCGCAGAGATCTTTGTATTCGGTCTCCCAAATTAATCCTGAGCCACGTAACCATATTAGAGATGCTTTCGCCTCATCTAATCGTCCTTGACGTACTAACCACGCAGGTGACTCCGGAATAATTCGTGTTAGAGCCAAAGATAGGATGGCAGGGCCGATACTAATTGCTGCACTGCGTTGCCATGTAGTTATAGCACCGAGAGCGTAACTTCCGAGAACGCCAAGAGACACTAGTATCGGTCCTGATGAAGCCAACCAAGCTCTTTGATGAGGCGCGGCTGCCTATACAATTGATATTGAAAAAAAAAAACATTAATTTGATGGAACATCCATACGATAGACACGCGATATTCGAAATGTAAATATTTTTCTATGTTGTATTTTTCACATTGGCAACTGGGAATATATCTCTGTTTATAGTTAAACTCACTTCGGTAACGTAGAGATACAGTGCATTGGCCATGCCTGTACCGATACCACTGACAAAACGTCCCAAGTAAAGCATTGGTACGTCATTGGCGAGCGCAATTAGAAGCCAACCAAGTGCGTGTGGTAAAGTTGCTAGAGCAATTGCCGCACGCCTACCGCAAAATTCAGCAGTAGTTCCGGCTAAAAAAGCCCCTAATGGATTAGATATAACGCCAAGGGACGCGACCCACGATGCTTCTTCCATAGTTGTAAATTTTGTTGATAACAATTGTGGCAC
This sequence comes from Zele albiditarsus, assembly GCA_958496275.1. NCBI lineage: Eukaryota > Metazoa > Arthropoda > Insecta > Hymenoptera > Braconidae > Zele > Zele albiditarsus. The sequence continues at coordinate 9,315,549 of OY292415.1, forward strand.
GAGAATAGCGCTAAAGCCCTGTGAGAGTCCCACAGATATTTGTCCGGAGTGTGCTGCCAAACCAGCGGCAATCTGCGAATTTGTTTTACAACAATTGTATTGATTAAATTCATCTATATCAAATTTTACTTTGTATTAAATTTGAAGCAACACTTACTCCTTTGAATTCAGCCATTTGTAGCAATTTCCACCAATATTTTGTCTCATCATACATTTCGAGCACTGTGACGCACACTACATCATGAAAAACAATCATTATTATTATTATTATTATTATTATTGCTATTACAGTGATATTTATCATGATGTTTGACCATCGAGTCGTAATTTTTATTAATGACATGTTACGTGTTGACAATTCGCAACAGCATCCAATATTTATAAAAAAATATATGTTTGCGGGCACAATAGTGGATTGTGGAAATAGATTCATAATATCGTATGACCAAGGTCGAGTATATAGATCAAATCGGTAATCACGAGAGAATATTCTATATTGTAACGCTTTCATTCATATTCATATATTACCGATTTTGTTTATGTCAGTTGGCTATGGAAGTATGACCAGTTAAATTAACAAATATTATTAATCAAATATAATTGATGATAATTTACCAGTGCACAATGGTAATTTGAAGGAAGACGTCTACAGTGCGCCTATCAAGAGTGATATCAATTAATTCAATCAAGTTAAAAGAAAAAGAAAAGGGAAGTCAATTCTTTATTATTTCATTGATGATATCACTAAACACAATTTGAAGGTATTCACTGCATATTATTGTCATTATTGTGCCGCATTATAATGTAAACTATGGTTCAATTCATATGCACGTACACACACGCAAAATGGATTGACAATTTTTATTTCTTTTTTTTTTTTTATCTTTTCACAAAATTTTGTGATTATCAAAACGTACAGGATTGACCGTCAATGCAATTTCCGACTTACACTCTGAGAGTAGACGTAGCACCACACCGGCATTTATATATCCGTGAATGCTATATACACATGAGCACAAATCAGTCTACCTCCTGCCTGTGCCTTATTTCCACCACCCGCATACTTTATATATACATATATATATATATATATTTGAATAAAAAATATAATTGTATAAAAATGACTGGCATTTTCGCCATTATATACTTGATAAAAGTATTCGTCACATGTAGTCACATGTCTGCCATCAATTTGTTGTAACACACGATTGTCAATTACCAATTGAATTAGATGATAAAAAATAATGTTAGAATGATACAATTGGAATGTCTAAAGTATTTAATTAATTGAATATATACTTGTGCGTCATTTTTTCCCCTATGATTTAATTTGATGCCATTTTTTTCAAAAATTTTGTTGTCCACCAGGTGTTACGCTGTACTCATCACATTAGTAAATCGAGTTAATTCATCCAATAACGTAAAAAATCAATATAATTTCTGAGAAAGATGAAATGTGATTAATTCCCACTCGACTCTTTTTCTTATCAGTGTGATGAATAGCAAAAATATTATTCCTAATCTACATCACTGAAATATCAATCGCTTCCTTCTTTGGAGCATGAATGATACAAGATAAATAATCAATTGGAGAAGTTGACAATATATTCCATGAGACATTAATTTTTTTATCTTATTTATTGTTTTTTAGACGGTACCCTTGTGCAGTGGTATACGATGTTTATACCCATATGACATTGGATGTTATAGCTGAGTGTATTATCGCATGCCCGGATCTGTAATTTTTTTTTCATAGTTCATTTCCAATACAACGATGCCATACAATACGAATCAGCAATGTACAACTGATTCCAACCAAAATTACAGGAGATAAGTCAAACAAATGAATATATACGATTTGTAATTTATACATAATATTATTTTGAACATAATTATATGATCAGTATGTTTACAGAAAAATGTTCCACATTCTCGAGGCTAATGACTTTTTATACTTATTTAAAAATACTATGCAATATATAACTCATGATTTTTCTGCTAAACAGAAAAATAGAAAAAAAAAACATTCATAATGAAGGATAAACAGAAGGAACTCCAGGATGTGAAGAGAAAATGTACTGGGGAGTTGTTTACTTGTTGTATCATTATTTTATAACACAATGTGTGCGAGTAAATGAATGGGAGATAGATTATAGAAAGAAATAAAAAATAATCAACATATATGAACCAACACATATCTACTATTCTCTCTCGAAGGCGGAACAATTCAAGGAACGTTTTACGTCGCCTGAGGATATATATCACCCACTTCACTTACACATCACAATATATATGTATATATGCCAATATAATATGGAGTGTGATGGCTATATACTCTTGCCCCTTTCGAGATGTTTCCAAGAAAAATGTATACCAAGGTCAAAAATATATATATATTTATGTCGCCGGAAGTTCAATGTCTTTCCGGCTAAAAGAAAAAATACATAACATATTGGCAGAGCTCCAACGACATTTATCCTTCATAAACGAGAGAGGATTAATTTTTCAACGTTTGTGTGCCATTTATTATTTATATTGAATTAAATTAGTCCTCGTACCAGTCTACATTCGGTATGTCGGAAGTATTGATCACTATAGATATGTGATGTTAATTACATTATGATGTGATTCAGATCAAGAAATTTTTTTTATCTTGTCACATCGGTATACATATAAAATAAATGTCAAAATGATAATGTTTTTAATCGATTTTTTTTTTATAATCCCCCGCTTGTGGAAGCCTACAGTATCATATTCAAATCGGTGTGATTATTTTATCAGAGATTGAATATTAAGTGGTAATTTTTTCTTCATTACTAATCGATTATTTATTCTAATAAAGAGATGATAAACAGTAATAAATCCCAGAAAATTATTAATCGTTCATGTCAAATGAATTATAATACGGTCTCGATGATGATGATGATGATGATGATGTATAATTTAATATATCTGGCAATCATATGACGCTATACCATCGGTAGTAACTGATAAGACGGCTTGCATCGATGTCAGTTGCATCATAATTGCATAGTAGACTATATATAGATATACATATATTTATATATGAGGAGAATATGTTGCGAGGCGAGACGACAAGAGTGAAGGATGGAGGAAGAATAGTAGTAACCAAGATGCAATAGTTATGTGTTTTTGCACTAGCGTGCTTGATGAAATGAAAATTTTATATTCCACTGTAATAACACTACTATCGTTATTTATTTACAATTTTCTCCGTATCACACCACGATGCTCATCATTGCGGAGTAAATTGTTGGACATGTGTGACTTTGTGAAAGGTTACGACGTGATTAGAGAATATATAATTTAGTATAGTAGTATTGTATAATATTATATGTGTGTACAATTCCCTACTTTTTTTCGTTATGATCGTGTTTCTTGCACAACTTCCCGTGTTGATTTCTGTATGATTAGATTATATTTTTCGTTATTTGCTACTACTGTTTCAAAGTTTTTGATATCAAGTTTACTACGATGCAATGATATGGAATTTCACAATGATGTAATTGCCACGCGATGCTCCATCCGATAGAAATTCAAAACATGCCGATCCTGCGTTCAACTACTTTTTCAATGCGTGTTCATTCATGAAATCCTGTTTCTCCAATTGACCAATAAATTATAGTATTGTAATGATAATTGTATTGATTTACTTCGACAATATCTTTATCCGGTTATAATTAGTCATTCATATGTAAAATTTTCTATTCGTACGCAGTTGAACTGTTTTCAATAAAACTTGATAAATTACTACAAGAAGGTTCTTAGAAAGTTCTCGATGAATTCCAATTTTACATCGTTGTTCTGATATAGTAGGTGCTTGCTTTGTATATGCGTGAGCCATATATTTTACCGTGATCGTTATAATTCTATGAATGATATACTTTGGCTCGTTGCATGTATACTATATACTGGTACGGCCGTAGATATGAATCTACAAAAACCACATTTTCTAACGAATAATGTTTCATAATTTGGTGGAAATTTTATATCCTATAATATGATTTGTTTGTGCGTTTACAATTACTGTTGGTACTTCATAATGTCCGGGTAATTGTCCTTTGATCAATGTGTGAGATAACTGCAATTATTTCGATTCATTAATATTATGCAATCAATTGTGATGACGAGTACACACGGCTTTATTCAGCCTTGACTTTGACCACGAGTGCTGTGAGTAGGAGAATATACTCCTTCTCCTTGCAACCAATAACTGATATATAATATAGAAAAATAACAATAAACTATGTGACGAAGGATCCAATATGCATTACTCATATCCATTTATTTTCATGAATAATCTTAACGACAAATCATATTATTTTCATATGATAAAGATCAATCAATGCTAAATAGTAATTAATTTAACATTTGTATGTTTTTCCGCATTAAAATAAACAGATTCTTTACACAGATAATCATGATTATGATAACTCCATTTATTGCAATGATCTGTAAATTCACATATACTCGGGAATTACAATGTAAGATAATTGTGTATTAATTAAGACAGTCCATTTGAGATTGCACATTCGAGACCAAGTGCCATGAGATTCATTCAATATAGAATCATGTCTCAAATATTTTTGAGTTTCCTGAAATTTATTTCGCACATAAAAAGTTCGGAAGCTTCAAAATAGACAAAAATGATAGATAAAAAGAGGTTAGAGTTTCTAAAAGATATGGCATCATACTGATATAAATGAACAAGGCATTTTAGTAATATTTTTGAACTTGTCGCAATTTTTTCACTATTTGAACAATATGAGGGCCCAAAAAAATACAAAAAATAGAGCTGAGAATTGGATTATCTAGCCATCTGGTGAAGTTTTTCTGTTACTTCTATGAATACCTCTGACACACACTGCGCCACACAGTTCGACCAGAGATGAGTAGACTCATCTCTGGTAGAACTATCTATTCTATATGTGTAGAACTATATATATGAGTAGAACTATATTCTACTCATCTCTGGTTCGACTCTGCCCCATGCAAACATGACGAGAATATTTTAAAATTGGATTTATCGCATCGATTTGGACAGGGAAACATTAAACAAAAGTATTCCCAAACAATATTTCAGATTATATTCAAGTTAAAAATTATTCATGTTCTATGTGATACCATACCATTGTTTATCATTTTCCCTAAGTCAAACAAATACCGAAATGCCTATTTTGTGGAATATTGTTTCGATTTTGTTATATCTAGCATTTGTATGTATATATTGATGAACATATGCCTATGTACACATAACCTCTTCATGAGAAACCACACCGACCGAACGGGTGACTCGATCATTTGAAAAAATGGCGCTATTCGCGCGTGCGACCGCAAACAAATGTTCGTTTATTAACAATTGTTGCAATAAATTAGTAGTGATTGATCCCGATTCTCATAAATTGTTTGAATTCTCAAAACATTGTTCATTGTTGAGAGGTCGAGGTTATACACGACATATAGCAACCTCCAGTGAACAAGAAAGATTACCAACTCCTGGAGCACTATCTCAACGTATGATATTCCATAATTATTGACGTTTTATCAATATCAATTACCATAAAATTTCCCATTTTAATCTTGTTATTTTATTTCATGAATCATTTCAACACTCGTCATTTCATATGGGTACTTTTAACAAAATCATGCTACATAACCTAGATCATAGAGGGTATAAAACATATCCGCATGATTTATATCAAAGCACAATTAAATTTTTAGCATTTGTACAGATATTACTGTGGAGAAGGAGTTCAACACGTATGATGAATTTATTTCCTTCCGAACAAATGAAGCCAAACGTTCAGTTATTGTTCAAGTACAATCGCTCAATTCTTATCCAGATTTGTATTCATATTGTCAACAATTCGGACAGATTCAACACATAAAAAACTATGTGGCGAATACAACTTCAGTATGAATGATCAATCATTTCGATCAACTTACCATGAAAAGTTTCTTTATAAATCAATTGAATGTAGATATTTCTTTCCAGTATTTCTTTATAATAGAATTTGAGACTCAGTCCGCTCAGGCAGCTTTAATAGATGCTGCAACGCACCTGAATAATGGTGAAATCATTCCGGTGCAATCACGAATATTGTGGTTTCGGAATGATCCAAGGAAAAAAAAAAAAAAAACCGAAACTTCTATACCACCAATGCAGGAGCCTGCAGGAATACCCTCTTCAAGTGCAGCCGCTGCAAATCTTGCGTCAAGAAATTCTGTAAGTTAAACAATTAAATTTCAAGTTGAACTTATTTGAAAAGCTAATATTTATTTTCTAGATATCCGAACAAATGGAAATTTTATACACGGACTGGAAGTTAGACGACGTTCAGATCCGACTGAGGTTCCTTACCGCCCTTCAACTACAGTATAGTTTCTCTAGTTTGTTCCCCAACATTGCCGTTCTACCATTTGGATCGTCTGTGAATGGATTCGGCAGGAAGGGCTGTGATCTCGATCTAGTGATGAATTTCGACCTAAATGGGACTGCGAATTGTAACAGTCGCTTAGTATTCCATTCGAAATCGACAATGCCCCAGGAGCGTACACAAACAAAACGTTCGATGGAAGTTATTTCCTCAGTAATGGAACGGTTTGTCCCAGGTGTAATAAATGTGAGAAACATTTTGAGAGCAAGAGTACCAATAATCAAGTATGATCACAAATACACAGGTCTGGAATGCGATCTTAGTATGACAAACATGTAAATATCTATCAGAGTATGTTGTGAAAACTTAGACATTAGGAAAAAAAATACGAATATCTATATTCTTCTTCCTTACCCAGGACGGCTATTCACATGTCAGAACTTTTATATCTCTATGGAAGAACTCACTGGAGCGTTCGCCCATTGATGTTTACCGTCAGGCAGTGGGCTTCGTTGGTCAAAATAACCAATCCTCATCCTGGAGGCTGGATTACTAATTTCTCACTATCATTATTAGTATTATTCTTTCTACAATACGAGAAAATTTTACCATCGTTGGATATTTTGAAGAAGATGGCAAGTGAGTATGAAACGAATTTATTATAGGATTATCAAAGATTGAGGCATTAATCAGAAATATTTCTTATTTTTTCTTTCTAGGAAAATCTGACGTGCGTATAACAGACCCATGTACCGATGCCACATTCTTACGTGATGTATCCCGATGGCCTGTAACAAATGATTCTACTGTTAAATCACTTGAGAATCTGCTCGCAGGTTTTTATCGTTTTTACGCGAATTTTGATTTCACCTCAAAAGCCATATCATTGTATGAAGGTCGTAGTATATTTAAACCCAATCCATCGCCATTGTACATATGTAATCCGTTAGAAACAACGTTGAATGTGAGTAAGAATGTGTCCAGTGTGGAATTACTGCGATTCGTGGCTGCCGTGACGAAAGCAGCAACTTTAATGGACATGACAAGTGGAGGACGTCGTGTTAACCTGCTTGACATATTCGCTGATAAACCGCGTAAAAACAGTGCGACGGTTCAATTGCGTTGCGGAAACGTGCGCGTTGAGGATATTTTTAAATCCGAAAATAATTCCCGAGATGAATTGAGTATTGCACAATCAGGGGCAAAACATATAACGGGGAAAAGAGGGTGAAAGTATGAACAATTATTCCACAAAAGTTTGTGAAAAAAAAACGCAAAAGTAAATAACAAACGACATCGTAAATATTTGATTGGTTCATGTTTCATTTTTTGACTTTTTTTAATTATTGTGACTCATCGATTAGATGACTATTACATTCGTCATCGTACATATCTTCGAATTCCAATATGTCATTCAGCATTTGAAGCCGTTTCTCAATACATTTGTTCCATTCTCCATCATGTATATTTAATTCATTTAATAACGTATATAGTTGTATATAATGACGTTTTTGAATTCGGCGCCCCGAAATATCCCCCAAACGACATCAACAAAAAATGATTCGTGTTGAAACGTGACAATGAAATTCATTTATGTAATAATAATTATGTTTGTTTTCGTTTTATCTGTATGCATATGTATATATATATATATTTATTTATATATTTGTTTGCGCGCAGTCACAAGATTCAAGATCGATGAATGACCGGGTTGTTCTTTTTCTTTCTTTTGCTTTGTTTACACATTTTGTCTCATCTTTTTTTTTTGTTTATCCAACTATGAATCTTATCACCCGATGAATATTTTGAATCTTATTTATATTTTAATTGTAATTTCTTAATCCATTATGTTTTTCGAGCAATGTTTCTGAATATTGAGGCTCAATTTAAATTCGTAAATGTACCGCGTGGTTGGCAGTGTCGTTTTACTAGCTCATAATTTAATGTTATGATTCATGGTATATATATTTAAATCCGTCTTTTTTTTTTCGATTTTTCAATTTCATTATTCTATTATAATAGTTTTTAAAATTTTTTTCTCTCATTCTTCTAGTCGCCAATTTGACTCTTCCGATCACGGAATTTTGAATTATTGAATACTGATTGGTTCCGCGAACTCGGAGAAAAAATCTAATCCAATAATTATTTATTATTATTATAACTTCTTCGTCTTCATTGTCAATAACAGTGAACTATCTACAATCTAATTGAATACAAATGAAGGCTGCGTCTAAAAATCTGTTTTTCAATAATTGGCAGCGATTAACCACGCGATCTTGTGCAATTATATCCATTCATTTAATTCTTGCGAATGAATATGAGAGCAAATTTACAAATGAAATTCGATAAAACTACCTAAAATCTTTGCGCGTGTATCAACAGTTTTTAATATAATAGTGTGAATTAAATGTCGTACTTGTGGGATAGGAGTAAATGTTCCATATTCAGATTCACCCAACATTAGGAATTAATTCGTCTTGCTTTTACGATGATGTCGATGATGATGAGCATGGTGATGTCGTTGTAAGACGCGCGTTTCCTGCACCGCGGCCACTAGAGTTCGAACAGCTTCTTCATGTCCTTCAAAACTGTCAGCCTTCTTCAGTGGCCCAAGCCCCGTGGCATTTGTCTCTGCGGCCGCAACCGCCGCCGCTGCTGCTGAAATAGCTGATTGTCGTTTGCTCTTTGGTCTCGGGAACGTCTCCCACGAGCGTTGCTTTTGAACTAGTGACTTCGATGAAGATTTTGTTGGTGTTGGACCAATCAATAACAGCAATGTTTTACGTGGATCTTGATTCGAAACAGATTGTTTATTACCGACTGTGCCATCAACAATACTCGATCGACGACTACCGGAGCCAGTTGTGCTCAAACTATCGCAACTGGCACGTCTCCGTCGTCTTCCATCTGCCGTTGATTTGTCCGTTGAGTAGAACACATCCTCAGAGTCGCTTACTGGATAAACTTTACCTGATTTCTGACGTTCTTGAGCATTCGTCGATTGGTCATCCTGTGGCGCTGCGTGAATTTGTGCTTGGACTCGAGATTTTTTTGCTTCGCCCATCGTTGACGCTTCCGATATCCTCTGATACTCACTTTCTTCCCCAGTTCCTTCGCAAAAGAAAAGTTATTTAGACTAGATGAAACCCGCCTTTTTCAGAAAATTTGATGCTTTCATTGACAAATGAACACCTACCAGTCGTAGGTGCCTGCTGTTGCTGCGGATCACCAACTTTTTCTTGATCCATGTTATCTCCGACTGCATCACCACCACCACCACCGCCTTTTAGTGAACGATATAACGATCGTACTTTACTCCCCGATGAGTGTCCAGGTGGGGTTTTTGGTTTTTGGCCATCAGGCGATTTTCTTGAGCGACGACTTTGGCTTCTGTCTCTTCCTTCTTCACGCCCAGGTGATTTTTTTCGATCGTCCCTCGTTCTTGCTTTCTCAATCAATTGACTGAGCACACCTCTTTTGCCCTCGGATGATTTAGCTGTCCCGTATACAATTATATTTCCACCAGAGTCTAATAGTGCTCCAACTCCACCCGATGGTGTTCTACTGCGTGTTGGTACCTCCTTGGTTTCTATTTAAATTATGCAAGTGTTATTCGCATGGTGGAATAGTTTTGAACCCCACTCCCCCTTTTTGGATTAATAGTGTGCACCCTATTTTCCTTACCTTTCATATAAAGAATATTATCAGCAGAACTAGCGCTCTTGGAGTGTCTGCAATCCTTGGTTGGAACAGAACTGTGTTGTTGTTGCTGCTGCTGGGACTGCTGTTGTTGCTGTTGTTGTTGTGGCTCTTGCATCTGAATCCTCGCAAAGTGATCCAACAATGCTTGCAAATGTTGATGACCAGCCGCATCAGCAGCAGCGGCACTCATCTCACCAGCTGTCATTCCAGCAGAGAAAGACTTAACAAATGGCTCCAATTGTTGTGTCAGGGTCTGTAACTGCTTGACTTCACCGCGCAATGTCAATATATCATTCATTTGCGAGTGAAATATCTCCTTTTCAATATGAATTTTACATAATTGTTCCTCCCATAATGCATCAAATATATTTCTTAACCGTTCCAGTTCGATTTGATGATGTTCAAGTTGCTGTTCAAGCAATCGACAGTCCCTGGCAACGTGATCATAACGTGAACCAATTGGCGGCGTATTTGCCCGTCTCAATAATGCTACATCTCTGTGTAATTCACCTAATCGTTCTTTAACCGTCATTAATTGCTGACTGAGTTCTTTTAATTGTGAATCAAATGTACGACAATGGTTTGAAAATGGTCCACTGTCACCTGACGATTTTTGGGTTCTGGGCGGGGTTTTTGTGCTCTGAAACGGACAAATAAATATATCTATACCTTCCACTCAACAGAGTGCAGGGAATGCAAATTTGCATGACGTATAGGGAAGTAGGAAAAGAATAAAATGAATTGATAGTTGCAATTATTGAGGAGCCAATGTTTTGAATTTTTGAGAATGAACAATAGACGCAGGAAAATACACATCAGCCATGAAAATAAGTGAATGGATGAAGGAAAACAATGATAATACAGTGATATTTATTTTTCGTCTTGCCTGAAGAAGTTGTGGCTCAATTTGCATCTGATGAGTATGATCGTACAGTGAATCCTTGTGCGTAGTTTGTTGTCCAATGAATGGCTGCAATGTCCTGGCAAATTCATTACGATAGTTGATTTTCAGATGGCTAGATAGCATCGGTGGTCTGAGTGGATGTCCAAGTTGAGCAACGCGGCCAAGACGCTCTAGCATGGGATGAGCCAGCTCCAAAAATTGATATTTAGTTGCGCCACTTGTGAAAACTGTGCATAGCATCAAGTGCATTTGCAACACTGGCAGTGCCGAGCCTAAACTTAACAATTGCGTTCTGACCATCCGTTCTTTGGATTCAAATTGTCGTTGGAGCTCCGACAAAACAAATGTATGAGTTTTGTTCACTGCCTCCTGCATTCCCTGGCAATATACGTTCAATGATCGTTTTTCGGCATCCAAACTATGACGGAGCTCGTCTAATTGGCTCTTTAGGGCTAAAAGTCCATCTCGCACACCTGCTTGCAATTCGCAAATTGAATTGGCAGCACGTTCCATTTTCTTGGAAGCTTGTTGCCACGCCGTGTCAATGTCAACGCAATGAAGACGTGCATCAGCTGGTGTATCGCGAAAGCATGTTGCACACAGCATGCATTTGCTGCTTTGGCTATACATTATATAAAGATCACCATGAGTCGGACAACGTCTTTGAGTATCTTTGGCGCATTTGCTCATGTGAACAACTTCGTGGGATGAAAACATTTTGGCACGATGAGTGTGCTCACGACAATGAGTGCACAGTGCTTGTCCTAAAATTATTTCATCAAATCATTACGATCTAACAAAGATGTATAAAGGTAATTTATGCATTGATTAATTTGAATGAAACTGAAGGCAATAGTTTCCGAACTTTGTGATGGTTTTATCATGGAAATGAGATTAAGTACCGCAAGTAACGCAGAAGAACATAGTAGTTTTGTCCCGTTTATCGCAATTGGCACACGCTGGATTTTCCGAATTTGCTATTTCCATCAACTGACGTATCAATTGGTCCACCGGTGGCATCTGCATTCCCTCCTTTAGCTGTGTCACTTGTCTGTAGAATCAAGTTTGAAGATATACGGAATACAAAGATCACCAAACAAGAGCGATGAAAGAAGAAAAATGACTATAAATCGATGTTTTTTACAAAGAAGACAAACAAAGATATATGTTACCCGCAAACGGGACAGACGACCTTGCCATCTAGATGCGGTCCATGTATACATCTTGCACAAAATGTATGGAAGCAAGACAGTAAGCAAGGATCATGGTAGTAATCCTGACAAACACTGCAGGTTAACGGATTCCGCGGTGATCCACCAAGTCCGGCGGCAGGATCACCCTCAGCCCCGTCACCTGCTGCTGAACTCGCCATAATTTTTCTCAATTCCGTTTCCTCCGTTTTCTATCACACTCTTCTGATTGATTGTACAATCTCCCCATCGAAGCCATCTGCACCCATTTCACGCCATTGATGTCTACATTTTTTTTTTTGTTCACCTAAACAAGACACTCCCAATTAGTTGATCGATGCCATATCGTAACTGCAGCTACGTCTGCACTCATAGCAGAGGACGATAAAAATTAAAGGATTAATGATTATGATAATAAAATAAGTGACGTGTTTACCGTAACGACGGACAGTCTCTACCCACGATGACGCCATCAACCCACAATCCATTCCGTCATTCTAATGACGTCTTGAGAGGCTGCCACTGCGGATATGGGGTGCAAATGGGGTGGAGAAGTGAGTCTGCAACGAGACGATTGCGATGAGACGTATGCGGGGGTATAAAAGAATATATCCCCCATTCTGGTGGTGAGTTTGCGCCGACGGCGACTACGTCACGGCAGTATTTGTTGCCTGGACCAATCACGTAGGTCATAGCAGAAGATTTCTTCTCACCCTATTCCTCGATTGTCCTCGCCCTCCTCATATATAAAGCTACCATACATGCATGTATATGTTTTGTTATACATGTACAATGAATGCGTCACAGCATCACGTATATTATCTATTTACTGGAATAAAAAACATATGATAATATAGACTAATAATTCATATCTCTTCAGTTGATTATATGATGCAGGGTCACCGTTTCATCGTATTAAGAATGGTAATTAGAGGTGCCCAGAGTTAGACTTTGAACGGCTTTGATATATTCACGCGTACATCTTTGAACGAAAATAGTGATACTCGATTCCAAATTGATCAAAGTTTTGGCGACTTCATATGAGTAAATCCGAGAGATCGGACAAAATTTGCCGCTGCACAATTGAACAAGGATCTTGACGGATACTTTCGATGTACTGCTGATGGATCAAAGCATTTAATATTTTTTTTTTTAACTGACCGCTTTCATACATGAATCACGTAACCCTGTTCCTTATTTCTGTTCCCTTTTCCGTTTTTTCAGCATGACTTTTTTTTATTCTTCCATGTCAATCGATATATTCATATTTATTTATTTTGTCGCTGGCCAATTTTGTAATGGTATCTAAAAGTCCTGTATCTTTCAGCTAAGAATACCAGGTTTATGTTTCATCACTTTTCACTCATAATCTCTTCTTCCCCATATTCATGCTCAAATTCTTTTTGGTAAATCATCTCTGGTGTTTTATTGATCTTTCTTTTGTGTTTCATCAGTTCCCGCCCTTCCCAAGATGCTCCTACCATTCGAACTCCGGATCTATGCCAGTGCCACCATATTAAAATGGCCGCTCACTGATCATTTGTTGGAGCAATTAATCTTTTTTTTTTTTTTTTTCATTAAAACGAAAGAAAATTCTTAGAAGCAATTAAATTTATTACCCATAATTCTTGGTAAATCTATTGGATTATTATCCGTTTTGTAGATTGAAATTTATTCTTAAATTTTATATGGTATCTATTTTATTCATCACATCTTATGTTTAGAGGTTAAAAATATTAACCATTTTGATATCGCTGGACCAATATTATCGCTGAAAAAATTAGTCATGGACCAGAGAATTATTTCACATCCAGAAGATGATCAAAGTAATTGTTTTTGAAATATTCCATGGTATATAGTTGTAAGGGTTACAGCTAGCTCTCACAGATCCAACAGTATATAAAATAGATATGTTCGGAAATATTATTCACGGCCCATTTATACGACTATTAATAATGTTTCATAAAGGCAATATATATTTTTCAAGAATATGCAGTGGTCTGTTTGATGGTTGTTGCAATTTTGTGGGGAATAACGAATCCTTTAATAAAAAAAGGCGCCCATGGCATAGAAAGTGTTGTTGCGCCAACCGTGATGCAGAAAGTTTTTAAACAAATTGTATTTCTTATTAAAAGTTGGAAGGTTTGTTCTTGACATTTTTTATTTGAATTACTCCCAAGAACTCAATGGAAAGAATGCACTAATGTAATGCTATTTTGTTCCCAGTATTTAATACCATTCTTCTTCAATCAATGCGGCTCGATATTATATGTTTCGAATCTTGGAATTGCAGATTTGTCTTTATCGGTGCCCGTAACGAACGGTTTAACTTTTGCTTTCACTGCTATAACAGGACGAATATTGGGCGAAGGAAAAATACACAAAAGTAAGCACATAGCTCATTTGTTTTTGAATGTGTGGATTTCTTTGACATCGTGTCGCGACTGGATTTGACATTCCAGACTGGTCATGTGGTGATACGAAATAAAATTTACCAATTTTAAGAAGGAATCAAACTGTTGAATATTTCAAGTAATTGAGTATAAACAGAAGAACCGTGTTCAGATCATTACGGGCTCGAAGTGCCCATTAACACGAAGAACTACTTTTGATTATTACTGATTATTCAAAATGAACATAAAAACTTGATGGCCCTCTTTTGTATTCGTTTCCAGGTGTGTATGCTGGGATTTCTCTCATTCTCGTCGGCAGTATGTTATGTTGCTTTGAAAAACTTGCTACTCTCGAATAGACATATTCATTCCTGTCGCTTGAAACGTGGATTGAACTACACCCACAACTGATTAAGTCGTTTTATAGAATCAATTATTTATACATGATAAAATAAAGCATTATTGCTAATTTTCAGGTGTTAAATTTTTTTTTATCTGTTCATCAATTGCTCTTACATCGTTGCTGTTAGCTGACTTTCATCGCCAAGCATCTCTGTTATTATACAATTTTTCTGTATAATATTTTTGATTTTCCCGCTTTCCTTGACATATTTTCTGAATTTAAGCTATTTCAGCGCCACCGCGCGAATGACGCGGTAAGCGAAAAAAGATTGTGAATCAATATTTCTCATTATGCTCGCTGATACTCAGTACATACGGCATTTTTGGTAGTTTTCAGAATTTTATCCCGTACCTAGCTACGGACGCTGTCTTCACCGTATTAAGTCATCATTTATCTTATATTATATAGGGAAAAATGCCTTCACGAAGTGAAGATATTCTCAAAGGTTTTCAAGTGTATCCTTTTATTGAATTATTGAAAAAAATTGTATTCTGGCTATTAGTATTTACTGTTCAGTTTTATAGGTTATGTTGCGACAAATCCGTCAAATAGTTAATACATGAATTGATGGTTTAACAATAATTTAATTTTAATTCCATTTGGTTTATCTTAATCCTAGTCTATGTAGACCCAACTCTGAATAGATACTCTGAAAGAATGAATATTTTTCTTAACAATTCGTGTATTATTATATACAGTAATTGGATGAATTTGAGAGATGCAGACAGTGGGAAGATTCTTTGGCAGGGGAATGAAGACTTGTAAGTACGAAAAATGCATTTTACTCTGGCAATCAAAGGAATTGAATTATGTATCATTTTGTATTCTCGTTCTTAGGTCGGTGCCCGATGTCGAACACGAAGCTCGGGTGCCAAAAAAAATTCTCAAATGTCGTGCAGTTTCTAGAGAAATAAATTTTAGTTCTGCCGAACCTCTAGAGAGGTTTCGATTGGAGCAAAAAGTGTTGTTCAAAGGCAGATGTTTAGAGGAATGGTTTTTTGAGTTTGGTTTCGTGATTCCGAACAGCACAAACACGTGGCAAAGTTTGATACAAGCAGCACCAGAGAGTCAAATGATGCCGGCCAATGTTCTAAAGTAAGTTTGTGGAAAAATGAATTGTATTTTGCATATAGATGATCAATGATAATTTCATTTTTTATTACAGCGGAAATGTAGTGATCGAAACCAAATTTTTTGATGATAGTCTTCTTGTTTCGACTAGTCGAGTACGACTGTTTTACGTTTAGATTAAAAGAAAAATGAACGGAAGAATAAACATCCACAATAGATTAATTTAACTTCACAAATGATCAGGGATCAATTTTATAATAATAACGATAATGCTAATGATGATGAAGATTTAACATAAGGTTTAACTATAAGAAAGCACGAAATATTTGTGGGGAATTTATTACCGACACGAGAGCACTTCTTGAAAGAAACAGGGAAAAAAAAGGAAGAATTTCACACGGCAACTATGATTTCACGATTCTTTGTAAATACAACTTTTATTCACATAATGTACACTGCTAATTATCATCCATCAGTGGAATTCATTGTGACGACTTAACAACGGAAGTGATAACTAAGAACAATTCAAATGGTAAAATGGAAAGCGTCAACGCGTGGCTCCTTTTTTTTTATATCGATTAGATTTTTGAACGAGAAACAAAAAGAGAAATGAGAAGAGTGCATCGATGGGGCTTCTAGGCAGCCCCCCTATAATACATTGGTGAAGCACTACATCCTCTTCACTACCCTCTCCCTTCCTCGTGTCTCCGTACAGGTGAACTCAGAGGTGCACATAAGTATCCACCGGGGGAAAAGGAAAGAGAGAGAAAAATAACGAGAAATGACACTTGGAACCTTAGTGCAAGTGAGAAGGTCCGCCAATATGCGTGAAGAAAAAAGGAAGGAAGAACGGAAGAGAAAGAGTGAAAGGGAGAGAAAAGATAAAGTCACCAACGTCGACAAAGGTTGGACAACGGTCACGAGTACGTAGACAGATAGTGTTGAACGGGCTCGTGATTCAATTACCACATTCGAGACATAAACGTCGAATATATATTTTTTTTTCATCTATTGCATATGCATCTACGAATAAATTAATCAATCAAATGATTGACTCGAACTCAAGCAAATTTTATCAGTGATTTGACGCAGAATTGTTACGAGAAATAATATCAATTATTATTCAGTTTCTCACTTTTGAAATTGCATGGAAAATAAAAAAGAATGAATGTCGAACACTAGAAGCACTGAAGACTAATAGAGGAGCGGTACCAGGGGATCAGATTAGAAATAGAATTTTGTGTAAAAAAAAAAAATAACGGCGTCGAAGGAGACCGATCAAGGGCCGTTCGATCCGGTAGCGCCGGTGAGGACAGATGCCCCTACTGATCACGAAAACGATAACGATAACGAGGACGAACTTGGCGACGATTTTTTTAATGCGGCGATGGAATTGAAAGGTGATGATGATGATAATAATGGTGAAGCAGCACGTCAATTATTCCTAGTTGGCACACCGCGAGATCCATTGGTGTCTGGGGCCACAATAGTTAATGATGATAATGTAAATGAAGAAATAAATTCGAGTGATCTTCAGTCAAGCGCACTGGTTGGTTTGATGTCAGGTCAATCTACGTCTGTTTGCTTCCCAACAAAATTCAGTAAGTGGACTTAATTTGGAATGTAATATCGAGACTGCTAGAGCAGAGAATAAACAAAAAGTAGAAGTGAAGAGTGTTGGGTGGTGTTGCAATAGGGGTGTTCCTCTTTTATTATCTAATTAACCGCCCATCTCCCTCGTTTTTCAATGCTTTTAACCGTCTCTCACGTTCTCTTTAACCCCACTCAAGTGTCACACGAACGTACAGACATTTATATTTGTGAGTTCCTAACGTAATTTAGTAGTTCAATCAAATTATTTCTAAATACATTAAGCGGCAGGGTAAATTATCTGCAGGTTGTGTAATTTTTCTTAATCTTGTTACAGCTTATGATTTCTCGCCCAGTCCAGGTAGTGACAATCGACAAATTTCGCTTGGTGTTGGCAAAAGAAAGCAACGGAGATATCGCACTACTTTTACGAATTTTCAATTGGAGGAGTTGGAGAGAGCATTTCAAAAAACCCATTATCCAGATGTTTTCTTCCGCGAGGAATTGGCATTGAGAATCCAACTAACAGAGGCCCGTGTTCAGGTATTATCTATGACAGTGTATTCCATCCAGTTTTAACTTTTGCCAACGACAAAACGGTTATTCATTTGATTTTCATCAGGTATGGTTTCAAAATAGAAGAGCCAAGTGGCGAAAGCAAGAGAAACAATGTAAAGTTGGAATGACATCGCATTTGTCTTCAGAAGCTTGTCATGATATTCAGCAACAGCATCAACAGCAGACACAACAAACACATGCGCACCTCCACCACCATCACCATCACCATCACCAACAACAGCAACCCCCACATCACCAGCAACATTCAAATACAGAACAATTACTCTTAGAAGCACCGCTTGGTAGTCCGCCGTCGATTTATCTTGGCATGGAGTGGGCTGGTTTTTCACCATACTCAAGTGTTGCTGCAACATCCCCATTAATTATTAATGGTCTAAATAAACCGCCGGAGTCTACTGATGATAACCCTTTACTGGATCCGGATCTACTACAATTGAAAACTCCACGCTGATAACGTACCCTATTTCATTTTTTTTCCTGTTCCCGTTGTAATAAAAAAAGAGGATTGAGAATGGAAGGGGGGAAGAGATGGTGGGACGAAGTTTGAGTTGTTGTACTAGTCATTTGTTAAAAGTATGGAGAATTGGAGTTATTAATAAAATTGTATAGGAAAAATGAAAGAATAATTGAGATATTTTTTCACCAGTCGAAAACGAATTGACAAGTATATATTATTGAATAAAATAGTAACGTCATCTTTATTCAGTTTTGCGTATATATTACATTTTTTTAGATTCAATTTAAATGGAATTCAATTTGTTGATTCAGAGAAGCAGACAAGCGACCATTTATAATAAGATACTCCCACATTGTCATCAGCTTCATCCTAATGTTATTTAGTAAATACATTTTATCTTCAATAACAATCGAATGTTTTATATTCAATTTGTCCCCTTTGATTGAGTGTGTAAATATAATTTTATTCAAATACTGATATTTTTTTGTTGTTTTTTTTTTCTTTTTCGTAGCCAAAAATATTCACAATCCGGTAAACAAAAGATGTGCCTGTTCCATTCATTAACGTAGAAGAAACGATAAAACGAAACATGTGGGAATATCTAGAGAAAAAAAAATATTAATAATAAATTATTGAATTCATTTTTTTCGGATTTTTTTATTTTTGTTTATGAATTTAATGGCGAGAGAGGGGTCATGCGACATATGAATACTCATCAGCGCCATTGGGTGTTCGTTCGATGTACTGTTTGTCAATTAATGCTTCAATGCACTTTTTAATCATTCCAATTGAAGGGACAAAAGTCACTTTCGATTGGCTCAGCACCTAGGTGGTAAAAAAGTGTTTAGTATTCAAGGGGAAGAAAGGGCTTCCGAACTTTGATTCATAATACTAACCTCCTGCACGAGTTGATTATGTCGCAACAATTTTCGACTTTTCATTATTCTGACGATTGCTGCCTGGAGATAGAGTTTTCTATCATCATCAACGCTACGATGTGTCGCTTCAGCGTCATGGGGTGCATCACGTTGTAATGCCCCAGTGACACGAAATTTTGTTCTCTTATTATAATAATCAAAATTGAGCGTGAGGATAGTGTCTTCATCCAATTCACTTGTTTCATTTGATTTTTTCAATATTTTACAGTCAACAAGGCTCGATGCATGTTTAATCAATTGATCGTTGGACAATCTCAAACTTGCTGCGGCCTCACGACACGGAATCGAATCACAATCCTCAAATAATAATAGCAACGCCATTTGATAAGTTTGCACTGTGACAAGATACGGTTTCTTCAAACAATTAAACTTGAGTTCACCCTGACACAAATGATGTAGCCAAGTTAACTTGCGTCCACTGAATTGCGCATGATAGAATGTTTCAAACGACTGGATAGACTTTTCCAACTGTTGTGGAACGTGAAAGGGACCAGGCGGTGGTGGTAAACTCAGTGGCCACGCGCCAGCTTGTAATACATAAACTACAAAACCAATTCCGAGTTGGTCCTCGGCATCACGTTCACGTAAAATCGCCATAAACTTTGAATTCAAGTCCATTGACACCGACATATCTGTAAACATGCGGTGCAATTTATTTGTGAATTCATAGCCGCACGTTTGCTTCAAGCGGTCAATCATCGTTTCTTCAGCGTCCATTGATTGTGACTGCTGATGGATAAGCCGTTTAGCCAGCATTCGCGCGTAAAACTTTTGAAAAACATCTTTATCATCGACATATTTGAATACGGTTATTGATTTGGCCAATTTTTCCTCAATATCACTTTCAGATATTCCTTTAGCGGACTTTTTGAGTAATGAATCACAATATTTAGCCAATAATTCGGGTGCACGTGCGGGCTGTCGCACAGGTCGATGATTAACTGCCGCTGAACATGCTTTATCCAATGCCGCAATGAATGCCTGATCACGTTTGAAAACTTCGGTGATTATTTCCGAATATTTAGTGTGAACATCGAGCATGTTCTCGACAAATTGTGTATGAACATTGTCACCCTGTAAATTCCCAATGGCATTTAAACCTTGTGTAGTAATATGTGACGTTAATTTTTGTATCAATGGGGTTAATGCACCTGGCAACGGTCGCAATAATGGATAGAGTAATGATAAATCACGTTTTCTCTCTTTTTCAATCATTATTTCAGCCTCAGTATGTAGCCATGCTACGTGCGCCGTCACCATTTTATCCTCACAACAATGACGAACTTTAACAACTGATGTGTGATGAAGGAATTTACGCGCACGCAATTCTTCTTGACCCAATCTCCACGTAACACGCTCCATGTAACGCGTAACATTCGATTGTTGTAAAAGTTCCGATGCTTCGCGCGAGTAAAATTCGCCACTCGACTCTAAAAATGGTTTTTCGAAAGTTTCCTGATACATATCGAGTTCACCCTTCATTTTGTAAGCTTCTACGCGAACGAAACTTTCAATAACACCACAAATAACGTCAGTGGTTGCTGGTTGAGCATCACCCATACGATCTGCATGTATTCCCTCAAGTAATAATGCGACCAATGAATCTTTTAATGGTCCAATCATTTTCTTCTTCCATATATCCAAACCCAATTCACCAATCTCCATTTGTTCCTGGTAATCGGCCGAATTTGGCAATGATGTACCATATATTATTTCAGCTTCGGTTATTTTTTGTTTTTTAATGTGTTGTTGGTTTAAATATAAGTACAAAAGATGAAGATAATTTATTCCTTGTGAGTATTCGTTCCATTCACGATGATAGGCTTGCAATAAACCATTTTCGCCTTGGCTCCGCACACGTTCGAGTAATTGCATTACGTGATTATCTAGAAAACGTTCGGTTTCATTGTATAAACGATCAGCAAGTGGCTCGGGATAGGCCACACATAATGAATAAACATCACTGAAAGAAGTATTATAATTATTCACACACGACACATGATCAAGTTCATTGGGATATTATTGAAAAGCCCTAGTTCCATTTGTAACTGTGTAAAATACCTGAAGCGATCATTCCACGTTGATCGTGGAATATCTGCAAGAGTAATTACACCCTTCACAGTCTCTTGGAGGACACCCCATGTCTGCCCAAAATCCACCTTTTTTGGTTTTAAGGACATTATTAATAAGTCCCTTCCTTCTTCTATAGGTTCTTCCCGCTTTTACTTTTTTGACCTTGTCCCTTTCCTCTTCACGTTTCGTAGAAATCACTCTGGTGATCGCTGACTCTGTAAAACAATGAAATTATTTATATTAAAATGTAATTTCTCTGGTATATGTATATATGAATACATATATTCTTCCTTTAACTCTAGAATATTTTGGCAATTGTCCAGATGCCCAATTTTCTGCGATTCATCGTTTCAATTGCACATTTATTGAGGTCAATCGTGAAAAAAAAAAGAAATAAATAAAAATAAATAAACAAAATGACACCAGAAATCTAAATATGGGCACAAGAAAAGAATATTTAGGGAGATGATGAAATCATTTTCAGTTAATACAACACATAATATAATTGCAAAAGTATTTTTGGGTTAAACATAATAGCGCTCATTCAAACGAGGTTATACCCAAATTAGATGATGTGAGAGTATAGTGGAATAAAAAAGATGGAGAATTAACATTCATGAGTGTGTTTTGTGTGTGTATATGTGTATCTATTATGAAAATATCTTCACATCCATGCGAGTTGAATTTGCCAGCTGAGTGACTACCAGAGATGTTGAAATCCACATGTCAACTTCGTATGGCACAAAATGAGCATTGAGAAAGATAAATACATATTTTGCACGCAAATCTGTTCATGTGTGCTGTGGTTCATCGGAAAAAATTCCGACAGACATTCAAGATTTAATGGATATTAAATCTTATAAACATTGAATGATTAACAATAAAAATATACCTATACTAACCAGGCAATTTATTGCACTGTTACGGACTCGATCACTGATGGATCCTTCCACTGCGTTCCACTTACTTTTAGGGTAACGTAATTCATTACTCGTTGCAAATTGCATGACACTTATAACTGTCGTCTTTGATCCACGCTAGCATACTCACGTCGTTATTTTTTTTTCGCCTTTTTTTTACGTATAACAATCAATGGAATTTCTCAATGGCGCAGTATGTATACTGTTGTTGTAGATTGTTCCAATGATATAATAGGTTTCGGAATGAAATTTGTGATGAAAATAAATATCATAAAATATCCTGATGAAATTAATTATTGAGAAATAAATAATTACACACTGGTTTATGTGCTTCTCAATAACATCAGTACTGCCATCTTTTTTTGCTCAGCCATGGTCATCACAAAGTGGGGGGATGTTATATTGTGTATGTAGGCCTCGTGGTGCAGCGAAGAGGGGTTCTGTGGGGGTGAATGATTCTCCAGTTTATCGCTAGGGCGAAGTAGTGTGTTAAAGATCCAATGATGGCGTGTTTGAATCGATCTGATATTAGGAATCGTTGTAAGGTGAAATTCAAATTTGGCGCGTCCGAAACAGAAACGTTCTTTTTCTTCTCGTTTTATTGAAATAATGAACGAATTTTTATGTGCATTGTTATAATACTCGTATGGAAGATACAGCTGTACTAATGGCTGTGAAGGGTCTCTACACAATGAAAAGAAAACAACGAATAGAGATACAACACCGGGATTGGTCAGTTTCTCATTCACCATTTCCTATTTTTTTTTCGATGCGCGACAATCTCTAGTTGCGTCCATGGCATTCCATGGACTGATTGAGCTTTCATTTCACAGCTCTCATCGTTTTCAGTTGTGCTGAAGCATTTTGAAGTTAATTGTGGTGATCATTAAATAGCAAAAATGGTATGGAATATATGGAAAATATTGTAATATTTCATTTTATATAGAACATTTTATTTATTAAAGAATCGTGTGTATTACTTCATTGCATCACACAGCTTGTGGTTGACAGAATATTAAATTTGAGGTTACGTTCATGTTAACCGAATGACATTGCATGTTTGCAATTCTATATTTCATTTGTCAATCAAGTTATTTAAATGGAGTCGATGTATTTCAAATTATTCATTAGTTCTTGTTCTTCATTTGGTTTCAGAGTATTCTTGCTTATAATGGTGGCGCAATAATTGCAATGAAAGGGAAAAATTGTGTCGCAATTGCGGCTGATCGTCGATTTGGTATTCAAGCTCAAACAATAACGACAAATTTTCAAAAAATATTTGAAATGGGACCACATCTTTTTCTGGGCATTCCCGGACTTGCAACTGATGTTCAAACAGTGATGGAACGACTGAGATTTAGATTGAATCTTTATGAACTGAAAGAAAATAGAAAGATGCATCCGAAAACGTTTGCTTCGGTAGTGTCAAATCTGTTATATGAAAAGAGGTTTGGATCTTATTTCGTCGAGCCCATTATTGTAGGTCTTGATCCAGAGACTTTTGAGCCATACATCTGTAATATGGATCTCATTGGGTGTTTGAATGAACCTGAAGATTTCGTCGTTGGTGGAACGTGCGAGGAACAACTGTACGGCATGTGTGAAACTGTTTATGAGCCGGATCTAGAACCAGATGATTTATTCGAAACAATTAGCCAGGCTTTGGTTAATGCCTGTGACAGAGATGCCATTTCTGGTTGGGGAGCAATCGTGCACATAATGTATATAATATTTTTTCTATAGATATTTAATCATTCACAATATATTAGATTTTGTAAATATATTAAACTTGTTTTTGTTGACTCATTTCAGCGAAAAGGATAAAGTCACAACAAGAACCGTTAAGACCCGAATGGATTAATTTGATTATGGTTTATCATTAACTTTTACAGAATCATAAGTACTGATTCATAAGTGGTAACACGAAATACAAAGAAATGCATCTGCAATGTTTTTTAGAAAGTGGAATAAATGTGTATTTGGTTTACATAAAATTTTTCAATATAATGGAACGATTATTAACCTCAATACCTAATACGAGTACATATTATAGCTTATAATTATTAACAGCACCCTGTCCACAAATTAAGATGATTAAATTGCAATTCAGAAATATCGAAATATATGAATCAAATAAAAGCGCGAATATCGATGATCTCCGAATCTATAGTGAATTAGATAAGAAGGAGTGCGATTAAGAAAAATTAGAAGGAAGGGCAAATATAATTAAATTTTTGGAGAAGCCATCAGCAAAAAAAAATTCTGGTCGATATATGTTTCATTTTGTGATTTAAATGTATAGGAGGGTCGATTTCGATATGTATCGTAGGTGGTACAAGGCGCTACTTGCGTGTTGTAACTATGTTCAGGCTATTAGACCAGCCGGCCGATTACTCACGTACATATATATGGATTGTGCTCTGATAATTTTTGATGATCCCATAATGAGCCAAAACTGATTGAAACAATGGCAAATATATTGGGTCAGTGCTTGAAACAATTGAAGATCCCAGTGACGCGTAAGTAATTAGAGAATCAATGTAGAGATAAGTATTAGCTCTCTATTTTTTGAAAGTAGTTTTCATAACCTCAAACATGAATTATTTTCTATACATAATTATTGGTGAAAACATTTTCTCCACACAACAATTAGGTGTTTTGGGCTCGAAGTATTCAACATCATGCTATCAACAAATTTCCAGAGGTATAATTTCACCGCACGATCAGCCATTGGTGAGTTTTCAACCAACAATTTTGTCAAACTTCGAACCCAATTTACGATTGACCGCGGGTCATGCAATAATTGACCTGGGTCTGCCACAAACAAGGAATATAAACGAGATCATTGACCATCCAATAAATATCAATGTCAATATTATTGATCCAATACAAGTACCGCTATCCAAAGAAGATACGACTCCGGAGACGTCGATGAATCTTCCAACGGTGGGGATCACAATTGAAAAGCAAGCCCATCGTATGGTGGTCATACGTCGGCGCAAAATGCGCAAACATAAGAGGCGAAAATTACGAAAGAAAATGAAGTTTGTATGGCGTAGAGTCAAGCAACGGCGTGAAATGTTGCGGGAGAAGGGTTTCCATGCGGAATTGCTCGGTCAAATTCGCGAAGCTGGAAAATTTGATGCTAAAGCTTACGTCGCGTCAAGGCTACAAATTTTGGATGAAGAAAGACTACCAAGTAGACATCGTGGACAAATATTGTCGAGGGAAATGATGCAGAAAGTATTGAAAGAAAAACAGGAGAAAGAGGATCAAAGACGTAATAGGCCACGTTTAACAGTTTAAATGATTATTCTCGTATATTTCTATAAATAATATCGTTTAGAAACACATGAAATCATGTCTATCACAATTATCTTTACAAATAAGTTAAGTTGTGCACCTTAAAGTTTGCTATTTACAATTTTTGTCCTCTGTCTTTGATTTACATTTCAATAACATTACAGACTGGAGTCTGCTTTCCATTGATGGTTATTTAGAAAAATAAAAATAGTAATGACAATTCAAATGACACCTATCACTACGTGGTAGGAATTTCCGTGTCAATATTTTTTAATTTCATACTTCATTTCCAAATATTCCAATAGTTGTAAGATAATTTAGGTCTCACGGGATGAGGGTGTGTTATTTACAATTATGAAAGCACCATCGGCAGCATATCATGTAGGCAATATATCACCCTTTTGCACTTGAAGAACATTATGTTTGCCAAATCGAAACAACCGTCCAGTTTTTAGCGTTGAACTTCGACCTGAAAAATAATCCTCGATCTCTTGCAACGATTTGTTTTTCGTTTCTGGTAAACAAATATAGAAATAAATTGTGCCAAAAAGTGATATGCAGCCATAAAGAAGAAATGTTCCATGTTCAGTAATTGCGTCACGTAAGAATGGGAAAGTCTTGACAACCATAAAAACAAATGTGTGCGCTGACATTGTGGTTAATCCACCTATAACTCCACGTACTTGAACTGGATAAACTTCTCCAATCATCACCCATGGTATTACCAAGAATCCAATAGTACAAGTTATAGTATACGAAAAAATACAAAACACTGGAATCCATGTCCACGTCGATGGTATACCATGAATGGCCCAATAATTATTCAACCACATGTAACCACCCAGTCCGAGCATCGAAAGTCCACATCCTACTGATGATACCATTGTCAAGGGTCGTCTGCCATACTTCCGACACAAAACACAAGCAACAATAGTCGAAATTAGTCTTACAACACCGAGAATTGCTGTCGCTACATATTTATCTATAGTTGCACCAGATTTTTCAAATATATTCACGGCATAAAATGTGAGTGCGTTCGTTCCTGACCATTGATATATCAAAAAATAGAAAAACAAAAGTGCGAATGGTCTCAGAGCATTTGGTTGTATCAGTGCATGGATAATATCTTTCGGTTTTGTGAGTCTTTTCAAATGATTTTTATCCGAAAAATTCATGATATCATTTATTTCTTTTTCAAGATCATCAGTGCTACCGCGAAAGTGTGTCAATGCTTTTTTCGCAGCGTCCGGTTTGTTCTTGGCTATAAGGAACGATGGTGTTTCTGGATAAATATACATGAGAACTAAAGCTGATGCTGGAATTAAAGTACTCATTGCCGCACATGTTTTCCATGTAAGAACACTGCCTAATGCATATTCCAATAGTACTCCCGTGCTCACACCAACACTCGCAAGTGCTGTCAACATTCCACGTAGATGTGGTTGAGTAACTTCACTCGTGTAAACACGTGCTGGAGCTCCAACCATCCCTGAACCCAATCCCACGAAGAATCGTCCGGCATAAATCATTTCTACATTGGTGGCGAAGGTTATCAATAACCATCCGAGAATTGCTGGTACTTCTGTTATTATTAAAGATCGTTTCCTCCCTATTCGATCCATTAAATAACCCGATAACAGACAACCAATTGGCGTCCCAATAGACGACATGCTCGCTGCAATTCGATAAAAAATATTCAACTCTGAATTTATCTCACATATTTATTCAATTGTTTGATAAGTTCAATTTTTTCCATTACCTATCCATGATTCTTGGCTATCGTCGATACTTATTGTGCTGTTGGGATCCCTGAGTTGTGGAATGGCAATGGCCGAGAAACCAAAGACCATCCCAGTATTGACTGTACCCAATTGTGCAACAACGGCGGCGAAGACTTGTCTCATAGTACTTCTATGTGATACATGATGCGTTTCTGCATCTAAATTGTGACCATTTCGGGCCAAAAGAGGCTTTTCATCTGCAATAGCTCCAGGTGGTTGAATTTTCGGTGGAATTTTGTCATGTTCCATAAGCGCATCTTTCTCATTTTCATTAATGGATTTCTTTCTGAAACCAAAGGAAAATGGTAGCTGGTGGAGGTGTATATTCAATGACAATATTGTTGACGTTAGCAGGTTTTGAAGCGACTATTTAATACTGGCGTTTGAATTTATGATTGTGCGTTACCTTGATTAAGCCAATTAAAGGCATTTTAAATGGTCGTTAATAGATAGCGATAGTGCGAGTGTACTCTCGCGCTACGATAATACAGATAAACAAAATGATCTGAGCATTTTATTCGAATTGCTATAAGGTCGCGCATCATTGTATACATATATGAAAATGTCATATACAATTACAATAGGACTTTTTAATTTATTCGCGGTAATGGAGTGTGACGGCTGTTCAAAGTCGTTCAATATTTTCCCATATTGCAAAATTATTTTCTTCCTTATTTTTTCATGTTCGATTTGAGGTAATTTGAAGACGTTTAAGGGTATGGTTGGGAGTGTGCATTGAGTGTGTGCGTGACGTGAAGATTGTCACGTCTTTGGAAATCTCACCTACAACCTACATTTATTTATAAACCTCCTTTGTCTCCAACTAACTACTGTTTTATCTACATTTCTTTCTTTTTTTTTACATCATATTCTGTTCTGTATTTCAAAGCCATTGATGATCCCTATATTATTTCTGCGCTTATGTGAGACAATGATAATGAATATGATGATGATAACGCAGATGTCGAAGACTTTAGAGAACGGACAAAATGAAAGGTATTATATGGGAGAAAATAATTAGATGCATTGCCACGCACAAGAATGATTCATAAAATGCGCTTGTATTTCCAATATCGCCATCCTCTATCTTCCTTTCTTTCTTCTCTAGCTAACTAACTAACAAACTAACTCACTCACTCGCTCACTCATTCACTCACTCACTCACTCACTTGTCTGTCTTTCTCATTTTCTTCTTATCTCGTGAGTAAATTTAATTTTCACGCTTTGACTTTGAACGCTGTACGATTACAAGGACAATGGCGATCATATACGCCCTAATCACAATTAAATAGCCACAAATTTCTCAGTTATGTAATTGCGAATTTTATCGTAGATAACATTGATGTTAAATGATTTATTATTGTGCATCAAGTGTTACTGAACTGAGATTGATAGTGCGTGAATTAAGTCATAGAAACCCATTCAATACACTTTTCATTTTATCACTACGCAGGTGAATGACATCTGTGTTTGATAAATGTGAAATGTGTAGATTCATGTGTAAGTAGAAGAATTGATAAGAAATAACAGAATAGACAAGATTACAATCCCAGCATCGCCGTGGATTCCATAATGACATGGCAAACAGATCACAGGATATATTTTGTTTTATTTTTCTTTTTTTTTTTAATTTCATTAGCGACATAATATTAAAAACGACATAGTGGTATATCTGTTGTCATTTAAAAGTTGAAATGCCATCTGCATAATTCATATTTATAGACTTGAAATCACATCATGCACGATAAATAGATCCTGTTTCTTATCTCTTCAGCAAGCAAATAAACACACACACATGAAATACGCCATTTCACAATTCAAAAAGCTAATGAAATAGAATTTTAAACATTTATTTATTTCTATTTTTTTGTGTGTTATCAATTTCAAATACTCACTCATCCATTTTTTTATCTGTATTGTTGGATGACAGTGTTATGAAGTAGAATATTCAAAAAATAATATGTGTAATACCAACCGCGCGAGTTCGTTTTATTTAATTCACAAAAAAAAAAGTTGTCGCCAATTAGTCGACTCAATTGAGAGAAAATTCAATCGGTCAAATGAAAATTCAATATCTCTTTCACGACTCATTTGTATATAGTTCAAGTATTTTCTTTTATTCCAGTTGAAACATATAATATTTATTAAAATAGAGTTTTTTTTTTCAATTTTTTCTTGTTTCAAGATCAAAGTCTCCCACTGCACATATCGTGTATGTTATGTGAATACGCCTCACTTTTGAAGTACCGCCAAGCAAATGTACTCACGTATCTTTATGTTACGAGCTTTATATACATAAAGCCCGCCACTATACTACGTGTGGTTGTGCGCGTGTACAGGACACGATGATGACGACAAAAAGAGGAAAGCGGGGAGGAATTCCCCCCTTTTATTGAGTTAAAACTTGCGCGCGCATTATAAAACTTCAAGCTTTCACCTGGAGGCAGCGCTGCTCACAATACGTTTCTATACTCATCCATTTCAAATATTTTATTTTTAAATACGAAAAAAAATGTATAGATGTATTTTCAGATAAACATATCTTCCTTCGTATCTATTTAACGATATGTATTCTCATAATACATCATTTCAACTTGTAGGAGAAAAAAGAATTGAATCATTGGGAGAAAAATCGGATGAAAAAATTACGGATATACGAGAGAAATTTTCCTTATCGTCATCCTCATCGCAATTGCACTGATAAGAAAATTCACCTTCAAATAAAAGATTAACAATTCAATTAAGCAATATATGTCATGAAACAAAAACGCGATATGAAATTATAACTGCACATTATCTATATTTTTTCTCACTCCAAACTTTTTCCTTGAATTTTCACTTCTGACGTAGATAAATAACGTATATAATCAAATCGTGCCATTAAATATTTATTGGAGCCCGCGAGCTATATGACAGACATTATGATATGAAAATCAAAGCAATTACTTCACCATACATTAAGAATTGTATTCAGCTATTGAATTATTTCAGATAACTGTATTTCAAATGTGTATATACATATGAAAATCAATTTTGTTCGTGAGTGCTGTATCATGAATTCATTTTGGGTTTTCCATCGCACTTCTCGTTTCTCCTGTTTTTATCACGCGATGATAAGGAAATTATTAGTAATTATCATTTGGAATTCAATTGTGGACAATGGTTTTGACAGCGAATAAGATATATAGAAAAAAACGAACAAACAACTTGAATCAGAATAAATTGAATTTTGACTTGAGTTTAAATTATATTTTTACGATAGATGACTTGAGTCATGATTATTAAATTATCATTTTTCCCAAGCGTCAAAAAAATTTTCCGGGATGAATGGAATGGATGAAAAGAGCAACATATTAGCTTCAACTATCGACAGATTCAAATCTTCTTTTTTTTTTTTTTGCCATATTAATTAATTATGGGAATGATTATGATTGATGTGTATGGCGTGATGTAATAGGAGTCAAGTATGTGGGATGCGTCATGAAACAGCATTCACAGTTATAGACTACTTGTAATGCACTCACCGGGACGGTCCACTACCACTGAATGTCTCGTAATTCTTGTTGGCTGACATTGTTGTTAATGTATTCTGTAACGTCACGCACCCAAGTTTAAAATGCAAATGCCATAAATGCAGAAGTGGGCAGTGTCTTTATCGTAAGACTATGCCACCAACTGCTGTGTCTCCTTTATCATAAGCTCCATGTTTGCAACATTTTTTTGCCATTAAAAAAAAATCCTGATCAGTAGCTGCCATGGTACTTGCAATATCGGTCATTCAAATAGGAAGATTTCCTGTGAAAAAAGTTCTAGCTGAAGTGATTGCATTTCGACAAACAATCAATAAGACGGCTATTTTCAATGATATTGCATCATTAACATGTATCTACCTCGTTGAAAATTATATTGCGACACTTCCACGTGGTGTCGCGTGACCACCGCGTGTTTGTAGATTTGAAGGACTCATGAGCAAAACGTTCAATGAATATTTATAAAAATAAATAATTCAAAAAAATACATATTAGAAATAGGGTAAATAAAAAGAATCCTCTCTCAACGTAAATAAAGTGTGTTTGTGGAGACGTTTACGATGGAAAAGAAAGGTGTATTAGTTAATATGAATATAATATTTGTCTTTAAATTGAATCATACTGTATGAACATAATTCTTGCATTAAATTTTCAGTTTGAAAACTTTCACACTAATTTTAGAGATGAATGCCTACTGCACTGGATATTCGTGACATGTAAACTTCTGTGGATATATTTCGTAGTCAATCATGTTAGTTAATTGAAGAAAGAAGGAGGAATCCCTGCATGCAGACTGCTCGGCGCCAATTAAATCAATTGAATTGCGGGGGAGCTCACACTAGCGCCCTCATAATCTTCATCACCTACGTTGTCACGTGCCTCTCCAAAGCTTTATAATCTAAATATCGCAAATATGATAATTGTATTTTAGAAAAATACGATTATCAATATGGCTTATCAATGATGGGTTTTGCACAAAAAAGATGAATAATATGAAAGAGAGAGAGAGAGAGAGAGTAACTGCTACATGTAAATGTATATATCCAAACTTATCTCGAGTGGTCAAATATATATGTATATATACTGTGTAACCTATTTATATATATGTAGAGTATTACTGAAGAGAGGGAAAGCGTCGAGAGGTCGAGGGTCCCATTTCTCGTGATATTTTTCGATCCGTTTCTTTTTTTATAAATAAAAAAAAGTAATTATCACTTGTTGATTTGTCACGTGCTTACATGTGATATGTCTACACTCATTATATATCCCTTTTCCCCTCATGCACATGTGACTTTCTCATCATGTGATGGTCTCTAATCTTTAATCACTCGCTTCTGTTAATGTTATTTCATGACGTATTTTCGATGATAAATTTTTAAGTCGGTGGCATATTTTTTTTCTCTCATTTTTGCCCACATGTTTTCAATGAGGAATATTCCCCGACACTCCTGTTCATCTCAAGTAAATAGTTTAATTTTTTTTATAATCATTATAAGTGTGATCTTTATGAGTAACCAAAATAGGAATCTAAAAATGGCCTTCTAGGATATTTTCCTAAATATTTATCCTCAATACATGAATAGGTGTGAATTTACGTTTATTTCACACGCTATAGATATCCAATTGACACTTGTCAATCTAACACCAAGTGTTTGTATAAGTTGTCAAAATTTTGTGTACCTTTTACATAAAAGAATTGACCTATAATAAGAAATTACACTATGTATATTGGAATTCTCACATAAATTTAATTTCAATATAGTGTGCAGTAAACATATTAATTAACGGTAGCAATGTTCACGATCGTCGTCACATCACGAGTGAAGAAATATATATTTATAAGATATGAGAAGAAAAATGTGGTATATTGTAAAACCGGTTTGTAAATTATTTCAAATACTTTTCCTATATGGTTCAACAATATTGAAGGAGTCTTTTTATCGTTTCAGATTATTCCAATTGTCAAGGAGAATTCATATATTGTGAATATCGAATTGAAAATTTATAAAGAGGTGAAGGAGCATAAATGTGAACGACCTTGATTTTGTTCCAAAAATATTCCCAGCACGATGTCATATGCCAATGTGCAACTCAGTGCAACGGTCGTGTTGTGAGCCTGGTCATTATATAGAATGCGCTTTTAATATTCATCCATGTATTTACTTCAATACAATCGCATTTGCATCGTGCAACAGTTTAAGTTATTAAATTTAAATTTTTCGCAGGGCACAAAAACAGCCAGATGGAAAAAACAAACCACAATTAGTGATTGTGCCATTCTAGAGCTTCTCTCGGTAAAAAGCCAATATTTTTTTGTCATTATTATTATCGATATACAATATGATATGAATTTTCAGCAAATTTCAGGTAAAATGTTTGTGCAATGTATTGTATTTATTCAGCCTTCTTCCACCAGGATTCGTTGAATTAAATGAATTTCCATCAGAGATTACGGCATAAACGGATTAATTGAAAAATTGTATACAATATTCCACGTGGACTTACTGCGCGTGTGTTTTGTTTAAATCCACGTGAAGGTCATGGTATCCATTGTACGGATTCTTCTACAAATCAAATTGATTGGAATGTTTTCTATCGAAGGTTGCGGGTCTGGGCCGGGCAATGGTCATTTTGTTAAAGTGACTCGGTGTGACAACATTCGAATATGGATTTTACTCATAAACGAATTCACGAAATTTTATCGGCTATATTAAGTCCATTGATCGATGCTCTTGCGCAAAATCAGATGCAGAACGACGAAGACAGTGAATAAATTACTTGGGAGAAAATTTAACTTGCGAAAATCATATAACAAAATTTTTTATGTAATTAAAATGCCGAAAGATAAATCCATCAATCGGGCACAATCGATGAATAATTTTCGCGCCACTAATTTCAATGTGATCGATGATTTTTTTAATGTCAATAGAAATAATTCAGAGTCTTCACCAAAAATACTGAATTTTCAGAGTGAAGGAAATACTCGAGATGGCAACAATGAATCGCAGAATATAGGTCATTCGTCAAAGGTAGATCCGTCGATATGGATGAGATCATGCGAAAAAGAAGTGATTGCGCCAATTAAAGGTGATATTACCGGGCATATTCCGTTGTGGCTAAAGGGTGTATTATTGAGAAATGGTCCTGGCAGCTTAAAAGTTGGCGAATATCAGTTTGAACATTTATTTGATAGCTCTGCATTGCTACACAGGTAATATGAATTTTTTGTTATTTATCATCTGTACCAATAATTAAAGAATTGTGAATAGGTTTCATATAATGGAAGGCGAAGTGACTTATCAAAGTAGATTTGTGCAGACGGATGTTTTCAAAAAAAATCACAAAGCACAACGAATCGTTGTCACAGAGTTTGGTACGCGAGCCGCTCCTGATCCATGTCAGACCATTTATCGAAGGTAAAACTCTCTTATTTGATTTTTTGTCACGATTAACAAAATCATGGCGATGATTCATAATCATTTTCTGAAATCGCTCAATCGTCACACCAAAAACCCGAGACGATAGGAACAAAAAATGTCAACTTATTTATTTATCACTTACAGAGTGGCAGCTATTTTTAAACCTGCCGAAAACATGTCAGACAACTCAATGATTTCGGTTTATCCATTTGGCGATGAATTTTATACTTTTACTGAATCGCCAGTTATCCATCGAATTGATCCCAATACGCTGGAGACGAAAGATAAAATTAATTTGACAAATTACCTTGCAATAGTAAATCACACTTCTCATCCACATATTATGTCAGATGGGACAGTGTTTAATGTAGGTTTGAGCATAACGTCAAGAGGTCCAGCTTATAATGTAGTTAAATTTTCACCCTGTCCAGAAACAGATGGTGAGATATAAATTTAAAAATAATTTAATGAATTAGTTTCACACGAAGTTTTTATTTATGATTCAGATGATAACAAGAAAAAATCAATGTTTGATGAAGCTTCCATTGTTGCAACAATTCCAGCACGATGGGTAGTGAATCCATCATACATGCACACATTTGGAATAACGGAAAACTATTTTATAATTGTGGAACAGCCATTAGCAATATCTTTCTTCACATTGGCTTCGTGTCAAATAAAAAAAGAACCGATGTGTACATGCCTGAAATGGCACGAGAACGAGAATGTAAATATACCGCGTGACTAAAATCAAAAGGTCGTACGCGCCACTTGGCGCGCTTTTGGCATTAGGAATAAAGAAAATACGTATAAACTTCTTTTTTGCTCCGTGAATACGTGAATAATCAGATCAAATTAATTGAAAAACTGGAATAAAAGAATAAACAGGACGTACGGTTACGTCTTCAACGTGGAATTATTGGCGCCGGCGATCTTTTAGATTTAGTCACAAGATACATAAACACCAACATTTTCATAGGGTTACTCAACTCTCGAAGAATTGATCGGATTGGTCTACGTTTAAACTCCAAACGCACATAATTGATTACGCAACTATATTTACCTCTATTAATCCTCTTACAGACATTGATTCATGTGCTATCAAGACAAACTGGCAAACTTGAGAGGACATATGTCGCAGAAGCATTTTTTTTCCTCCACATTATCAATCAATTTGAGACTCAAGATGGTGATTTTATTGTTATCGATATTTCATGCTATCGCGATGCCCAAATGTTGGACTGCATGTATGTGGAGGCGATGAAGAATATGCCAAACAATCCAGATTACTCAAAATTATTTCGTGGGCGTCCTCTTCGTTTTGTACTTCCATTAAAGAAGCCAAATTCGAAGTCAACGACTGATGTCAATTTGATACAGATACAAACAGTTCATCAGCAATTGTATAAACTTCAAGGGCACTGTTTATTCAATAATAATAACATACATTTTCGGGATAAAATGTTACACCGAAAGGCATCAGCACATTGTCTTCCAAATGGCAAAATTTTTGTTAAACCCGAGCTCATTTGCAACTTAGGATGCGAAACACCGAGAGTAAATTATGATTCTTATCTCGGTCGTGAATATCGTTATTTTTATGCTATCTCGAGTGATGTTGACATCGAAAATCCCGGATCAGTGAGTGTCTCTTGACCTATTTATTCATTAATTCATATAATAATGAAAATTTGTAACACAATGAGGCATTAATCCAATTGCATCCATGAATCGTTGTAGCTAATCAAAGTTGACACAGCGACAAAAACGAAAACTATGTGGAACGAGCATGATATTTATCCAAGCGAACCAATTTTTGTTCCTCGTCCTAGTGCACAAGTAATAAAAATGAATATTCACTTTTGTTTGTCACTTAGTTAAAATTACAACTTGAAGTCATAAAACTCTAGAAAAAATTTTTGAACACACACATTTTTGTTTGTTTGGTTGTTGGTGATAGGATGAAGATGATGGGGTGATTGTGAGTGCTGCGGTATTTGGAAAAGAGAAGGAAATGGATGTCTGTCTATTGGTATTGGATGCAAAAACAATGCAAGAGATGGGACGTGCTACATTTAAAACGCCTGGACCAGTACCTAAATGTTTGCATGGCTGGTTCATCTCTGAAAAGGAGACTATGGAATTAATCTAGTGTAATCATTTGAAGACCACATAAATTGTCAGTGGTCATCGCTATTAAAAAAAAAACAAATTCGGCTTCCGACATTGAGTATTATATATATATAATCACAATTTTTTAGCCCACTCATTTATGCCCAGTCCATGTTCTCATTATATATGTCGATATACATAAGAAAATATAATAAACTGATTTCATGTACACAAGTATTCACACATAAACGAAGTGATATACACCATTATTTGTTTATTTTAATTTTTTTCTCTATCAAGTAACCATTCGATAAATTTCAGTCAATAAAATTTTTTTTTGCATTGTTCAATTTCCAATATTATTATTTCTTGTTTGTATTTATTATACAATATTCCTTGTTAAACGCGTTGGATGGAATGTAAGAATACTCGTCTCCAAGTATTTTGATCGATGGACGTTTCTCAGAATTAATTATAACATTAATTAATTAATTAAAGACAATTAAAATCTACTTATCAATTGTACCTGCTATATACTCTCATTTCCTCTTGCTCTTTTGACAATTATATTATTTTCATCACTATTAAAATAGGCACAACCACGTTATTCGATAGAATAACTATTTGAAATGAAGATTTTTCTTAGTATTATTTGATTTGTCGATGTGAATTATTTCACTAATCACGATTTTTTGACGCCACATTAACTGATGACAGACATATGTACAGGATGTCAATGAATCCAAAAGAAATACCATGTGTTTTGTGTGTATCTGAAATGGGTATGTAACAATTCGGATGAATCATGAAAATATAGAGATAATAAAAATAAATATCTTTGCTATGCGGAGCCCGCCGCAATTAATTCGAAAGACTATTTCATATCTCACTAACTTAGAAATTACGGAACGAATAATAGGTTGAAAATGATAAGACACATAGTTCATACTCCATTCGCACATCAGGTCACGTCAGATTGACGAGACTATCACAATAATTTGTTTCATTTACTAATGACTATTCTTTTTCGTTTTTGTATCCGTGCTAAATTTTTTTTTCTGCTCTTCCATGGCGACCAAAGTCTCAGACCGTGTTCACTTTTTCTGTCTCATCATCATCAATAATATCTATCGAATTCATTCTGTCCTCCGGTTTTGATTCGGAATCCACCTCGCTGCGTACAAGACTTGATACGGAGATCGCAGGATGTCCTGCTTCATTGTGCACTGGTGGAATTCCAGAATTTGCGTCTTCAATCGCTTTTCGTAGCTGTAAATTAGAATATTTATACTAGATGATTAGCGAAGAAAGGAATCGGTTAACAGAACACAGACATGACCATTATTTACCTCTTTTAATGCTACCACACCCACCAGTCTCCCTATGGCTGTTACATAAGCATGATTAACACCTACCATACTGAATAGACTATGAACTTTCAGTAGTGATGTGCGTTCTACGAGTTGAAATGGTGCTGGGTCAATATGACAACGTGCGAAATCAACGTCAAGCG
Organism: Zele albiditarsus; assembly: GCA_958496275.1. Lineage (NCBI taxonomy): Eukaryota > Metazoa > Arthropoda > Insecta > Hymenoptera > Braconidae > Zele > Zele albiditarsus. The sequence continues at coordinate 9,353,825 of OY292415.1, forward strand.
CCATTTCGGTTTCCTCCCATAATTTTTGATCCTCTGGGGACATATCTATCACTCTCTCCCTTGGCTAAAAAATATTCAAACAGCTACAATATTAGTATTTGTATTCAACAGAGGAGAACAAAAATTATGTCGTACCAATTGAACTTTTTTTGAAGTCGCAGGACTGGGTACCAACATGGGTGTGTGGGCGGGAATGTTTGTATCATCAGCGCTGTCACTTCGTGTATTATTGACGGATCCAATTTCTGGATCGGGATCAACATCTTGAAGAGTTGCAGATTTACGAAAAATAGCTTCGAATGCCAATCGAATTCTGCTTTCAGCACCTGTTACAGTCGTGTATGGAGTCACAGCAGGACTTACAAGTGGACTGAATCCCTTCAAAGTGAATGAATTCGTCTTCTTCAATATTGATTTCTTTGGTTGCGATCCAAACATTGGAGTGTGATACGTATGATGATCTGATGAACCGTTTCCAGAGAATGTCAAATCATTGACGCTTTGACGCTGCATTTTCAAAATATCAGGTGCCGGAATAACTTCGAATCTTGATGGTCGTCGAGTTCTCTCCTGTTCTCGCAACTGACGCTCCATTTCTTCTCTCGCACGCTCTGCTGCCTCTTTATGCAATTTTTGCGCTACCTTCGCGTTATTATATCAATTTACCAATTATTTGTTTATCCAACATATATTTATATGGAATATGGCCTAAATTTATTTCATTATTTAAACAAAAATATCACCTGAAGTCGCCGCTCTCGTCCAATTTGTTTCTCAATCAATTTTATCAACTCCAATCTTTGAATAGAGCCCAGAAGTATCATGGAGTCGGGATGATCGACCAATGGGAATCCCCGAAGTTTTCGATTTTCTTTCAGCGTATCCTTCAATTTTTGATAACTGATGCCATGATAGATGTATCTGACATCCCTCACCATAAAATCCTCCACATATATATTGTACATACCTACAATTTATAAATTAAAGGCACAAATAAAAATATATTCCTTTCAGAATTCATTCATCTTTCTGTTATATCATTTTGTTTCAATTAATTCACATCTTACCCAGTCTCAATCCGTTTCTGAATGTGATAGAAATGAGGCGAGAGGTTAATATATTAAATGAAAAATATGTTTCATGAACAATTATGACAATGGTGATCATTTTTTGAAAAGTAAGAGAGGTTCTGCTGCTGGAAAAAGCGGGTGAAAATGTGAAATTGAAATATGACGGTATCCGTATTAATTTTGTAATGAACATGAAGAATTTACACCACCTGTTATCTATCATCGAACAAAGATGATTAGTTAATGAAAAATGGTAAAATCATATCCAGTAAAGAAACATATGTATCGGGGGTCATTTTTTTCAATTTTCATGACATTTCGCATTATTTTATATGCATGTGCATATTGTTGTATTTATTAACCGTGATACCTATGGATTTTAGTGAAAATAATTTCACTCAGTCATGATTTAACTAGTATGTCGCAGCAGGACCTCGTTAAAGCCACATTCCAAAAGCTCACCAGAACTCGATGGCAGCAAATCCGGTAGATATGGCAGCTTTTTAATTAGAATAATACTGTCGTAGATGCTAGGTTGAAGTAAAGCCGCGATTGCATTACTTATCAATACCGCAATCATTATTGGCACGATATGTGTTATCTGTCCCGTCATTTCGAATATTATCACGCTCACGGAGATGGTGTGTGTAACACCGGCTGAAAATGCTGCAGCACCAACAGTTGCATAGCCACCTGATGAAAAAATTTTTGATGTATATCGACGAGTTGTTAATATAACTTCAGTCATTATAATTACCTGGTGTTATAGGAGTGATAATACCACCATAGCGGACACCATTGGGGAACCAGAGTGCCATTGCCTCGCCCACTGCTCTTCCTAAAGCTGCGCCAATTTTAAAAACTGGAATGAATATACCCGAGGGCACAGGAACAGTGGAACTGATGATGGAAAAAATGAAAGTGAAGAGAACATAACCCAAGAGACCAATGAAAACATCTGAGTATGGAGTCGTCCAATGTTTGACAATACTGTTTTCTTCCACGCTTAAACGTTCCTTAGTCCATGTAAAATTGGTAAATAAACCTTGAACCTGATTGTGAGTGTTCAATTCACCAGCCATGAATTGTCCCAAACCCATTGGAAACGATACAGTTGCGACAATTAACGAAACAATTCCCGGATAAAGAAAACGATTTTTTTGTAAAAATAAATTCATGCTCTTATTTTTCCTCATGAATATAACATATTGACGATGTAGCCATACGTAAAATGCCCCACCAAGTCCACTGCCTACACCGATGAGAGCGAAGATGAAAAGTTCTTGAGGATCAAATGGGAAATCCATGGTAAAATTCGTTGCAAACATGGCAGTTATAGTTTCTTCACGTTGACACCAAATGGCCAATAGTCTGAACATTGTGGCGCCGCAAACTGCTGAAAAAAATCCTCGCCAATAATTTCGCACAGCAAAATATACTGTCGTTACTTCGATGCTGAAGAGAACGCCACCAATTGGCGCTGCGAAACATGATGCTACACCAACTGCACATGCTGCCGCTAACATTTCACAATTTCGACTCTCATTCTCGTATATTCCTTGAAAGCTTGTCACTAATTTTGATAGGAGCGTCGCAACAATACTTGCGATATGAACGAAAGGACCTTCTTTACCCAGAGGTAAGCCCGATCCCAATGTGGCCGTTAATCCGATTACTTTGGCAACAAGTGTTCTAAATGTTAAATATTCTTTCAGAGCAACACCACGCAAAATTGTTTTCATCTCAGGGATGCCTGAACCGATACTTTGGGGTGCGACGATATGAACAAATCCTGAGCTGAACAAAATCAGACAAACTGGCAGGGATACCCAGGCAAGATATTGAAGTGCTGGATGTGAGGTCAAGTCTTGATACAACCATATTCGTGCTGTAATAATAACGAAATATTATTCAGTTTTATATTGCAATTATTTTATATTGAAGTTGTACAATAATATCTCACCGTTATTGCACATGGAGATGCCACGGTCCATCGCGTAACTGATGAGAGCCATGATGATACCGAGGAGGGCGAGAAAAACCCAATCTTCGCCGAGTCTTGCACCTGTGTGTTTCCACACAAATGCTATTAGTGCTAATGCCTTTCTGCATAATGGTCCACGTCTTGATTTCCGCAATTCTTCGGCTCGCACTTTATCCAGTTTCCTTCGTGCTTTATCGTGAGATTTAAGTCGTCTCGCTTCTTCTTTGGCAAATTCACCGAGATCTTTGGTATATCGACCATACATCTATTGAAAATTTAAATATAAACATTCACAAATATTTTCTACAGAACTTCATATTAATTAACTTTTATTTTTTTTTCAAAATATCGGTTAATATCAAACTTGGCAGGCTTTACATTGAACTCGCTAGTCAATATATTTAATCGCATTCAGAAATTTAATGGATTATATAGAATGTATATGTGATTAATAAGGATAATGGGACAACATACATTGAATGAAAAATATTTTAGCTGACGCTGCAATGGTAATTGTTTTCAAAAATATTTTCACGGCGTTATCAATTAATTTGGGACGGCTTACACTTACAACGTAGTCATCGTTGCAAACGAAATAAGCCCTATTAAGGACAGTGGCCGGCATAAGAAATTAATCTCCTGTGTTGTTTTATTGAATTTTTATTCATAGGTTGATTGGTTCAAGTGATTGATGAATTCATGGCTTCACAGACACGACCAATCACAATCGCACAACTGAATAAATTAATCCCTTTGACTTTGTTTCGATTAATTCAATTAATTAAAAAATGAATGATAAACAATAATATTGAATCGGATATGTTGGTGACTAGACGGTGACTGAAACACGAATTGCCCACCATCTAGCATTGAATTTGCTCGAAATTTGGCATCGCTCGACATTTATTATTTTTAGATTGTAGCTGCACTAGTGAATCCCACATTGTCCCTCTCTATTGTTTACCTAAGGTGAGAGTACATGGTTATAAGGTCGTCAATTGTCATCGGTGGCATGTCTGGCTGGGTCGTATCCTACACTCCAACGTCAACGCACAATAATGATGTGCATGCTATTTTCCTCCATGCTGACGTCAAGACAAAGATATCAAACGTGAGGAGCACTGCGATATTCATATTCAACATTCTTAAATACATATGAGGAAGTGTTGTATCAATCATTATTAATTATACAAATAATAGAGATTTGTTCAACAATAACTCAAGATCACACTTTTATCATTTTTTGTTCTCACCAACAGTTTAAAAATTATATATCGGGAAGCAATTAAGCGCCCATCCGTTCTCAGGGGAATCCCACTCTTCACTGGCATACTACTATGCCAGACGAGTTCTGATCATTTGGCAGTTCTCGACATTAGTATGTTCAAGAGTGTGGCTCGTGTGTAAAAATAACTGTGTCTCGAAAAAAAAATCAATTGAAGTGTCGCGACAGCAAAAAATGCAATTTAAATTGTCCGAGTATTGTGAAATTTTGAGAAAAAAGGACGCTATAAACTGAACAATTGTTGCGATTCGTTCGTTGGAATACTCAAACCAATTGTTTCTTCATATCTATATAGATGATGGAAACATCATTGACGTCAAGAATGACCACGTTCTACTGGGCAACCGGCCCCGGTAATCCAATTTTAGTTATTGCACCTAAATAATTAAGTGTCCATTTAAATCTATAAATAATAAATTTGTATCCCGCCGTGTCCGGTAATGGATTCAAAACAAAAATGGCGATAAATGACAAGATGATCATGCATTACAATGATAATAATACATCGGTATATTGTATGCATACATAAAATGCAATATTGGACTACAAAATGCTCATGCGCTGCTTTGTCACATGATCATCGCATCATCATTCATCATCAGAATATACATCGGCTAAATAATTCCCATTCGCATTATGTATACCGACTAATATGCATAACAAGTCCATACAAATCATTACTTCACACAATGATGTACCTTACAATCGCGCATAACGGTTCAGTGGACAATCACATCTATATAGATTTATATCAAGTCAATCATTAAATGAACGCAATTTATTCATTTTTATTGTTGTCATGATCATAATCAACATTTTCAATTTGTTCATATGAGCGACCAAAATCATTGGTGACATGTGTTTGAGTGAAACACAAGATGAAATGGTGTTTGCAATACGCAAGGTCGCATCAGCATCTTTTCCTCCTCACACCAACACTTTTTTGATTGCTCGCGTGCTCATTAACGCAAGGTTGCATACTACGCACGCCCACGCAACTCTCAGCGCCACTTCCAACCCGCTACCATTTTAATTCTCGCTTTATGATTCTGATATCATATATACATACTATTTTTTTTTCTCGTATGTATATATTTTTTTTTATTGAATGCAAAACAAGTACGCCATCTTGTCTGAATTAGAATTCGAAAGACGAAAAAATAATCCAAGACTTTGCGTCTTAGACGCAGTAATTAAAAATGATGGTATTCTCCCGACTGATTACTTATACGTACACGTATAAAATCATCCCTATCATATTGTATGTACCATGTATTATATATATATATATATATATATATGAAACTGGAGGCGTGGTTCATTTCTGATCCGTATTTTTTTTTATATTATGATAATGGTGATGATGATAATGGACGGGTACATCATGCAATTGTATTTCAGTTGATGTTTCAGTGGTGGTTCATGCAATATTGAATTGTTGGACAATATTAGCGTCCTTACTATTGTATTTATGTAGTCGAAAGGATCAAATTCCGGCTGGTCATCTTCTTTTGGTGGTGGACATGGATAGAAAGCTTGCGATGGCCTGACACACGAATAAATAGTACCGTCAAAATATATACCTATTTTACTTGAATATATATGCATTCACGTTGTCTATAAACAACAAATAATGGTGAATTTTCCTTGTATTCACCAAGATCAATACCTATTGGGTCTGTCTGATCGACTTTCACGCAACTTTGCCATCAATCGAGTGAAATCCTCCCATTCTTTGTCCACATCCTCTTCACTACCTTCCGGATCAACCTGATGATCCTGGTTTTGGTGTGAATGATGATAATGTCGATGACGATGATGGTTATTGTCATCAGTATGACTACTGTACTCCTTCTTTCCCACTTGATTCGCCATTTTTTTTTCTTCCCTATTATTTACTTTTCTTTTTTTTTTTCTTCTTCTTTATTTAATTATTTCGTCCTAGATTCAACTTTATGTTTTTTATTAAAATCATATAAAGCCACACATGATTCGTTTGATGCTGGAAAAATAACGGAAATACACCATATTTTTTTAATGGTGAACTAAAACGCGTGAGTCACGACACACTGAGCTCGCGTGAGTCTACACTGGTTCAATTTATAAACTCGGATGGACTCACACTACCGTGGGGTAAATGTGACAGAGGAAGAAAGAATGTGAGAAAGAGAGGAGAGAAGAGAAGAGGAGAGGATAAAAAGATAGAATAGCAACAACTGTAATTTTCATCTATACCCGCGAACAATTCCATTTGATTCATCTGTAATTGACATCAATAATTTTTCTCTGCATCATGGTTCATATCTGCATAAATAGCAGAAATTAATTGATGCAATTCCAGGAAGCTTTGTTTGATATGCAGAGTTGGAAAAACAAAATGATGCAAAAAAATGAAATATACAGTTGAAATTGTGAGTTGGACTGTACAAAGTCATTCAGTAATGAGCCACTTCCCCTCGGTGAAGTGGCCACGAGAGAGGGAGGCCCTTACCAATGTGTAGGAAGCTCAAAGTCATGAGTTATCATTGGTGAAAATGACCTCCTCCTTCACGCACAGATTTAATTTTATATACAAACGTTATTTTATTTCATTGATCTCTCCTATTAATTGTCAATTGAAAATCAAATCTTTTGTTTATATACAACATTACATACCTCATCATCCTGATTGTAAAAACATTTCAGCCATGGCATGTCTCTCTCTCTCTCTCTCTCCTTCAGAATCTTCAAAAACTTTAAACTATTTATTTATTTATTTATTCCTTGTTCGCAGAAATGAACGTCTGCAAGGTCTGACGATTACTAACTACTTTAAGCCGATCCACAATGTAATCAAGTTTTTTTTTTTTATTTCACCTGCAGTATAAAGATTATAAAATTGTATTTGGCACCGCTCCTCGGTGTCAGCTATAAATTTTCATCCCTAATATTTGCAAATTAATCAGTAGAAAACACTGATAGTGGCGGTGAAAAAACAGAATGAAAGAGAACGACCATACATACATGTTTGCTAATGCATATTTGTATTTTAAATTGGATACGCAAACGTGCTTATGTAAAACGCAGAAAAATATTATTGTATCATGGTAAATCAAAGAGAAGTATTTACACCCAATTGACAGAATGGGCGAGAGAAAAAGAGTGAACGGAAGTTCCATTGGGTTCCATGACCTTTATTTGTTGCACAAACGGGGGCGGGACTCAAATGAATCAATTGAATTAGTTGATGAGAGTTACATGTCTCGTTTTCTTTTCCGCTTTTGATTATTTATAACTACTTCCTATTTTTATTTCTTCTCTTAAAAGACTGTGCGGTTTCCATCATGCATGAGAAGTTATGTGTTAGAACGAACATAATTATATATTTCTTTGAGAATAATCTCAAGAGTATTTCATGATATTTTCAAATAAATTATCCACAATGGGGTGACCCTAATGACTTTACGATAACCTACATGATCTTTTTGCTTTGTTTATTGTCGCGTCATTACTGTATAATACGGTCACAATCTGTGAACGATGGGTCAGTCATCCCAGACTATTTCATTTGTCCTTTATTGAAACTAAAGGATTTTGCCACCGTTGACAAATATCCATTCATGATCGTAAATTTCAACCATCGCCTTTATTTTATTCTTTGTTTGTCGTCTCATGAATATCTCTTATGATAACCTACACAAACACTGTTACCTGTTATACCTATCTCGCGCGGTTTATTCTCTTACATTAATTAGGAACCACTCAACCTCGAATTCTCGAGAATTATCCGGAATCCATGGATTATTAATTATTATTAATATTATAACTAGGTTACCGTGTCACATTGGAAAATGGAAAATTTCAAATACCTGAAATATGATTGTATAACAAATTATAAACAATAATGAACCAACGATAAATTATTAATATATTTTTATGGTTGTATACTAATATAAAAGACGAATGTCAAGGTCATTTCTTCATACGGTAACAATGAATTTGTTACATCATCGGCATCCGGTTTTAGGAAGACTGGAAAAGACAAAGTAATGTCGTTAGCCAGCCGAATCATCGAATTACACGCAAACTCAATAGAACAATAACCTTATTTCGAAACTTGCGTTTGAGCATTACATTAAATGAAAAGTATTCATATTACGATCAAGAAATTTTATTTCATATACATTGATGTTTTGTTAAATGCCATAGATAATATATTCAAACGCGTGTATTTTTTTGAATCGATTTGATTGCGGGAACGTGAAGCCTTTCAGCCATTTCATTACACGAATTTATTTGATTTGGGTGATAATGTATTCCGCCATGTTGATCAACTTTGGCCATGGCCTTTCTCTCTGGATCGCCAGCAACCATTACACCATCATCACTAGTTGACGGACGACTACGCAATTGTACTAACAACTGAGATAATCTGTTTTTAGCTCCCGGGCCAAAGGCTTCGGGATCGATGGCCATGAAGCAGTGACCAAGATTAGCCATTCTATCATCATTTTTCCAATTTCTGATATTCGGCCCAAAATTACCGCCGCTGAGGATGCCACAAAGCAACTCAACCATCACAGCTAATCCGTATCCTTTGTAACCGGAATTAGCCTCACTACCACCCAATGGCATCAATTTGGAATTGCCATACGCTTCATGTGCATCTGTCGTCACCTTACCATCATCTCCCAATGCCCATCCTTCAGGAATGTCTTGATCCTTTCTTATAGCCAGTTCTATCTTACCAAGGGCCACCGCAGTCGTTGCCATATCAAGAACAAATTCATCATCTCCGTTGGCTCGCATACCAATTGAAAGGGGATTGGTGCCTAATGCCGCCACACTTGATCGTGTTGGAACTAACAATGGACTGGTATTGGTACAACTGAATCCAATGAGACCTTTATCGGCAGCCATCAGTGTATAATAACCACAAATACCATAGTGATTAGAACCTCGGGCTGTTACCATTCCAATTCCGAACTTTTTTGCTTTCTCGATTGCCAATTCCATACAAAACTTCCCTACAACTTGACCTAAACCATTGTTCCCATCTACCAGGCAAATTGCCTAAAATGAAAAAAAATAAACTCATAACGATGGAAGGGCATTGCAGAGGTAGAATATTTGTTTGGAATTCACATGAAATCAATGTTTCTGAATTATTTATATGAGAAAAATAGTTATGAAAATCGATTTAGACATCTAATTTTTTATAAAACATGTGGGTAATTAATTTGTAATATATGTCCATCTTTAATTGTTTATAAATGACAGAACTACATTTTTTCCAGCTGAATTCATGATAGGAATTGCATTTGCTCATCACCCAGGAATGTTTCACTGAATGAGGAAAATGAGGAGGAAAATTTAAAGGAAGAAATAAATGATTAAATCAAGAACCTGGAAGTCAGTGAGAACCTCTGGTTTCGCGTGTGGATCCGTCAATTTTCTTTCGATATCATTCACATACATGGGCACTCGATTCATTCCATGACTAAAATGTCCACGATAATCGGCTGTCATCAAATGATGTGCAACAATTTTTGCATCTTGAGTAGTAGCGCCTGCTTGATGCATACAGTCACTGATAAATCTTATGACTTCATCCTTCGGTACAATGCAATCATTGAGTAAGGCAGAAGTTTCACCCGGAACTGAAGTTGATGATGAAAACATTATACGTTGCCGAATTAATTTTCTTACTGCACCTGGCGTCCAACAAAGCAGACGATGGCTCGTGAAGAATATTGAAGACGCCATATCGAAATATCTCACTTTCTTATCTCCCTGTAATTGTAATCTCACTGCTGCGTTGCGAGGATATATTCTTCAATTAATTTCGTTAACTATATATATATATATATATACTCATGAACAACAGATTTCACATTCGTTATCGAAGTAGACTGATACGATTACTGAATCGCACTGAGAAATTTGAGGCGTGAAAATTCCGCCTCTCCACGTCGACCCAGATAATATTTTCGTCTTCGAATGGTGTCGAAAGAAACTTTAAATATATTTATTATCTACTGGAATGAACTTGAACATCTTGGTCTTTTAGTTTTCAAATGACCGTCAGCGACAGAATGTGAAAATTAAAGAGGTAGACCTTCATATAAGTGTAATCATGGTGGGGTATACAATAAAACTGATATAACGCAATATAATGAATCAATTGTGAGTGGGGATAATGCAAGGTAGAGGAGGAGAAAATAATCATTATGAAGTTAGTTGGTATTCCACGTGTATTTTTTGTATGCACGCACGTGCGTTTCACATTTGTTTGTCTTTGTATTTTTGAATAGCGAAATAAATTCGCGTCAGTATTATCGTCACTGACCTTTCCGCTAGCTAAACTGCTATCCAAATTGTGACGTAAGAATGCACTAAATAGTTATATTCATAGATAGACGCGACATAAAACGTGCAGTTCAATTTGTCATCGGTGTTTTTTGTATTGAAATTGTGTGGTGCACACGCGTGCAATTGTACGCGGGGAAATTCAAATTTATACCTTCCCTGATTGAAAATTATCACGATAATAATGCAAAAACTTTCAAGTAAGCTGCTAAGATGGAGCTATTGTTGACTTGAAAATGTACTTTTATCAGTTAAAATGTTTGAAACTTATTACATATTACTGCTTTTACCCAGGAAGACATGAATAGTCAAAGTGCCTTGACAATATATGCGCATGTGTTAGTATGTAAATAATGCGCAGGCACCTTTGTATATCGGGTTCAAAGTTCTAACATTACTTGGGACTGTATGAACATTTGAGATATTTTATAGTACGTTAATTCATGTTTTATTTTCGTTTCGCGTCTTCATGCGACTGTGTGGCAGATATGAAATAAAAAATCAAGTAGTGCTAAGTGTCGAGTGTGTTAATACGTGATAACACTGTACAGTTACATCATTGGTTACATATATGCATATATATGCATACACATTCGCACGTGGATAAAACGTGTTTGGATTGAAAAAAAAAAAGTTATTTATTGGCGATCTGTTACCACACCGTAGTTTAAATGCAGGTGATAATTCGACGGTATATTCAATTCGTAGTTATAGATTTAGTCTTCATGATTTTATTCATAAACAAGTTGTTAATGCAGAGAATTAGTATTAATTCATTATAATACTGCCGGGGCCTGTTTTGGGTTAGAAAATTATATTTTCATCAAGTGCTCTCTCATGCATACCCATCCACACACACATATACATATGTTTTTTACGGTTGAGCATTGAATTTCGCGTGTGAAATAAATATTCCATTTGTCCCGGATTTTTTTTTTTTGCCATTAAGCCAGTCTGTGTATTAATTTTTTCAACGTATAATTTCCAATTCGTCAACAAATGAGAGAGAGAGCAAGGGAATAATAACATAATTTATTGTGACAACAAATTTAATCGCATTTCCACTTATTCATTTGACGTTTGATTATATTTGAGGATAATTCTGTTTTTCTATCGCTCTTATAGTCTCATTATTGTTGTGGTGTTCATCATTCATGTGAAAACGATCTTATCGGTGCAATTAATATCGTGGGAGGAAAATGAGCGCGACCACTTATACACAAACATAATTGTATATATGTGATTATGCACAAGACCAATAGAGAATGAATCACATCTTTGTCAACTTTGATTTGTTTAATCAGAGCCAACAGTAACAACAACTACCAACCAAGTGTGCAAGATATAATAATCAATGTTGCATGGATGAAACGAAGATGATGAATAATTAAACTATTACCGAGATATAACTCCAAACATTTTCTAGCAGATTAAATTCATATTTATTTATATACTTACTAGAGTATTTTGATAGCCGAGACCGAAGTCTTGGCGATCGCCTTTTCTCGAATCCGATTGTGCCATTTTCATTTATTTAATGGATTTCTTCTGCACAATTGAATTATTGTAAAAACGTCAAACTACAGTGATGATGTTATCTGTATATTCTTCCTTGCCAATTGCATCATTCTCTTTTTCACTATTCCTTACTCCTTTCCAATAACTTTGAAATCCGTCAATAGAATTTTTTACATCGATATGTTGTTAAAATAGTAACAGAATAAATGTAACAGCAGTCTTTCGTGGTCTCAATAATTTTTCATATATATCTTATCAAATTCTGCAATTTTTTATCATACTAACACTCGTTATATCGTGCAAATGAATTTATCTCTCCTCACTCGACCCACAGTGCAAACAGGTCAATGTACAATTTATGAAAAAAAAAAAGACATTTTGCATTTTCATCATTTCACTTGAATGAAAGGAATCAAAGCGCAACTTTATACAAATATTTGTCTCACACACACACACACACACCTCCGGGATTTGGTTTTCCGATTTCTTGACGGAAATTAATACACATATATGTTCACACGCGTAATGTATTCAATGCGAGTGAAATTTGATGGACCGACAACCGGCGAAGGCGTCGAGACGCGCATCGACGTCTGTTCGCCGAGACAGTCGTGACTCGACTGATATAGGTGAACTCTTGCTGTGATTGCTCTGATCGCATTACCAGAATATTGAAAATTCTTATTGTTATGTGCGATATTTATGTCCACTGTATATGGATATGTATATATTTATATACATGTATAGTATCTTTACGCATGCATTTGTAAATTGTTGAATAAATTCAATTTATTTCCTGCCCCTTCTTATCTTTGTTTCTATGGATCCTTGTGGCCTCTTCCATTATTTACGCACTCATTTGTCTTTGATATGAATACAAAAATACTCATTCAGCTTTCATTGAACAATTAGAGTTGCTATAATGGTAGCGCATAATCTCACAACCGAACACAATTGTGCGATCATGTGAGCGTTTCAATTAAAATTCTATGGAAAGGATCATTAACAATTTTTTTTGTTTCAACTTCATACAATGTTATCATGACATCATTTTTCAAAGCACATGACTGATTTTTATTGCTCTTATGTTGCTGATCAACAAATACTAATAGATTATTTGATTAGATAACGTATATTGTCTGTTGATATGCGTGCTTATAAAAATTGCAGTATAATTTATTTTTCTGCATTTCTGTTTTATATTCTTGTATTCGATTATTCTTTCTTCTTTTTTTTGAATCCTCTATTATTTTTCCCCATAATTTTTCAACACAGAGCACAGCAGATCTTTACATCATTTTCTTCTTGACCTTCCACCATTCAAACACTTTAAAAAAGAAATAACTTCAAGTATTAGTGTGTGATAAATATTAGAATTAGAATAAATATTGAAAAACTTCATTGTGGAATATAAACATTGTATATATTAATAAATGTTATAATTCATACAGTAGAGAATCGTTACAAATCCCACCGCAAATATTAACGCGTTATAAAATTTAAGTGATTTCGTTCTTTTTTTTTCCAGTCCAGCGACACGCATTCGTTGGCCCCTCTGGTATTTATTACCTTCACCCACACTCATCTAGCTACATTTACGCTGCACATTATTAAAAATATAATTACATACAATTTATCAGTTTATCTTCATTCTAACTTCCATTTTCCTCCCGCCTGATCATAAGTAATAACTTCCAATTAACTCAATGGGTATGTATAGCTCCAAAATAATTTTAGTGGTTATTCAATAGAAAAAAAAACATATTTGTCTATTATGCAGCATCGGGTTTTGTTTCGCTGCTCGGTGAACTTGAAGGAAGAGCAGATGCTGAAACAAAAATAAATCACTCGATAATTTCGAATCGACAATATAGAAAAAAAAAAATGGAATAATATGAAATTCACCTATTATTATTATGAGTATAACAGCACAAATAATGCCTATAATAATCATCATTTTAAGATTTTTCCACCAATACTTTCGCTTCAATTTTCCCGCTTGCTGCTCAAATTGTGCTGCCCCCTGTTGCAATGCATCTGCCCGATTGTCCAATTCAGACAGCTTTTGATCGCGCTCCATAACTTTTTCCACGTTTACTTTCATGATTCCAACAACCTCGTCAACTTTAGCCTGTGTCTGTTGCAATTTTTTTGTTGAAACCGTCGGTTGCGATGTTCTAACACCACCTGCATCATCATCAGAGTATCCACCGCCGTCCATGATAATTCTAAACAAGAAAAATAAATATATATCAGATATTGCATACGCCTTTATACACCTATTATAACCTACGAAAACATGAATTTCCAGTTCCCTGACTCAATATGTGGTTTTCCAAAGAAAATAAATCATTCTCTTAACATGAAAACAAATCATAATTCTATTAGGAACATTTTTTACGTTTCATTGTGTCTCTGACATTACTGTTGATATCCAGTTTGACACAATGGACGTATGTACATACATAAATGGTTGACTGTTGCGCATCATCAACATTTGTCTCATTTTACCTGTGTTTGTGATGTGAAGCAATGCATACGAACAGGAATGAACAATAATAATAATAATGATAATAATAACGATTGTGCAACTTACATTTATCGGGGTGTTTGTATTGAAAAAGAAATTAATCCAAGATAATCCAAATATATTTGATGAATGAAAAACAGTTTATTGTTACGGAACGTCTTGTCTAGAGAATAACGGACTCACCGTCACCAGACAAACGATTTAAAGATGGCGTCACGATAAATGACGTCATTTCAACCATAACATTTGCATTTCAGGGTCAATTTTCTCATTATATGACATGATGTCCTAAATTTAGAACAGATGTAATTCTTAACTAAAATTATCCGAATGAATAGGGAAATAGGATCACTGACTTCGTAGATTATAGAAAATGACATACCGATATCTCAAAAGAAGGTCTAACTATTGATAAACTACATAATATTTATCATACATTTGTGCAGAATGAGAAAATTTGAAATAAAAATATGCAACACAACACGCCATCTTTTGCCGCCAATTCAGTTATAACGACTCTACATTACCGATCAACGATATTATCACTTTATCGATCTCATAATTCTTTGTTCCATTCGAAATACAAGAATACAATGAATAATGATGACACTGAAGATATTTTAAACAAATGGGGTATGCAATAAGAGATATGAAACCGGAAATTGTGAAGGAAGTAATTCTATTTATAGATGATCTTTATTTTCAACCGTACAATTAGAGCACAACCCAAAAAAGTGATAGGAGAATGGTATGAAATACTTTACCCTTTTTCTGATTTGTCATCTTCGTTGTTTTCATTTGCGAAAAATATTCCAACACCAAGGACATTTAATAACTTGCAAACAATGTTATTCTCGTCAGTTGTATGAAATGAATAAGAATAATAATAATATTCGTTTTGGTTTCCAAAAAGTGTAAGTTCTGTACCGTGCGACACTGATGTGCACGAATGAAATGGGGATGAATAAAGTCTCTGGGTGGACGTGGAGAATGTGAGGGGTGGCAGGTCTGGTGGGTGCGTTTGCCCATTTATTGACTGAACTACTCTTGATAAGGTTAAACGCATGCGTGAATGGAGGATGGCGCAAACGCGAAAGACTCGTTGCTAAATATTCGACTGTATTCGAGCTATCGAACGTTTATACACACAACTTCGAAGAGTAAAAATCCCATTTCGATAAATCCAATAATACTTGATAACTTTAATAGAAACTAATTATCGAAAGTCTATGATAATTGCATATGAATAGTTGACATCACTGCAATTGATGGTGAGTTGAATAGGACAATATTTTCTGTGGAGAGCAAAAAGATTGCTATTTCTGATAATAGCGAGAGCTTTCGAGTAGTCGTCCTGCGCGATTTATCGCTAGATTCGATACGCAATAATATTATAGCCGGAAAATTTGTCAATACCGACCAGCCCAGTCATCGGCAGTCGCATCCAATCCTACGTGTGTGAACCGCAGGGAAAATTAGGAGCTCGTTTCACACATTTTCAAACGGTTAAATCCCGTTGGGAATAATATCCATAGATATGTGAGTACATTAAATTTATTACCGTGTTAATTATCTACATATGTGGTTCAATATAAGTCTAATAATTTTGTTGCGATTGATGAGCAAACAAACTCTGTAAAGGAATTATTTTCAAGTGCCCGAACTCTTATAAAATTAAATTTCATTCAGAGTATTTTCAATTTCGCCATAAACCATTCAAACAGTATAAAAGTAATTGCTATGATAAATGGAAAAATTGTAGAACAAACAAATGGTTTTATTCGATTATTCATTCAGATACAGTAAATTCATATTTATCGATATCAGTAGAAATAGACAGTGGTATGGATGAGGAAAGCGGATAAGAAAAAGAATGTATCCCTTCCAACGACGCAATAAGTATATCGTCCTGAAAATTTAACACACAATCGATTTGTTCATTGCACGTCCACTACAATTTCCAATAAAATTCAATGGTGGTCTATAGTCGGCAAATATAGTTCTACTATCCCGCCCACTCCTTCTATACCTCATTTCATATTTCTTCCTCGCCCTCTTTTTCATTCCTTCATAAATGCGAAATGACATCTATATTTGTCGATATTTAGAATATTACTCAATCAACATTATGTCAGTGGTAACCGTAATTTGTTAAATGTGCAAAATACATTTTTTCTATATTTAGATAATCAATGAATGAACATGATTATATAGATATATAGGTCGTATCTACCCGGTGTCTCACTATTTTCTTAACAATAAATTGGTGATTGTCAGACTTCGCGCTGATACATATTGAATAGAGTATCACCACGTCTTGTTATATCCTCGTGACTTGAGAATATTTTTATAACTGTCATAGCAGTTTCAATAATGCTAATAATTCAATTTAATCATTAATCATATTGATTTTTTTCTCTGTAAAAACCATTGCATAACATCGTGCCATAATTTCCGCGAAAAGTTATTCCATGTATGCTTCCCTCAATATTTAATTCTGAAATGGCAACAAAAAATGAATTCCCGATGCATAACTGTTTTTAATCGATATTTTCGGTGGTATATAATCATAATTCGGAAATTCCATAATTATTTTATCATTACCCATTGTTTTTACGTTAGCATTTATTGTCTTGTGATTGACATTGGTTAAATGAACCATTGAAGCACAAGAACAGAGATGCACTGCAGACAGCTATGCATTTATATTGAATAAATGAAGAAAACTGGAGTAGCGAACTATACATACAAGCATGAATGTAGTGTAACCAGCTTAAACTCGCGCCGTTGACCTTTCGTTTATCTCAATATTTGACCTTTTCGTCCCATCATCCCACTGATCCCATCTTTACGGTTAACAGTATACAGGTACCTGAGCCGTGATAATCTGTGGAAAAATTCGAAGTAAACAATGTGATAAGAAAATTTAATCGTTTTTATTGTTTGACATGTTTAGGGCTACAGAGGGTGGTCTTGCACCAGATGCAGCTGCGGGTGCTGGCAGTGATGGTATTGTTGGGGGTCCTAGGACGCCCCAACAAATAGCGTCGCAAAAACGATTGCAGCAAACTCAGGCTCAAGTTGATGAGGTCGTGGATATTATGAAGACTAATGTCGAGAAAGTATTGGAGCGCGATCAAAAATTGTCGGAATTGGATGATCGAGCGGGTAAGAATGATCCATAAGGATAATAGATAGTTTTTAATAATATTTTTAGTATTCCTTAAAGTATTTGTTGAATCAATAATAAGAACTTCACTATCGATTTATAATAGGAAACAAATATCAATTATATGGATGTATGACATGTTGCATGTTTGTAATGTTTTTACAGATGCATTACAGCAAGGGGCGTCACAATTTGAACAACAGGCGGGAAAGCTTAAGCGAAAATTTTGGCTACAGAATCTAAAGGTAAAAAATTCGAAAACGTAATAAAGATATAATATTTTTATTTATTAAAAAAAAAATTGTTTTTGTTTTTTTATATTACCTCCTGATATAGATGATGATCATTATGGGAGTGATTGGACTGATTATACTGGCTATCATTGTTGGTGAGTGAAAATAAACATAAGAATATTTTTCATTTTTATATTTTTGAATATATATAATGCCGTGGTGGTGTCTGAAGAAAAACCAAACATCAAAAAAATTACGTATGTCAATGTCGCCCTGACATATAATACATTGATGATAGCTTCGCTCTAATCATCACAACTGCTGTTGTTGCCCTGGTGATTATTAAAAAAATAACTTGTGGAACAAAAGGATAACAAAAAATATTGATTTAAGTTCATTTTAAAGTGAACATAAACGTTTCTTGATGTTATAATGGCCTTTTTTTCTTCTCGTCTAGCGAACTTCATGTAGGCGCGCTGATTGATGGAACAGAAATTTGTGTGTGAGTGAGTCAGGTAGAGCATAATCTCTAAACAAAAAAAAAAACAATGAAAAAACATTTGCAAATTTTTTTTGAATACAACACACAAACGCGATACGTTGTGTTTCTCTATCTGTCGTAGAATGAATCTGTGTATCTCCCTCTATCTGATTCTTTGCCTATAAGTATGTATTCAATTATTTCATTTCATTTCTTTTTTTTCTTTATTTATTTATTATCCAAAAACTGAAAGTTTTTCATACACGTTGAGCATTGTTAGGATTAAATGTCGGTGTGTTATTTATAATGATTGTCCGTCTTTAGGATTGCTGGTGTATACTATCGCTATATTCATTCCTGTAAAAATATGTCGGTGGGGCGCAACGAACATTCGACAACGGAGTAAATAATCGATTTACTATACTTGACAATATTCGGAATTGAAAAAAAATATTTCGTATATGAAACTTGATCTGACAAAGTATGCACATGAATCGGAAAGTAGAAATCGATCATTTATTGTGGAGTCATAATTTGAATAGCCATTGTGTAATCAAAATAATGATCTTTTTTGATTCTGTTTTCCTGGTTGATAACTCAGTTTTTCATTTACTCTTTTTCTTTTTTCATCAGGCCCAAACTGTTGTTATGTGTCTGTCCATTATAAATGTAATGATTTTTTTCCGAAGCTAGTCCCAGGTGTTACAATGACATATACCAGTGCTCATAATCATAAAAAAAATCATTTTAATCAACATTAACTAACTGTAAACATGTGCCCGGGAAAAAAAAAACGGTAAGCCGAACAATTCACCAATGCACATTTCTCGTTTCATATAAAATACATAGATTTTAATCAAATATATTTGAAAAATTAAATTTTTTATATTCATATTTTGTCATTTTCTATATAATCATGATTTCTGTTATATATTTACATAATATATCTACCTATATATTTGTTACGACGGTTCAACATATTATTTTATTTAACGATATAGCATGATAACGCAATTTAGCTGTTCACTCAAGAATAACCTGAGACTAAAAAATATAGAAAAATTTTGTATACATGAAAACAAAACACAAGACAATATTTTTTTCATCTTTGAGAAAAGGCAGATAAACAATAGAAGTAAAAACGAAAACCATTTTTCAATCTGGGACGGTCTTCATGCTTTGCAAATAGTTCCTCTCTCTATTCTAATATTTTCTTCTTTCTTCGCAACCTGTGTTGCCTTCATGTCTGCATGTCTTGAATACATTTGATAGAAAAAAAAATATATATATATTATTCGTGAGCATGAGTGTAATGAAAAAAAAATTAGATGTGATGTCGATCGATTTCACGCATGTTCAAGTTGGTGAGGAGGGTTACGATGGCAGCGAAGTGGAGGGTTGACCCATTTTAGTGACATATTATTATTATTATCTACATAGCTGAGAATTTTGTGTTATTCAATATTAAACCATAACTTTCAACTGTGTAATAATAATATATATGGGAATTGTTGCCATATCATATCTCCAAATCATTGCATGAGTAAAATATTTATAAAAGTGTGGACTAATTGCATCAACTTATTTGAAAATGCATGCACAACTATACACAGATACAAAATTTGTTTGGTATTTAAATTCAAATTAATTCTGATTCAATTTTTCGGATAAAAACAAATTTTTTTCGATATTATTTGCAGGAATAATCGTGAGTCAAACCAACAAGAAGAAATAATTTGTGTTATTAGACAATGGTGGGAATATGAGACGAAAATGAAGGTTAAATAAATAAATATCAATATTATGTATATGTTGACATGTAAACATACTTGTATATATATTTATTTATTTATTTGATTGGAAGTGAATATCGGTATTTTTTTATGGTAATTGCGGATTAATATTTCTTGCCGTGACTCAACCACAACGATGTCATTTTTTTCTTTTACGTTTGGAAAATAAAATTCTTCTTTGTTCATTTCATGATCGAAATTCAGGACGAGTAATGAGAAAATTGAAAATCTGTTCGCACAACAGTCTGCGAATTGTGTATATGAATAAAATCACGGCCACACATTTCGAATATAAGTCTGTTTTTAGTTAGAGAAAAATTTAATCGGAAGGAAAGAATAATAATAATAATAATGACGTTACGATTCTTCCATATAATAAGTGACAAACAAAAAAGAAGAAAAACAAATGATAATCGAAAGAAATAAATAAATAAAAATATTTGAGCCCGCCCCGTGTCTTCATACACTCCATATATATATAAAAAAAACATCCTTACGTGATCGTGATGTAAATAACATTCGAATGTATCCTTATATGCATTGGTCGCAAAAATTAATTATTGTCATTTCAATAAGGTTATCATGCGTGTTCGTGTAGTTTAGTCGTAAAAAAATTAATGGCAAGAGAAGAATTGAAACAAAAAATATTACACATATAAGTTTGAAAAAAAAAAAAAATAATAGATTATTATGTAACATGTGTATATGTAATATCTACACAACAAAAAAAGAAATAATTTTCTTTGCCGTTCTGTCTGCGTATGATTACATCGGGAAAATAGACTCATTCCCATTCATGAAAACACCGTGTGTAAAGATCTAAATATTCTATACATAGGTTACGTTGGCAAAAAAATGGAAGGAAGAAAAAATATAAGGAAGATATGAAAATTTTAATAAATTAATTACATACTAATGTTATACCATACATATATACATATACATATATGTTAAATAACGAAATAATTAATGTCATTGCGAGTCATTAAACAATAAAAGAAAAATAAGAAATAACAATATTAAAGAAAGATCAATTCCTAATTATCATAATTGAAATGAATACTTAATTAATTTGCACGAGAATGAGCGTCATTGAATTCGGTTAATGCGAATCGTATGTTTTTTTAACAAACCATATAGATATATGTTAATATCAATAACATGATGCATAATTCCAGGGGAAAAAACTATATGAATTGGCGGAGACGTAGTGTAAAAATGGTGCAGCACGCCTGTCGCTATTGATAACGTAGAAACATAGATATCATAGAAACAATAAAATGTCGCTCACGCCGTGTAAAAATGAAGAAAGAGTACAACCGTCATGTAATTCCTATAACCTACCCCTAATCCATTTGGCCCGAATGAATAGACTAATTAATCTAAGTATATAAACGTGCGTACCTGTCTATTGTGTGACACAAAATAAAATTGTATATTCATGCGAATCAACAATAAAAACAAATGAACAGAAGAGAAATAAAAATATGCAAGACTCGCTGGATCACGGAGATGCTGCAATCGTATGAAATTTCATTGGAAAAAAGCTGTAGAATGGTAACAAAATTAATACCGGAGGTAAGATCAACAAAAAAAAATCATCAGAAGCATGTATTATAAAAGCTTCGCATGGGTTCTCCATCGTTTCTTACTCAACTATCTTTTAACAAACTATTTCTTTACACACAATCCACATTAATTATGAATTCACATACAATTATAAGGAGAATATATATATTATTATATATATACCATTTAAACATCTTATTTAAATATTCTTCCATATCACAGATCATTGACAGTATACCCCGACAGACACATAACAATTATACAGTGAAATAAATGTGACATTTTTTATTTCAAATAATGATAAAAAATCGTTCCCTCAAACTAATACTATTTTTCCACTCAAAATCTTCAATGCCTGGCATAACATAATCTTTTTATTTGTTGCTTATATCATGAATATAATTATGATGAACGAATTTTCAGCAAAATTCATGCCGGATTCACCGCCAGCACAGCAGACTGGACCGGTTTATCAATATGGACCGCCACCAGGTGCTCCATTACCAGCACAACCTGGTGCAGTGCCTCCAGCACAAGGAGCCGGTGGTGCCCAAAGTGCTCCAGCTGCTTATGTTGGCCGACTCAACGAGGGAATCCTTCGAAGCGTCATGTGAAGACAAGTCTCAACGTTCGTAACAAGCAACTAATCCGTTTGATTTATGTGTCCCGTTTCTCGTTTAATTTTTCTCAATAATCTACATAATAGAGTGATGGAAGTAACGACAAAGAGAAGTTTGAAAGTGAATCCGGTGGAATACTGTAAATTATTAATTGTATAAAATAGAATATGTAGTTAATTATTTAAGGATATAACGTTCAGATTATGCAGATTATATTTGAAAAACGAAAACGCTAACAGTGAACTCTTACAATGTATACATCAATGTATATATGAAAAAATGTATGA
The DNA here is from genome assembly GCA_958496275.1 of Zele albiditarsus. Lineage (NCBI taxonomy): Eukaryota > Metazoa > Arthropoda > Insecta > Hymenoptera > Braconidae > Zele > Zele albiditarsus. The sequence goes on from OY292415.1 coordinate 9,376,712, forward strand.
TGCTGTTTGAAAAAACATTTGAGTTAAAATTTTTCATATATTATGACGACTAAGATCAGCGCTGGGAAACCCAAAGAAGAAAACAAAAAAAAAGTACTAACTGCATGAGATATATGATTATGTTGAGCGGGAGAGTGAAAAAATAATTGAGACGGAGTATTTAAACTTTTTCATTCAAATATGAAAACAATAAGACAACATCTCATAAACACATAATATACACACATATATGTGTGGATAAATTTGAAAATTCTTTTCAATTGTCGATCTTATGCACATTTTTTCAATGTCTCGCAAATTCCATTTCCTTCTCTTTAGTAACATTATAATTTTATTAGGGAAGAGATACAGTATTTGGACCATTTGTCATGAGGAAATATAAATAGTTCGAGTGAGTAATAAGAACAAAAATGATTATTATATTCAAATGATTTCGATTAATATAGGGGAAACACGTATACATATATACATCTAGAAATATATGATACAACCCACTCATGTATTCACCGCGTGACTATTTGTAATTGGATTGAAAATTTATCAATTATTATTATTATTGATTCCCGATTGCATCACGCCACTTTTTTAATATTTAGAAATCTCACGATAATCTGCGTATAAAAATATAGGCCTACAAAAAAAATTATTGCTTTGATGTATGAACACAATAAAGAATAATAAAATGTTAAAATTAAGATATAAAGATTGATTAGAAGATGCTTCGCATACTATGAAAAATACATTTGACGTGATGAACATGAAGAGACTGGCAAAAATGTCTTGCTGAAAAAAAATATTAAATTATTCATCATACTAGTCATTCGATTAATCTGATTAAAATTAAATATTGTGAAAAAAATATTCTTTTGATGTAAAAGTAGAACTATAATGAACTTGCCGAGAGAAGAAAAAATAAATCATGATTCCAGAATTGGCGTCGTTGACTTTTCTAAACACGAGTTCTTCACCTCAGAAATTTCTCCTCGTGTGACTACTGCGAGAAGTGTTATTATCCCTACGACAAAAATTTGATTTTGAATCATGAGTTGTCATCATTCAACAACATGACCTCATATTAAAATTTCTAAAAATCGTTTGACTACCATCAGCTACTATGTTTCAATCGAGCAGTATGAATTATTGAATTGAGTTTACCGACGCTGGTATCCAGCAGGTAGCGTCACGAGGCAATTCTCCAGGGTGTTTCAAAAATTATTCTCTATATTTATTATCAATAATTAACTTCCAATATGATAAATATTTCTTCGCAATATTGCGATTTTATTCGATGGTAACATAGAAGTTCCCTATCAATGTCTAGAGACTTTATTTAATAAAATCCTACATCGTGCGCAGAAAATTGGTAGGAAAAAAAGACATCCATTGCGCAGCAGCACCTCCTACATATAACTAATAAAGAACTAGGAAAGTTGTCGCTGGATCATTTGCGTATTCCGGTCGTTTTGTGCTTTCTGCTCACTTGACTGGCCATGATGTTGAGTGCCGTATCGAAAGCTGCCGCTGGGGCGTTGAGGGCCGTCAAACCCAATATTTTACCAAATGAAGCCAGCAAATTAGCGGGGGTTATTTCCGTTAACAGTGAGTAAAATATATTTAAGTGATAGAGTGTCTGGCTATAAAATCGAACATTTCATATCTCCCGGCCTATCACTCACTATTCAGTCACAATTTTCTTTACTCAAACACCCTGTATGACATGCTCCTTATAATCAATAAACATTACATCCATTCATTCAGACTGCTTATGTGTACCCAACAATCATCAATAGTTGAATATATTTGTTTTTTTAGTAAATTTATTCAGTTATATAATTGGATTTTCTATGCCACAGACGTTCCATCGTGTGCCAACATGGCCGCCAACTTTGCCTTATCCCATGTACGCTACCGAAATATTTCTTCATTATAATTTACCTTTGCCACGTTCTCCAATCATGTTCGCTATCCACACAATTTAATCATCTCATTTCACGAAACATCTCAGTCATGATCATATTTTTTTTTTTTTACTCCAAAATCTTCTAATCACAATATTTCTCTCATTGCCTCACGTCATATTTCTACTTTGTATTTGAAAAATTATGAGTGCACGACGGCCAATAGTGAAATCCGTAATTCAATCTTTGTAGCAATTACACAATTGAACAAAACTGCACAAGGCTCTGAGAATTTTGTTAATCGATAATTTCAACTGCGTTTTTTTTTCGCCCAAATGTCCTCTATATATCTAACCAACATTATTGGTTATGTAACATACACACCATTACCTAATAAATTCAACCTGATGTTTCATTGCGTTTATTTATTGACATTCACTGATTCATCTCGATGGAAATTATCTACCAAATATAAAAATTGGAATTAAGAATGAGAATTGATGACCTCAATTTTATTTATTATTTTTTTCTATTCATATTTAGAACGCGAATATGCAGCGAAAGCGGCATCTGGAAAGGGTGGCGTAGCACAGGGTCGCGTCGTAACAGTAATTGGTGCCGTCGTAGACGTGCAGTTTGACGATGCACTTCCACCAATTCTCAATGCACTGGAAGTACAAAATCGTTCTCCACGCCTCGTTCTCGAGGTAGCGCAACATCTCGGTGAAAATACCGTGCGCACAATTGCCATGGATGGTACTGAAGGTTTGGTGCGTGGACAGCCAGTATTGGACTCAGGATATCCAATTCGTATTCCCGTCGGTGCTGAAACACTTGGACGTATCATAAATGTAATTGGTGAACCGATCGATGAGCGCGGTCCGGTCAATACTGATAAATTGGCTGCGATTCATGCTGACGCACCAGAATTCGTTGACATGTCTGTGGATCAAGAAATTTTGGCGACCGGGATTAAAGTTGTAGACTTATTGGCTCCTTACGTGAAAGGAGGAAAAATTGGTGAGTGGAAAATTCATTATTGTCAGTAATAATGTATAAAATATATCTGATAGTACTGAAGCAATAGATGTCTTAATTTATTGTTCTGTGTTTTTTTAACAGGTCTCTTCGGCGGCGCTGGCGTAGGAAAGACAGTATTGATCATGGAACTGATCAACAACGTTGCGAAAGCTCACGGAGGTTACTCTGTGTTTGCTGGAGTTGGTGAACGTACACGTGAGGGTAATGATCTTTATCGTGAAATGATTGAGTCTGGTGTAATTTCATTGAAGGACAAGACGTCAAAGGTGGCGTTAGTATATGGGCAAATGAATGAACCACCTGGCGCACGTGCACGTGTCGCTTTAACTGGTTTAACTGTCGCCGAATATTTCCGTGATCAAGAAGGTCAAGATGTATTGCTGTTCATTGACAACATCTTCAGATTCACACAGGCAGGTTCTGAGGTATGTAAAAGAATAGTTGTTAAAAAAAAAATGAAAAAAAAACCAAAGCAAAGGAAGAATCAATTACAATTAAATCATTTCAATCTTTCTCAGGTGTCTGCTCTTTTGGGTCGTATTCCATCGGCTGTGGGTTACCAACCAACATTGGCAACGGACATGGGTACCATGCAGGAACGTATCACAACAACTAAAAAAGGATCAATCACGTCGGTGCAAGCCATCTATGTGCCGGCTGATGATTTAACTGATCCAGCGCCAGCCACGACATTCGCCCATTTGGATGCAACTACAGTATTGTCCCGTGGCATTGCTGAACTTGGTATCTATCCAGCTGTCGATCCTCTTGATTCTACATCACGTATTATGGATCCCAATATCATCGGTGCTGAACACTACAATATTGCTCGAGGCGTACAAAAAATTCTCCAAGATTACAAATCACTTCAGGACATTATTGCCATTTTGGGTATGGATGAATTGTCGGAAGAAGACAAACTCACTGTGGCTCGTGCCAGGAAAATTCAAAAATTCTTATCCCAGCCATTCCAAGTCGCCGAAGTATTCACTGGCCACGCTGGTAAACTTGTGCCACTCGCTGAAACAATTAAAGGATTCCAGAAGATTTTGGGTGGTGAACTCGATCATTTGCCCGAAGTTGCGTTCTATATGGTTGGGCCAATTGAAGAAGTAGTTGCCAAGGCTGAAACGCTTGCGAAACAATAAATATGAAATATTCTCGTCATCAATAACAACACTGAGTTGATGATGAAAAATTAAGTAATTCGATCATTGAAATTTAATAAAACTAAAGTACCAAGCTCATCGTTCATCAGTCGTAATAATTTTTTGGCATCAATAAATAATTGAAATAACGATTTTTAATGCCAGAATGATCTCCCAAATGAGTTTAGTCAATCTGATGATCGCCGATCTTTCGTGTAATTACGTTTGATGAGTTTATTCGCGTTAAGCACAAATATAGTTGAGGCGAAGATTAAGGCGGTAGAGTCAATAGCTCATTCTATTCTAATTTATTTTGGTTGAATTTGGAAGATCATTTTGTGCTTTGCTGCCTTTGACAAAATAAAGAGAGCAATCGATAATCAAAGATAATATTATGAAATGTTTTATTGAAAATGCTCTGTTTAACGTTGTCATATGGTCAGAAACAATTGTTATTCATTCGGACAAATGTATACTACGCGTAATTATATTCCGTATTGTATACTTAGTATGGTAAATGAGAGAAAATAAATGATAAAAAAAAACGAATAAATTTATTTCGATTTATTAAAATATCTTCTTTAAAAATATGCTTTTTCTTAAATATGTTGATTTTACTCAATAATATAATAGACGTATTAATTTTTCTCGACATTATTTTTTTACTCAGAAGTTTATCAGCGGCGTGGTTTGTCTGTAAGTGTCCTTTAGCATCTATAATTGACAAAGAAACAATTAATAAAACACGTGAGTAACAGATATGTTGACAACAAGATGAGAATACGAATTTTGCACACAATTTTAGCTCCGCATTTCTATATTTGATAATACCAACCATATTTTATTAAACTGTTTCTCTCACCTGCCACTGTTCGACTTCCAATGTTAAAATATTCTGCAGTTTACCATTCTCACCCATATCTGTTGCGCGATTTTGCATTTCTCTACTAGCTGGCGTCACCACTAGTGTCCCCGAATCGTCTACAATTATTGAAAATACATAAGATCTATTATCATTTCATTTTATTACGACATTCGAAGAAAGATGTAATTACCCGTGCTGAGCTTGATACGTCCATCGCGCACCAAAAATGAAACATGGAGCAAATTCTCAACAGTTTTACCAAAATCTCCAGGATCCAATATTAATTGAAAAAAGTCTATTGGCTCTGAATTTGCTCTGTACAATCGATTGATAAGTTTTGCAATGAGTTGCACTGTTTTTTCAATAGCCTTTTCCTCTTCTTCCAATTGGACAACGTTCTCTGGCCTTTGAATTGGTGCTTGAGACAGTCGTTGACTGGCTGTCCTACGTTCTTTTCTAGCTTTCACTATTATTGGCTGCTCTGACAAATTCATCCAGTCCAAAAGACAAGTGTAGTTTGCTGTGGTCTTGAAGTGAGGTAATTCATTCTCCAAAATTGACCAATTTGGCTCTACCAATGTAGTATCTGGTAAGTTTTCCACGAAGCTCAACTTTGAAAACACAAAAAGATGCAATGATTTACTTCGATATGGATGAACCTTCCGTAATGGTGTTTTTCAATGCTCGAATAATTGTTGCCATTATTCCTTATTTCATTTCGATTTTACCAGTTTTTCAACGAATTCAATTTTGTTGAACGCGCTGCATTCTTGAGTCAAACTATGAGTACACGTTCTAATAACCATAGAGGATACACTCATCACTTCTGAGTCCATGACAACTTGATCTTGATTGCCAACTATGAATAAAAAACATTTATCACCATAGATTGGTATTTCCATGCATATCTTTTTCTGTCTGTATACATAATTTTTTTTTACTGAAGTGGCAATTAATTTTACCTTTCTCATCAAGACTTGCATCTTCGTGTATATCATCAGCCTCCCTGAACACGTCTTCCAGCGTGTAAAGCGCACGGGCATCAGTATTTTGTTCTGTTGATAACGAGATAAATGACAAAATTGAATTACATTCTATTTGATTCTCGATTGAGAGTCCGAGAAACCATGACCAATTGCAATAAAATCTTACGAAGGGTCTGAGTTCGCGTAAGCACAGTTCTCAAAGCTTGTTTGCGTTCTTTTGGCGATCTATATATACTATGCCTTGAGCACTGTGATCCTTGAGTGCGTGGCGATGAACTCGTCGCTGACATCTTTCCTCCCTGGAATTACTGGATCTTCGAGCTAAAATATCCTATGCTAACTAAATCCTAATCTCACAAGTCATGAATATCGACATAGGTTCAATAATTCCAATTCTCAGCGTATTTGCAGGTTATATTCGGAATTCGTAAACAATAAAACAACAAAACAACGACAATGAAAAAAAAAGACGAGAAATGTTCGCACGCGCTAAAATTGCATGTGAATTGTTTTCATGCATAAGAACATCATATACATAAATGTATACTTTGTGCAAAATGGATGTACCTATAGATACGATAAATAAGGACTCGAACGTGGCTTCACTAGCAGTGCACTGCAGAACATAAAATTTATATATATGTATTACATGCCATAGATCCGCCAATATTCAAATTCATACAATATCATAATTAAATAACAATTGACCATAATTACAGCATAATTATGAGTATATGTGTATATATTACCATGATATCCGATGTAAATGAATGAAAATGAAGCTTTAAATTATATGACAAATTCAAAAAATTTATATCTGGACACTTGAAATATATTATATTTCTTAACCCCCATCTACTGACGTCATATCGTTATGCCTTCTAAAGACAAACGACACAAATTCTAACCAAACTATGGCACATTGACAGTTCTCCATGATTCAGTCACTCCAGTGCATTATTAATAAATATTCACATTTATGTACACATGTGATTGTGCGATGATAAATTGAGTCAACGATGAACGATACCACAGATAAGGTACTTAGTTTTCGCACAAAATATTTCATATAATCTGTTAATCCAAAAAATTTTACGTGGTATAAATGTGTTGAGTGATTGTTTTTTTCTTGCATATTTTTCAGGGTAATCAGGACGAGGCTGATTGCGAGGTAGACGAAGTAGAACCAAGATTGAAATACGTTCGACTGCAAAATGACATCAAAGATATCTTGAAAAATGACGCGGCGAGCTGCATCGCCGTTCATCCGAAAGTATTATCAAATAAATCAGTCACACTTCACGCAATGACAGTTGATGTTTATTCACCAAGTGGATATCCAAATCATTAATATACTATATTTTCCATTGTTGCTAGTTCCTGTGTTTGGGCTCACATTGGGGAAAAATCCATCTTCTAGACCACCAAGGCAACAATATTGAATCTAAAACTCTTCAAGCACACACGCTTGCAGTGAATCAAATATCAATCGATCAAAAAGGGGATTATATAGCTTCATGCAGTGATGATAACAAAGTATTCATTTATGGCCTATACACACGTGAAAATAATCACAAAATGAACATGGAACGTCAAGTGAAGAGCATTGGCATTGATCCAAATTACTCCAAGAGTGGAAACAGCAGAAAATTCATCACGGGCGATGATAAATTGATGCTATATGAAAAATCATTTTTGGCACGAATGAAATTGACGGTGTTGTGCGAAGCTGAGGGTGGTGTAAGAGCTGTAGCATGGTCAGGACAATTTGTAGCATGGGCATCTGATACTGGTGTGAGAGTTTACGATTTGAATGCGCGATGCTCACTAGGTTTGATGAAATGGGAACGAAGATCTGATGCATTGCCCGAGCATTATCGATGTAATTTGCGTTGGAATGGTGAACGTACATTATTAATTGGATGGGTTGATACAGTTAGAATATGTAGAATACGTAAACGTTCAACGCAGGAGATGATTAATCGTGATGCGCCTGAACTTATCGTCGATCCTATTTCGACATTTCAAGTTGATTTTTTTATATCTGGAATTGCGCCATTGGAGAATCAACTGGTATTACTGGGCTGTTTAAAGGCGCCAGATGATAATGGAATGAGTCAACGCCCAACATTACACGTGGTGGAACCGAACGCTCAGGACTTCATTCCAATTCACGCAAACTATCTAACATTACGTGGTTATACTGAATATAATTGCAATGACTATCATTTAGATTGTTTAACGGACGAAAATCGTTTTTTTATTGTAAGCCCAAAAGATATTGTTGTCGCATCGTTGTATGATGTTGATGATCGTATTGAATGGCTATTGTCTCATAAAAAATTCGAACAAGCTCTGGAGGCTGTAATATTAGATGATGGTAAAGATTGTAAACGGCATACAATGATCAACGTTGGACGCGTTTATTTGGATAATTTATTGTCGTGTGGAAAGTACGATGAGGCTGGAAAATTATGTTTAAAAGTATTGGGACGGGACAAAAAATTATGGGAGGAGGAAGTATATAAATTTGCACGGGTGCATCAGTTACGATCGATTTCATCATATTTACCGCGTGGTGATGTTACTCTTGATCCTCTTATTTATGAAATGGTACTCTATGAATATTTGAAAATGGATCCAGATGGATTTCTTCATTTGGTCAAAGAATGGCCGCCGAAATTATATACAGTTGCGGCAGTCGTTAATGGCGTGTTGGAACATCTTTTGGTTCATAATCAAAGGCAAAATGTTTTACTGGAGGCATTGGCGATACTTTACAGCCACGATGGAAAATATGATAAAGCATTGGCCATGTATTTGAAGTTAAGACACAAGGATGTATTTCAATTAATTCAGAAACATCAATTATACAATTCAGTTTATAATATGATTGAGGGATTGATGGATCTTGATAGTAATCGTGCCATACAATTTTTCCTCGATAAGGATCGCGTTCCGGCTGATATTGTCGTTCGAAAATTATCCAATAATCATCGATATTTATATTTATATTTGGATGCATTGGATAAAAGCGATACAAAAGACTCAAAGGGAAAATATCATGGATTATTAGTTCGTTTATATGCAGATTATTCCAGAGACAAATTATTACCATTATTGAGACGCTCTGATAATTATCCGATACAACAAACCCTCGATATTTGCAGTCAACGACATTTTTATCCAGAAATGGTTTATTTGCTCGGACGAATTGGTAATACATCAGAAGCACTTGCTCTTATGACACGAGAATTAAATGATATGGAGAGTGCAATTGCGTTTTGTCAGGAGCATGACGATGAAGAATTATGGAATGATCTTATAAATTATTCCTTGAATAAATCGGAGAATATAACTTTTTTACTACAGAAGATTGGTACATATGTTGATCCACGTTTAATGGTACAAAGAATTCAACCGTCAATGGAAATTCCTGGATTGAAAAAGGCTCTAGTTAAGATGATGTGCGATTACAATTTACAGGTGTCAGTTCAAGAGGGATGTAAAAAAATTTTATCTAATGATTATTTTAATCTTCATGAACGTTTAGTTAGATCACATCAAAAAGCAATATTTGTTGATGATGATCAAATGTGTGGTGCGTGTCACCGCAGAGTTATTGTTAGAGATCCGAGAAATCTAGTCGTGTTTTATTGTAAACACATGTTTCACGAGGAATGTTTACCGAACTTTGAACAAGTAGAAAATTGCGTTATTTGTAATCCGCAGAAGCAACAAATTTCTGGTGCTATCTGAAATTTATTATTCATATAGGGCAATACATCGCATTCACACACACAAAACATAATTTCGAATACGTTTGTATATATGATTATATATATATAAACAAAAGTATATTTATCATTGTCGCTTAACAATAATGTAAAATATTAATCTTCCTAGGCTTCATAATCTTTTTTAATTGGAGAATTATTTTTTTATGCTTAAAGAATAATAATAATTGAACGATACTAAGAAACATATGCATGAATGTCGCACCTTTAAAGAAGTGCGGTCATTTGTGGATTCAAATCCGAACAACGCGATAAATCATTTTGACACTTCACGAAAAAGTAGGATGAAAATAAACGCGAATTTTTAAGAAATATAATCAATGGTACAATAAAATGATATTCAAACATGCATAAATGCATTGAAAATTTCAATCTTGGCACCCTATTGCAGCGTCATCTGTGAAAAACAAAAGACATCTAAACACTCTTGCTTTTATGACTTAGTTGAACATAACCTCAAAATGTTCCACACAACATAATCAACAAATGAAACAATTCTGTATCTAATGTTTACGGTTAATGTTGCAAAAAACAAAACGTACTTGCGACGTGGAAAGAATCTGTAGAGGTTAGGCATATCGTTTGTTCAACAATGGCGGGTCATGATAAAAAACCGGTAAGACGGAGTAGATCGCGTGAACGCGAACGTGAAAGAGACCGTGAACGTGAACGTGAACGGCGAGACCGTAGACGTTCGAGAAGTCGATCAAAGGATCGTAAAAAAGAACGCAAACGTTCAAGATCTCGTGAACGTGATCGTGATCGCGAGAGATCACGTGAAAGAGATCGTGAGAGAGGACGTTCAAGAGAACGTCGGGATCCAAAAGATAAAATCCAAGAAAAAAATCGTAAGCCAAGTCCAATATTTATTATTGATGATGAAACGAAAAAAGAATCCAAACAACAGCAGTCACAGCAGTCATCGACGTCTGATTATAATAAAGACGATGATGATGAGGGCGAAGGCGAGGCAAAGACGAAAAATGTTGGGAAAAAAGAACCACTGAGTCTGGAAGAATTATTGGCGAAGAAAAAAGCTGAAGAGGAGGCACGAGCGAAGCCGAAATTTCTCTCTAAGGAGGAACGTGCTGCAATAGCGTTGAAGAAACGTCAGGAGGAGGTCGATAATATAAGGAAACAGCAGGAGGAAGAAAGAAAAGCATTCGGCCAGAATGAAACATCTTCAATGTCGAAAGATCGTGAATGGGACGATAGAGATAGACGACGTGAAAATCAGCGACTTCGTGATGAAGAGGTGAAGGACAAGGATAAGGAAAAGGAAGTTGAGGCTATTAAAGAACGTTATTTGGGGTTGATAAAGAAAAAACGTCGTGTTCGTCGTTTAAATGATCGCAAATTTGTCTTCGATTGGGATACGAGCGAGGACACATCTGTCGATTATAACAATATATACAAAGAACGTCATCAAGTGCAATTTTTTGGTCGCGGAAATTTAGCGGGTATTGATATTAAAGCCCAAAAACGCGATCAGAGCAAATTCTATGGTGAATTATTGGAGAAACGCCGTACAGAAGCAGAAAAGGAGCAAGAGAAGATGCGATTAAAAAAAGTTAAACGAAAAGAGGAAAAGCAAAAATGGGATGATCGTCATTGGTCAGAAAAAGCATTGAATGAAATGACCGAACGCGATTGGCGAATATTCCGTGAAGATTACAACATAACGATAAAGGGTGGACGAATACCCGATCCAATTAGATCTTGGAAAGAGTCCGGATTTCAGAAGGAAATTCTTGATATTATTGATAAAGTTGGATATAAAGATTTGACGCCAATTCAACGTCAAGCTATACCAATCGGTTTACAAAATCGAGATATTATTGGAGTAGCTGAAACCGGTTCCGGTAAAACTTTGGCATTTTTGATTCCTTTACTACTTTGGATTACGAGTTTACCAAAAATTGAAAGACTGGAAGAGGCGGATCAGGGTCCGTACAGCATTATTTTAGCACCAACACGTGAATTGGCGCAACAAATTGAAGAAGAAACAAATAAATTCGGTCAGCCATTGGGCATAAGAACAGTGGTTGTAGTGGGTGGACTTTCAAGGGAGGAGCAAGGATTCAGGCTACGCATGGGATGTGAAATCGTTATTGCAACACCCGGACGATTGATTGATGTATTGGAAAATCGATACCTCGTTTTGAATCAGTGTACATATATTGTATTGGATGAAGCTGACAGGATGATTGATATGGGTTTCGAGCCCGACGTTCAGAAAATATTGGAATATATGCCAGTGACAAATTTAAAACCCGATAATGAAGATGCCGAGGATAAGGAAAAATTATTGGCCAATTATAATACTAAGAAAAAGTATAGGCAAACTGTCATGTTTACCGCTACTATGCCCGCAGCAGTTGAACGTTTGGCAAGAACCTATTTACGTCGTCCAGCAGTAGTTTATATTGGTAGCGTAGGAAAACCAACTGAAAGAACGGAACAAATCGTGCATATTATGGGCGAGCCAGACAAACGTCGGAAGCTCGTTGAGATTCTTAGCCGTGGTGTTGAACCGCCTGTCATTATCTTCGTTAATCAAAAGAAGGGTGCCGATGTACTTGCACGTGGTTTGGAAAAACTTGGGGTAAGTATTCACTATTATATCGAGATATTCATAGTGAATAATAATTCTCTTCAAATATCACTTTGTAAACTTTCAGTACAATGCTTGCACACTTCACGGTGGTAAAGGCCAGGAGCAGCGTGAGTACGCTTTGGCATCGCTCAAAAGTGGAAGTAAAGATATCTTGGTGGCAACAGACGTTGCCGGTCGTGGTATTGATATTAAAGATGTGTCTATGGTAATCAATTACGACATGGCGAAGACGATTGAAGGTAGGTTTAACACATCTTCGAATCATCAAAATTGTGTACAGCATTTTCTAATTCTTTTCACATTTTTTTAGATTACACCCATCGTATTGGTAGAACTGGTCGTGCAGGCAAAGCTGGATTGGCAATATCGTTTTGTACAAAAGAAGACAGTCACTTATTCTACGATCTTAAGCAAACAATACTTTCTAGTCCAATATCAACGTGTCCACCTGAATTACTCAATCATCCGGAAGCGCAACACAAACCCGGAACGGTCGTCACTAAGAAGCGACGCGAGGAAAAAATATTCGCTTAATTCAAAGGTTCAAAATGATTCTTTTATCTGTTATATTACTTTAATCAATAACAATTGATGAACACCAACAACGTAGGAATATTATTAATTCTAAAGATCACAGTTATATAGGTATATTAATTGGCCGGTAGGTTGAGGAATTCTTCTTTTGTTTCCTCAATTAACACCATTGGAAATTATCACTATTATAATTAATCAACAGATATTGTTGCCATTTTGTGTACTATGCCGGTGGCGAAGGTGGTATAACATAATTTGGATCGTCAACCTTACACTCTTCATCATAATCAGTAGGAACAAGAGGCTTCACTAGTTCGACGAATTTCTCTAATGGACAATTTGTTTCACAGCCTGGAATTGTCAATGGACGTGCTTTGTAGTAGGGCGAATTTTTCTCAAACATTAGTACACTCCATTTTCCGTGGTCTTCATGAAGTTCCACCATCAACATGCAATTATAATCGGGATCCTTCCCATCCCAAACATTTAAAGTCGACAACACATTTACCAATGTATTGTCGTGGGCAATGTAAGCAAACATTTTCCGATCACGCGGTTCTAATGTGTCCGTTGATTTATCCATCATTTTATACATCATTTTTTTGACAAACGGACCTCCCGCCAAACGCTTCAATAATTCATTGTAGCAATTCATTGAATAGCTGAACGTTGCAATTGATTGTAGCTTCTGGGGGTAATGAGGTTGAACCCAGTCCGGGATGTCAATTCCCATTTCCTCCTGTAGGAACACATTTTATATTCAATTTCAATTGATAATTTTAATTATTCGCAATTGCTCATCAAAATAACGTTTCAAACCTCTGCTCTGAGAGTAGCATAAAGATTTGCAACATCACCCGGGCTGTTCATTGGCCAACCTGAATTTTTTTCCAAATCTTCATAAAGTTTCCGATTTTCATAATTCATTTTTTTAACTCTGGTGTCATTCTCTACTCTCATTCGCTCCATCGTCAGCTTGGGACATGCGTTCCATATGATCAATAACTGTGAATAAAAATATGGAGTATAAATTTTAGAGAACAGAAAAATTTCGGAAAACATTTTTTTTTCTAAACAAATATTTTTCAATTAAGAGTTACTTTTTTCCCCATAGATCTATGAATTGACTTACACGGTCTTCGGGTCTTGTCCAGTAATTAAGTACAACTGGCTGCCAGTCCACACCAGGTCGGAAAGTCTGCTTCTCATTTGGCTTCCACAATGCTGATGAGAGTATCATTGCAGTCATTTTTGTTCTATCGGCCGAACTGGTTTGCAGCCAAAATCTATCAGGATTATATTCTCTACCCAAAAATTTGTCATAACGATTGCGAAGATACAGTCCCTGATCGTAAACGTTCAGCCGTCCTTTCTATGGAAAAAAATGAATGAAAACACAAAAAAATCAATTGCAACGATAAACTGAAAAATAAAATTCTATGAATGGATCTCACATTAAAATTACAAGTGGATGGTTTTAAATATATTTCTTTTCCTTTGTACTTTCATACTCACATTTGTCAGTTGACCCCAACCGTAGGGTGCCATCGTTGAGTTAATATTTGGATCATTTGGATATGTGTCCACAGGTGACCTCTGCCCATGTCTCATCAACTGTGTTGGATTTTTTTTTTTTTTCGTTATAAAATACAAGAGGATTAGAATAACATACAAACAAATTCAACGAAAAGCATATGAAAGACAATTTAAGTCATGAACTTTGGGCCCATTGTACGAGAAAATAAAGGGCAATGGTTGTGCCAAGTATAAGCAAAAGAGTCACGCAAATATTTGTAATAATTGTACATAATAACGCTCTCACACACATTCAATATAAATTAAAGATACGGTTTTCGTTACAGAGATATGACAGAAACAAAGTGTCATGGAAATACTGAATGTCGTTTTGTTTCCGTCTCTCATTTTTTCCAATATTAATATAGGTAATATAAAAACTCACGATTGTGACTTGTCGAAGACTATCCTGACTTACTTCCGTCTCAGTCTTTTGCTGGCGTTGCGTGTTATCTCCATTAGACAAAGGCAGACCTTGACGATGGAACATTGGCGGGAAATAAATTGAAATTTACATGTATATGGAATAAATTTTTTTATCTATTCTAAACAAATGCTTTGAAATTTTTCAATTACCTGTCGTAACGCCAATAAAGGCGAGGCTTGCGCATATAATTTTGATGGTCGACATTGGACTCACTTCTAGAAGATAAAGAGAAAGATAAATCGAAAAAATTTAGTAGCACGTTTTGCATTCGCGCCTAAAATATCATGGGTTTGTTGTCAAACGCGATGGAGATCGTGCTAACACTGGAGAGTAAGTCGCCGCAACTCGCGACTTAGATAAGATTCTCCCCACTCTATAATTGAAAAAAAGAAAAAAAAAATTTTTTACTCAAGCTGTCTTTGTCAGTTGCTTGTTTCACTTATTCATCCTACCTCACAATGCCACTCACTTATATCCATGTTATTCCTAGACTGACAGTGTTTTATATAAATTATTCATTCAAGTAAATTAATCCATTATTTGTGTAATGTAGCATATATTTGTGCGTGTAAAGTACCAATTCACCTTGAATTTTTAATAAAAAATGATTGTACATGACGAGGAAGCAAAATTTCCACAATGAATATGAAGAAAACTATTTAATTTATTATTGAAATCCAATACTTATTATAACCACATAATATATTAACTACTTGTCTCATGTTCATCAACGTTTTCCACATTTTATGATAATTTGTTTGATTATGCGATTATAAATACACAAACATAATTCAATTTAACTCTCCCATATGTTCTTGAATGTCAAAATAAGGTTGTACAATGATTTAAAAGATAAAATATATACCTCTTTTGGCATTGTGTCGTTTCAACCTTATCTTCTAATCCATCATTTCACCACCAAGGTGTCGTTACAAACATTAACAATAATGCTAGCTTTTGCCACAAATGAATAAAAATATGGCAATATCAACGAATGTAAGCATGAAAAAATTCATTACTACATATACACTGAATAATTTGGATGACAACAACCTATTTAAATTATCACGCGATAGTGAAACTAAACTAATAGGACTCAACTGATATACAAAAGTCCAATTTATTATCCGGATATTACCTTGGTATATTTTAAGAGTCACATGCCATATCTGTCTTATCACTTAAAAGTTACCTGCCAAAAATAGAACGTTTATTATTCTCTCTTTTCAAACATTGTTCACCTCTAATAAGTTCGACATTATTTTTAATTATACAAAAAATTTTTTCGGTCCTGATTTGCATGATGGAACATAAATATTAGGTAGTGCTATCCAAAAGATAAAAACTCATAAAACAAGATTTTTTATTCTTTCAGTGTCATGCATGTTATGTATACGCAATACAATGATTAACAATGACCCATTACATAATTATAATTAGATACTACATTTGATAAGCAAAGTCATGAAAGTTATTGCAGATACTATTACGACATAATCATGTTGCGAATTAACATCTCCAATATATACATCCTACAAAAATATAATAATTGACTGTAAAATTGAAAAATCAATTGTGTGTGAATTATATTCTCTTGTTCTCGATATTTTCTATATATTCAAATAGACATATCGCGATTTTGTTTTATTTTCTCGACCCATTTCTCCAGCTCATTTCTCATCATCGATCGTCAATTATTTCCAATAAATAAATAAATCACTCTCTTCATGGTAACGCAATTAGATCGCAACAAACGGGTACTGCCATTTACATTGGCTTCTCTTCATTGAAATAATTGTTCTGATTCAATAGAGATAAAGTTAATTAATGAGAGTCCACGAGGATTTTTCAAACATCGAAGACAAGGAGAAATATCCATTAATCGTGGATCGTCTAAGTGAGGGTGGCGGGGCTGGTGGAGGTCAAGCTGTGGCCGCTAAGACAACCCGGAAGTCACGTCGACGGAAGCCTAGAAGTGCTACGAGCGACGTCAAGGTTTGATTATACAATCTCCAGCAAAAAAAAAATCACCGTGGGAATGAGAAACAACAATATAAACCAAAAAAAAAATATTAGTCTCATGAATTTTTTCAAATTTAATATATACACTATTGGTATATACTCTCAATTAACTAGGCCAGGGCAATGACGAATTCATCATCAGGTGAAGGAGGACGCGAATCAGTCAAATTTGGTGATCATACCCGCCAAAATCATCCGGCACAATCAAATTCAGCGCCGCATATACAAAGCCAAGGTGCTATTGCCGGTGGCAATCACGTTACTCTGAGGCCTAGATCACTCTATACAGCGCACAGTTATCATCCAGCAACGGACGCAGCTAATTTCCAAGTCAGTTGATGAATCATATATCAGCCATATTCAATTCAATGTTTTTTATTCCGAGAACAATTGTTTGTCGCTGTGAGAAAAGAAGTTAAGCGAGGAGATGGGAAATGAAAACATTCATATGTCATTTAATTCAACTGGAAGAGAAGTGGGAGTCAACATAAATAAATGCGAGATGTTCCATTATTTTCCGCATAATAATCCAGGGATATTGTGGGGCATTGAAAAAAAAAAATTATTTCGAGTTGACGCAAAAATATTTGCGAATATTTGCCTCAGACTTAGTATTGTAAAAATCGACCGATAATGTTTTGAGATAATGATTCTTAATACTCCAGCCACGGTCAAAGATCTGACCAGATGACATGAATGCTGATTGCATAAATATTTTGTTGTAGCGATTCAATGAATTTTCTAAATACCTGGAGACACCGCCGGTGGAACAATGGACATCGATGAGCGGCGGTGGTGGTATTGGTGGCGGAAACGGTGGTGCTCCATTCGCTGGTCCAGGTGCAGTTTGGCGACAACGTAATCCAAAACCACCAATTATTGCTCCATACTATGGCGCCGATGATGCGTGTATTTATTCGGAAAACTGGCGGGAACATGATATGGATGCATCAGTTGGTGCAGTTGCAACACCACACGGCACGATATCGTTGAGACTCCATAATCGCATTCGCGTTGATATGACAATTGATCGTGCAGTTCGTGTCATTAATTTCAAGGTGACGATAATATATACTATATATTTTTTCATGATTCCACTTGTCCAAATTTCAGCTATTCACTATAGAATCCAAAAATTTAGTGCCGTAAAATCATTGCAGACGTTAATTCAAATGATATGTTTGTCATGATGGACTTTAATTTGTTGTAGAATAATATTGTATTGTCTTTGAGTGGGTCGGGTTCGGCAGCGGCCCTTCTGCATCCAAATGGCAGGATTTATCAATATGGATCGCGCGTTGAAATTCTGGCTCACGATGCCCATGGCAATAGCAAGTTCGTTCATATTCAATTAATCACATTAAAGAAAAAATTATCATCTTTCGTGAAACTCACCAACGATTGACAATAGGTATGCCAAAATGTGGTATAAAGGCGTGAGTTTTACCTCTGAGCAATGTGCACTGGTGTATTTAGTCGATGCTGCCGGAACTCGCACAACTACAGATTCCTTTTCAGACATGAGTCAGGTGAGATATTAATCACCATCACAAAACAAATCGAAATCTTGGAACCTTACTAAGTTATACCTCCCTTGTAGTCATTCAAATATTTCATCATTCATTTGAAATTGTTTCTTAGGATTTCTCTCTTAGCGTCTTCTATTCAGAATCACGCCACGGTCCAGCGTGTTTACAAGAAGCAACAACCGCATTAGGCGCTGCTCAATATTGGTCAACAGATGAAGGAGTGGAAAATTGGATCATCAATAATGTTCGAGTTTCCCAAACCCAGGATGGACTCGTCAGGTTAGCTCTAAAATAAGATAAACCCAAATTGTTGTATAATTTTCTCACTTCAATGATTACAAATAATTTTCTTATATATTAATTGATAGTACTCTTTTATGTGTTTTATTTCAGAATCGCCAGGAACAGTAATAAATATCAATTGAGAACTTCACCAAGTAATGGTACTGCATCATTGACCACCCCTTTTTTACATTGCACCGCATCACTGGGACAAACATCGCATCTATTCGTGCGACGTGGTGAAAGACGTATGCATTACGATGGGACAAGTTTCATTGTGAGAAATGCTGGACACAGTGCCGGATTTGATGACAATAATCAGCTAAAAGTTTATTGATTCCATATTTTGCACAATTGAGTTTCAATAATTATTCATCAATTTTTTTTTCCATTTTCTATATTTTTCATTATGATCAATTGTGTCTCAAATCGAATAAAAATAATTTGAATTGTTGAAGAACCTTTTCTCCTCTTTCTTTCATAATTGGTATGCGTCCTCATCGTCAGACTCGTCTGATGAGTCAGTGTCATCACCACTATCAAGTTTGATTCGATGTCCATAAGAATTAACATCTCCCGATGTCGAAGGAGAATTACCTAGCATTGCACTTTCATTGCTTGATGATGAGGCGCTATTACTATTTACGTTTTCTAATTTTTTTATTATATTCATCAGCCTCTTATCCTCATCCATATCAAAAACTTTGGGCACTAAATTCGCCGAAAATTTTGCAAGCTTCTGTTTTTCCGTTAGATATAATTGGTTTGTCATTGCAATATTGTCAAATATTTTGGTCCATTCGTTTTCTTTTCTTTGTGACTGTGTAACTCGTGGGTTCCCCCTCATGAAGTCTTTCAGCAAATAATAATTCTCTAATCCACGCTGATGTAAGAGAAAAACATTTTTAAATTATATTACAGGTGATAATAACGATTTTGTCTTTGTGACGGTGAAAATGTAAAAAAAATGATAAAATCTTAACCTCATGCTCAGAACAAACATGAGCGAAAGCGTTCTTCTCAATTAATTGTTTGAGGATATATATAGCCTCGTATTCCTTATCATGATAAATTTCACGCTGAAGTTTGATAACATTTTGCCATTCGGTGTCAATCATTCGTATTTTCGGTTGCGAAACTGGCATCGTGAAAAAAAGGCCGTACAAAAGATAAATACCACCAATTTTTGCTTTATACGACTTGTTGGGTGAAATAAATTCTTTGGCAATATCCAGAGCTTCTTCAGCGAATTCAACCAATTCTGAATGAGTTGCACGTCCACTAAAATAATATTTATTGCAATGTTGATGTTTAGTATACGTATATATATGTACCGTTGTTTTTCAGAAACAAATAAATTCATAACTCACGAAAAAACACACGAAAATTTCATGTTATTCCAAATTTTACAGAAATTTTGGAATTTTATATCGTCTAATTTCTCAAATTTTGAAATCAATTCCATGCAATCCTCCCTAAATCCCGCAGCGACATAAAAATTCTCGCACGCATTCATCATGATATTTGTTTGCCTTCTTATTACGAAATATTTAAGACTACATAAACGATAATACACCCGTACAATGAGCACATATATTTATAAATCACTATGCTATTATAACCTATTCCATAATATTTTAGATAGGCTATGACTATGATTGGTTATAATTTTATCTGCAGAGGTGAGTATGCACGCGCTATGGAATTGGCGGGAAAACATTTCGAACCAATCGTTTCGCATTCTTCATTTTTTCTCCCCTCGTATGGTTCACATACATAGGTGTCCATGTATATTTTGCGCGTGAATTTCCTATTTTTATATGCGCTCTGCAAGTACCTTTTTGATAATGTTAAAATCACAAGTATTTTTCTCTATTAATAAACTTGAATTAAATTGTTCGATCTGCATTTCCACATTGACGATTCATTACAAAATTGTTTACACCTTTTGCTTTATTAGAGCGGGTCAATAGAGGTTTGAATGATAATTTAATATAAATTACAGGAAACCACGTGATCAACCGAGAAATCCATGATGGCGCCGCTCGTGGCAGCTGTCGACCGGAAGATATAGGTTATATGTCCCAACCAATCTTCAGTTTGTTATTCTTTATCATTGAAATATTGTTAAAATTGATGGAATAGCAATAAATTTTTGGATACTATGATAACGGGAAAGTGATAAATTAGATTAAAAGCGTTGGGTAAATAAATATCCCACGTGTAAAACAATCATCGTCATTAAATAATGGCGCATAATCCTGATACTGTTGACGAGGACCTCATCAAGGAGATAAAAGCGCTATTATGGGGCAATAATGTTAAAGAAGATGTATTCAATCGATGGGCACAAGGTTTAATACGCATCTTTTCTTTCATTCTTCATTAACAATAAGTGCAAACCTAAAATATATTGTTGACAAATGAATGGAATGATTTTGTAGGTTTTCAATTTTCTACTGATGAGCCAACGGCATTAGTTCAGTTGGAGGGCGGACCTTGTGCAGTTATCGCGCCTGTACAGGCATTTATTATTAAGGATTTGCTATTGAAAGGAGCGCCTAATACATGGAAAAACATAACAACTGATGAACAAGATGAATTGTTAGTGAAAGCTGCAACAGAGATTATTTCACATGCAGCAGATTCACAATTTCCAAGATATTCATTAGTAAACTTCGATATTAATGACGTGACAATATTACCTAATGGTGAGTTATCACAAACAGTGTCATCGTCGTTGCAACAAATGTCAGATGAAACGGAAAGTAGTGAAAAACCCGTAGGCGCCTCCGCCACGACAATTGTTTCATCGAAATCAACATTTGATTCAAATTATTTTCATTCGAGATTGAGGATATATGCCACAATGAGCCTCGATGATGTTAAAAAATATTTAACAACGAGAATTAATACATTGAAAGAGCCATTTGGTGTATTGTTACTATTGTATACAGTTGTTTGTACCAAAGGAATATCGGGAATGCATTCGGAAATGTCGGATCCTACGGAGCCCGCCATTGATTCAACGTATGGTTATGGCAGCCAAAGTCTTATCAATTTAATGTTGACAGGACGTGCTGTTAGTCATGTTTGGGATCATGATCAAGATGTTGGTGGATTAAGTAAGTATAATGTTCGAAAATTGCACAACGAATGGTTGTAATTGACAATTTAATTATTCTTATTTTTCCCCCGTCGCTTATCAATAGAGTTGCGTGGTATTGACAAACAAAATGCTGTTGGTTTTCTCGCATTCCTTGAGCATCTACGTTTCTGTGAGGTTGGAACATTTCTCAAATCTCCTTCACATCCCGTTTGGGTATTGGGTTCTGAAACACATTTGACTGTTCTATTTTCAACTGATCGGCGATTAGTTAGCCCAGAAACGCCTGCCGAACAAGCACGACGTGTATTTAAACGTTTTGATCCAGAAGGAAATAATTTTATACCGACAAATTTGCTTCAAGATGTGCTTGCAGAGCTTGGACTCGTTGCCGATACAGAATAGTAATTTTTTCACTAATTTTTATTTGTCACATTGACTTCATTTACTTATTCATTTCATACCTTTACAGTGTCGATATTATGAGAAAAAAATTGGATAGTGAGTGCTTGGGAATAATATTATTGGCATCATTTATGGATGAGTTCTTTCCTGAAGAGCTGCGCACGTGTCCTGACACTTTCCCATTGTTGCACTACAATGGTTTGCCACGCAGCAATCCAGACAATTGTATTGTTTATCGTGCGGGCGAAGCAGTGCTTCTTGAATGCACAGTAAAGTGTATATTGGACAGTAACCCAATGTTGACTGTGTTACAGACCAAGTGGCCCAGCATTGAGATGCAGTGGAATGGGAATATAACGCCAAGTTTGAATTAACGACAAAAATTAATAATTGAATAAAGCCGCGTAAAAAAAAAGAAAAAAAAAAAGAGAATATTAAATGGTCGAGTCACGATGACAATTGTGATCAATTTGATGTCAAAATGAAGATGAAAAAACAAAACAAGAAGAAAAACGAATACAATAGATTTATATTGTAATGACTATAATGATAATAAGCATTCAAATATGGCGATAATTCAATAGCGCCGTCGCTAGGCTTCAAAACAATAGACTTTACGAAAAGTAATATATCACGACGACCGCCTTCTTAATGACTAAAGCTGAATGAAAAAATGAAATAAAAATTGAAAATTAAATGAAAAAAAAATGCATCACACGATAACAAAGAAATCGAAGCAAATTAAAATTATTAGTGACAACAAATGAACATTTCGTAAATATAGGAAAATATTATTACACAAATTATTCTGTGATCATCAAATTTTCATTATTTCTTTTTTTCTTTATCTTTCAATTACATTGTGTTCAGTTTTTCGTTTTCCACCGGTTTTAATTTTTGTTTCGTGAGTCATGACAAAGATGCATTAGATGATGTGAAGTGTCGATAAGTATAAGTTGAAAATAAAACTATGACTTTGGAAGAAAATAATATTAATGATAATAATAATAATAATAATAATAATAATAATAATAATAATAATAATAATAATAATAGTCGTCCTGTAGTGGAATACCATTTATTAAATCTGATAAATTCTCATGGAATATTTTATTACACAGAATTGAGCAAGATGAGGTAAATTAAATCCATTTAATATAGATATATATCATCTTATATGAATAATCAATGCAAAAATGGAAATAGAGCAAGTAAATACTTCAAATTAATACTGTTAATAATAATTGAATAATATTAAGGTACAGAAGTTCTGGCTTCAACAAATGGATACCCTTCTTTTTCTTCATCAATGAAAAATGGAAACACCGGAATTCGATAATGGAAACAATGGACATCCAATATAAGATTATTCAACATTACACACTATGAACTCAGATTATCACACGCAATTAACGCGAAATGCAAATTTTCTTGTCTTCGTGTTTCTTTTCTTTTTCATATATATTTTCTATTAAATTCGCTCACAGATACGAATTATGCACGTTTTCAATGTCGTTTTTATAAATATTACTGTTTAATGTTTAACGCTGAACGTCCATCTGATTATTATTCATTATATAAACACCAATAAACATTACCCTCGAGGAGAAAATCCAAAATAAAATACCTTACATTGTTGAATAATTGAATCTTTAGTTACGAGCATCGCATTGATGATTAACATCATTGATTCATAAAACCAGACAGAAAATAAAATGAAAATTGATAGATAGGATAGAAGAAATTTTAGGCGCCACGCGCCACGCTTTCATCACGCAATCCAATAATATTGTGAGAAATAGCTCGAGACAATGGAAATGTTACCTTTCCATCACATGTCCCATTCACATCATCTGTATTTAATGAAAAAATCATAGCACCTTTAAATCCATTGGCATTGATCCACTGTGTCTGGAAAAGAAAAATAAGAACATAGAAGTAAGACAAACTAAAAATATTAAATGATGAATGACCTAAATGGATATATATATATATCAATATAATAGCCCGAACCTTCTCCAAAACACTAACAGTGTCATCAAATGATAACCAT
Source organism: Zele albiditarsus (assembly GCA_958496275.1). NCBI lineage: Eukaryota > Metazoa > Arthropoda > Insecta > Hymenoptera > Braconidae > Zele > Zele albiditarsus. The sequence continues at coordinate 9,400,997 of OY292415.1, forward strand.
TCGTCATCTTTATATACATATGGCGTCCTACTGTCCTCGTCGAACACTTTATGGGCGCCAGTACGAATGAACCAACAAACAGCTGGATAGAAAATAAAACCTGCCTCACCAAGACGTCCCACGCCCTTGGCTGGTGCCATTATTCCATTATTGGCAACATTATCTAATTTAAATGTGTGTCCATAAGTTGGAATGCCGATGACAATTTTTTCTCTTGGCATTCCCTTCGAAACCCAATACATTGCCGAATAATTTACATTGAGTGTCGCTGCATAGCCTGACTCTGATGATCTTGCATATAATGGAGCATTAAGTCCAGTTAATGGTAAATACCATACATAATAATGATAGTCATAAGACATCAAGTTGATAAAATCAACGTGTTCCGCCATTTCTGGTACATTGTAACTTTCATCAATTATTGCAACAGGTGCTGCAACAGCTACTGACAATGTCAAATTGCGTCCACTACGATTGAACGCTTTTTTTGTCTCCTGCAATAATTGAATGAACCAAATTCGCTGCCGCTCATTGGCCCCCAACCATGCGGGGAATTCCCAATCAATGTCCAACCCATCAAAATTATAAGTCCGCATCAACTTTAATACAGATTTGATGAATAATTTTCGATTGGCATGTGTTTTAACCATTTCTGGAAAGCCATGCTGGAGCTCATTCATTCCACCGGCTGACACCATAATTTTCAGTTTGGGCTCATGCACTTTTAAATTTACAACTTCCTGTAATAATCCTTCAGCAATGCCCAAACTGATAGTACAGTTCACCACGCTCGCAAAACCCACGATAATATGCGTACAAATATGAGGGTCAATGTGAGCTGGATTGAGCTCCCACGACGTGTTCATGTTCCCCGATATTGTGTAGTAGCAGACGACGATCTTGCTGCTGTAAAAACACAGAGCGAGATTTTTTCATTGATATGTAATTTGTTTGCATATACCGATCTATGAAAATATTTTTTTGCATGTAACCAAACCTTGTAGAAGCGTTGGTGTATGATTCGGGCGTGGTAACGGTGGTGTTCCGGTCTGCATTTTGGTTTTCCTTCGACGATTCGGCGTACATCCGAGCCCTGCATGACCACGCAACAATCGTGGCATCTTCCCGACCAATTATTTCGGATAGTGATCCGGATTCTAAGTTTCTGATTGGTGTTAATATATCTAACCAACCACGAATGACGAATAATACACCGACAATTATGAATACCAAGGTGAGACACACCACTGGAGACTTCCAACGTGTTCTAGAAAAATCACTGAATTAAGAGTACTATAGCAAAACGTTATAATTGAAAAAAACGATTAAATGAACGATCAAAAGTGATATTGAACGTCTATCAGCAGAGTCTCCCTTTTAACTTGTGTCGTTCAGATACAGAGAACAAGAAGAGAATGATTCGTTTTTCGTTATTGCTCTTGAGGAAACTTTGCCCATCTACGCAATTGCTATTCCATTAATAAATAAAATCAATACAGAATCTGACGCATTGACCTGATACATAATGTGTATTCGTACATATATGTGTCTATGTACAAAGTAACGAGATGAAACACAAAGAATAGAATGAAGTGATGATGGATTCGTGTCAATATTGTAATCATCATTTGCTATGACGAAAAGTAATGTCAACTCACTCTCGTACGCTGTTCAACAATTCATATTTTGCCTGTGGCACTGGAATTTGGTTAACCATTGATTGTGTATTCCTATCAAATTGTTTGATACAGTTCGCTAAGCGCAATTGTCTACGATTTGTTCAGCTATAGCTGTTTTCTTTTTCTCTAATTTTATATCAATTCACACCGCGGTTTCTTGGATCCCTCCAATCTCTCATAAACGACGTTCATAATTGCCGTCCCATTTTCTTACTGTTATTTACTGCGTTCACACGATTCGTGTTGCGATATGACATCGCATGCGCTCACGGTCAACCGTATAATCGAATGTCGAGAAAAAAACCGATCATGTTGGAATCGGGCCGAAATGGCTACAGTGACGTCCTGGAACTTTTTTCCTATACATATACATGTAAAATGCTCATATAATAATTCAAAATATATATATGTCGGAACAACAAACGGAATAGGATTATATACGCCATACACATGCATGAAAAATAACATCTCCACCCATATGGCTATATATATATAGTATGCTCACAAATTTAAATACCACATATATGTATGCATGTTTTGGTATATAATAATTCATATGAGCCGGCTGATTTTCCAAATTTTACAGAAAGTAATAACCGATCCACTATGACGATATGCAATATTTAATTACTGTGTGATAATTAATTGCCAGAGAGACTTACTACAAGGTTATGTACGTTATCTGTTTTATAAAAAAAATATTAAAAAAAAATATTTAGTAACATTGGTAAAATTCCTCTTCACACCAATAACCTGTATATTGATCATTTCTAGGTTATAATCAAATATACGAATATAAACAAACCCTGTCTATATATATCTAGGTATGTACTTATAACATTCCGTCTAGGTAGGATGGGACTCATGAAATCATATGATAGCGCGATTATAAATATATTATGTGATATCTAATTACAATGCTGCAGGTTAGTTATATATATTAATTTAGAAACCAACAACAGGAATAATGACAATTATACGTATTTGTGGATAGGTAATTTCACTGCTTATGTCTTCTTTGAAGAATGTGGCAGGTATGGAGAATTTGCAAAAGGCACCCGACATTAACGCTAGAAAACTGGAGGGTAGTGTAATCATAATGGATACAAACACTGAAGAATTACCTGATTCATATATTTAATCATTAATTCATAACGTAAAAGCCAAAAGCAATAATTGGCGATTTCTTCTTAATATTACTAAAATGGTTGTCGTAATCACGAATTTATCATAGAATGTATAATAAGTACAATATGAATCTTATTCATCATTAGTATTCGCCACTTACGTTATTTCGTATAAACAAAAACATTGTATGAATATTTATTAAAATGAAAAAGAAATATGAAATGAAAGCATACACTTCGTGAAGTAATTCCATGTGATATAAATTGATAAATAAGCAGATACATGAAAACAGATGGCAGCTGTAACTTGAATGAAAATCAATATAGTGCCATTGAAATGCTTGGAAGCTGGGTAAAAGGCGCGGGGGTGAGTACTTTTATTATATAGTATATAAAGCAACTGCTGCGTATGAGCAAACCGCACCGTTAATGTCAAACATTACATATATCTAGTAGTTCAGTAGCATAAAAAGTACAGGGACGTTTGCTCCTATATCTATTAATTATCAGTATCCGTGTCAACAAACGAATAAAGAAGAAAACATAATGTATAATTGATTGCGCGTGATATTTATGGTGTATACGTGGTGAATACGTGACAATATCAACGAAAAATACAGATATTGCAAAATGTCTGTAAAAGTAAGTTTATATTTTATATCAACATATAGCAACGAATATGTATAATTGAAATAGTTATTTGTATCAACATAGCCATAGACAAATATAGATAAATAAAAGGAGGAATAAATAGAGACTTTTAAGTAATTACACAATATACGTATATATATATGTGTATATATAGATTAAAACATATATATGTGTACAGATGTGCATATCTATTTACCCCAGTGGGTTGGAATTTGGACTGATTTAGACGCGCACGCGCATTTATAATCTGTTATATACGATGTAATACAAGAGAAGATCCTATTCTAACAACATCCAACACATTAAGTTGTAAAATCGAATTGATAATAATCACAGTGAAAGCAGTTCAACATTTTTCCATAGTCGAATTTTCCAATAACCATTTTCGTATTGAATTTGATAATTGCATTTTTTAGATGACGAATTACAAGCAAGCCGAATTTGAAGACGATGATAGTAGTAGCATTGGTTCGGTGGTTCTCAATAGTGAGGGTATAAGTACCTCAGCTACTCATATAAGATACCATTCGGTGAGCATGTCTTAACTGACGGAATGATTAAACATGAAAGAATATGTACCAGTGAAAAATATAATGAGTTACAGGGGATGTCAATCTGGAGAGCTAGAAGTACACTTGAACGATGTCTCTTCATTATGTGCTCAAGTCTCTTCCTTATTGTTATTGTTCTACTTATTGTTATGAGTAATAGACATAGCTGGGACGAGGCACAAATAATTCATGTCACTTCGAACAGTCAAGGTGATGACATGAAAAAAAAAATTTATATGATATTGATAATAATATGATAGTATATTGAGGAATAAAGAGGAGTAAAAAATTTTTAACTTTCCAGACAATTCGAATTGTCTGACGGGACGTTGTGTCACAGTCGCTGCGTCGATAATTAATAGCATTAATCCATCAATAAACCCATGCGATGATTTTTATGAATATGCTTGTGGTGGTTGGATTAATAAGAATCCAATACCAGATGGTAAGAGTATGTGGGGCACATTTGGAAAATTGGAGCAAGAAAATCAACTAGTTGTGAAAAATGTTCTTGGTATGACACAGTTACAAATTATTTATCACCCTTTCATATGGATCACGAATTAATAATCTTAGCATTAATAATATATAGAAAAACCACTATCGGAAATGATGTCAAAAGCAGAGAAAAAGGCGAAATTATATTATTTATCTTGTATGGATGCTAATGAAACAATTGAGAGTCTTGGTAGTGAGCCAATGTTAACCCTTCTGGGAGATATAGGGGGATGGAATATCACTGGCGGTAATTTTAATGTCACCACTTGGAATTTGCAAAAAAGTATGCATGTATTACAAAATATTTACAATAGTGGTGGATTATTCCAATGGGAAGTGAATGAAGACGACAGGAATAGCACGAGACATATAATACAGGTAATATGCTGAAAATGATAAATACGCAATTGATTTATGTGAATTTATTATACTGAACAATGATGATTACATTAAATTTGCACAAACATTTTGCATATTCACAGCTTGACCAGGGTGGGCTGACACTACCAACAACTGATAATTACCTAAACAAAACGGAGCACAGCAAAGTGCTAGCGGCATATTTGGATTACATGACCAAGGTAACAACCCGAGTGAAACAACACAATGTTTGCTTTTGGCGAAAACGAGTCGAGTACAGATACTGTGCGAAATATGCGTGCACAGATCGGCGTACTATTAGGAGGTGAGGTGAACGATACTCAGCATCAGATGCAGGCCATCATCGACTTTGAGACAAAATTGGCAGAGATAACAACACCCCAAGTGGAACGGAGGGACGAGGAGAAACTCTACAACTTGATGTCTATTGGCCAATTACAAAAACTAGCACCATTTGTCAGTATAAACATATATATTCACACGGTCAATATTCAAATTAATCAATTGTTTATTATCCAACGCAATTTTCTATCTCTCATTGATTTCATTTTTTCGTTGTTTCCTATTTCCATATTCTTACCCATTTCTCATCCTTTTCCAATTATTATTATTTATTATTTATGTTAGTATTTCTCAACAATTTTTTAGATTTCATGGGTGGATTATTTTCAAAATGCCACTAAATTTTTGAGTAAAAAAATCAACAATAAAGTCATGGTTGTGAATTTCGCACCGGAATATTTCAGAAAACTCAACAAACTTGTGCAAGAGTACAACAAAACATCAAATGGAAAAATGTATTGATATCAAAGTTTATTATTATTATTATTATTATTGTTATTATTATTATCATTATTGTTTTTTTTTGTTGTTCTAGTTGTTGCTTTTGTTATGAATCATAATTATTGAATTTAATTTTCAGAGTGTTAAATAATTACCTCGTTTGGCAAATGGTACGGTCTTTCACAGCTTTTCTATCAAAACCTTTTAGAGAGGCATACAAAGGTTTGAGAAAAGCTCTGATTGGGTCAGAGGGGCGCGAGGAACAGTGGAGATACTGTGTCACTGATACAAATAATGTAATGGGATTTGCCGTTGGCGCGATGTTTGTGCGACAAGTATTCAACGGTAAAAGTAATCCAAAAGCGGAAGAAATGATAATCAGTATTCGTCAGGCCTTCGTTAAAAATTTCAAAATACTTGATTGGATGGATAGTGAAACAAGAATGTCTGCAGAGGATAAAGCAAATGCGATCACTGACATGATTGGTTTTCCGGATTTTATCTTACATCCGAATCAATTGAACGAACGTTATGAAGATTTAGATATCAATGAGAATGAATATTTTCTCAATAACATCCGAGTTAATAAATACACATTGAAAAAAAATTTGGAAAAGCTTGATCAACCGGCAAATAAAACAACGTGGATTATGACCCCACCATCTGTGAATGCATATTATACACCAACGAAAAATCAAATAGTTATACCCGCTGGAATATTGCAGAATCCATTCTACGATATGGACAACCCATCAAGTTTAAATTATGGTGGTATTGGCGTTGTAATGGGTCATGAGCTCACCCACGCATTCGACGATCAAGGTAGAGAATATGATCGTTATGGAAACTTACATAAATGGTGGAATAATGCAACAATAGAGAGATTCAAAAATCAAACAGAATGTTTTATCGAACAGTATGGTAATTTCCAAATTGATGGTCATAATGTAAATGGTAGACAAACTCTGGGTGAAAACATTGCGGATAACGGTGGTCTAAAAGCCGCATATCATGCCTATTTGAATTCGCCTAAAACTTATCAAGATGAAATGCCATTGCCCGGCTTGAACTTGACTCATCGTCAATTATTTTTCATTAATTTTGCACAAGTATGGTGCTCAACAATAACACCAGAGGCAATTAGTCTGCAAATTGAGAAAGATTCTCATTGTCCGCCGAAGTATCGAGTTATAGGACCTCTTTCAAATTTTCCGGAATTTTCGGCAGAATTCAAGTGCCCGAAGGGCTCAAAAATGAATCCCGTCGATAAATGTGAGGTGTGGTAATTCAATATACATACAAACATATATGTATTCAATGTATTTAAAATACAAATACATACTTATATATTTTATATTGATATTTATTCGAATTATATGTCATTAGCATTACGAAATTTAATTCTACTAGCATTATGAATACCATTTTTAGGGCCATATTATATATATATATATACATACATATAAAATGTGTGAAATCCGAAAAAACAAATTGATTGAATCAAAAAACAAAATAACACAAAATTTCAAAGACAATTGAGAAAAGATGTGAAATATTTTTCTTTCAATCTAAACTGAATGGAATAATTTTCGATGCAAAAATGCATTTGTCAAAAATTCATACATAAAAGCGAGAAATATAAAATGTATATGAGAATGTCTATATTTTATTGACCAGCATGACGATTTATCTTTTGGCCCATCGAATACAGTGATTTTTCTCGGGATCAATTTTTTGTTTTATTTTTCACACAAATACCATGTGCACTCCGCTTGCGCGTATTTCCCGATAGAGTAAATAATTTATTATCCGTAAAAACAAACATTTGATTATTATTATTTTCAATTTTTTTCTATTGTATACTTTATCAGAATATATCATACACGAAAGAAATCTCTCAATATATATGTTTGTTGTGTCAAATAATAATATACATATACAAATCATGAAACGAATAACTAACACATCATTAATAATTATGAATGTACGGCATGAATGTATATATATATATATATATATATATATATTAGTAGTAGATGAATGATGGATTGCGGAGACAACGCGTGGGGCGGAAACACGTGGTGTTGTTGCTGCTACTGCATCAGCAACACATATACATATATACATATATATCCATATAATATAATTCAAATTTTAATTTCTGCATTTTTAACAGAAGTTTGAATTAAGTTCTCCATATAAAATTAATACAATTTTTGATCATTATTGAATATATATGAATTCTAATTTACATCTATACATATAAATTTATTCATTATATATTATCAACTTATTTAAAGATACTCCATGAAATTTAATCGACATCCCAACGAACAAATATAATAATGAACGAAATGAATTTTGACATTGCGCTGCATCAAGCAATCGTTTCTTATAATATTTCGCCGTCCCTCTCGCTCTTTCTCTCGCGGCACTCTCTTCAATATCCAGGGCCTGTGCGAGTATACATATATGTTTTTGCACTCTTTTCTTTTATTTTATTCCTTTTTTTTTATTCTGCCGTTCATCATTACACACATACCTACACATGCGTATGAGGCGCGCGCGATTTCATGTAAGCATGTGTACACACATGTATAAATATATTTATACGTATAGATGTGGGATATATACAGTTGGGTTTGATGGTGAGCTGAGTGCTCCGAGCTCACACAGCTATCACTCACTCATTTACTCTCTCTCCCACTTGGCGAGCAGACGCGCGAGGATTCACCGCGTAGCCGCGCGTCATTCCTCGTATACATACACAGCTATTCGTTCGCGATTTTTCGCGGGCTCTCCCGCCTAAAAAGTTTGCATTTCTACTCCAATCGTAATTTCATCCGCAACACACACTCCAACAATTCGATTTATAAAAATATATTATTTCTCTTTGATATGTCATTTATTATAGCGCAAAAAACTTTAATTTCTCCAATTTATTTGCGCTCATTCTTTTTTTGCCACTAAATATCTATCATTGAAAAGATAAAATAGTAATATGGCGACACATATAACAATCGTTCGCTATTTATCGATCAAACGTCTTGAATAAAAAAAATTTTGAAAATAAACAGAGAGACAGTAAAATAAAAACCATAACTTACACGGCAACGAATTAAACAGTGTGTATATACTGTAAGAAGTTGTGATATATATTGGTATATAACACGTGCTGCAACCACCCCTGCACAATTGCATGGATAATGCAGCGTGTTTATATTTGTGGGTATCAATTGAAATATAAGTGTATTGTATATGTGTGGTAAAAAGTGATACAAAAAATAGAGTTACTTAAATTTTTTTTTCAACAATAAACAAGAAAACATTTTTTTTTATCTTCTCTTTCTCACCAATCATATAAACAATTGTGGATAATGCATTGCACTAGCAATGGATAGCATCATTATCACTATCGGAATCACAATCAGGATAATAATAATCAGGAGGTCCTGTAAGATAGAAGATAATAAGTGTGTATGCCGGCACCGCTTGAGATACTTATTGTAATAATAATATGTTATTTTCTTGGTGTTTTGCCATTTTCAAATAACGTTGATTTGTTCCATTTTATCAATTAGATAGATTGTATATTAATTAAAATGAAAAGAGTGTTGTTACTCGCGCTATTACTCCTCGGAGATATAAATTTACCATTTATTGAATCATCATCGTCGCCATCATCATTATCAGCATTTGCAAGCAATAATAACCGTGACGGTGGTTGTAATGCGTGTAGAATGCACGAAGAGATTCGGGCGATGAGTCTCGAGGCAATTAAGGAGCAAATTCTCAACAGGCTTGGACTAAAACAGGCGCCAAATATGACCGGTCGAGCACTGCCAAGAATACCGCCAATATCCAAGCTCATGGATATGTACGGAATGCAGGCGGATCAGCCGCAGTCTCTCGAGCCAGGCATCACTTATCACGAACAAATGGACGAGTATAGTGCGAAAACTGAGAGTGTTTTTGCCCTCGCCCATCCACGTAAGTGTATACATTTCAATAAATACATGGACATTAAAATCTAAATCAATTTCTTCTTGTGTACCGCGTATATTTTTTTCTCATATATCAATATCAACTGTACTCATCCAAATTGATACATGGCTATTTAATACCGAAACAGATATTGTTATAATCAAAATACAGTACTCAACTGAAATATGCTTTCGTGAAGAAAAAAAAGTTGCATCAATTTTCATCGAGTAAAGTGTAATTAATTATGCAGTCATTTCTTACTAAAGACAGGAAAATATTCGGAAATGATGAATTCTATAAAAATTATTCATAGACGTTTATCTCATCACTATATTCATATACCCATATTGGACAACACGATATAACACAAAAATATGCTTGCGAAAAAAAAAAAAAAATTCGCATTATTAATAATAATAATATCGTACAGAGGCAATCAACCAATTTTTTATTGTGTGGGTTGATGGCTAAATTTCACGTATGACCTAAACGACCACCGACGATGTCTTCGTCGTCGTCGTCGTCGTCGTCGTCTTCGTCGTCGTCGTCGTCGTCGTCCGCAAAGCTTTGAAGGTCAAGGCCGGTGCACAGCCTAGGTCAGGCCCATCGCATCACACATTATATATGAGTACAATGTCATCAGAAGAATCGCAAGAATCGAAAAAGTCATCAATATCATTCATATTGCATACGTATCTGTACATAAATTATTGATACACTATACAAAACTCATTAATTCACATCAACTTCACCACTTTCTAATTTTTTTTTGCTTTTGGCTTCGAAGAAGAAAGATTTTCTCGCAATTTAATTCTTCATATTGTTTGTATGATTCATGATGGTACTAACCACCTTCCCAAACCAACATATATACATATATATCATGAAGTAGCATAAAATAATGTAGAATTTTTTAACGATAGAACAACTGGCAAAACGTGACCCAAATGTCCGATGATTATCAAACATTTTATATTGTTAATCAATTGAAAATAATTTTCATATCACGCAAGGTAATTAGGTTGTAATAGCCTTTATCATTATATATATGGATAATAATGATACGACATATATACGAATATAAAAAATACAGAATGCAAATAGATACCACATCTTTTATTTTATGACTCGGTTCAATTCCAAACACATTTTGCGGACTTTTATATAGTCACATGAACGTGATGTTACAGCCCGCTGAAAAACATATGCCCTCTGTCTCGCGTATATATATATATATACACATCCATACTACATACTACATTGAATACATGTACGAGAAGAAGACAATTTGGCGCTAGACACACGCAAGGGGCTTCTGCCCTCGAAGCCGCCCATCGGCCATCACCAGACGCATCACATCATATCCACGCCCCCTTTCATTTACTTTTCCCTTTCGATTTTTAATACGACGAAATATCTAACCATCCATTACATATACCCATAAACGTTATATTGTATATACAACATGGGTATATTTGGTATGTAGATCCACACGCACAACGTTCAATATACTTTTAACGTGAATCCTTGAAGATTGATAAAATTATAATTTACGCAGAGGCAAAACAAAGAAAACATTCATCGTTTTGCATTATATCCTCGATCACAGATTAATTTTGACCATACAATCAAAATAATATTCGCCAATACCACTTCCAACAATAATTTTAATTCAAATATATTGAATACACTACTAATTCATATTGTTTCATGCTAAATTTATTGCTCCAGCAATAAAAATAGTGTCTCAATCTAATTATCTAAACTCCATATATAAAAAAAACGTACAGCGTGCGTGTTTAACCGCACAGATTGTGGGAAGATGTGCACTCCTCTTACTGACCATGACATAAAAAAAAAAAACGAAAAAAAAAAAATACATGCGAGATATACCCTTGAAATTTGATAATATTATAATTTACATTCGGAGAGAAACAAAAAATATTCAATAATTAATATTATAAGCTTAATCACAAATCACTCTCATTTATTACATTGCAATTTAAATGATATCCCCTAGTTGCAACTAAATTCATTATATCAACTTTCAACGTGTAATATTTGAATTAATAGTTTGTTTCGTTTACGGTAAAATTTGTTGCTTTAACAACAGCAAAAAATGACTCAATCTATCTACATTTTATATATGAAGCGTACCCATCATGCGTGTTTTACCGCACAGATCGCAGAAGAGATGTTCGCGTCTCTCATTGATCATGTAAAAAAGAAAGAAAAAGAAGAAGTGAAATAACATAAAATAAAATAAAAAACGTCACGCATAACGGTTTATACGATTTAAGCCAGCCATTTGAAGCAGCTTTTACCCTTCATGGAAGTCGCCAGTGGACAGTCAGCATTCAACAACTGCAATACCCTCAGTATCAATAGAATGAAACAACACATACCTTACACACATACAATAAATATAAACACATTTATAGCGCGCAAATACGCTGATCCCGCTATAATTCATCTGCAAATATGCCAAAATATATACCAATAAGTATAATTTATTAATTACTATTTATTCCAAATATATGTATAGGTATTAAAATTTGTATAGCAAGATTAGTTTAATGTATATGAATTCGTATACATATACATATGCAAGGATAGATAGTATGAATGCGTTTGTGATTACACTATCACTCAACTTGACGTAATTAAAAGATTTTTATTTTTTATTTTTTTTCCAATTCATATAACGTATAGTGGAAAAAAAAAATTTTTTTCTGTCTATTTATATCAGAGGTTATCAATCTGAAGGTACATGCCGGAATTTTTGTTTTATATGAATATATATGTATAGATTTTATAGCTCTATACCTATAAAGAATTTTTGTCGCCTTCCACTTTTAAAATATTCCAAATCCAATTTCATCATATAAAATAATGATAACCCCTTGTCACATTCAGATATACACCTCCTCACAGTTGGAACTCATATTCATATCGTCCATATGATGAAATAATTAATTTACAAATTTAGTTACTATACAACTATTTTTGAATATTTCCATTATTGAATTATTGATTAGTTCAGCGCAGGTCTGGTCATTTTTTCCCTGGAGCATGCGTAAAATGTTTATATTGATATAAAATATGATCTTCCACCAGACTTTGACCAGATTTTGTTGAAATTTGATTGTTGCAGATCAAAGACTGAAATTCTCACAGGATAGCCTTGAAGTACTATATTTCAAATTCTCCGATAAAATAATACAGCATCGTGTGACGATGGCTGAACTGTCCCTTTGGATCCAGGAAAAAGATTCAGTGGCGAACTCTGATGAAACATCAAGAGCCCATGCCCAACCCGAAGAGAAAAATGTTAAAAATAGTGCTGCAGAAGAGAGTGGAAAAGTTGGCGCTGTTGATGAAGTAGAGGATGAAGAAGAAGAGGAAGAGGAAGAGGAGGAAGAGGAAGAGGGTGAAAAGAAAACGAAACATCACTATCATCATCATTTCCATCATCGTCGTTACAAATACCATCATCGTCATCGTCGAAATCATCACTATAACAATCGTCGACAGCAACATGATGTATCGCAACGTGAACAGAGCGAGCTAGTTACAATTACACTGCAGAGAGTCCTGAGGGAACGATCTGATACAGGAGTACCGTTATTAGGTCCACCATTGAAAACAAAACATTTGCGACCAAGTGGTGGAAAAGATGGTGGTAGTTGGGTAACAATTCAACTTGGTCGTATGGTGACGGAGTGGTTCAAACATCCACGTGATAATCTCGGCGTTGTTTTAAAAATTGATGATGATACTGATGAATCTCATGATGCAATTCGTTCCAGTGTTGGAGGAAAAAAAAATTTATGGCATATTGAAACAGATCCGAATGGTGAGTATGCGCCCTATTTGGAAATTCAGATACAGGATCGTGAATCACGTGGTGGTGCGAGAATAAAAAGGAATGTTGGACTGAACTGCGACGAAGCGAGTCAAGAAACTAGATGCTGTCGATACAAGCTTACTGTTGATTTTGAAAAATTTGGATGGGATTGGATAATTGCTCCGAAAAAGTGAGTGTCAAATATGCTGTGTCACACTATATGCTATCTCATACTCATCATTATAGATTTTCATATACCCTATTATGCATGTTAAGAGGATATTCCACCTAGTCTGAATGGCAATTTTAGAAGTGATTTTCATGCTTCCTCCGTGAAATTGCACAAATGCACATTATAAAAGTTCTATCACATGTATTGATGTATTTTGAGCATTATAAAAATAATGGTGAATGCATTCGAAGTGATTTTCATTAGTTGTGTGATTATGATCTTTTTCACTATTCAAAATTTCAGCGAATGTTGCGCCTCACTGAGACGTATACCTGTCAATCTAAAATCAAATACTTAATGCGCTGGAAAAATGGAAAAATCATCTTAAAAATAGCATTTTTAACTGAAATACTTGACTAAAGTATAATGATGTGATAATAATGAAAGATGACAATGCGAAATTTTGTTCCGCAGATACGATGCCAACTATTGTTCGGGTGACTGTCCTATGGCATTCTTGCCTGCTTATCCGAATACGCACATTGTGAGCTTAGCAGAGCCACCAAACAATACTGGTCCATGTTGTGCACCGAGGAAATTATCTGAAATAACAATGCTTTACTTTGATAATGAATATCAAATCGTATTTTCACGCCTACCAGGTATGGTAGTCGAACGATGTGGCTGCTCATAGCGTATCGCACACATATCAACTATATTTATTCTGTACATATACTTATGATTATGTTTTGCGTATGAACATATATATACGATATTCATTTAATTTCATAAACTTATATGTTATTGTAACTCTAGTGAACATCAAATTATTTGGTGTAATATTGTCGCAATATACACCCTTTTTTCCAACAACATACGCTCTCAGTAACCGATTATTAATCAATAATGAATAAACAATTTGAAAAAATTCAATTTCAGTTAAAGTAAAATTACACTTTCTATTGCAAAAGCTTTTTCTTGTATCATGATATATTATGCATGACAATTTATGTTCAATCAGGCAAAACATGTCTATTAATTATATATAACTAGCACGTGATACTAGTATTAATCAGGGTGTATGTTTTACGATCGATTTAACCAATCTCAAAATACACATCACATCAGAAACACACGCGCGTATTTTGAAACATTCACGTATACATTCATAAAATAAATAAATTATAGTTAGGAAGACTGCCGGACTTTTTTTTTTTTTCATCATTCACGTTCTTCATACATATAGATATATTATCCACAGTCATATCCATTTAATATAGCAATAAGAATAATATGTATCATTATTTATTTTACATCTTCGTATAAAATATATCATTTCTATCTCGAGAAAATTACATCATTTGATATACATATGTATATGAGTATCTATAATCAATTTATTGCATTTATCATTCATCATTCGTCATCATGTACAATAGGATACATGTGTAATAGTGGCATTGGCTATATAGATTTAATTGTATGCGGATTTTATTTATTTCTATCAAATCGATTTTGTTCCTTATCATTATATGTTTACAGCTAATATTGACTCAAGTGCCTTTTGTACCTATATTATATACGTATACATATACACGGGGAAGAAAATTGTTTAATGTGTGCCATGTGTAATATTTACAAACATATATATATATATATATTGAATATAATCAAAAAATTATTATACAATATGGATAAAGAATGCTACAATAATCTTGAGACCGGGACTGAAAATAGAAAAAATTATTATCATTATTATTATTATTATTATTATTATTATTATTATTATAATTATTATTATTATTATTATTACCATTGATAATATGTGAAATTTGCATTAAGTCAATTATTTTCATTTTCCAATATATCATATTCATACTCGAAAATTACAAATTCTCCATATCTATACATCATATAACCAATGTATTCTCCACAAAACAATATATATATTAATTGAATAATCTCATATATATTTTTGCGCATGTACACATCTACACAAACACACATAATGTATTTTTTGGGATGATCAAGTGTTTGTCAGTTAAAAAGCATGATCGAAATGTGATGGATACATATATGCTTATGGACACGAAGGTACGAAGTAATCGATTTAATTGTGCTCATGCCAACCTACCCAGATGGATAATAAATTTTTAGGGTGAAAATTCAGTTTTTGGTCGCAATCGCTATTTGTGTTTTATAAGAACAAACGATAATTATAATATGAACAGCAGAGAAGTATGCATACTAAACATGTATATTGATTAAAAATATCGAATCGAACATCATTACTAATTATTAATACACATGTACATGTATCTATATAACGATTTAGTATTTTCTGCAATAACGTTCGTAATTCTGTTTTCGAAATTTTGATATTCAAATATTTTTATTTTATACACCGAAATAAACATAATGTACACTACTATATATAATAATAATCGTGACAAATAGCCCCTTATCGCTCATTCTCTTATATATGCGGGCATATACGCGCGCGATCCATTAAAAAAAAATCCTGTCGTTTTTCGTGCCGGGCGTATATAATCTCTGCTGCATTGACCCCAGTTATAAATGTTTTTTTCATGTGTCGCATATTTTCCTTTCTGATTCTGCCTTTTGTTTTTTTTTAAACTCACACAATTTTAATTGTACCATATACACATCATATACGTTTAAGATCATAAATTGGTATTGTATGCAATTCATTCTGTATATACTGTATAATATAACATTTGACGATAAATATGCTTTTATTTATTTTCATTACTTTATTCTTGTTTCTTCATTCACTCTATTGACACAGTCATTTATTGAACTTTCAATTGAAATGATGATCCTTCGATTGACACGAATGGCCGCACAACGGCGTTAAAATTATTGTCTCATCCCAATGCAGACTTTATCACAAATACAAATGCATCCTTCTTAGCTATACACGTATGAATTAGATATTGGAGACATGCGCTTTGCTACTATTATATCAATTCATGCATACAATGTGTCTACAATATAACAAGTTACATCACTCAGTCAATCATCAATTAAAATACTTATGAGCCAAATATAGGTTTTTACGTCCATAAAAGTATGACATGTCATACTCGTGATGAAATAGTTGACACAGATTAAATGAAAAATATTCATTGTGAAGAGTCACTATTCTGGAAGTGATTTTCGGTTTCCTAAAATTTGTAACACGGGACTTACAACTTCACAATGTTTTTTTCCCAATAATCATCAAAAGTGTCGTTGGTACCAGAAATAATGATTAAAAACAAATTTAAAGTCGAATTCAGGTGACTATAGATGTACCTACCACGTACGAGTTTGTAAGACACCATCAATTATTCTTACTCTACTGTGTGTTATTTGATGCCTCCCTTCATCATTTTACCAATGTATACATACATATAGGGCTGCATCGCACGCACTAGTGAAAAAAATGAAAAAAAATATGGAAGAAACGGAAAAAAAAAAAAAAAAAAAGAACAAACAAAACAAACGGCAATGATGAATGCGTGTCGACCAACCCTAATAACCCTACCAACCCTACCAACCCGATGCCCCTCATGGGGCTTAGAGAGGCCATATAAATTTTTAGTAATACCACATGACGCACTTTGTCTCTGGGGCTGATAAACCTCAAACTATTCCATACGTATGTGTATTTGGTTACCCATGGCTACCTGCGCATATATACTTACATGGATAATATGTTTCATTGTATATACTCATGTCTTCTCATGATAAATAACATTTTTATAGTAAAGTATAAGATACAAAAGGACCTCCATTCACAGTTGTGTCGATTGTGTCTGTGGATGCAAATGTATATATTCTTATACTGAATAATAAGCAGATATATGACAATGAGTCGTGACCTTATCGCGGCCCCTTTGCCTTCTACGAAAACAATATTTGTCCGATCAACAATCAACGGTCGAGACGACAGCCAGACATGCAATGATGATGGATCAATCTAAATTAACATACTCAGACATGAGATATACATTGTGCCAGCCAAATACATATACATGATATTCAATTTGTATGCACCGCTTACTTGTCCGATCGTTTATTTGAATACTACACAATCGAAAATTTTAGTGTAAAGGTATATTTAAATTTTCTATTAAATGAACTCGAACATCAAAAATATGTTCTTCCAAATCAACATGATCTTTGTGTTATATTGTTCGATTATCATCACAGTATTATCATAGAATTATTGAATGTTTATTTGTACTATTATGATTCAGTATTCTTCACTTATCCACGTATACATTTATCAATATCTATATCCATAATTATTCGACCGAATAAATTCATATTAAAATATTGGGTGAACGATGCTCTTTATGCGCCATTTTTTTCCCCCTTTTCGAATTTCATCGCTACGTGTTGGTTGATGTTTTCGATAAGTTTCGAAAAAGTGTTGCACATTAACAATTTCAATATATCTTCGAGATCTGTTTTGCAATTTTCGATATGGTACGATATCGCGAAATTTTGCGCTTCCAATTTCTACTGATCTTTTCTATCAGTGTGCTTGCCGGGTGAACGGTTCGATTTACCATATGAGCATATTTTATTTTCATATCACCGCGCCACTTGCGGATACATACATAACATACCGACACTCATATACATATATATTCTGGAACAACACCCGAGCAAAATACTGTTTATATTTTCTATCATTGTCGGCGGTACAGCGCCACTGTCTGCAACGTATCCAATAGCTATAAATAATAATACAGTACACAGATATGATATGTACATAGCTACACAACAAGTTCACATTACATATGTATATGTCTGTACAACCAGCAGAGATGAGTAGAGAGATTGCCAACGCCCGGCTAAAACTTGACGCATTTTTGACTGGATCGAAGTGGCGCTACCTTATCGGACAAGCCTCGAACTGGACCCACTTTCTGATTGGTCGAGCCAATCGGACCCACTTTCTCATTGGTCAACGAAATATATAGTAATAGTTGAGCATGCATTTTTGAAATGTGGGCGTCAGCCGCCTCGGAGACTAAAATATACATGAGTGGAGGGGGTGCCGCACACAAGCACAGGCCGTGTTGGTGTGAGCCCCGCACTTCGGCTCGTGGTTCGGTTAATAGAAGAGGGCAGAAATACTATCCATATCTCTGTTCTTACCGAATTCGGCCGAAGATGAACGAAGCTATGTCGCTACATCTACCTAAGGGTATGTGCGAACCCTTGAATTGAATTTCATGATTTCAGGTTAAAATTGAATATGAGTATCGAGATGGAAATAATGTTTCCACCGAATTTTCATTTATTCGCCCTTATGAAAGATTCATATATTCATATGTGTATAAAATAGAAAATTGTATTGGGAAAATATTTAAATAATGCGATGATGCCATGTGTAGGCAAATGCAGTCCGAGTTCACATAATTGCTGCTGGACTTCTCATGCTATTCACTCTATTGGCACAATAGTAGCGTGCTTGCAAGCGATCTGGTATCTTCCGAGTTCAAATCACCTCGGAGTCCTACTTTTTTTATTTCCACAATTTCCAAATTTTTCTACATGGAATATAACAAAAATCCAGACATTATTTTTTCAATGTGCGAATTATTTTCCACAATTTTTTTAATGCCTTGATATAGATTTTAAGTGAGTCAACATCTCACGAGTTTCGAATTTTTACCACGAATATTGTGAATTCAGTACACTGGATATAGCTAGTTCCTAAATAGAACGATGTCAGGCAATCGACGGGACGAACCTTATCGAAATCAATAATCAAAATGAATAAAATTATGATCGAACCCAAAAATTACATTGAAAGAATATTAAAATTATGTAAAAGACCTATGTGCGAACCCTTGGATTCAATTTCATGATTTCAGGTTAGAATTGAATATGAGTATTGTGATGGCAATAATGTTTCCACCGAATTTCCATTAATTCGCCATTATGAAAGATTCATATATTCATATGTATATTAAATAGAAAATTGTATTGGGAAAATATTTAAATAATGCGATGATGCCAAGTGTAGGCAAGGGTGGTCCGAGTTTATATAATTGTTGCTGGGCTCATCACACTAATCGCTCCATTAGCACATTGAAAGCGTGTTTGCGAGTCGAGTCACCCCATACCACTGTGTTTTGTTGTTTCGTTTTTTTTTTTTCATAATTTCAGGAATGCTTTCGACATAATCGAAATATAATAGAATGAAATAAATATTAAAAGCATAGGTATATCGAAATATTAATATTAATCGTCAATAAAAAATAAATTGCAAGTTGTGATCTTCCATCAATGGCGCGTTGAGTTTCTCCAATGAATCTCTGCATAAAGTCATATTGTACCACATTAAACAACAGATTTTAATAGAGGACGTCTGCATGCTTTTCGATGACTATAATTATTTGTGCATGCAAAAATATTTGTGGAATTAGCATGGTGAAACAAATGCCGGATTTATCCATGACTAATAGTTTCTTCTCAATATATTCCCTTCGAAATTGTGTACAAACCCTGTTATGCAATTGCGTAACTATATGATGTAGTTTTGTACAACTTTCAACATTTTGGTACGATAAAAAGTTTGGGGATTTCCCAGTCCCATACATATTCTTGAAAGAGAACCCTAATTACACCATTTCCCAATATTTATATATCCATTAAGGACGGCGCTTGCGAGCACAGTACCATGGTGCCAACAGAGCGATTAGTGTGATGAGCCCAGCAGCAATTATATGAACTCGGACCACACTTGCCTACACGTGGCATCATCGTATAGGCCTTTTACATTATCTACATATTTTCCCAATGCAATTTTTTATTTTATATACATATGGATATATGAATCTTTCATAAGGACGAATAAATGAAAATTCTGTGGAAACATTATTTCCATCTCAATACTCATATTCTATTTTAACCTGAAATCATGAAATTGAATTTAAGGGTTCGCATATACCCTCAGGTAGATGTACCGACATAGCTTCGTTCATTTTCGGCCAAGTTCGGTAAGAACAGAGATATGGATAGTATTTCTGCCTTTTTCTATTGACCGAACCATGAGCCGAAGTGCGGGGCTTACACCAACACGGCCTGTGCTTGGGTGCGGCACCCCCTCCACTCATGTATATTTTAATCTCCGAGGCGGCTGACGCCCACATTTCAAAAATGCATGCTTAACTATTACTATATATTTCGTTGACCAATGAGAAAGTGGGTCCGATTGGCTCGACCAATCAGAAAGTGGGTCCAGTTCGAGGCTTGTCCGATAAGGTAGCGCCACTTCGATCCAATCAAAAATGCGTCAAGTTTTAGCCGGGCGTTGGCAATGTCTCTACTCATCTCTGGTACAACTATGCCACAGTATGTCATATGGATATTGTTGAACACTTTTGAAACACTGTGATCAACTGCAGCGCAATATGATGCACTGCAGTTTTCCATCTGATTGTTGATTTCAGACGCAGTGTAGAGTGAAACCTAACCGACAAAAGCAAGTCAATTCTAATTTGGGTCATTACAATAAATAAATATATATGTATATATAGATATATGTGTGTTAGTATGTATGTACGTATATACATATGTACATGCATACATACGTTCTTAGTTTAAACATATTATATATATACATCATTTTACTTGTTGCGAAACCTTTTTTATTGTTGAATTTATATATTTCCAATATTCCATCCAACGGTACATCAATTACATATTTATGAATATTAATGTGACGTAGTCCATCCCGAATTTTTTTAGTGTTAAAGTGCTGAAACGGTACAACAGCTGTTAACAACTGATAATTGTACAACACTGCCATACTTGCCTGTATGCACTCACTATCTCTATTTTAGTTGACTTTGAATTGCAAATATTAATTAATTGTAATTATAAATATATTGGAGATTTGTGATATTCAGAGTTTTTGGGGCACGTCGATTGAAATATTATCGTTGACAATTGGAATGAAATAATAGGTAAGTGATAATTTTAATTTACGGGAACTTTTCATTATTGAAATACATTAGTTTATTATCCATTTAATTCAATCAATAACGCTACAAAATTTTACATATGAAATTTATATAATCGCATATTACAATATTGTATCTCACACTGAATTTTTTTTCAGTCTTACATTTGATAGAGACATAAGAGAAGAGTGGAAACCGAAAGGAAAAAGCACCATGTATTTTTCTTTCAAATAGAATATATATATATATGAATATATATGTATATATATTAGGTGTTAATGATAAAAAAAACCCAGAAAGAAGAATGAAATGAACCACTGTAAATACATAGAAATTGGCTGTAATTTGATACGATGAAGTCGGTGGGTCCGAATACAGAACAAACTGGCTATCAAGGTATTGGTCGCGATATGGCTGAACGATTGGGTTTAGGCCGTGAAGTACGAGAACTTAAACTTGGTCCAACATTTACCAATGATAGGACTACGTCATTTCACACAATGAAATGTAAGTACACATATCATATAAACTATTCGTTCAGTTATCGTATAATAATATCGTATATATTGTATTCATTACGTTGTTCAGATGATTTTAAACCCGCGAGTGTTGATGTCTCGAAAATGGCGAGCGTTGATGTTGGTCCAAATAATACGATGACAGTAACTGTACCGCATCTTGATGGTGCTGGAATACCTCACACAGTTTTCAAAGGGTCGCAACGTCCATACAGCAAAGAATGTGTATTAATTATTGATAGGAACACAGGCGAAATAACTCTTGAAAGGCTATCGTCGAATATTCAAGTGAAAAAAACTCGAGTAGAACAAAAATCGCAGGCTTCGCTCACGGCCAATCCTTCGTCCAATAATTTATTGAACAGACCCAATACACCAATAGAGTACAAAAGAAGTCCGACTCATGGGAGATCAACTAGTCGTACAAAGGTGGCTAGTGGTAAAAAAAGAGATCCTACAGCGCAATTACATACAAAGCTGCCGCCACCGCCCCTACCAATACCACATCACCAATCAAGTCCTATGCGAGTGTCGCCTTATCATGGCAAAAGTCCATCCGGTATTAATAAGTACGTTTATTATTTCTTTTTTAATTAAGTTCTTATGTTGCGTTATCCATTGTAAGCCGTGATTATATACTCAATTTTATAGTTCGCCTGCCGCACAATCATCTTCAATGGTACAGCACTCTAATACAAATTTACTCGCAAGCCTGCCAATGATTGGTTCTGATTTCGATGATTTCCATACCACACCGATGACCACACCTCAATCATTACCAACAGTACCAGTAAATAAAATCAATCGGGAACGCTCACCTTTCATCAATAATTCCTTACCAACGGCTACCATGGGATCCACAGCAATCACATCAACTGCGAGAGAAAATGATGTTGGTGTGCTGAGTGATTCCAGTACAACAAGCTCAAGCTCGGATAGTTCAGATAGTGATTCAGAACCCGAAAATACCCCCGTACCTACTGCCAAACCAACAATGAATGGTAAAATTTATGCCTTAATTATATAATGTAATTGTGTATTTCAACAATTTATTGATAATCAATTACATGTAATGGTAATTTATCTTCCAGGGCACACCAATGGAACAAATAATTCGTCCTCACCCTCAATCTTGATGAATATGCCGGACAATTTGCTGAATGACGATTTACAATTGTCGGAATCAGAATCTGACAGTGATTAACATATAATAATAGTAAATTTATATTATAAATAATATACATAGAATGGAAATGTCATGAATTACAAAAATTTTTATAAAAGCATTTGGTGTATTTACATCGTCATCAATTTATCATCGTAATTTTTGACCAAATTTGCATATTGTTCATTATTATTTGTATAATTTGCTATCATAGTGAATGAGAAAAATGGTAATAGGGCTCTTTATTGTATTAATAATAACGATAATTGTGAATTAAGAATAGTTATGAGTATAACGAATGCAATATTATTTAATGATGCTTGTTATGAGAAATGAATCGAAGAGAACAGAAGTGAAAACAAAAAAAAATATTGCAAAATATATCATGAAAATATATTCATATTAATATAAAATAATATCGTTTCTATGATTGGCAATTGAAAAAAATATATATGCGAAAATATATAAATCGTCACAACACGTGTTTACAAGTATGTGTCAACATAATTATCTGATGATCAACTTTACAAAAATTTTGCTCTACAATAAACGTACTCAAACGGTTGCCCTATAAAAAAATTACCAGAATCGGATGAGTTGTGACCTCACTATACTTCTTAGAAACTTCACGTAACGAATGATATATATATATATATATATCTGATCTTAAGTGCACGAAGCTACATGTATTCCAATATGAGAAATTAGTTTCCTTGATATTCCTCAATCAATTTGGCAAGCTGTCCACGATGGCCAAACTGTAGGCTTTTTGAAAGCATACATCTCTCTCGCGCATTTTCATTCATATTATCGTGGCAGTTTATCTCACTATAATATATCTTTAACGCTGGCTCAATCGCTCTGAATACATGAACTTTGCTATGAACAATAAAAAGCTCATATAACGAATCGATAACATTTTGTGTCGACATGGTCGTTATTTTATTCGCAATATCTCTATCACCGTGAACAATGGGAATATCCTTTTCACTTATTTTTCGCATTGTCTGATAATCTTTTTTATAGAAAGAAATACTCTCGTAATTTAATTCATCATATCTGCCGTGATTACGATTCAAATCCATTTCTATATTTTTAAGTTCATCGGCGTATGCTAAATCCGGATGAAATTCTACAAATGGAATTGGACAAAAAATCTGCCACTGGCTTATTGTATTCATTCGTATCTGGAAATGTACAATTTTAAATACGCGTTGTCATTTATCAGAATACACAATTATATGTGCTGGTCGAAATTTATTATGAATACAGCGAGAATACTTACTCTATTCAGATATTCTGGTGTTAATACTATTTTTGTTTGTACAAAAAGTAGTAGACTTTCTGATGAAAATTTTTGAACAACTAAATCAGCAGCGACTATCTTGAACATTGCATCAGATTCAATTTTGTTTGACGATAAGGTAGGTAGTCGAATTGATAGCCAACTGATTTTTGATTGACTACTTCGATACCTGTCGGTTAAATTCATTGCATAACTTTTAATGTTACGATAAATATCATCCAATCCTTTGGATGGTGATTCTCGATTATAAATCAAAACCTGAAAAGGAAATGAAAGAAAAAAACAAAAGCGTCAATGAAAATGAATATATTATTATTGATAATACTTACCAGCATGAGTGATGTTTTATCCCTTTTCTCCATGCAAATCGCCGCATAATGTTCCATGAACTCCAACGCACTTTTTATAGATGATAAATAAACTATTAAAATCATATTTATTCTAGTATTTTCAGTGACATAAGGTACCGGTAGAATTTCGACTTTGTCAAGTGGTTTACTGATTTGTATTCTCTTCAAAATTTTCTTATTACCCGATTGTTTCAAATGGTTATTCGTATTAACTAAGCTCAAGTCTAAAATATAATCCATACCGCGAGAAGCGTCAAATTTGTAATAACCATTAATAAGTCGGTCGAATTTCAATTCATCCTTATAATCGATAGTTATTTTGTTGATTGCAGCTTTCAAAACTCGATCAATATCTAGCCTTGTAACTCCTATTAATTCGCGCAAATTTTCAAAATCAGTTTTCATAAATACATGTGTTTCATTAAAATAATTCCACCGTAATACATCAAAACGGCCCGGAGATTTATTACCGGGCCAATTACCAATTGGCCATGGTACAATATTTTTGCTTCTATTATTCGGACCTAAATGTGCGCTCGATAATATTTTTTGGCGCAGTTCTTGTATCATATCCTCAACTCTTTTCAATTCATTCATAAGAAAATATGTGTTCATCTGATAAATCATCAGATGATTTACGATAGGATATACGGAAATAGATTGAATTAATTCATCATCAAATTGACGGCGATTCTGTGCTGATTCAGACAAGTGCTCATCGAAATTGAAATTCGATGAAGGTAATTGCTTGCCGTTAAATATTGTTCCATCAATTTCCATCGTACATGGTTTTTTGGTTGCATAATGAATGCACCTACCAAAATTTATGTCATCTAGCGGCGAATATGTATTTTTAACGCACCAATCTAAACTTGTTTTCAGTTTTTGAACAAGCGAATTGCTCAACAATACACCAGCATCCAATGAACAATAGCTGCTATTATATCCTGATGGAATACCGAGATAAATATCTTTGCTCACACCCAAACCTTCAATGAAATTCATCAATTTCCTACCATTAATATAACTTTTATCTTTTACAATATAATAGTAATCATAATCTTCCAAATAGTTGTCAGTAATATATTTTATAACATGAAATGGCTTAAGGACACTTCGTGTATCGGTAAAACCGACAATACCTGAAAGAGTTATATTTGGTTTTTTGGCACCTTCAGGAATAGATATGAAGTATCGTATTTTCTCGACTAGATGCCCAACAGTTCTATTAAATACTGCACCACGACTATGTAAATATTCTTGGCTTGTCAATACACCCATGAATAATCTCTCTCTTATCCCTAACTCAGTGAAATAATATCTTGGCCGTACAAATGATTTTGGTGATTTTTGTGGACGCCGCGGTTTACCTTCAACATTTATTTTTGGTGCATATTCGTCAACCGAACTTTGATCAACAGTAGAAAATGTATATGAATACCATGATGATTTAATGGGCTCACGAAAATTATGTTCATGAATTTCAAATCGAAAAAATAATAAACTCATAAATATGCCTACACACAACCCTATAATAAAATATCCGTTACTACGACAATAAGTCATTGGCATTATCAATAATTTTCTCATTTCAAATTACAATTTTTTGTATTGAATACAGTTTGCGATGAAAAAATTGATATACATGGATGTAAAAATATTCACATTGGTTATTCTATCATTTATAATGTGGAAGAGGTTCTTCTATTATATTGATGGTGAAATTTTGTTGTCACTGTTGTGTCACCATTCACGTATAATTGGCAGTCAAGATCATAAATTGACAATGAAATTCGATGAGAAATATTTCCTAATTTTTACGATACTTCTGTTGAGTATTATTGGATAATCATATAAGGATGAACAAGCTTTTTGTTATTCGTTTACAAGCAGACAATTGTTATATTTATTCCTTCACATATGTAATCGATACTGACTGATAAAATATAATAAACGAAACTGTTTTACCATAAAAATGGTAATTTAGTCGAGTACAGAAGTTTCAGGTGCGAATCATTTATGGCCAATAGTATCAATAATTATTTCTCGAAAAATATATACCGAACTTGGTTTGAATTTAAATTTATCCATTGATATTGAATGATTGTGTTATTGAATTCTGTGTAATTTCCTATATCTGAATTTTCGTCTCAATATAACGTCAACAGGTACGATTATACCAACAGAGCAAGTTGTGCAGCGCTCATGTTGAATTTTATTATGTGCGCACATGTGGAAACCCGTGAGCATTATTATTACACACAGCATGCCTCCACTCCACACTCTATTCCAAGAGTTTATATATATGCTTATCGGCAGCTCTCCGAGAACATATGAACATCGGGTGAGCGGAATTTTGCATTCGTCGGTAGATAATAATAATCGAAAAACATCACTCCACCCCTCCCACCACTCTGCTTCAAGCAATCAACACTGATCAAACTACAAACGCCAAAATATCATGCATATATAGATAATATATGCATGTATATATGCTGTGCATTTCGCAGCCTGAAAGTTTCAATGTGCAATAGTAATGAAAAAAATGGGATAAAAGTAAATTGGATGAGCGTGTATTACGTGATTATATAGCACAAAGATATGTCATATTATTTCAATATGCACATATGCATTCACACCTTTTCTATATATAGATAAATAGATATGTGTAGTACATATTTTTTTAATCAATGGGAGAACAGCGCCATCTTTAAAATGTGAGCCTATAATAATGTTTTTAGAAATGTTTTAAGTTACATGATTGTTTATCCGCCATTTTGTTTCATTGCCATCCGCGAAGTTTCTATTGAGTATCATTGAGTATTTCAGTGAGATTGTACCAGTGCCGCAATCTTGGATTAATCATGATATTATTGTCAAAATAAATCAATTATCCAAATCACTGTGTTTAACATTAGTCATTTGGAATTAATATCATCTCTGTGTATGATATTAGCGGAACAGTATTTACGCACAATGATGTATGACTAAATTGATCCAGTAAGAATGCGTGATGCTCTCGGTATTCTCCGGGACGCTCAACAGCATGCAATGATATGTACCCAAACTATGTGATAAGTTTAATATTGCAAATAAACTTAATTCGTTTTTGGATATTGCAATTGAATTGTGATTTTCAAGTGACGTTGGTAAAATCCAAAATTTAACCACGTAAGTAAAGTAATGTGGATTGCATATCTGTTTATGTATTGGGTACTCGAAATTGCTATTGCCACTTCCTACTTCGATAAAAATGAATAACTACTTTCAATCCAAGTGACGGTTGTAATTCCGTATCTTTTTTTTTGTCTTCTTCGTTTTCATTCATTTGGTATTAGAGGTTGAATTTCGCTGAATATTAAATCGCACTGTGTCAGAAATTACTGGTCACTTGTATCATCATTTCTCATAATCATGTGATATATCATTTGGAAATAAATACATTCAAATTGAACCAGTATAGTTTATTATACTTTGGTGAATTGAATTCCAGTATGTCAGGACAAAGTGGTGGACGTATTCGTCTATCTATGCTCAATGATCAACTGACATGCAAGCTTTGCCGTGGATACTTCATCGACGCAACAACAATAATCGAATGCCTGCATTCATGTACGTTATCCATGCAAGAGACAACTGTCCAATTTCACTCGTTGCATTATATATGTATATATTCTATTTTCCATCATTTCGTACATTCATCTTATGTTGAATTAAATAGTTTGCAGAAGTTGTATTGTCAAATACTTGGAAACCACCAAATACTGTCCAATATGTGAAGTCCAGGTTCATAAGAGTAAACCATTGCTCAACATTAGACCGGATCACACTCTTCAGGATATTGTGTATAAATTGGTTCCTGGTTGTTACCAAAGTAAATATTATTGTAAAATTTGATGAATCATTCACCAACTAGATTATGAATCAAAAATAATTTGATGATTAAATTTTTTCAGATGAAATGCGATGTCGTAGAGAATTTTATGAAATGCATCCAGATGCACAGCTTTCGAGTATGTCACCCGAAGCTCGCGGTGAGCCAATTGAATCACATATTTATTCTCCCGATGAATCGCTTAGTCTTTCGTTGGAATATTACAATCCAAATATCAATGAGGGCACCGTTATTCCAATGGATGACTCGAAAGAATCATCGACCATGATTGCATTAACAACAGCCGCAGCTTTAACATTGGCATCAACTCCAACAACCGGTGCTACTAACGCAATCACCACTTCCACTAATACCTCTATCACCACCGCAATACCAACATCAACGACAGTAACGGGAAAATTTTTACCCAGACGTTATCTAAGATGTCCTGCGGCAGTAACGGTGTTCCATCTGCAAAAACTAATTAGAGCTAAATATGGCTTGAGCGATGCGCACAGAGTTGATGTAATGTATAAAGAAGAATCGTTGTGTGGTAATTATACTTTGATGGATGTAATGTATATATATCATTGGCGACGAAAAGTTCCGTTGCATCTCAGCTATCGAATATTCGAATCATCGCCAAAACGTTTGAAGCTTTCGGATGATAATACACATTTCAAAGAATCATTAACGAATGCCGGCATCAGTTCTGTGGAGCCAAAAGATGAGAATTTGAAGCGGGAGTGGAAAGAAGTTCAATTAAAAATATCGGAAACTGGTGTCATGAGTGTTACGGGAATCACGAGTCCAGAATCAAAAAAGACACCTGCGGCCGAGTCACTTGAGGATGATCAGCGACGTTTAGATGAGAGTGTTGCTGGTGTTGTCATTATGGCAGATAAGAAGTGTTCAAGTAGTAACACAAAGGAACCTGCGAGCGCAATTACAACTGAAGTGAGTGCAAAAAATCATGGGGAACCGCGGCCACAGGCCCAAACTCAACGGAACAGTGAAAAAGGTAGCGATAATCAAGCAGATATGCGAAAAGGCAACAATACAAAATCATCTATCGAGATAAAACCGATCACGACAAACAATAACAACAATAGTAACAGCAACAATTACAATAGCACCAGTGAAACAGCATCAAAGTCGGATACACGAGAAAAGCATAGGAATACGGCGGGGAATGACATGAAAAATTATCAGTTACCCAGTGGAAGCGGCTCGAAAATCGATGCTCTAAGTGTAAAACTGCAGTTTCAACCGAAAGTTGGGCAAGTTAATAATACTTACTCGAAGAAAACACTAAAAGATAAATCTATGTTAGAGAAAGTATTGAAAAAATCTGATACAAGAAATTTGTTCAAAGATGCTCCGATAGAGATGAAAAATTTTGCAGATAAAAACCGTGCAATTGGGCGTACAGCTGTTAGTACAAGCACCAAATCATCACCAAACTTTCAATCAAGAATAACGACGATAGGTCAATCACAGTGCACCATCAGCAGTACATCACCTGATTCACCTTGTACCAACACAATTACCTCAACATACTCGTCAATTTCAACACCATCTGTGTCCATTTCTATCACATCACAAAAGAATGCATCACCGGATCGTAATAAAGAATCAACAGTGAGTTCAAATTTATTATCGAGTAATACAATACACAAATGTAGAAGAGGCTCGGGCGAAACAACCGAAAGCTCAAACCAAAGGTCAATTCCCAATCAAATTACGAATACACCAAGTTCTAATAACGGTGGAAAGAATAATTTTGCACGTCAACATACTAATCCGTCATTGAACAGCGAAAGTTTGGCTAATATTGGATTGAATGTTTCTACTGCATTCCTTGGCATGGCATCATCATCGAGTTCATCATCAACATATCCTTATACAGTACAAGATTTGGTTAATAATGCTATGTTGAAAAGTCCATCAAAAAATATGGGAAACACTTGCACCCAAAAACAAAATGTCACTGGCAATATAAGTGTGAGCGCTGCCAATCATCAAGCCAGTACAACAAACAGTTTACAATTTAATATTCAGACACCCTCCATGAGTGTCTATTCAATACCAAATACGACTAAAAATAATCCTAGCGTCAACAGTAATGTCAACAATAACAGCAACAGGGGTAACTCCAAGACGAATTTGGAAATAACAACGGTTTATTCAGTGCCACCGTGTCCAGATGCAATTCCAATATCAATGATGAAGCCTGCGATGAGGAAAACTGAGATAACAGCGAAAGGAACAAATATTAATGATATATGTG
The DNA here is from genome assembly GCA_958496275.1 of Zele albiditarsus. Taxonomy (NCBI): domain Eukaryota; kingdom Metazoa; phylum Arthropoda; class Insecta; order Hymenoptera; family Braconidae; genus Zele; species Zele albiditarsus. Next base: position 9,432,164 of record OY292415.1, read on the forward strand.
CGAAAATCGGAAATTCTGGTTCAAAAATCAATGATATTTGTGCGAAAATTGGCGAGAGTTCGAAAGAAAAAAATAAAGCAGACACGAGGTTACGTCCGGAAATTCCGGATTTATTGAAAATAACTAAAAAAACAATGTCATCTGTGTGTTCAAATGACAATCCTGCGATAAAACATATTCCGAACATTCCGAATGTTCCGATATATACACCAACAAGTAACGTACCAGCATCCGAAACTAGAGTCTCTTATCTGAATAAGGATGCGCCAAAAATGACTTCGATTATAGCTGCGATACCACTGACAGTAACAGCTATGACAACTACGAGCACCACTATCACGTCCACCACAACTACAGCTAACAACATGATTACCGCTACCACATCCAACACTTCACCGGTATCGGCAACGAGTACACCCACGGCCAGTACAATAGAATCAATATCGATATCTGGAGCCACTATATCATCATCATCTTCACCATCATCACTAATATCTAGTGGGGCAATAACCACACCGTCAACATCATCTTTCCATCAAATAACTGCACGAGGAACTTCAATGAAGAGGTCACAATCACAATCCATCGGTTATAAAACGTTGCGTGATCCGCCAAAATCTTGGAACCCAACATTGTCAAAAAATAATTATGTGGCGGCAAAAAATCAGGCGAAGGAACAGCAACAAAGCCAGTTGCAACCATCTTTACATATGTCCGATATGGGTGGTGGCGATGGGAATAGCGGTGGAAAAAATTCAATCACCTCAAAGCCAGCAAAAATATTTAAAATGAGAAATATGCCTAGATACCTTGGCAATCCAGCGTCGGGCGTTAAACCCATGTACGGTGTCAATAATGAGGGTAAAGACAATAAAGACCAATCAATGGCGTCAACAACTCAATTAATAACGTCAAAAAATAATGTGTCGTGTGGATTGAGTATGACGAAAATTGATCCAAAGACACTATCACCAATAACATCAACAAATTCACCAATAGTCTCCCCACCACCATATTCGCCAAATGCGCGAAGTTACCAAAATACACCGTTTTCACGTAGTGGCAATACACCATTATCACCAAGAAATTCACCGGTAAATATGCTCTCAACAAATCCATTTATTCCTTCCCCAACACCAAATACAAATCCACGATTGATTTATTCACATTTTCTTCCATTTCCCGATGGCAGCCGTTTTGCTAATCCACTTATACGTTCTCCAATTGGTATTCCACCCTCGAGTGCCTTTCATAGTAGCCTTCCACCGTCCATAAATAAACTTTATCAGCGTTCAAGTTATATGCCACAAACAACGTGTGCTACATACGCCCAACAGCAAGGATTAACTACACAACCTCCGACAATACAGAGAATACCACCTAGTACTCATGCATCATCATCGTCATCGACGTCATCCTCTACGTCAACATCCTCGTCATCGTCGTCATCGTCATCACCGAAATCTCCGAAAACAACTGTTACAAGTTCAACATTCAATTTGGCAAAAACTGAGACGCAAACTTCCATACCAACGAGTTTAGATGTTAATAATGTGCATAATATTGTTAAAAATCAAATTGAGCCAGATTCAAATGCTTTTAATCTTTGTAAAACGACCACGCCTATTACTGTTAGCAGTCAAGCAAATTACGGTTCAGACTTGTCAAAAACATCCACTTCTAATGTGAATGACAATGAAAATCAAAATGACAACGATGATGGACGTACAAGTAAAGATGGAAATAAAAACGATGGAGCAGAACAAAATACAGAGGATTCTGGAAGGAATGCAGCTGTTAAAGAAAAAAATAATGTTGAGGACGATACACGAATTAATAATGACGGAAAAGAACAAAAACATGACCAAAAAGACAAAGTAGCCGAGAAAGAGATGAAGAAAAATAAAAAAACTAAGAGAAAAGAGAAAATAATATTAAAAGAGATAAACATTAAACGTCAATCGAGGGATACCCACTGCATAACAGGCGCAGAAGCTAAAAGTTTATTGGCGAAAAATGGAAGTAATGAATCACAAATATGTCGCGAGAATGATGATAACTCAGGAAGTAATGTGAATGACCAACAATCGAATATAAAAGATATTGCGAGCTCCCGCCCTCAAATTTCAATCATGCCCGACTCTAAGAATATCGCTCCTAATCAACATCAAGCAGCAGTTAACGATGATGATTCAACGGACGAGCTGAAAGACAACAAAACAAATGAGTCGAAAAATTTATCGACCGACGATATATTTTCAAAAAATGTGGATGATAATAATGGCGGAAATTCTGGAACAACAGAAGAAGAGGAATTGATAAAAAATGAAAAACAAATGCAGTTGAAAATATCAGAGATACAAATAAATAAGGCTGAATCGTAATTCAAACAAGAATAAATTAGTCCAATAATTTTTTGGAAAGTGACCATTCAAACGATGCCCGGTACATCGGAACAAAAGTAATTATCATAGTTAATTATAAAACAAAAATATATAACAATACAGAAAGAAAGTTGAATGAAGCTCTGACGGCGTTAACGCTTGTAAATTAGTGTACATAACAATAAAAGATTCAATTATTAATTGAGAGAACAAGAGAAAGAACTTATACAACATGCAACAGAAACATTTACGTTTATTTTCAAGTCCTTACGTACACTGTGAGGGTATTTTTTTTTTTTTCCTTTTCGGGTATACATATGGCCACGTACAAATCAAATATTTATTCTCTCAAACTTTCGTTGCATAGAAAATCAATTATATTATCGATGATTTAAATATGCGTGATACTTTATAATCATTATTGCACGTCGCCTACTAGTTGTACTGACACAGCATTGATGCTTACTGATTCTTATCCGATTGTAAATTTAATTTTGTATATTGCGTCTACGGCTCTCGCCGACTATATTCAATATATATTTGTTTATTTTATTCCTTATTCTTCGATACAATATATAAATATGTGTAATAATAATTTAGTAGTAACATTAATAACAATGATTATAATGATGGTAATTGATAATAATATTTCTACTATCGCATTATGTTTTATTAATTAATTATATTATTAAAGAGCTATAACGGACGATAGGTGATTGACAGATGGAAGGATAAGAGAACCCACGTGATTAACTGTTATTATTCGTATCTAAACATGGGGTACGAAAATTCCAAGTAAACAACTAATTATTGTGTATTAACAAACAAAAATATTAATATAATGTTATTTAAAGATGCATTTTTATAATATAGCCTATGAATAGCTATAGTTTGCAACATTAAATACGTAATTTGCATAACAGCGTACTGTAAACAGTTGGGGGGCTTGGGAAAACAAAAAAAATGAGAATTGATAGATAACAATCATTAGCTGCATTTTTTGCCTTTTCATGTTTACAAAAATCTAGTGTGGTTTTTTTTTCGCAATTAACAAATTAAAAAAGAAAATATGGTCTTCATACTCTTCACTGAAAAACTTCATTTCACTTCATTCGTTGTAGTTTTTGGTATAATGTGCATTGTCTTGACGTTCAACGGAATAGAAACAACAATCATTCAATGGAAAAGTCTGCCTGATGTCGGAAGCAACGTATTTTTAATGATATATATACTAGATTAATTTCTAAACTATCTTACATACTTAATGATGATGATGATGATGATAATATTATCTTTATGTGGAATAAAAGATGGTTTTTTGCTCTTTTATGCAACAAATATAATTAAGTGCACCTGAAATGATGACAGAATTTATCATTTATAATATAAATAGTTCCTATTGCCATGATCATTTTATGTGTGAGATATTTTTTCCATATGACGAACAACATCCCTCAATTTATAAACTAATTCTTGTAGCTGATGGCGTGTGCAGGTAAATTGGACATGGTCCAGTATTCCATGTTTTTTTGTTATCAAACGAATATGGTACACGCAACTGCTAATGGAATCACTCGTACTATTCTGCAAAAAATAAATATGACGAACAATTAACATAGGAATTCTGTCAAGATGAATAATAATTTCAATTTGAATACTCACCTTTATACAATAATCCAATTCCCAATTAATATCCACAATACATGGAAAATTATTGCCGATACCTGTTAATTTTGAAATCAATTGTTCTCTCTGCTCCCCATATACAGTTGATAGTTTTTCGGCTCTTGATCCTCCGAAGACTTTACTTGAATGCAAAAAATTAATAAAAAGTTCGGTATCATATTTGTGTCGGGCTGCTTCAACCAACAGACCAACAATATTGCCATAGATTATGCCTGCACTCAAATTTCTTGATGTTATCGCATCGATTTTAGATGTTACATCTATAATAGATTGAAAAACAATGTGAATAGGTGATATATCTTGTATATACATTGTGTAATTTACTTACATTTCTCATTGAGTTTTCCAATTTTTGTCAGGGCTCCACAGCTTAATAATAATTCATGGAAATGTTGATCGCTTACAATATCCGTATTCAATAAAATCTTTAACGTATCAATTGAAACGTTTGACAGTTCCATCTCATGGGATCAGAAGTGGACAAGTGCAAACCAGATCGTATTAAACATTAAATAAATAAATAAAATCTGTTGGAGTGTAGTAATAAATGACGTGACATAAAAGAGCGGCAGATGGCGCCATTTGGAGAAAGTGGCGCGCGGAGAGGAAGTTCAAAAAAAAATTAATTTTAATCCACATTCATGAAACAATATTTTGATTGTGAGGAAGGCGTATGCATATAGAATCATGAGATATATACCTATACAGATAGCTGTGACATAGAGGAAAAACGAAGTCGATTGAGCAAAATTGAATGGGAAGTTACGCTTTCAAGTAAGGAATAATGAATGATACTGATCATGACATTTGAAAATTCGTTGCTTTGATTAATTAAATGATAGGCAGCTTATCTTGTATTCACTATCTTTACTCGAATCATAGTTGTAAGATGAAAATGTTGATTACGTATACAACACACAGAACTCCATCTGTCTATACTCTACAGTAATAAATATGTATAATTGTATGCATGCACATTCGACAATAGACACCATTCATATACATATATGATCCTAACCTAACATTATATCAAATCCTGTCACACGTATATATATATATATATATATATATACGCATCTATATATATTTCTGACACTACTATATATTTATATCAACACATATAAACGTGTAGTGAAACAAAATAATAATAACGTCGCTTTTAATCGAACATTTATCTTTATTCATCAGAGATAATATACAATAACACATGCTCTTCATATAGAAGTGCCGTATCATACAGGTAAAACCAGGTATAACCTGTATAACTTCACTCGATCAACTATAAAAATGTCAATTATTAAGTATATCATATACGAGTAATATTCTCCGCGTGAATTACAATCTTGACGTATCCCTCACGTTAATAATAAGAGAAGCAATGTCATTACTATACAGCTTGAAAAGGATGTACGAATAATTTCCAATTAATTTACTTTACAGTACTTATTTTAATCAAAGGGAAATTTTAACGTGTGGATTATCCGAAAGCTACATTAAGACATTCCAATATGGTTTCTAATACTGATGTCTATGATGATTTATATCTGTGAGTATTTGATGCTTGATTGCAATTTTATATGAATATTATAGTGGTTCACATAGTTATTGGACTTACTCACAGATTACTCAATATTACACAGTAATTAAAGATAGAATATTAATCTGCTCCTTTATCCGAACCTATTGACGTGATGCAAATATTTTATGACGAAATTGTTATTCTTTGTATTGTAGATATACGACCAATGAAAAGTTTTATGTTGAGGCTGTGGATGCTAAAGTATTACTCGTTGTAGACCGATTGAATCAACATATCTACACACAAGGTTTATTATTATATAAAATGTCATAATTTTTATTTTAATAATAATATGGTGATAATTTTTTCTACAGTTGGGACAGCTAGTCAGATTCCACAAACCGCAATTAGACGTAAAATATGGGGTATCGTAGGCACAATACGTTTGCTAGCATGTCGATATTTTATTGTAATTACAAATGCTGAACGGATAGGAACAGTAGCAGGCCAACAAATATTCAAAATTGTATCCACTGATATCATACCGTATTCCAAATCAGACCTTCATTTAACTGACAAACAAGTCGAAAATAATATTACGTATTTGGAAATGATTAAATCCGTTCTAAATACCCCTTATTTTTACTTCAGTTATACATACGATATTAGTCATACAATGCAAAGATTGCACAATACAACGCCAGAATTTCTTCAGGTATCATTCGTCACGTCATTTTACATACAAAAGTTTGTCGATCATTTTCATTTATTATTTGTACTTTCTATATTCAGATGCCACTACATGATCGAGCAGATACTCGATTCATATGGAATGCATATCTTTTACAAGATTTGTCATCTAGACCAGAACATTCGAAATTTTGTTTACCAATCATACATGGTTGTATCCTTTTCATAATTTTCATTCAACTCATCATCGTAAAGTCGAGGGATCAAGAGAAGAAAGATTCTTTAACGTAATTCCATTCAGTTATTTCACTGAATACTGTCGTCGTCAATGGTGTTTCATTTAACTGGGGGATCGTCTCTCGACGTAGTGTTCAGCGTGCAGGTACAAGATTATTTTCACGTGGAATTGACGTGAATGGAAATGTATCCAATTATGTAGAGACAGAACAACTGATAGAAGTTAATGGTGACCGTAGTTCATTTGTACAAATTAGAGGCTCCATTCCACTTTTTTGGCAACAGGAACCAAATTTAAAATATAAACCCAAGCCACAATTATGTTCAAATGAAAACCATCAAATTGCTTGCGTCAGACACTTGGATGCACAAATATTTCATTATGGAAAACAAATATTAGTTAACTTGGTAATCTAGATAATCATACATTTTGTTTCCTATACTCGATAATGTATACTTGTACATTGTCAAAATTTGCTCCTCCAGATTGATCACAAAGGTGCTGAAGATGTTTTAGAGAAAGAATTTCGCATTGTTATATCGCAAATTGGTAATCAAAATGTCAAATATGAAGCATTCGATTTCCATGCTGAATGTCGACACATGCGATGGGATCGATTAAACATTTTAATGGATAGATTGGCTCATGATCAAGAGCAAATGGGATATTTTTTGCTCTCAAGAGACGGTGCATTACTTTCCGTACAGGATGGCGTTTTCCGTACAAATTGTATTGATTGTTTAGATCGAACGAATGTTGTACAATCTATGCTGGCGAAGCGCACACTCACCGATGCGTTATCAAAACTTGGTATTTTAAGAGCGCCCCAAGATCATCCTTCTCTTGACAATTTATTCAAACAAGTGTGGGCGGACAATGCTGATGTTATAAGTATCCAATATTCTGGCACTGGTGCATTGAAAACTGATTTTACACGCACTGGGAAACGAACTCAATTGGGTGCGTTGAGAGATGGAATGAATTCTATGACCAGATACTATAAAAATAATTTTACCGATGGTTTTCGACAAGTGAGTAAATGAGTAATATTACTTAATTGATTGCGTTCTTGCGTCTCTTTGATACGTCTCAATTAATAATTCCGATTATTTATTTAGGATTCATTGAACTTGTTTTTGGGTCGTTATATTGTGCTAGACGGTGAATGCACGGAATTGAAATGCCCATTAGAACATGAACGGAATTGGCGATATGCTACATTCCCACTAGTTCTCTTGGTGGCATCGGCAATGTTAGTTGCCCACGTCATATTGCCATCAAGATACAGCACTGAAGTATTGCCATATATGCTATTCTGGGGTGCTATTGTTGCTGCGACATTTGCAACAATTATTCATCATGGAAAACAATATGTTGATAAACCAAAATTGTTATAGTTGGTGCTACATTATTAATTCATCTTACTGACATATTCAAATGAGAACTAAAATCCATCTTGTTATAGTCCATGAAATCGAATTGTCCACATTTTTGGACAATATCTATACATACATACAATACGGTGTGATTGTTACAAATACAATAAAAGGGTGGATTCAATAGCATATAGTTGCAGTGACTAATAAAAAGACTAACACCACCTCTACTAAAGATATTGTTTCAATTCCATTAATATTTAGATCTGTTTCTATGCTATACACATGTCAGATGATTTTTTTCAGCTATCCATTATTCGATATTTTTTTGCTTTTGTTTTCTCGGAACACCCTCCTGAAGTGGGACGTGGGAAGAAACGAATCTAAGCAACATTACAGTTTGAGGGGAAGAGGAAATCTAGAGGATGGAATCGGAGGAATGCCAGTAAAATGAAAAATAATAACGAACATGTTTATCACCTCGCTTAAGCACTTACGAAGTATTTTTATTCATATTGAATAAGAAAGAAAAGTTATTTCAAGAGTTCATTAAAACATGTATTATTCAGTTACAATTTTCATTTTTATGTTGTGTTTTGACAATTTATATGATACCCTGAGTCAATTATAAAATTCATGAAAAAATTATAATATTCATACTTTTTTTTTATCAAGTTAGGTATATATCGCCTGTCTTTACCTGGTATTTGAGATTTAATGTTTGCACGGGTAAATATCGATGTGATTTAGGTCGGGGCTGCGAGGAATCTGAGCGCTATTATCAAGGTGGTAAGTCAGTTATTCTATTTTATCGAGCAAACCGGCTTTCTAAACTTAACCTGTAATTATGTTCCTACTGTGACCACGCGCCACCTTCAAAAATATTTTGGTCAACTGGGTTCGACACAAAATAATATACAAAACACGTGGGTGCATATGAAGTTTTGTATTCGTCGCTGTTACTGATCATAATGGCAAAATTGATGAATTTAATTAGCGCCATCGATCAATCTTCACATCAATATGATGACTTTGTATTGAACTTGTTATCCACGTATTCAGATCTACCATTTGCCACTGATGAAGTAAGATTATGTTATTGATACGTATTTCCTAACCTTAATTTTACTGACGCTATTATTTATGATGGATAAATTATATTACTTGCATATAAATAAACATATATATGTATAATATATATTAATTGTTTCAGGTGGATACATTGTTGAATTGCATAATAAGTACCATCAATAATCGATTGAATCAAAGTATCACACGACATGAAGGTTTAAATATTCTTTTAAATATTTTACCTAAATGTTCTAAAGATTTATTGTCAAAATATGGTACTTTGTGGATATCAAAAGCGATACAGGTTTTGGAAAGCATTCAAAGCGAAACCAGAGAGATAACATTAGCATCCCAAGTATTGGCTAGTTTAATAACTTCATGTAAAGAGATACCCGAATTACAAAAGCAAATTTCCATGCAAACATTGAAACAATTAGTCGTGGTCATATCAAACATGGAGCATAATAAACGATGTGGTGCTATATTCCATTTATTAGCTACAGCGATGTTTCACTATAAGGAATCTTCGGAGAAATTACAGGTAATATTTATTTTCCCAATATTTTTCACCACTTTTCACATACGTTAATATGTATACACAAGGAAACTTCATTATTTTCAGATTTCATTGAGAAAGTTGATCCAACCAACTATTGATGCCAAGCAAAAAAATTTGGTACGGGCTGGCGCCAATTGTTTTGCATTATTAGCTAGAGCTACTGAACGCTCATTCAAACCTCCATCAGTCAAACCAACGTATACAAGCTGGATATATAGTCAATCACTAATTTGCAACAGTCTCCATGTAATAATGGACGATTTATTCTTCGATATTATGGAAATGGAGACTGCCGATGTTTGGACCAAATTGGAATTGCCAAGAATTCCTGAAGCCGATTTATTTGATTACTATTCCAGATTAGAGCGGAGATTTGAGAACCTCAGTTTCTTTTTATCAACAATGTTACGGTAGAATATCGCGAAAAAATTTGCACAGTTCCATTGTAACAACCAAAATTTTATAGAGTATTGTTTTTTCCTTATTTAGTGGATGTGCAGGCCGTAATTCAGTGTGTCCCACTGATATATTGAAGGTTCTGTGCCGAGGCTTAGCTATTACACCTGGAGTATTACAAATGGATACATTCAAGCATCAAATGTTGGGTTTCATTCTCCCGAAATTGCATATCAACTTACTGATGATCCTCAATGCTTTTATTGAAGGGTAAAAAGAAAAATGATATTTCAACAATAATTTTAGACACATATATACGCAGGTATTCATTGCAGGTTCCGACAAGAACTTTTACCACACGCTAATACGGTACTCAAACTTTATACGCAAACTTTGAACTGGAGTCATAATGTGCAACATAATACAATGACTATTAGCGGTAGTAAACCATTTGAGAGTGTCAGGAAAGCAGTGTATAAAAGTCTATCGTTGTGGTTGACGCGTCTATCTAATCTCTCAGCGATAGAAATAACTGCGGATAACATTATACCATATCTTCTGAGAGAAATAACACCAGAAAAGACTCGAGTTTTACTCACGGTACGGCACATATATTTGAATGTATTCAAGTAATTATTTGAATCGGTATTATTATTTATTTGCGTCATGTATTTTATTATTTTTTAATTACCAACGATAAAAAACTATAATCGATTTCCACTTATAATATGGCTAGGTGGAGAAACCAAATAATCTTTCGAAAAGAGCACTGAAGCGTTTCAAGGACGGTCAATATGAGAATAGTACAGTATTGGGCACTGCGACAATGCGCGATGAGAAGGATGGGCGAGTCAATGCAGATTTATGTGGAGAAGCTCTGCATACTCTAGAAAATCTAATTCGTAACTCTGCGTCATTCATAAAGTTACCCTTATACAAAGTAAATCAATTATTTTGGTTATTCAGTTCGATTTCACACTCGTTTTCATAATTTTCATAAATATTGCAGAACACACAAAGGCTGATAGTATCATTGCTGTATGACTTATATTTGGGCACAGACGAGACGAGTTATTACAGAAGGAGTCCTCATTGCCGTCACGGTTTGCTGAAAGTTCTTAGAGCTATCCAAATGAATTCGCATCCATTATCGTCACCACCAACACAATATTCAATTGAAATTTTTAATCTGGCCATGAACGATGCGGAATTTGAAATAATTAAGGAAGCTAAATTATCATTATCGGAAATTGAGAAAATTGTGCACCCCTGCGCACCTACATTACAACTTCCATCATCGAATGAAGAATACAAGAATAATAAGTCACAATCTCAGTCACAAAGTCTAGATAATTTAGTTGCAGTCGACAATTCACGAGAGTCTGATAGACGAATTAACCCAATTGACGATGAAAAAAGTCCCGAACATAGAACTGATAAACCAACGGAGATCATGCATGATAAAAATTGCAATGGTCTGAAACCCAGCAAGCAACGTAAATTAAATGACTCCGAGAATAACTGTGGCAGTCCGGGAGAATATGAAGACAGTTGTATAGCAATACCAGGGATTATAGAGGAAAATGTAATCAATTCACAAAATAATATGTTAACAACGCAACTTCCAACGGACAATACTTCACTGCAAGATAATTCTGAAAATTCTGAGCTATCTGTGAAAAATATCAATCAAAGTGTTCGTGTTGAGAACTCGGGTAGATGCAACAGTATACCGAGATTGGAGGATGATTCAGAAGATGACATGATTCTGGGTCTCTTCTGTGATGAGCTAAAAGAAACTCAATAATAGTATGGTTTCAGTATCTTTACGTGGAAAGTTTATTAAATGATTCACTCAAAATAAAAGTTACATGAATCAATTGATTGATTCATGCCTCTTAAAAGTGTTATTTTCAATACCACCAATTATGTCAACCAAATACTCCAAAGCTGGGAATTTTCGGTATTGAGGATGTAACGTTAGGTATTATTGCTTTGGTATCAACATTTCTCAAATCTGTGATTGTATTAATAGAGGAGTTTGCCAAATTTGCAATATTTTTCGTTTCTGCCGTCAACCGCTCAACAGTTTGGGTAGTGACGCGAATGCTGTCACAAATCGACGATGATATTTGATCCACTGCCCCAGTCCACAGAGCGATTTCGCAAAATTTGAAATTTTTCATAGGCTCAAGTTTGTTTGTGATACTAAAAAAAGTTTTATCATCCGTAGAACCAGTTGAAGTCGTTCCCGATGAGATATTATTAGCCTTTAACTGTGGTTTATCGGTAACTACTCCTATCCGTGCAAACTGCACGATCATATCAGTGAAAATATCAGATACTCGTTCATCTTCATCGTTGCTTTTGCCGGATTCTTGGATTTTATTACCAAAAATGTCATTACTTTGACCAAAAATATAAAGCAAGTCGTCACCGTGACCCTGATTGTCACCTGTAACAGTTTATCGAGTTATTTACATCAATTATTTATGTATACTTTTCATCCGTAAGAAGCATTTTTCGACTGAAAAGTTCATCACCTTTTGATAAATTTTGCGCATCCACTATTGGCAATCCTGTAAGGAAATTATTTTTACGCGATTTTTCACTTTTGTAGTCGAAACTGTAGAAGTAAGTTTTCGCTTTTTTTCGCCAATAATTAATCGTAAGAAATGCAGGTACGTTAAATATTGCGTCGTTCACCGCTTTAGCTACATTTGTTAAACTCGCTCCAAAATCGTTGGTATTATCACTATCCAAATATTTATCAAATGCCTGTGGGATAAATTGTCTTGGAGTACTTTTAAACATGGGGATTCTACCTTGCAAGTTCACCAACAATTCTTCCTTCACATAATTGGGCATCGCTTTTATTTTTTGCAATATTTCATTGTTATATCCTCCCGAAATTGCACCACCAGCTTCATCTTTCATGACACCAGTGAGCAAAGGTATACTCGGAAATTTACCGAACTCCAAAACATTTTCGGCCGAATCAGTCATGAAGTTTGGAAGTGATCTGTATGAATATATAAGTCGAATACTTTTCTTCAATCAATTGTGTCTCATAGAAATAATTGTTGTCATATTGTCAATGTAATTGGGTGTACCTTAGGTCATCATTACCCTCGACAACAGGTCCAGGTACCAATAACGCCGATATTCCTGATAGAAATCCTTGAGCTGCTAAACGTATGTTGGCAATGTTAGAATCTGCCTCAATTATCATTTCGATTGGCAATTCTTGTAAACAATGTACCATATTTGTCACATTATCAGTGGGACAACCATTATTCATTGCTATTGTTTTGCTAGTACTTGTCGGATCTTTGTCAGCAACGAAATTAGACAGTAAAGTACCAGACATTGCTATCAGGCTACTGAAAAAATCTATAAATCACAAATATAAATATAGATGAATGAAAAACTCATGTATACGGATACAAACTTAAATTTTGGATTAGATAAATTCACCGAACATACTATTTGTTAGTTTTGATAACGACAACATGAGGGCTGCACTTGCACCAGTACCATGACCAAAAGCGACCAATTTGTTTGGATTACCTCCAAAATATTCAATATATTGTTTCACCCATTTTACCGCTAATAACATGTCAAACATGCCATTATTGCCTGGTAATTCAGACGCACCCGTACTCAGAAATCCTGCAATAAAATTAATATTACCAACCGTACATGTAAAGTAATGAATTATATTTACCTAGTGAACCCAATCGGTATTGTATTGAAACGACAATAATTTTTTTCTTAATTAAATTTCGCATTTCGTATTGGCATGCTGCACCAATTTTGAATCCACCTCCGTGAATCCATATTAAAACTGGATAACCATCACCGGAATCTGGGAGTTGTGGAGTAAAAACATTCAAGAATAGACAGTCCTCTGAACCAATTATTTTTCCCTTATGCATTTGTGGACACGGTGGACCCCACTGTGTAGCGTTGTATTCTCCATCAAGATGTACTGCTCTAGCTCTCTGAAATAACCATGAACAAATATGATATACGTATACGGCTATTTTCATTCATGGTGAATTGAGACAGAATTATTGTTACTTGGAAACGACTGCGGCCAATCGGCGGAACACCAAATCTTATTCCTTTGAAAACGTAAAATCCTTTATCTGGATCCCGTTTACCATTAATGCGTGCATCACGATTATTTGTATTGATAAAAACCACTGGATCATCTTCAGGAGGTTGTGCTGCTTTATATCCGCCGACGATTCGCTTCTTTCTAATTAAACCGTCAACATGAATAGCAATAATGAAGATAATAATAATAGAGCCAAATATATGGAGACGTAATCGTTGCGCGAGAGCCATCATTTGAATGTTATTTCATTCCCAAACTGCCGAACATTCAGTACAACAATACTGATAAGGAGATGAGAGAGGAAGTATGGCGATACATCAAACGGAAATGTGATTATTTTTATTCTCTTGAAATTATATCAATATTGTACATTTCATTAAAAATTCATCTACTATAATTAAATCAAAATTCGACATCAATCATTCTTGCGACATGATTGTTTTTATAATTTTACTCTCAGCAATAAGTGTATTTGGCTTTTAACGTTTTACGGATCACATTGCGTTTTCGACCATGCATCATCGACGGTCCAAGGAATAGGATTTATATATGATGGCATTGCCCGTTGATGAGCTGTAATAAATATACATTTATATCGAATTAATAAAAAAGAATTTCCATGGTAAAATATTGGAGTTGAAATGTAGAACTAACGCAAAAGCCCTTGAGTTGCGGGCCTCGGCCGATTCTTCGATTTTTCACACCACAATTCAAATGCTCTTGAACTTTCTTCCAGCCTCTTTCGCTTCTCTACCTCACGCTTCTTAATTTTCAATTCCTGCTCCTGTTTCTTAGCTATTCAGCAGGAAAGTTTTTTAATTTTTTTCTCATAAATACAACCACACAAAACTAATATCTTTTGTTAAAAAAATTCCGTTCTTCCTTTTTACCTTTCTCTATCTCATCTTTTTCTCGCTTCCATCGCCGTAGATGAAATTTCTTGATTGGATCTGTCTTAGCTTCAATTTCGTTAAATCGTTTTGCCAATTCAAGTTCTTTTTCGGTTACCATTCGTTTCTTTTCATCCTCCCGTCTCTTCCTTTCCACCCACATCAAAAAATTTTCACATTCTTTGCGCTTGTGCGCAGCTTTCTCACATGCCAATTGTGCCTCATCCACTTTTGTTTTCGTTTGAAGCATTTTTGCCATCCTCTTTTTTCGTACAATTTCCGATTTCTTTCTCTGCAACCACTCGAGGTGCGCACAGTTTTGTTCCATCGAAATTCCAGCATTATCATAGTGATTCGATAGAGCGCAACTGGAGAGCGACGCTGAGATATGTATGACTTTGCGACCATTCAATGTATACCTAATATTGATAGTATTAATAATGAGAGATATGAATATAAACATAAAATACGTTGATTGTAAGATTCGTTACACCTCTGTACTTCTGGTTGACCGCACGTGCTTAACTGATCGTCATCAATTCGACATCGTCGCTCGATTCTAGTGAATGATTTTGAATTATTCGCTGTGCTGGTGAGGGAAGACGGTATGGTCGATGATATACAGGGCTCACAACGATAAGTATTAAATAATGCACCCTGATTGTCGTCGATCGAGATATTTGACAATGCAACTGTTAACTCAGTAGAGTCATCGCAACTGGATTTGATGGGCTCAGCATAAATTGCTGAGTTGATACGGCGTAGTTGTACTTCTCCTAATTCATTTTTCGAACTACACAACGGTTTTATCATGAACTGATCAATTTTACCGATGTAGTTTATCGATAATGTATTGGGGGATGAGAAAATATACCTGTGTTCATTGCACACAATTTCATTCAATAGATGATTTATTTTATTTGACTTCAAGTTTATTAACTTGTCCGATTCTCGCGTATACAATAAATTGTGCCCGTTTTTATTGTGCAATTGCCAATGGTTTCTATTCCAACTGTCAAAATTGCTGTCATCGGCCATTACTGCTTAACCTTGATCTAAAATCTGTCTGTTCCATAATTGTATCGGACAATTATGCCTAACTAATTCAATTTCGTATGAAATAATTTATTTCATAACTCACGTATAAATATTGTTCCATGATAGCTGACTTTATGAATTTCTTCCTATTCCTTATAACATATAGTTATCCGTGATTATTTCATTCTTGCGGTTAAGTTTGTCCATAATATAATTTCGATGAGCTAAATGTGCGGGATTCCAATGGAATTTCATTAATTCAAAGTTGAAAAAAGAAAAAGGATATTGATAAAAAATTCGATAATCAAATATTGTACTGAGACTGCGATTGAACTCTATCAGCGCTTTTTCAATCACTGATGTTGAACCAAGTTTTTGAATTAAATCGAATCGCAGAAGATAGAAGAGAAACAAATGATAGGGTTCATGATCGAATTATTTTTTCTATTAAGTTGATCGCCCATAGAAAACTTTCTCATTTTTAAACTTAAAATTGTATTGCAATCTACGACACCCTTGGAGTATGAAAAAAAAACAACAACAAAAGTCTTAATGAATAAAAACTTAAGAAACAACAAAATATTCCTTTTTTCGTTTCTTTTATCGTTCTGATAATATCAAATTTTTAGCATTCGCTTCAGTAGCATTATTTTGCCGTGCAATTGTCAGGTACTCCTCTGCTATTTCATCGGATTGAATCTTAGTGAAGTAAGTATCGTCCTCCTGATGAATATAGCGTGAATCATCGAAGTTGAAATATAATCCAAGAACAATATTGAACGCTGAGGTATCATACGAATGGCAACCAGAGTAACGATATTTTGGCTTTTTATTGAATCGACATCCAGCAGATTGGGCACCTGAACAAATTTATATAAAAATTGGGATGAATGATGAATTAAAGATTGGTAGTTGATATCAATACATGATTATAATATTCCAACAAACCTATAGGACAGATGCAATCTCGTGTTAATGCACATTGCACCCAAGGTAACATAATATTTTCACGTATTTCTCTCGTATTTCTTATAACTATCCGTGAGGCTCTAATTAGCTTTAGAAAAAAGAAACTTTCAGCGGAAACGTGAAAGTATTCATACATTTTTGGATGTGTTAAAGAACTAATAGCATGCTCTGTTGGCCATGTTAATATTCCAAATTTCGGTAAAAGAAATTTGGCTATGTCCGAACTATTTAAACGTACATTTGAATCCATGTACAGTATATTGCCTAGTGTATTTAAAGCTGTCTGCGAACCACAAATAGTGATAATTATTTTTTGATCATTATTTTGTAGATAAAATCAGTATAAGTTTCTTTCATCCATATCACCTGTATGACTAGTGGCCGATAAACATGTAATCGCTCATCTTCCGCATGACTGGGAAATGGATCCAAGTCGAATTGTACTACATTACATCTAGTAGAATTACAATTGGCTCTAAGATTTTGCAAAGCATCATCATTTAAACTGACTGCATAAATAGCAATATTGTTTGTTGGCAAAAAATGTGTGATATTCTTAATGAAACCATAAGCGTTCAGCTCACTTCCGGGCCTTATTAATGTAACAACAGTTACATTTTGGGACTTGGGTAAGGCAGATACTGTACTTGCTGGTCCATCAAGACCTAGCAATGCCAAATATTTTGAATCAGTCACAAATCGTTTTTCTTCAACATCTTTGAGATTTTCCTGCGTATAAAGTTGAGAAATAACAATTAAATCGTTTTCATTGCGAGAATAAAGTATGGCTCTTTGTAATATAATATTATATACCTGGAAGCTTTTTAATTGCTTATGAGTCTCAGTTACTAAAGTTTGAATGGTAGGTTGTTGATAACTAAACGTTATGAATAAAATAGTGCTCCCTACTAGACAAATAAGGAATAAGAGCAAGCCTTTGGAGCGCATCTCTCATTGTTTATGTCAGTTACCGCAAATGTCGAAAATTATTTCCTGGTTCGTTATTTAGGATATTCAATATTGTGATAATATTGAGTGGTGAATACATCGCTCACCGCTGTCACTCTCGACTGATATTACGTATTGTACAAAAAAAAACAATACTTCATTGATAATATTATTATATTCACGGTGAAAATGGAAGAATGAACTTCAAAACGCGTTTAAAATTATTTTTCTCATCAATATTGGTTTTGGATGATAAGTTTCGCACAATAATTTGTTACGCATCATCGTCCAAACCTAACCGTGCTCATTTTTCCATTTCCATCTACTCTCGAAAGACTTGGCACCCTCGAGAGGCACATTCAGTGAAAATATCACTAAAAAATATGTTTTTTTGTGCAATGTGATGTACGTCATTCTCTGGCGCAGCCTGCTCTAGCGCATGCGCAATCAATTCGAATGTATTTTCAAGTTCGAAAAAAAAATTGGTCGTGATGTGACTCACATTGAAATACTTGATTATAAATTTGTTACAAATATTTATACCAGAAATCATCCGGACACTGGCGAAACATCAATTTTAATAAAATCATACATTTGACGAATAATTTGCAAAATTTTATTCGTGGGAATTATTATTACTGGGTATTATTTCACTGTGATATCCTAAATGATACAGATGGCGCCTACGTCCACCACAGGAACTCTACATGAGCATTTGTGTAGGTGTATGCGGGTGTATGTACGTATAGTGAGGGGAGGTGGACTATCTTTATAATATATGTATATGAAATCCGTGACAGAAACTAATTATTCCGTGTGCCCGGCTGTTGCACCGCATACTTTTTTTTATCGTGGTCTTCTCTGGTCGTCTGATAAAAAGACGTTTTCATTCAAGGGCACCCGGGGGCGGGGGGGTGAGGAGGATAAAGGGGCTGGAGACAGAGAGAGAGAGAGAGAGAGAGATGATTAAGTGCTATCTGTTAAATATATTTGAGCAAAGTGGTGTTCTTTCATCTCGAGTTAGCTTCCTGCGGAACTTCGCAGACTCTGCTTCAAATCCAAAAAAAAAATAGAGAAATTCAAAGGTTATAAAAAACGTCCACATATATTTGTGCAAAACAACAATGCAATGCATGAGAAAATTCATTGCTGGTGAAAGTGAGATTCGTGAGATTGAACATATGAGCTGCGAAGGTTATAATTGTTTTTTTCATTTTCGTCACGAACTTGTCTCTCTGTATCCTATAAACAGTGAGGATTGAGATTTGAAAATAAGTGAAGGAAATGAGTACGTATAGCATTGATACTTGTCGACAATTTGTTAGTCGATTTGCTGTCAGATACGCCTCTCAATGCGAAATTTATGCTCTACCTACGACGACGCTGCCGGTGGAGGAGTAGAAAAAAAGGTGCAAGTAACATAGCCACTTCGTTTCACACACAATCAAAAGGATGTCCCTGGAGTTTCTTTATACCATTTAACTTGGTCGCTATTCATTTGAAATGCAACTGTCACCAGCCTTCACGCACATCTGTACTCGTGAACGTAATTACGTATTGCATTGATCATGTTCTAATGCAATAACCAACACAACGCGTATACGTCTGTGTCTGCTGATAATATATAGGATAAAAAAATCATTGGTAAGTTTCAAAAATAGATGAAGAGTTGGTATATTTCAAATGTTTACGTTTATCTTATATATTTTTCTACCAATTATTTTTGTTTTCCGTTATATCTAAGTGATACTCACGACATGAATTCCAAATGAAACTGATTAATGCGATTACGAGCAAATGATTGCAACAGCTAAAATACCAGTTAGCAGTTTTTTTTTTATTTATGAGTGGCGAGTAGTGACTGACGTTGCATGGTACCGAGATTGTTAGTATCTGTACAGTTGCATTGATGTTATTTAATTTCCTGTGTGCAAGAGGGCTACTTGGAGACAGAAAAATGATGACATCAATACTAACATCACTCGTATCCATATTAGACTTCGTACGCCTCAATGTTTATGTATTTATATATTTTTCGTTTTCTTTTCACCTTCCATGTTACAGAGTATTGTTATCAACAATCAAAAAGACGGAATAAATAAAAACAAGTAACGATGGCAGACGACGAAGGTACTGAGTGGCTTCAAGAACTTCTTCAAGATGTTCAGCTATTTCAATTTTTCACGAGAATACGTGATGATTTACAAGTAACGAGGTTACATCACTTTGATTATGTGCAAACAGAAGACTTGGAAAAAATAGGCTTGGGCAAACCCGGAATAAGACGATTAATGGATGCAGTTAAGAAAAAACGTGCATCGCAAAAAAAGAAGAGCCTCATAACGAAAATACGGCCAGGAAGTAGTGCCAAAAATAGCAAAAGATCATCGCAACCAATTGAAAGTCCATCAATATTGACATGCTTAATTCAAGATAAAGACGTAACATTATCAATCAAGTTGGGTGACGGTAGTTTTGGTGTTGTGAGACGTGGCGAATGGAATTCACCAACTGGTAGAACATTACCAGTTGCAGTTAAAGTACTAAAAGCTGACGCATTAACACAACCGAATGTCATTGAGGATTTTGTATCGGAAGTGCAGGCAATGCATACTCTGGATCATCATAATTTGATTCGTTTATATGGCGTTGTCCTGTCACAACCAATGATGATGGTTACTGAATTGGCACCATTAGGCGCACTTTTAGATTACTTACGAAAGCAATGTGGTCACATATCAGTGTTAACCCTATGTGATTATGCGTTACAAGTGGCAACTGGTATGGCATATCTTGAGGCAAAGCGATTTCTCCACCGTGATTTGGCATGTCGGAATGTTCTACTTAGCTCAGTGGATAAAATAAAAATAGGTGATTTTGGTTTAATGCGTGCATTGCCACAGCAAGAAGACTGCTATGTCATGACTGAACACAAAAAAGTTCCATTCCCATGGTGCGCACCGGAATCACTGAAAGCTCGTCAATTCAGTCATGCCTCGGACGTATGGATGTTTGGCGTGACATTGTGGGAGATGTTGACGTTCGGTGAAGAGCCATGGGTTGGGTTGAATGGCTCCGAAATTTTACGCAAAATTGATCGTGAAGGTGAACGATTGTATGAACCTGAAGCAAGTCCACCGGCAATGTATCAGTTAATGTTGCGTTGTTGGGCACGAGATCCAACTGAACGGTCAACATTTGCATCGCTGCGTGAATCATTAACGAGTATGGTACCGTCCGTTATGAAAGCACTTAATCGTTTTGACGACACTGACAGAATGAATATTGAACAGGGTGATCAGATTGTAATCATTGACGGTAGACCAGAGAATTATTGGTGGAAAGGACAAAATCAAAGGACATTTCAAGTTGCGGCATTTCCACGTTGTCTCGTTGATCCAATGCGTCGGAAACAGCCCGAGGATATCAGTAAACCGCTCGAAAATTCATTCATCCACACGGGACATGGTGCCCCATTTGGGAAGAGTTGGGGCAGTCCACAATTCATCGATGATGTTTATCTCAGAAATCCGATGGAACCACCCGATGTTGTTGGCATTACACCAACGGACAAGAAAAAATTTCCCTACGGAAGCACACCGCGGGCAAAAAAACAATATAATTACACGCGATTTCAAAATGATCTTCGATCAAGCCCGATTAAGACGGCGAATACGACTTCAGTCGCGACTGGCAATCAAGAAGGAAGTTTAATTGACTTATCGCCAGAAGAACTGGCAGTTAATGCGTCATTACGTTCTGATACAACGTGTCGGAGAGTCGTCAATATTCTTGATGAGCCCATTGATGTATCGGTGGCTGCTTCCAATGATAATTGGCAAGAGGATGACGATCCGAGAACCTATGCCAATTTTCCTGGATCAAATTCTATGCAGCCTGATCCATTTGATACATCACAAGTATTTATGAATCCGGCGCATTCACGCTATTACAGTCATGTACCACCAGATGTTAGTAATTCTTCTACAAATATTCAGCAGCCCTATATGAATTTAACAAATGAAGAATTAGCTGCTAATAGTTCAAATAACAGTAATAACCTCATGCAGAGTAGTACGAATCAATATTCTCGAGAGACAAATGGAATGAATCAGTATTCAATTATTTTGAATAAAGATATTCGTAGTGAAAATACAAATTTAAATGTTAATATGTCAAATGACGCTAATGGATATTCAAGTGAACATTACAGTGAAATTGAAAAGTTAAGTCCAGCCCCGAGTATAACTAATTGGCCGGAGGATTTGCCAACAGAAGAGGCTCAACAAACTTATGCGAATGTATGTGCACGTGTAAATTACATGCCCACCCCTGGTCCACCGCCACCTCCACCAATTGCGCCCAATGAGAGTCCTCGTAAACCCAAATCCAACCACGATATTGCACAGTGCATGGGCGAATTGACAATTGAAACAAAACCGCAGCAATCGCCAAAAAAATTGGATTCATCATTTTTGGCAGAATTGGAAAAACATTTGGGTGCAAAGGAAGCGAGTAAAAATTCGAATGATCTTCAAATCAAAATTCGCCCACCGCCTCAAGTAACAAAATCACGATCACCACAACCAAGTACATCAGCATTACCAGTTAAAATACAAAACTCTTTATCAACCAAAAATATTAATGTTCGACGACCACAAAGTTCATTTGGACATTACAGTGGGCAACATGTGACGGAATCTACCACTGATTTACTCATCGGACAAATGTGGCAACAAACGCATTTAGTACAATCACCACAACAAAATATTCATCCGACACATGCAAATCTACATGTTCCACAAAATGAATCGCAGCAACAGCCGCTTCCACTTCCACTGATGCATTCGAGTTCAAATTTATTACAGATAGCACCAATCAGTGTGTCACAGCCACCTGGTAAGCTAGAGAATACTCCCTACAATCAAAACAATGTTACAAATGTGGCAACACATCACAGACAAGGTTTCATCGGCAATCATAATTTCTATCAACCTCCGCCGCAACACCAGCAACAGCAGCAACCACCGTTGCAACAAAATTATTCTCATCCTTTACCACCACCGTCCCAGCCAACAACGCACAATATCAATTCAAGTATTTCTCACGTGCAAAATGATTTACAACCAACAAGAGCCGCACCGCCACGACCCAGTTTACCATCGGGCGCTGTATTATCTGAAAAAGTGTACGCCGAATTGCGTGAAACTGTGCCAAATTTGGATCAACTCTCGCAAAGCGAATTCAATACTCTATATAATAAGACTGTACAACAAAATATATTAAGAAATTATGCAACAACAAATAATGGAGTAACGTCTAATCAAAGTCAAACATTGCCGCGAAATTATAATACCACGCAAGAGATACACCATCCATTTGATTTCAGTCCCAGTTTAAAGCAACCTCCAGTTTATAATCCGCCACCACCTGCGTGGAGTCCAATGAAGCTTGGACAAAATGGAAACATCAATAATAATCAGCAATTTAAATCTAATGTTAATACAACACCGACAAATCAGAGTGCAAGTCCAAATTTAATTCATTTTACACCGACGCGAATTACTCCAGGACCATCCAACTCACAATCTTCTACTGCACGGAGTCTTTTACCACAAATGAATGAGACAATTATCAATACACAATTAGCTCCATCCACGTCGGCTTATCCACCAGGCATCAGTCCACCATTATCCGGTGAATCGCAGCAACTCGTTATGTCGCTGAACGATGAATTCCGTGCAAGTAAAATTCTCAAAGTGCAGAAAGACGCGAGCGATGCGTCACAACGTGAGATACTCGCGGCATTGCAAGCAACTGGATGGGATACAAATCAAGCGGCCAAACAAATTATCAGAGATCGGCAAGCAAAAATAGATTCGCTTACGAGGTAAATCACTTTTTTTTTGCTTACTTTTTTTCATTTTATGAACTATTTTTGGAGATAATTTATTTCAGTGGTTCGATTTATCCTACAGGTTGGGATTAGCGAATAGACAACAGTGTGAAGGTGCATTGAGGCAGACAGAGTATGATGTAGAATTAGCTGCTTCGCTTTTATTGGATCGGGTGAGATAATTAAACTAAAAGACAGGACTTCATTTTTGAATGATAGTTCAATATTCGAAGTTATGACAAACCATTACTCTAATTATCAAATCATGACTACGTAATTACTTTTAAATCAGATTCTGTGATATATATGCTATTAAAGGCTCTCGTATTGGCCGCCCTTAAAAAAATTCATGAAAAAAAAATTGAAATAGCGATATATAAAGCTGGTTTTCACATATCTATAATATGCATATATGAATATATGTGTATATATTCATATATATCAAAATCATCGTGACGTAATTTAGAAATGGATAGGAGATATGTGAAGTGAAAAGTCTCATATGAATTGTAAACATATGATGCAAATATTTTTTTGAAGACCAGAATCTTCGGTTGCCCGTAGTGAATTTACTGGGTTTGTAGTGGAAAAAAAAAAACAAACGAAAAATAGTGTAAAACTAGTTTGTAAGTTATGTGTGGGCAAGAGGGAGCTCTCTTTACTCGTATACGAACCTATTACAATCCTTTCTAGCGTTGAAATTGATATTTCGGTTGCTTTTTTTTCTACATCGACATTTTATTTATTCTATGAAATTATTTATTTTATTATCAAATTTTTTTTTCATATAGTTATGACCATTTCCTCCCTTTTTCCCATAGAGCAATTGTTATTTGCAAACAACGAAATGTTTTATCATTTATGTCCACTCTCCTTCATACAGGAAAAAATTGTAAGCGTTATGTTTCGCATTGGTTTCATTACGTTCACAAATAAATTGAAGAACGGAAAAAAAATTGGCCGACTCTTTTTTCTTAATTAAATTGCAGTGAAGCAAAGCATTTCCTGATGAATGATTGTATTATTGTACTATTTTTCCTATAACATCAATATCACACTCACTTGCTCATCGGAAAAATATGGTCAAACATTTTTGCATAATAATTCCTGATGTATAAATATATTTTTTTTTTCTATGCATTAGAATACCTATCGCCGTTCACAAAATAGTGAATCGACTATTTTTATCAGTATGAAAAAAAAAAGAAATGAGAGCATTAATGATGCTGTGTAGTCCCTAAATCATATTGAATGTTGTGTAACATGTATAGTAGGAAATATACATCACGTCCTGAAGTGTACATTCATGACTATCTCATTATTATAAATCACCATTTCTCCAGATAGTTCATATGAATATTTTTCTTTTCATATTCAAGAATCATTCTAATCATCTATAGAAAGTTGCGAAATATGGTGACCGTCAAAGTTTTGCGTTGTATGATGATGACGATTAACGTGATATGTGTGCGACTTGCCATTGAGTGAGTGGGGAAGACACCTTACACCGAGTGTGAAACTTATGGTTTCACTCGCCAAAGAGATTGTGATAGTACGCGCAGAGTACTCCAGGTAGTCGAGGTGTTCACAACCAAACGGCCTATGATATATTCGTCCTTCCATTCTCATTTCTCCGAACATTTGAACTCTCCAATCAATCAAAAGTCCGTTACTACCAAAAGAAAGAATTTCAATAACACAACTATGGTTATTGACCTGAAAAAGAATCAACAGTGGCACGAGTAATCGTGATAATTTTTCATATATTTCAAAAGTCAAAGTGTGCAACATTTTTCTGAACGTCGACATTGAGTCAATAGAAAAAAATAACATGCCGGCTGCTTCATCAATATATTGGAATTCTGTTGATTCACAACGATCATCAGTTGGCAGTTCAGGTGACAATGGTAGTGCACGTCATTACGTAGATCCATGGGATTTGGAAAATTATGCATATTTAAGACGTCACAGTGTTGGAACCCCATTGCCAAGTTTGAATCCACCACCGCCAACACCACAACGAACCTCTCATAGTCGAGTCTCTCATCATCGTCACAGTGTTCCCGAAAAAGATTACAGGTAAACATCATTTCACTCTGTGTCAAAAAATAAACCAACAAATGTCAATAATGAATTAATTCAATTCCGTTGAGGTATTATTGATGGAGGAAATAAACTGTACGTGACTTTTGTCCAGGTATTCGCGACGTGAACCGATAAGAGAACCAGGATATCACGCACCGTCGTCGGTTGATGAACTCTGCTTCGGATCACAGAGACAAACAATTCATACGTCAAATTATCAGGCCATTTATGAGGATGCAATGCCGCGATATTCAGCACCAGTCTATGCACCGCTTTCCGGTAAGCCTCCATTGATTCAGAGTAAATAATTCGATTAATTTGAAAACGATAAGTAGTCAAAGTTAATATGACGACGCGAAATCATCAGAGATATTCTTAGAGTCCATAAGTTTACATTACTATGTATTTTTTCCAACTCGCCCAAGCACTCATTCTTCAAAATCCAAAAATCAAACCGGTTCAAACATATATGGGACATTTTTTATCATGAATCTACAGCATGGAATTCATAGAAATATGGAGATGAAGATCCCGAAGGTTGTTTTCGTTCCTATATGCCAATGTTCATGAGCACATTTTCAATTTGATTTATCCCGCGAAAATTGTGGGTTACCTACTTTGAATTTCTTTTTTTGAATCCATATTGGTAGGGGAAACATTAGCAATCAATTTTTATTGTGTAATAGCGCCAAGTTTAGTGAGGCAAAATATCGTACAGCTCTATGAGGGAAAATGAATCAATGCGTGGGTTCTTATACCTTGACCCTACATCCTACTACGCACATCTTTCAACATCATCATTCATTCTTATATAGATAGGAAACACATATATACGCTTTGAATTAATTAATACTGGAATGGATTAACGGAAACTTGGAGTTGAATATTCTATATATAAAGTATATATATATATATATATTAGTTTTTTTCACGGGTACGTATACACGAATGAATGAACCTGTCGTGGAAATAATCTAGGTCCCGGCGAATTCCATAGAAACATGTCTCTACGACAGCGATGTCGATGATGTGATGAAAGCGATCACACACAAACAAATAAACCTCACATATATAAATGTTGTTACATTGCGACAGGAATATTAAACATAATTTCGTGGGAAAAAAATTTTTGCGCTGTACAGAAGAGGATAATAAAATAAAAATGAATGAGGGAAGGAATAGACGAAGAGCTGCTACTTCATTGGCATAAAAGAACGTTACGGTTCCACATGTATAATATAAAGACACGCAACAATATTTGTGAAGAATAATAATAAACTGTTTTTTTTTGTTAGTAAACAATAGCGCGGGGGGGGGGGGGGGCACAGTGAATTATACATTGTGATATGAATCTTCGTTATTGTGACGGGAATTGAGAGCAAACTAGATTTAATATAATAACTGAGTAGTTGTTGAGATTTCTAATGACTCACAAACGTCATCCATATAAACGCATAACACGCACGCGGATCTCATGTTGTGCATTTTCAGATGATGATTTTGCTTCGCGGCCAATTGGACTTACAATTTAAATTGGAATGGAAAAAAAAGTAAATAAAGACAATAATGAAATGTGTGTGAATATGAAATAGAATACCGTTGACTTTATTACAAGACTAGAATGGAAGTAATGTCCTGGGAATTGTTACATCATAAATAATTCTATCAATAAAAAAGAGATAGTAGGAAAAAATAAATGGATAAGTAATAAAAATTATGGAGAAATAAATATTATTGTCACATTTTCTGTAGTTTACTGTTGATGGTATAGCTACATCGTTTCCTAATTTGAAGCCATTCTATTTTTAGTACAAAAGATTTATGGGGAAGCAATTAATAGGTCAGAATTAAACATTTAGGTTTACTTTGCCAATAATCAGTTTTTTTTGTGATCTCTTGCTACTATTCTATCATAGAATTTCTATGTCTAGCTCCTATATATATACACTTACAAATGCTTTATGGATATATTGGACTTGTATTGGCTATAAGGTAGAAAGTTAAAAACGTCCACCTGTTGCGCGAGATCACCTTAGCTGTAAATATACAACATATACACACACGGTGGGTTATCATGACTTACTTGGGCAAGTTGAAAATTGAAGAAATATCAGTTTCCAAAAGAATTTACGGAGCGTGTCGATATGTTCATTGGATGTATTTATACTTTCACGAAGAATATTTATTATATACATATTTTCCTTCCGCCATCATTTATACTCCATTTATTCATTATGCATTTTATAAAAAAGTCTTCCTGGTCTGTTTACATATACGCATCAAGAAAGGATAAAATTGAATCTTAATTTCTCACATATCTTGAATAGTTATACGT
Source organism: Zele albiditarsus (assembly GCA_958496275.1). Lineage (NCBI taxonomy): Eukaryota > Metazoa > Arthropoda > Insecta > Hymenoptera > Braconidae > Zele > Zele albiditarsus. The sequence continues at coordinate 9,460,367 of OY292415.1, forward strand.
ACATTTTCATGGCTTTGTTTGCTCTTCACCTTAGAATTATCCAACTTTCATTGAGAATTTACATTTGTATCATGCGATGAATTAATTATGTGTATGTAGTCGGGCAAAAAAAAATGATCAACTATCCTGACGACTATTGTAATGGAATGGTCAGTGTTGGGCTGAATGAGAGGAAAAATTTTCATTAGACGATGAAGGTTCAAAGGGGAAAGTAAGTGCATCCGTTTCACGGTCGAGTTTTCACCTGCGTAGAATAGAAGAAAAGATGAAAGATGCATTTGTACCTATAAGGATTGACTTCAATAATCTGCCGCCAAGCGTAAAAGGAAATAGGTGCTTCCGGTGCTTCCTTTCAATCGCTATGACTGCGAACATTACCATCAGCCTCTATATGTATGGGGATGTGTTTATAATTTCTTTCGGCTCTCAGGCTTCAAACACGTAGTCCCACGAGGCCGAATAAAGTAACGAGAGACACTAACAACTAATCTCTCCTTTCAGATCTTAGAAGAGAGTGCGCCACGTTAATGACTTGGATTATTATGCATTTGTATTGGAGAATCAGCCGGAAGTTTTATTTACAAAAAATGTCTCCTTCGAGTTCTTGACAATGATGTGATTTAATGACTTATATTGTGTCTTTTCATTGCAATTACATTTAGAAATTTTAAGGGTGCGCCCTTGTTGTCATGCGAAAGGGGATACTCTAATGCTCATCGAATTCTTATTTGCCTCGTAATTAATATATATGTATACATATAATAGAGGAACAAATAATGTATGATAAATGCCCATGACTGTATAAATAAATGGAGAGTCAAGGTTACGGATGTGTAATATACTTCAGAATTTCTTTATAATACCAGAGACGGTTCGTTGATCAATTTCGTTTTACTGCAGACGAAAGTATAATATAATCGACAATAATAATTATACTCATGTTTTAAAATTGAGAACTCTCTAAATATACAACAGGATGATAAATTAAAAAACGTGCAAGTCTCTTGGCCAATAATTTAATTATCCTGTTCACTATTCATTGACAAGTTGATGTTTATAAAGCAGTAGAATGGAATGGAAACGAGATACATTAATTCGCGTGCAATCACTTGAAATTGATCACACAGTTTGTATCATCACGAAAACAACTTTCGATTTGTTTTTATTCATAAATATTGAAAAGGAATTAATATGAAGAGGGAAGAGAATTTAGCCATGCATAACCATTTCATCATGCTTTCTGACTTCATCTTTTCTCTCTACCCATATCAATATAAAAATTTGTCACGTATATTCGAGTTAATAACGAAAGTATGAAATGAATTCTGATGCAATTGAGACCGATAAGTATATGTGAATCGTTCACTTTCACGTAAATTCAATTAACGGATTCAATCATGCACTTGCCTGATATATACGTAAATAAACAGAATATATTTGAAAAATATATAATGAAAGTGCATATGAGGATATTCCATTTTCTAATCTGGGATCAAATTGAATTTCTCCATATGTGAATATACAAGTTTCATGACGCTGTCTCAGTCATATTTATCTCTAAATATTAAAAAATAATAATACCGAGTTTCCATATTCCTATTGTTGAGTTGAGAGTGTGATAAATCGAAATTTTCTGAGGAATAATGCTAAATCATGCGGAGAAATGATCGATACACGTTGGCGAAAAAGTAGAAAGGCATTCTTGTGTGTCACCATCAGTTTGAGTGTGTCGCGATCAGCGAAACCAATTGAGTGCATCTTAATTTACTATATGCAATTCACTAACTCTCAATTTCACTTTGTCGCTTCCACTTAAATCTTTCGAACATGCCTTTAGTGTGTATTAATACGATATTCGTACACTTTCTCCGCTGGAAAGTACATCTTTAATTAATTCCTGGCGCATAATATTTTGAAAATTTCAAATTGTGCTCTATGAGATTGGTGGTTAGTTTTGATTTAAATGAGAACATAATTTCCAAATTATTATTTTATTTGATTACAAAGTAGAGGGTTGATAAAAGTTGCACAGATTTTTACTACTGATGTGGTTGGAAGGCTCGTTAACGAAGGCAACCGAGCCGAAACACTGACTTGTATACTTACATATAGTCATGTAGTGGCAGGATAAGCGCAAGTTTGCGAGGTCTGATTTTATCAAATAGGATCCTGACGTAAAGTCGTCGTCCACGATATGAATGCGCATTTCGTTTGTTTATATATGATCGAGAATACTATTCCAAGAGAGATTTCTCCGTGATCAATGGAAAAAAAAAAACATTTTCAAATATCATGAATTTTTCGGACTTGTAAAAGAGGATACGAACTTCAACATTTGTTTTCGGATTGAGATTATAATTGCTTGAGATTGATCGGACCCAATATTTATATCAAAATTTAAGTATGTATGGACATATAATATAATGTTGATATTGAGAAAAATATGAGCGCGTAAATTGGTACAGATATGTGTACGTATTTCCTCTCTTTCTGATACAAGAATATTGTAAAATAAAAAATGAATGCTCAACCTCAGTTGGAGAAAGTACATATCATACTTGACGATAAAAGGAAATAAAACCATTAGCCAGAGATGGTGATGTCGTTCACTGTTATGGAACGTTGATTCGAAAATGGGAATTGGTCGAATACAGTATACATTAGAAATGTAATCGTATATAAATATAATTTCACAGATTCTATATGTGTAGTATTGCAATTCATTCTCATTCATATATGTTGACAGTTTCGTGATATTTTCCAGACTATTTCACATCAATGCATGTGTAAAAAAAGACAATTGCATATTATCATTCATCACTTTTGAAATGACTCTTCTTAATCTTTTTCTTGTTTGTCATTTGGAATGCTTTCTAGACACAATCGAAGTAATGGGCGACACTAAAGATAATGAGTAATTCTCGCCTCGTTGCATTGCAGTCCTTGAACTCATTTTTTGCAAATATTTTTCTGTGACAATACATTGTAGTTTGTGACAATGTGGATGTTTTACTGTATGAATATCAATCAACTTTCAAGCAACATGGACAGCATTATTATAGTGTTAATTTTTTTTATTCTTCAACATCGCTGATGATTTTTATTGATATTTCAGACCTCGATCATGGCAAACAATACGAGGATGAACGGTTGAAGGAGGTGTTGAAGCGCAGAAAAATCTCCCAAACACGATTACGTGAAAGGTAATTGATAAGAAAACAATAATTAATTTAGATTGTAAATTATAGAAATTAAATGATAATTTTTCTTGTGGGATTACAGGGAGGAGCGCATGTATCACAACTCGACGGATCATCTTCGATGTGATACAGTTGAGAGAGTACATCCGAGATTGACAAAAAGTGATGAACATTGTTACGTTGAAGTACCACATTCAAATATTGGTCTAAGTAATTATGGCCATTTGAAAATTGATTATACAAACAGTTGGAATTCATTACATCGTAAAATATCTAAATGAATCAATTATTCCATTGTGTATGAGTATTATCAATAGACACACTATCATTTTTAATTTCCTTCTTAACTAATTAATTGTACATAATTATTAATCGAACTTTTTCTTGCCAATGGAGATAATGATCATTTTTTCCAAATTAATTCCCTCTAATGCATATGTTCTTGTATTGCATATGTGGATGATGTATTCATTACTATGATGTTATATCGACAATAGAATCTTCATCGATCGAATATAATTTACGTTTTTTCTTTGTGTTTGCATTTTTTGTGTCTATTGATTTAGATGTAGACGCCTGGAGAGTCTTGACTTCTAATGATGGCCATCTATTCAAGGGACGTTCGGATACATTTTAGTAGCCTCAACATCGAAATGGCATAATAACTGAAATTACTTACTTGAAATTCGATGACGCTGGTTTTTTGTGTTGACTTCGACTCATGGGAGTTGGCTTATGCAGGGCTGGATGTGTATTGAATCCTATGCTCTTATTGACTGCCGTCGTCAATTCTTCAATCTGTATATATCCCATGTGAGAATATTGGTTGCTGTGATTCGAAACAAATAGGCAATTGATCGTTATAATCTGATTACCTTGCTTTTTAATGTGTCAGAGGTTCTTTTGAAATTTAATTTATCCTTTTCATATCTTTTCTCAATATTACGCATTTCTTCACGATGGAGTTCTTCAGCCGCCACCAATTGACACCTCAATATTTCAATCTCTTCTTCCATTCGCATAACTGAAGTTCAATAAGCAGTGATGAAAAATCCGCGTATTCATGTGTATAGTTATAAATATGATTGAATTGATATATGAAAGAAATTCCCACTTTGGTCGGCATGTGTGCGATTGATATCAGCGATATCAAGACGATAATCCTCCTCCATACCACGACACTTGGATTCCAGGGTAGAATATTGCTAAAACCAAATAATAAACATTTTTTTGGCAGTCTTGATGAATACTTGTATGAATTGAAACATTTATAATCAGTAATAATTATTTACAATTCGAAATTTCACAAATTGATCGATGAAATTCTGCATATCTGGTCGAAGCATAGCAAATTTTCATTAGCATATATCTACAAAAAAAAATATAATTGATCATAGAAAACGACTTTTATGGGGAAATTTGACCGAATTCGAACTCATCGCCATTGGTATTCGCTGTGAAAACTCTCTAACCAATCATGTAATGAGGTTGAGGAAAAAAATCAAAATTGCGGGCTTATAAATCGGCAAGATTCGAAAAATGTTAATTTATCAATTAATTTTTCATATCTGTATAGATGCGCCATGCTCGTGGGCCACCAAATTGAATAACAGCGACCTTATCGCGCCACATTCGAATTTTTACATGTGCAATATTGCTTATGATCCATGTGAATAACTCAGTGTAAATTCAATAAATATTGGTAATTCGATTGTTCCATATCTCTTATAAGTATTCAAATTCTCTCCATTTTTACTTTATCAACAGATGGTTATTGGTAAATTTCGAATGGCGATTAGTTCGATTTTCTAGAACAAATATCAATCGACAATCGAGTAACTGAAGTTGGGAAACGTCGAGAAAATGATCGATTAAAATAACGATGATTGAAGCACCAGTGTGCTGTCTTAGGAACGCGATGTTTCGGATTGGTGCTCCCTGTTGAGAATTACCCATTGCTATCCCATAGTCAGGCACTTGTGCCGCCACAATATATCATCTTGTTTTCTCGTGGTGTTTGAGTTTTTCAATGTTACGTTAGCACGCCGAAAATCCAACTTAACCTCAATGCCAGCCATTGTTTCATAAAAATATACAAATATAATCATCTATTATCGAATCAGTAATGTATATCCGGGTATTACGAAGTTTATTGGTTATAAATGGACATTCTCTATCGAAATGTATAAATGTCACGCGATCAGTTGATGTAGTATTAAAATCAAATTCACAATGTATCGGGCAGAATTATAGAACAAATTCGATCAATTTTCGACTATGTGCAACATTGGCTCCACCCAATAAAGAGAAATTGGCTGAGGAACAATTGGCGGAATACTTAAAAGACCCTGAGAATGAAAAGCGCTACAAAATTCTGCAATTAGAAATTGATGTAATGCGTCAAAATGGTGAAACTGTACCAGACGTATTGAAAAGTCGACATTGGATGGAACTATTTCAATTGAGTTCTCGTATAAAAAGACGGTACATTTGGAAATATATTTTATAATACTGTCTGTAGAGTTACTCGAATGAAATATTAATTTACTTTCAATTCTGTTACAGAAAATTTCTAACCTTTGTTTTTATAACTGAAAAAAGAAAGGAGAACAAGGCAATAAAGAAGAAGACAAAGGTCTTAGAGATGGAAGAGAATCGTCCTGACCAAGATTTACCGAGACACTTACAATATAAACTTTGCGGCAATTCGCTTATGTTACGATGTTATGACTCGTCAATTAACACCCTTTACAATTGGAAGCTGTTGCGGGCAATGATGTATGGCCAGAAATTAGTATTTGATTGCGGCTATGAGGATAAAATGAATCGAATGGAAATAAAACTTTGTGCACGACAACTGCAATACGCATTCGCTGCTAATCGAATAGTCAAGGACCCATTTGATTTACATTTTTGCAATTTCGACACAGAAGGACTTTTACATCAAGAACTCTACAGCTTTGTGCCGACGATGTATCGACCGGAATTTCCTATGAACCTCACTCGAAAATCATATTTAGATTTATTCGATAAAGATAAATTAGTTTATCTCACACCCCACTGCAATGAATCACTGACAACATTTGGTCACGAGGATATATACATTGTTGGGGCCATTGTTGATAAGGTGATCCAATAATAGTTTCTTTTTACTAGTTACTAATTATTTTAATCATCACCGTACTGTTTTATTAATTCATATATTTATCCTCAGGTCAGTGGTGTACCGTGCTCATTGGCGAAAGCTAAACGAGAAGGTTTACGGATGGCTAAGTTGCCACTTGATCAGTATTTAGATTTTGGTGGTGGTTCTGGAAAGTCATTGACGCTCAATCAGATGGTTAATATTCTTGCGGACATAAAGCTCACTGGCGATTGGCAATATGCTTTGCGACATGTACCAAGACGGAAATTATTCGCATCAAGACAATATCAACAGCAGAAAAAACTGGAGGGAATGCTACGAGTAAACGAAAATACTTATGGTCAAAGTGCACAGCCACAAGATTATTCTATAGGATCAAGAAATAAATTTCGCGTCCAATGAATTAAAATTGATTTCTTTTTATCCATGAAATAAAACTGCAATTGTTAATTAATATATTTCAGTCAAAGTGTTACACAGTCGACGTTTTCCTATCATAAATAATTTCATTATCAACTATACGGCTGTTTCGTTTCTTTTTGAAACGATATCAATATCTCTTATATTGAATTACAATTTACAATTACATGAGTGAAATCTTCAGTCGAATAAATTATCAATTTATTGCTATTAAATGACTGATTTCACAATTATCAGAAGTCGATTGATGCGAAATACATGGTGAGGAAAATCACACAACAGTACAATCAGCTTCATAAATTTTTGAAATTTATAAAAATATATAAACTGAACTATTATATAAAAATTATTTTCCCATGAAGTGATTTTCAACTGCGCTTCCTGTCTGAGATTCATCTTTTTTTTTGCTTATGTAATCTTATTTCAGCATTTACCAACGACATATATCAATCCATGAAGTAAACAACTTCCACAAGTTGAAAATTATCCATGTCTATAACTTGTGAACTTTTCTTTATAGATACGTGCGGATAGCGTTGTCGCCATTCTAGTACTCTCATTGTGCTTATTAAATCACAAAAACTAAGATCTATCATTCGTAACTCGGGGCAACACGCCAGGAATCGTCGGCAAATATTTGGCGTAAGCGAATGTGCACCAAGTAAATCTAATTGTTGCAATTTTTGGCATCGTAGAAGTGGCTCAATATCACGATCACTAATACCTCTCAATAATCCCAAAAATACTTTCTCCAATTTACGGCAGTTGGTTAAAAACATGCGGAGCGACTCGCACGCAACTCCGATGCCACCGCTATTATAAATTTTAGTTTTAAGAAAATTTGATCAATTGTTTCATGTAAGATATAAATGACGAATAAAAATACATACCACCATCCAAAGTCAACTTCACGTAAATTGGTGCATCGTGCTAATGCACGGACTCCGGCAGCTGTGAGTGTTCGTGACTTCCAAAAATCAACACTTTCAAGATATGAACAAGAATTCGCCAATTCGGTTGCGACTTCATCCATGTTTACCCGATCGCGCATACTCGCTAAATTTAAATGTCGCATCTGTGGATTTTTATTTAATATCGAACATAACGCTGATGTGTCAATCGATGTCATGTACAGTTCTAATCGTTCAAGATGATTGAGTTTGGCCAATTCGATAAAACCACCCCCTGTGATTGCTGTACAATTCCGTAGGCACAATTCTATGAAACGACAAGGAGGAAGCAAAAATGTAAATATTTGTATATAGTTGGCGAAATGCTTTACGTTATTTCTCTCTTCACCTTTTAAATTTCTACAGACTCGTGAAATTTCCGCCATGACATGGTCATTGACAAACCGGCAACAATTGAGACGTAGATGTGTTAATAAACTTCCGCATGAAGCGAGAAAGTCTATAAAATTTTGTGATGTAATAGTACCATAACTTCCGCACCATGAAAAATCGAGTCTTTGCAAATAGTCACATCTCAATGATAAAATATTGAGAGTTGTGGCATCTATGCAATGCCAGTATGGTTTTAAATTCAAACTTTTGTATAATAAAGCATCCCGCGCTATTGTGTTGAAATATCTATTTACTCGACAGCACCGACAAAGAGATCTCAGGTCCAGATGTTTCAGAATTGTCAATACTGTTTCATCCTGAAAATTATAATAATTCTCTCATTACAGAATGGAACAAATGCTATGGTGATCCAAAAATTTTATGCATTACCGGTAGCACTGAAAAACGGCCACATCTTTCATTCACAAGATTTCCTGGGCCACCGGAAGCTTGTAATGAATTAGTAGATGATGACAATGAAACAGAATCATTTATCTCTTTGATAAGTTTTGGAAAATCGTCTTGTAAAAATTTTTGTAAACTATTGCAGGCTTCTTCAATCGGTGGTATACGATGACAATTTAATCCTAATTTGGATAACAATGTTCCCTTCGGTATTTTATCAATAATATCACTGAGAAACAAAGAAATAGTTTACTTACAAATTATTTGCAAATGGAAAAAGTGAAGAAATTCAATTACCTTTTATAAGAAACACAATAGTCGGGAAGTTTTGTTTTGAGTCGTTTCAAATCAAGATTAGCTAAGGCATAATCTGGTGTCAAATTATTCACATCATCCGATGGATTTTTATGATCAACCAATCGTTGTAATAGTTCGGTGACACTTTGATTCTGCGATCCGATGCGTGGTAATATTAATTCTACAGTCCCATATAAAAGTACCGCATCCAATTCCGTATAATAATCCAACAAACTGTGATTAAATTCTAATCTCAACAACTTTGTTTTAAAACTACATAATTGTAATGGCGGAGAAAATATTCGTGATTTGTGTGGAACAATTTGTGGTGTTCCACTCCATAACAATAACCATTGTCCTAGTGAATCTCTTGCCCATATTCTAACAACGCTACCTGGATTATAAATTTCATAAATCGATACTCTAATTGGATAAACTTCTAAATCATATTCAATATCTGAAATTTTAATGACAAAGGATAAATATTATCATTCAGTAAATAATAATGATAATGATGATCATCATTGCTCCTTCTGCACATACATACCAATATAGTCATGACTATCAACTGATTCATTATTTTGTGGCATAAAGTCGATTAATCTGGATGGTGCAATATCCCACCATTTTCCATAAGTTTTCTATGCGGAAGACAAAAATAATTATTTACAATCATGTGTGCAGAAAGGAATGAATGAATAAACTAACCATAACAAAAGCTTGCGGAAAATCCCCATAATCTGGAAATTTGCTAGGATTCCCAGCGATATTATTTGCAGTATATGAAATGCTATTGTTACTGCCATACTGTGAACTAAATTCTGTAACTTTTTTCACAAACTGTTCAACAAATTTAACACACTCATCTTCACCACCATTTTTATTTTTTTTTATTGGCACCAAGTCAACTTTAACTTCGTCAACAGAAACCATATTATTTTGCGTACTAAAAATTGATCCTCGTAAAAATCTGAGAACAAAACATGTAGATTGCACATTCACCACAAACTATAAATTAATAATTTGTTATGAATTATTATGATAATCACCTACAACTGAATACGTAAAAATATTAAGTAATCGATCAAATATATTTTTATTATTATTGTCGATCAGATATATACAGTGCGAAGCCAAAAATTCCACTTACTATTGTCCCATAGTGTTTGTTGACACAATAAATGTCACTAAACTTCGAATGAATACGAAGAATGTGTGCCGAGACATATCTATGGGCCGCTATATACATATGAGCAATAGCTTTTGTTGCAATCAATCGGGCAAAAAGCCGCCACAACAACAAAAAATCACACACAATCGCGTCAGATGCGCATCCAAAGGCGCAATATTCGAATGACATTACCTAGCGCTGATATTTTTTTGGCCAACGTAAAAAAATTCAATTTAAGTTCGGTTCATCGGCTTATGTTGAATTATTTTCGGCAAGACGAATAATGAATGTTCGAATGTTCACATCAAGTATTTCATTTTGCAGTTGTCCTTCAAACTTCTTGAAAAACGCACAATTTTGAACACTGTGTGGCCAATAATAAATCACCATATCAAATTCCAGTCGATAACGCAGGTACCTACACATAGCAATTTCAGTTGATTTCTGAGGTACTGTAATCATTCACAAGTAATTTGTTCTATGATCGTGACTCGTTGGTGTATACAATCATGGCTCTCGCTCAAGTGTGTGGATTAAATTCCATTGTAAATTTTAATTCCACTAACGAAGAATCGAAATTACGAAATGAAATCGCAAATTATAGTCATAATTTTGTTAACAATATGGTATTAGCTCCGTCGCCATTTACGAACGTAAGTAATATAGGTTATGCATTTTATGGTTACGAAAGTTGCATTATCATCCCACAGTTTATGTGGTCAATTGTCAATTATTCTATACATTGAATGTTGTTGCTGTGTATTCTAGCCGGCAGAGAGCCTTGCACAATTATGTAGCGGTTCTGATGATCATGGAAAGGATATCAAAATTAAATTTGATCATGGAACCACCACATTGGGCTTTAAATTCCGTGGGGGTGTCATCTTGGCCGTTGACTCTCGAGCAACGGGTGGTCAATATATTGGTATGAGAATTGGAACTTTATCAGAGATGGCTGTTCATTAGAATATTGGCTAACGTTTGATTATTATTTTTTTTCATTCTGATTAGGCTCTGGAAGTATGAAGAAGATTGTGGAAATAAATGATTATCTTCTCGGGACGTTGGCTGGTGGTGCGGCTGATTGTGTTTACTGGGATCGTGTACTTGCCAAACAATGTCGCCTTTATGAATTAAGAAATCGTGAACGAATTTCTGTGGCTGCAGCGAGTAAACTTATGTCAAATATGGTTTATAATTACAAGGGCATGGGATTATCGATGGGTGAGGAATAACTCATGATAATTGTCTACTCAGACAACTTTGATTATCCTATATTTTTCCGTTGATTATTTAAGGAATGATGATTGCCGGATATGATAAACGTGGATCTGGACTTTATTACGTCGACTCTGAAGGCACACGAACACCAGGAAATGTATTTAGCGTTGGTTCCGGTTCAGTTTTTGCTTTTGGTGTACTAGATTCGGGATATAATTGGGATTTAGCGGATGAGGAAGCTTATGAGCTTGCCAGACGAGCAATTTATCATGCTACATTCAGAGATGCATATTCGGGAGGAATCGTGCGAGGTAAAGCATGAACTAATTATGTTTTATTAATTTCTTACGATTTATCAAGTTCACCCATTGAAAATTTCTTTGTCCCTCAGTTTATCACATGAAAGAAACGGGATGGGTTCGTATTTCTGAGGATGACTGCAAAGATCTCCATTACATGTACCAAGAGCAGAAAGAAAATGCTGCTAAGTAAAAATTATATTAGAATATCTCCACTACTCATTCAAGATGTACTTTGATTAATAAAATACTAAACATTTGATGAAGTCAAAGAATTTTATTTGTTTGAACAATTTCGACATGATCTATTCTTATTCGTTCTCCGGCTTTATTGCTTCCAAAAGTTTCTTTGTCACTGTCATATTACGTTTAACTTCGTTCATATTATTATTAACCTCATTTGCAAGACTTCGAATTGTTTCCAGGTTCTGCAAGGAACGAAAGACCAGAAAATATAATGAACTAATAATCAATTTAAAACATACATATTCATCGATAGAAATCATAAAACGGACCATTTTGATTTGCATATAAAGCATTTGTATATCATCTCCAGAGTTATCATTAGAATGTTCCAAAAACTGTTTCGATGAATTAGTATATTCAGCTGCCATTTTGTGGAATTTTCAATTATATGTTAAGGTTTCCCGTGCTTCACATTACCGTACACAGGTACGTGAGAATAGCCTTGGCCTATATTATATATCACAAAAATATTATTATGTTTATAATGAAAGTCAGTATTGCATATGATATATAACGCTAGAATAATCCTTTTTAATTATGTAAATCTGCGAATAAATGTTTGTGAATGAACTACATTGAGCTACCATCTCTGCCCGCCATTCTTGAATATTTGCAGCCATCTCGTGGTGATCAACTATACTCTCCAGTTCTTTGTAACCACCAATGAACGGCTAACATCACACTGGTTCAACCTTACCAATGCGTAGCTGTATTTCTACACACACATATATATATATTTTATGGTATATTTCTCACATTGACACAATACGACGTTTTGGCTTGACATCAGTGTGCATTCTCCCAAAGCAACGAGAAATTTCTAGAGATTTCTAAATCGTGTATGACGATTGATCGACAGTAATATAGTTATTATTGCTCGTGTAACCATTGCTATTACTTGAATATTCATCCGACAAATCGGTTTATTACTCCGAAATTCTCAGCATCATAGATATTGTTTTTGTAGAGAAAAAAAACAAGAATCGAACATGTTCGGGTCATTAATGGGCGATTTTGAAGATGATCCTATATTCGGGTAAATATTCATATTTAATTATATATTCATAATTACTGTTGATGAAGATCACAAATCCGTTTACCATGACCAGACACAATACAATTATAAATATTTATTACAATATAAACGCTATTATTAAATCGTCCTTCAGTATTATATCACACGCTCGATTATATAGCAGTGTGGATTGGAAATAGTATCTCACAATATTACCGTACATCCTATACTTATGAACATCGTCTCATTTATTTTATTATTTCGATGGATGTTTCCATAGTGATGAAAATATAATTTTTCCAACATAAATTATCATGGAATCAGATTTAATCATTAGTTTATTGCAAACTACTCATTGGATGGAATTTACATTTTTGTCTTCTGTTTTTTGATTACATCTGCGATATTAGAACTCATATGCAATCGATGCAACACATGAATAGCATGATGAGTTCGTTCTTTGGCAATCCATTTGGCATGATGGCACCAGCATTGATGAGTCCAGATGCTCACAGACGTGGCGGACGACCAGACCAACGTCACAACAATCAAATGATGCCATTTGGCTTTCCACCAATGCCAGCATTCAATATGAACGGCATGTTTGGCAACTTTGTAAGCATCAATTAATATCATTGGTCAAGCAATTTTTCAGAAGCTAATGCAATTTTCAACTAGTTCTAACCATTTTCTGCCTGAATTCATCGGCAAACGGTTCAAACTTCTTGATTTGCCAATTTTGTTATTGGCAATAATTATTGGTTGATGATTATACTCGTGATGAATATGCTGCAGGATAATATGGCCGGCGGAAACTGTCACGGTATGACTTCAACATCAATCATGACATACACCAATGGTCCTGATGGACGTCCACAAATTTATCAAGCGTCAAAATCAACTCGAGCTGCACCAGGTGGAGTTAAAGAAACGAAAGAATCAGTCTATGATTCACGTGCTGGTACAAAAAAATTGGCAATTGGTCATCATATTGGTGAGCGAGCTCATATCATTGAGAAAAAAAAAGATTTAAACAATGGTGATGAAGAGGAACATCAGGAGTTCATAAATCTTGACGACGGTTTGTTAATCAATTATGAACATTTGTGTGCGACTTTATTTCAATTAAAAAAATTTCTAATCCGTATCCCATTTATTTTTTCGATAATGTATTAATAGAGGAAGCAGAGACATTCAATCAGGAATGGGAAACTCAAATTCGTTCTCATGTGGATCGTCCCAATCGTTCAAATCGCGCTCTGGAACATGAAACTACACATCACCGGAAACGCAGTGATCCCAAACGTTTGGCATTGACTGACGGTACCACAAGGTACGTTAAAAGAATTTAACGCGAGATCAATCGCATCTTGAAGTCGAAGAAAATGAAAGAAAAAAATAATAGTGAAGCAAATAATTGTTGGTCATGATCATTGTTGATGGCCTGGATATGTTTGTAGATTTTGCACGTAAATGTCTTGTGTACATTACTCTCATTGCCAAACACTTCAATCAGTATTTCAATTATCATAAATATTTCTTCATTTTTTTTACTTTCATTATTTATGTTATTTTTTTTTCTTCATATGGATGTAGGAGTACATCTGACAATTCCGTTGATTTATCTTGTGAAATTCTATATTTTTATGTAGCAGACGCAAGAAGCGTGTAGCAAGAACTGTAAAGAAATAAGTGAAACAAACTCAAAGAAACAAAGAAAAAGAAACGTACAAAATTAAATCCAAGAAGAAATATTCAACAACAGTGATTATATTTTACTGTTATCTCATTTTGTATAAAATTATACTTACTTGCGCAAATGAAGAACGTAAATAAAATTTGCATGACACAGAGGTGCCCTAATGTATTAATTGATAATCAATATAGCATTTCAGTTATGTAATTTTGATTTAATTATTTATCCATTTTATATATATTTGCTTGATATTGAGTGTATATATATTTATTCATTACTATTTTTTTTCTCAAATTTTCTTTTTCTATTCATTTTTTGGATTCTGGTGTATTGGGATGCTTTAAATAGTCAACACAGTAGTCGGTCTAGGTGGACACCATCACAAAGACGGAGTATAAGACCTCTTTCAACTACAAGTAGAAATATTAGAAACAGGTAGGTTACTATATTGTGAATTACATTCATGACTCGCAACAGACTCGCAAAGCTTTATGGAAAAAAAATTAGCTCGAATAATGCATGTCTCCAATGTGACTGCTTACTTGGTGATGCTTTGCCATGAAAATAATTCGCATGCTTGTGTACAAATCCCCTGCTAATGTAGTTAATCTAAGATGCACATTTTCCTCATTTGCATCTTGTAATTGATTGAAAACAAGAACCCAGTGAATTATTTCGCAAACTTTTTGTTAATTTTCAAATGAAAAAAATACGAAGAATGCTATGGAATACCTGGTTTTTATTATGCATTTCAGGTACTCCCAAAAATATTAATTATTTAAATGAACGAGAAATGGTGTGTGACGTATGTACAACGTAAGTACGTTGTATACTGGCATTGTGATTAAAATTTTTATCTCCAATCCTCTCCGGACGAATTTTTAGAACCATCGACGTATGAACTGCGCAGAAAAAGAAAGAAAGAGTCCAGAGAGGAGATGGCATTGTTTACGCCATGTGTTTTACTTTTTTTTTTATCTCTAACAATTTATATTTTTTCCAATTTTTTTCATCGAATAATCTAATCATAGTAACCCAATGTGGAACGCATGAAATTACTCCCATTGTTTGCATTTTCGACGATACGCGTTACCTTTCTATCTCGTTAACATGGTCAGGTTGCGTTGTTTATATGGATTGTAATGCCATTTTTTAATGGAGAAAATTCATCTCATACCGACCTCAGTTAAAGTAACAATAATTATTGGATTCTAATAACTGTGTCGCGCGTATGTGTGTGCGTGTACATGTGTGTTTTTGATGGGGATTAATTGAGAGGCAATTGTGCAATTTCATTTGCAGTGGAATCGTGGCTGAATCTGAGGAACAAGATGAAATCAATACCAAGACATCAACGGAGACATCAGCGAGCCGAAAACGTGAACGAAATGCAGACAATGAGACCAGTAACAAGCGACATATGTCTAATAGTCATGATTAGTAAACTTGAGAGGTCAACAACAAATTTAACATGCTTCAGAAAATAAGATATAAAATACGCCTGTGTCAGCATTACGATATCAATTATTATTGTCAATGATATCGAGTAGTTAAGGTTCAATATATAGGCGTTAATTTTTGTTTTTTTCGTCGTTGTTGACTTTCCAAATCTATGAACTGCATTAACAAATACTGAATATTATGTCTTTGGTGTATTTGATAATATTAAGATGTATGCATATATACCAATATTTTTTGGTTGTGGATGGCGACTGAATTATTAATATAATATGCAAAAAAGTATTAATACAACAGTGTCAACAGTAATAATTACTCAATTCTTGACAGATTAAGAAAGATCGAATCTGTATCGTTCATTTCCATTTTAAGAAAATATATTCGTAAAACATATTGCATTGTGGTTATTTATTCCAGTTCCACTGGATGTATACAATTATTATTCGTTTGAAGGAGGTGGCTTGGGAGGGGTTATAGTCAGTGTTTTATAACTAGTTGTGCTGCATCTCAATTAAATTTTATTAAAATCCGAAGAAAAAACAAAGAACGATTTTAAAATGTAGCTTGTTTATAATCTACGTAGAAATAAACCCATTCCCACAATTATTGATAAATGCGCCGCAATAATGAAAATAGAAAAATCTGTTTTTTGCAGACAAGATTGTCATCGATTCAAATCGTAAATTCAATTTTCACAAAACTCCATTTGTATTCTGTTTAACTACATAACAGTGCGTCATATATAATTACTACAAAGTTGATTATAAAGATTTCGTGTCAAAAAATATGAATCTTATATGTCGAATATGTTTCCCATTACAGTGATATTTCGAGTTGATGAGAAACAAAAATATAATTCGTAATCTAAATGATAATAACGTGAAACAATATTTATAAGGAAAGCAAGCAAAATAATAGAAATAAAAATCTTTCGACACCCTCCCATCGGGTGAATTGTTGGCTTTTGTTAATTGTCCTCAGCGAGACTATTGATTCTTGAGTTGATGGAGAGAACTTGGGCAAGAAATGACACGTCATTCATCACCGTAGCCAGAGCAGAGAGAAGACTCTCAAGTTCTTCACGTGGCATATCTAATTGTCGTGCACACTCAGCAATTATCACCCACTCATCATCGCTCGGAGTAATCTGTAACGAGAAAACAAGATTACTTGTTTTTTCTGCTGCATCATCTTCATTTTTTATCTCAACAAAGCCAACATACCTTGGATGAACTATAAAATTTATTGAATGGCATCTTAACTCTGTTTTTTCCATCATTGGTTTGGTAAAAAATTGTGAACATTTGAGCATTATCAAGTGTTAATGGAAAATATAAACCGGCCGTGACATGGCCTTTGGTATCTCTGGCAAGAAGACTTCGGAAATTGTAAACTATATTTCGTCGTTCAGTTACATCAATGGCAGTTAAGTACGGCCTTGCTACATAAATAAGAGCGACTTGTGTACGCTCCAAGGCACCAGGGCGATTTTCTCTTTCGTGCCACTCAACGTAATCCGGATCTTGTGGACACAGAGAATAATTGTACTCCTTTTTGCAGCTTGGTTCATCCGATTGTGTAAACCAACCAGTATGCGGATAAAGTTTGTCGGCCATTACTGTTATAACACGTGCCACATGATAACCCGGATCGAGGAGTAAAACACCCCGACGTCCGTTTATCTCTATTTTTAGGCAAACGAGCACGTGTTCCTTTTCACCACTGTCAGCTGCTGGTGGTCCACCAACATAGCCTTCAATGTCTCCGATTGTCTGCAATAGGATATCATTATTATGAATTCTCCATGAAGTTAATTGTAATGACCACTAGAATAAAAAACGACATATACCTCTTCACATGATACTAAATAGAGGCCGTTGGCGATTCCGGGAAATCTGTCATTGAGTAAACTCAATCGACTTAACAGTTCAAAACCAAGACCCACACATGTGTGGTGTTTACGAGTAATTAGTGGTTGATATTTTTGATAGAAACGTTCTACCATAGGCTCCTCACTTCTCTGAAAATCTTTATAAAACCTACAAATCGAAAATAAAAATAAAAAAGTGCTCCTTCTGAAATTTATTCGTTCTTGGTTCATATAATGGAATAAGCGAAATTGTTTATTTTACCTCAGGAAATTGCCGATTGTATCATATCGGTGTTCTCGCAATAGTCGCTGGGTTTCCAGCTCAACGCTGCTTGCTAATTCCTCATATTGTTCGACAGTGTCGACGGTCAAGGCTGCTGATTCATAATGGGCCCAAACCGGCAGGGGTAGCGGCACACCCCTGATCCAGGGCCCGCGTGCCTGCCCCTGTGGCTGGCACCATATTTCTGCCGACTCGAGTCAACTTGGCCACTCGCTGCCCCACCGGCCAACTGTTGGCAAGTAACCATTTTCATCCCTGCAGCTGCTTATTGGCTCCACAGGGCTCTCACCGTTATTTGAACTCTTCTCTCGCTCTATGCACATAAATCAAACAAACAAATAAATGAACGAACAGTTTTTTTTTTCAATCTACAAATGACCATGTGTTTGTATATATGAATACAATATGGCAAAATTTGGAATTTTCTGTTGCCAATTTGTTAAATCACGAATATAAAAATTAGTATGATGTAATCAAATTTATTGCCGGGGTGGGGGGATTATAACGCCTTGTACATTTTTATGGTGAAATCAATAAATTGAAATATACATTACACGATCCACGTGTCTCTGCTTTGGACGACATCTTGTTGACATCGCGACGCGTGTCTCCATGTACCTAGCGCGTGACTCATACAACACGGACACATACACACACGTACTCACATACAATCGATGCTGGCGCAGAACATTCTAGCTTATGGAATTTCTATTACATTCCGTCTGTTAATTTTTTGGAATAGCCCGAAGCCTGTATTCAATCATATTTTTATCGTCATCATTAATGTACACAAATATGTATATGAAATGGATCTTATCGCTACGTATATAGATTACTGCGCAAATGGTCGTTCATCCAACGAGCTCGAAGTAAGATTTTGATCCGATAATACACAAAGAATATAATAAAAAAGATTTTTTCATGAAATGCGATACGAAATTCGATTTTATAACTCATTTTACGTGTCCTCAAAAATCATTATTTGACTAAAGCGGCGTCAATATAAATTACGTGACGGAGTGCAACATCGTGATTTCGTTTATAGAATAACGTAGAATAACGTGGGTTGATGTATGAAGGGCCGCACTCACTCCCTTTCTCGCTCCTTTTTTTGGTATCTATCTTCGGAATGACGATGAAGTATTTAGGTCGTACAAAATACTATAACGAGTGCCAACGAGGCGTCGAATGTTACTGTACCCATATCTAATGATGAATATAACGCGTATACATGTAAATAATGACGATGTAATATTGTTTTTATGAATAAAATGTGGCATTCGTTTGCAAATAATTATCGATATGGATGGATTATGCATAAATGTGTAGAAAAAAAAAACAAAAACTTACCCATACAATGAGCGGACCAAGCAGAAAAGAAACTGTTCCCTTTGAAGAGGCTTACTTAAAACGTTCACGTGTCCGAAGTCCGTCTAGAACTGACGCTGACTGACGCGTCGTTGTGTGCGCACGGGCATATATATACCTTTGTGGACGCGTGAACAACATAACGCCCCCCTACTACGTGTTCCGTCATCGATATTCTCTCCTTTTTTCTTTTGTTAGTTTTCGGTATGTTTATTTCATGTTTCACATATTCCATAACATTAGAAACATTTTCGGGATCTAATATGCGGTGACCTTCTTATCTTCACAACCTAAAAGTTCCATATAATGTAGAAAAGTTTATCAAGGGAAATTCCAAAGGTTAAGATTGAAGCTGATACTGATAGATATATATTAGTAAGTGGAAACGAAAGGACAAAAGGCAACCTTTCAGTCTTACATCTGATTGGTGGCATACCTGATCAACTCATTTACTATATCGCTGGTGAATGTACTTTGTGACGCCAGAGACTTCCTGCGTATTGCGCTATGAGTTAATTCTGAGAATTCTTCATGTTTCACATGAGTGTGTATGATAGACCGAACTAGCAATCGAGTGAATGTATGCAAAGTTTCATTCAAAATGAATTATTTTTATGGGATATTTCAGGAGAAATTTACATTCGATTCTAATCTAGTATAATGTTTTCCCTGAACTTTCATCATATTCTGTTTATTATGGGCATAGATTCATTTGATGTTCTATGTGGTTGAAATGCTACATATAACCACTCCAATGTTGTCGAACTGACGATATCTTGAGCACAATACGAAGAATTAAAATAATTATATTTGGGATTCAATTAAAAATATCACTTCTTATTTAGAATGTCAAATTAAACATCCATGCAACAATTACAGTAGATGTTCAGTCTGGAAAACAATAAATATCAGTATTATCATCTTTATTATTATCATTATACATATATGATTAAAAAAAAAATGTTCATTTGCGTCTTGACAATTTGATATCCAGATCATTCCAGACACAATTGGTTCGGGGTTTCCAACCGATAAACCACTCAGAAAATAAACACGTATGGTCACAGACTCGTAATTGCGATAAACATCCTCGATGATGACACACATGTGACGCAGATACATGGATAAATATGTATAAAGATAATTTATAACATATAAAATGTTATTTGGGTGTAATCTGGGTGTAAAAAAATGACATGTACGATGTATTGGATTACAAGAGGACTGCTGTGTCCAGAATATTCATTTTTTTTTATTCACCTTTCATTTTTTACATTTCGTATGGGGTGCAAGTTTATACGAATTTACGACGTTTCAAATAGTATGTTATTTGAGCAATCCATTTTCGTTGGCGTTTATGATACATATAATAAGCATTGCAGCAATTCACATAGCTATTCATGAGCTTTTTATATAGAAATAAAAATTTATTTTGAATCAAGAGTGTTCTTGAAAAGCAGCATATTTTGAGCAGAATAAAGAATTATATAAATTTTTGCCTTGTACCGTCAATAAATAGCTAATCCATTCAATTGAACTTCATTTACAAATATGCTACAACTGATATTTTCGGATTATTCATAACATCTGAAATTCTATTGTCCGATCACGTTGCAAATAATATTGTTCATATACATGGTGATATAATGTAGAATACATAACGGATCTAATTGTGAATGGCATACACGTGATTAACTGATAATGACGGCGGTGAATGTAGATATTTCCCAAGGTCGATAGTAACGCAAAACCATCTATCAATATATGCACATACAATATATATATATATATATATATATATATATATTGTATGTGTAGGAGGAAAATCCATATTCTTTAATTGTATTACTGCTTGGCGAGGTCTCCGAAAGTTTGGACATCTAATTGGGGTCAAATTGTTTAAATACAACAATACGTCCGGGGAATATTCAATTATAAGACACAATGTGCATTAATTTCATATAGTCATAACTATTTTCGGATATGATTATAGTTCTAGCTATATTTGATGATAAATCAAGGAGGGCTAAAATATAGAGCTGGCCTTGCTATGAATATATGACAAAAAATTTGAAAATCCGCGGGATATCGACATTTTTTTTTGTAGTTATCGACTGTCAGTAAATGCTGCTCGTAGCTTGCTGATATACCGTCATTTTCGTATTTTTCAGTGAGCGAATAAATTTTTGCATCTCTCGTCTCCATATATTTTGCTGTCATCCATGAAAATTGATTTCATTGCCTGAGATATAAAGTGTGTGTATATATAAACACATATATATATACACATACACAAAAGAGGTTAGAATAAGTTCTGACACGTACCAGAGATGAGTAGAGAGATTGCCAACGCCCGGCTAAAACTTGACGCATTTTTGACTGGATCGAAGTGGCGCTACCTTATCGGACAAGCCTCGAACTGGACCCACTTTCTGATTGGTCGAGCCAATCGGACCCACTTTCTCATTGGTCAACGAAATATATAGTAATAGTTAACCATGCATTTTTGAAATGTGGGCGTCAGCCGCCTCGGAGACTAAAATATACATGAGTGGAGGGGGTGCCGCACACAAGCACAGGCCGTGTTGGTGTGAGCCCCGCACTTCGGCTCGTGGTTCGGTTAATAGAAGAGGGCAGAAATACTATCCATATCTCTGTTCTTACCGAATTCGGCCGAAGATGAACGAAGCTATGTCGCTACATATCTACCTAAGGGTATGTGCGAACCCTTGACTTCGATTTCATGATTTCAGGTTAAAATTGAATATGAGTATTGAGATGGAAATAATGTTTCCACCGAATTTTCATTTATTCGCCCTTATGAAAGATTCATATATTCATATGTATATAAAATAGAAAATTGTATTGGGAAAATATTTAAATAATGCGATGATGCTATGTGTAGGCAAATGTAGTCCGAGTTCATATAATTGCTGCTGGACCTTTCATATTATTCACTCTATTGGCACAATGGTAGCGTGCTTGCAAGCGATCTGGTATCTTCCGAGTTCAAATCATCTCAAAGTCCTACTTTTTTCATTTTCACATTTTCCAAATTTTTCTACATGGAATATTACAAAAATGCAGACATTATTTTTTCAATGTGCGAATTATTTTCCACAATTTTTTTAATGCCTTGATATAGATTTTAAGTGAGTCAACATCTCACGAATTTTGAATTTCCACCACGAATACTGTGAATTTAGTACATTGAATATAGCTAGTTTCTAAATAGAACGATGTCGGGCAATCGACGGGACGAACGTTATCGAAATCAATAATCAAACTGAATAAAATTATGATCGAACCCAAAAATTACATTGAAAAAATATTAAAATTATGTAAGAGACCTATACGACAATGCCGCGTGTAGGCAAGTGTGGTCCGAGTTCATATAATTGCTGCTGGACTTCTCACACTATTCGCTTAATTGGCACAACGGTAGCGTGCTTGCAAGCGATCTGGTATCTTCCGAGTTCAAGTCATCTCAAAGTCCTACTTTTTTTATTTTCAGTGTGGATTATTTTCTACAATTTTTTCAACGCCTTGATATAGATTTTAAGTGAGTCAACATCTCACGAGTTTTGAATTTTTACCACGAATATTGTGAATTCAGTACACTGGATATAGCTAGTTCCTAAATAGAACGATGTCAGGCAATCGACGGGACGAACCTTATCGAAATCAATAATCAAAATGAATAAAATTATGATCGAACCCAAAAATTACATTGAAAAAATATTAAAATTATGTAAAAGACCTATGTGCGGACCCTTGGATTCAATTTCATGATTTCAGGTTAAAATTGAATATGAGTATTGTGATGGCAATAATGTTTCCACCGAATTTTCATTAATTCGCCATTATGAAAGATTCATATATTCATATGTATATTGAATAGAAAATTGTATTGGGAAAATATTTAAATAATGCGATGATGTCAAGTGTAGGCAAGGGTGGTCCGAGTTCATATAATTGTTGCTGGGCTCATCACACTAATCGCTCTATTAGCACATTGGAAGCGTGTTCGCGAACAATTTGGCAACTTGCGAGTCGAGTTACCCCATACTACTGTGTTTTGTTGTTTCGTTGTTTTTCGCATGATTTCAGGAATGCTTTCGGCATTATCGAAATATAATAGAATGAAATAAATATCAAAAAGCATAGGTATATCAAGATATCAATGTTAATCTTCAATAAAAAATAAATTGCAAGTTGTGATCTTCCACTAATGGCGCATTAAGTTTCCCCAATGAATCTCTGCTTAAAGCCATATTGTACCACATTAAACAACAGATTACGATAGAGGACGTCTGCATGCTTTTCAATGACTATAATTATTTGTGCATGCAAGAATATTTATGGAATTGAATATATAACGGGAGTAACAGTATATTTTTTGGATTTAATTAAAATCGAAGTTTTCTGAAATAAACATGATTTTTGTATGACAGAAAAATACTTTATTGCGAATGAATATCTTTTTCCGAGAACAATATATATTTTTAATACATTACAATATTAAAATCAATTCGATCATATTTGAACAAGAAACAAGTAAGCGAATAATTTTACTCAGTGGACACTTTAACGTCGATGTTTCCTATTTTGTCTCCTATTTTCATTCCCTCCACGTTCGTATCGGTCTAATATTGAACCCATTACGATTGCCAACGCTCGATCCATCGGCCCCCGTGGACCATCGCGCGCTTCTGTCCGCTCGTGCAGCTGGTATGGACCTCGTCGACGTTGATACGTTCGGCGATGCGCGGGCCGGGGTTTCCCGCCCGCCGCGTGATTTTGGCCCTTGTGGTGTCCTGTGCTTCCTACACAGACATAAATTACATGTGTTAATATTGAAAATGGCTTCTTTTTCTTTTCTCCGTTATCGATGCTACATCTTTCATGAACTATTGCTTACCACCGCGGCTGTCGTCGCGTGTCTCCCTCGAGGGGTCAAATTGGCGGCCAGAATGAAACATTTTTTTCCGAAACTTGACGAATTTTTTTATCGCAAACTGTAGATTAGAGCAAAATTGTCGGCGAACACGAATGTTTTGAAATTATTTCAGAAACACGCTCAAATTTTGTAAGTGTAATCTCAAAATTTTTTTTTTTCCATTTCATGTTGTTGTACACCCAACCAGATGCACTTAATGAAAGATTTCTATTTTACGAAATAGTAAAAATAGTAAAAATAATAGAAGTGGCGGAAAAAAAAATTCGTAAAACATTATTTGAACAGGAGAAGCGAAAAAGGAAATGTTCGCTCTTTCTTGCACTCATACAGCGATGTCTACGCAGAGAGGGGAAGTGGCAGGGTCACCGCTATCAGGGGAAGTAGAGCAAACGATATTTTATCCTCACTCGTAAGCGGGACGCATTTGTAAAAAAATTCTATAATTTTGAGGTATACAACTTTATAAACAGTTGATCTTTCAATTATAGGAAAAAATGTTGACCTGGTTCTTATGTAAGAATAGACGAGTTGCATATTTCGTTCTGATCTTTCTCCTCAGTACTTATTTGCGTTCCCGATATATATAATATTGAAGAATATTTTTAGGCCTTCTCCCGGAAAATGATACAATTATCACGCAGTCCATCGATTAACAATGAAAAAAATCGTGAAGTGTACAGAATGTATTATGAACCTTTTGTGAAACTGGTTTTATTTTGAATGTCGTCAAGTAGACTACACAAACCGGAGAATAGAAAGAGCGTGCGGGGCAGAAAAACCCAGGAATATATATATATGTATATAGGGGGAAGTCCCTCAGTACCGGACACATAGATTATTCGTTAAAAAACCTATAACGTACATAGAAACTTCGATATTTTATATTTTTTAACAAACTCTGGAGTATTCTTTGGTGACATAACGATGTTTCAGATTTTTTTTTGATGTAAAACTGATAAAAATATATCTTTGAATTTGATCCTCAAAATGCTTGTCAGAGGAGTGGCACCTAGTACCGGACACTTTGAATACTAATACAAAGAATCAATTTAAAATCGCTAAATTTTGCAATGCTCACAAATATATGAACTAAAACACTCAGAAACGTCTGCGCACGTCTCATGAGCCCATTCCTCCCAACTATAGCACTGGATCCGGTTCTCTTTCCCCTAAAAACTTCATCGATGGCCCTTTTTTGTATTTTGCTCGGATTATTTTCCTTTCTTCATTATTTTCGATCGAATTGCCATTGTGAAATACTATAGTACAACAAGAATAACACATCTTACATTAATATTCGAAAATTGAAAAGAAATGGTGTGTTGTACTGGAGGATAAATCGAGTGTCCGGTACTAGGGACCCAACATGCAGGATAAAAAAAAACAGCGTTTCTGCAATTACCACATCTGTTTAGGATTTCTCCACTCTTGGTGACGGAGTTAAACTCATCGTGAAGTAGTTCTTCACCCAAACTGAGGCAATGCTGTGGCCTGCTCGTAAATCAATGTTTTACAACTTGCATTTTCTTCGTTCTTTCACTTTGTCATATTTCTACGTCGAGTGATTTTTGAACATATATACATATGCTTCTGTTGGGCTCACACATATCAACATGTACTATAAGTAACTTTTATTTTGATACCATAGCAAAAATTTGATAGCAAATTATACTAATGTCATTTTTCCAAATTACTATGGTACATCGTAAATATTGGTTGAGATTATAGTATATTTTAATATGACCATAGCAATTTCTGTTATAATGTGAATGTTGTCCACCGATACTATGCAACCATAGTAATTCTTACTTCGATTTTCTCTCCTTCTATAGCTCTTTACCATCACCAATATTATTTGTTTATCAACAGTGTCCGGTACTAGGTGCCGTCCGGCGTTACGGGATTTCCCCCTATATATATATACATAGGGGACAAATAAAAAAGCAAAGCTGACCCGCGTGACAGTTTCTGTTTGTAAACACGGGGGCCGACTAAGTCTCGAGAATTGATACCACAAGATTTGAGAAAACCGGTGAATTATTGTAATAAATTCGGAATTTGATATAAATGAAATATGAATAAAGTCATTAGTAATATATGTACATACTTTGTAACACGAAATGAATAAGTAAAGAAACCACGAGCCGCTAGCATTATTTTTCTTAAAGCGAATTCGGCCGTGATACTGGAAACGTTCGGACGAGAGCGAGATTCTAAATATTTTAATAATGAACGTGTTGTGCTAATAGAGCGATTAGTGTGAGAAGTCCAACAGCAATTATATGAACTCGGACCACACTTGCCTACACGCGGCATTGTCGTATAGGTCTCTTACATAATTTTAATATTTTTTCAATGTAATTTTTGGGTTCGATCATAATTTTATTCAGTTTGATTATTGATTTCGATAACGTTCGTCCCGTCGATTGCCCGACATCGTTCTATTTAGAAACTAGCTATATTCAATGTACTAAATTCACAGTATTCGTGGTGGAAATTCAAAATTCGTGAGATGTTGACTCACTTAAAATCTATATCAAGGCATTAAAAAAATTGTGGAAAATAATTCGCACATTGAAAAAATAATGTCTGCATTTTTGTAATATTCCATGTAGAAAAATTTGGAAAATGTGAAAATGAAAAAAGTAGGACTTTGAGATGATTTGAACTCGGAAGATACCAGATCGCTTGCAAGCACGCTACCATTGTGCCAATAGAGTGAATAATATGAAAGGTCCAGCAGCAATTATATGAACTCGGACTACATTTGCCTACACATAGCATCATCGCATTATTTAAATATTTTCCCAATACAATTTTCTATTTTATATACATATGAATATATGAATCTTTCATAAGGGCGAATAAATGAAAATTCGGTGGAAACATTATTTCCATCTCAATACTCATATTCAATTTTAACCTGAAATCATGAAATCGAAGTCAAGGGTTCGCACATACCCTTAGGTAGATATGTAGCGACATAGCTTCGTTCATCTTCGGCCGAATTCGGTAAGAACAGAGATATGGATAGTATTTCTGCCCTCTTCTATTAACCGAACCACGAGCCGAAGTGCGGGGCTCACACCAACACGGCCTGTGCTTGTGTGCGGCACCCCCTCCACTCATGTATATTTTAGTCTCCGAGGCGGCTGACGCCCACATTTCAAAAATGCATGGTTAACTATTACTATATATTTCGTTGACCAATGAGAAAGTGGGTCCGATTGGCTCGACCAATCAGAAAGTGGGTCCAGTTCGAGGCTTGTCCGATAAGGTAGCGCCACTTCGATCCAGTCAAAAATGCGTCAAGTTTTAGCCGGGCGTTGGCAATCTCTCTACTCATCTCTGCACGTACGTTTATTTACTGATGTGGCATAATATCCAATTGGTATATAAGTATTACATTGATATTAATTGCGTATCGTATTAATTCAAGATTTTAATAATAAATTACAGAAATTGGAGGGTGTAGAAAAAAAAAAAAATGGGTACAACACCAAGTCGCTATGATGATTTATCAAAAAATGTTTGCTTAGATCAATTTGCTGGCAAAGAGTCAATTTCACCTAATGATTCATTTTGGAATCGTTTTTTATCGTTTAATATACGACCACCGATCACGAGGAATGATCAGATTGAACTGGATTCAAGATTGGATTCAACATGTCAGCGGTTACTTCGCAATAATTTGCATACTGGCAATTTTGGTTCGTTAATTCAGGTTGCATTGGTGAGAACCAGTGAATTATTGGCCTCAATACAAACTCAAAAGTAAGTTTGGACACTTCACTCTTAGAGATCACCACGTTCGTTTCTAAACGAGTTTCCGAAAAAAACAAAAACCGAGTTCGCCGGCACTAATTTCGGCACAAGATGACTTTTAACGTAGACTAACAGCCGCAAAAATACGATAATAACAGAAATATTTCTAGTAACAGTAAATTGCCCATATGTTATTCTTTTCAGCATCATGTCAGCCTGGCAGACATATAATGCCATGTTTGCAGTCAGATGTGTATTGAAGTATATGGTGGAGACAATAGGTGAACAAGAGATGATAAAACATACAGAGGCTATATCAAATATGGATGAGGAACCACCGGTAATGAGACTTGAATCACTGATTGAAACTCTCATTGATATCATCATAGATGTGCCTTTGAGGTAATTATCTTTATAAAATCCTAACAAATGCGTTTCACTCTATTTATTTTTATTTTTCCTCCGAATTTCTTAGTGAATTTACGTATGTTGTGCATTTAGAGGCAATCAATTGCTTACTTGTTCTCCTATCAGTGCAATTATTTTCGCCAACATCGGCGGAATACAGTACCGTATTCAGAATTATTATGCGCAATGAACACAGTGTACATGCTCCCATTGTCACATGTACATTGTTACACAATTTCGTACAACAGGAGCATGCACCATCCGGTTTACTTACCAGGGAAGCCGGTGGTAGTATAGTATTCAGTATAGCTGGTAAATAATCAAATCAATAACTATTAATTGTCATGCAAAATATGAATTTATAAAATTGAATTCATTGTTTCATTCCAGCGGGTCTTTGGAATGTTATTACACGTGGGATGGGAAATAGTTTTAAGAATGTACAAATATCTAGCAATGGTAGCACCGAAGATGAAGAAAAAAAACGTGACATCGATACGCCGCTTGCTAGTCAATCGTTATTGCTGTTATTGGTGTTGACCAATCATTGTACTACAACACATAATCCATACAGAGATGCTTTATTCAGTTTTACAAATGTCGATGATGATCACTCAACAATGCCAACAAGAGCAGTAACACCTTTTCGTTATAATTTGGATAAAATTTATAATACTATTTGTAAAGTACCAAATACAAATGAAGTTACATTGCTTTTGTATATGCTATTGCACAGAAATCCATGTGTAAAACAGCAAATCATCAAACGGCCGGATATACATTTGTTGGTAAGCATTGAAGAAATTATTTATGCTTTGCTTTAATTATCTTGAATTTCAATGATCGAATATTTTTCTTTTCAGGTTACACCAATATTACAAATATTGTATCACGCGCCTGATAATACGTCGCATCATATTTACATGTCACTGATAATACTCTTGATATTGAGCGAGGACGAATCATTCAATAAGCGTATCCATGGAATTGTATGTCATAAAACTTCTTTTCTACCGAAATCCATTCAAATGGACTAATAATATTTTTTTATGCATTGCCAGATGCTCAAAGGTGTGGCGTGGTACACTGAAAGATGCATTAGCGAAATATCGTTGGGCGGACTTTTAATTCTTGTGGTAATCCGTACCATTCAATACAATATGTTGAAGATGCGAGTGAGTATTAGTAATAGTACAATAATCATAATTGTATGAAGTAAATTCACTTCACTTCACAATACGGTTATCATTGTCACTTATTCATTTTTTCCCCGATGGGTTCGTAGGACAAGTATCTGCATACAAACTGTCTGGCCGCTCTGGCAAACATGTCATCACAATTTCAAGCATTGCATCCGTACGTAAGTCAAAGGCTTCTGAGTTTATTTGAGACCTTAGCGAAGAAACATACGAGACTTGAGACAAAAATTCGTACGCAACCATGCACAAGTACATCGGGTTCAACAGCCATTAATGTCAACAATGGTGAGATTACAAATACCGATTTAATTCAAGACTTGACTATCCTTGAGGAAGTTTTGAGAATGGTTTTAGAAATTATCAACAGTTGTTTGACTCATCGGCTCGCACATAATCCAAATTTAATCTATGCACTACTATATAAGAAAGATATTTTCCAATTATTCAGAACGCACTCGGCATTTCAAGATGTTATACAAAATATTTATTCAGTAATTAATTTCTTCTCATTCAAATTGGAACAAACTGATCAATCACAAATTGGTGTTAGTGAAGTATCAGCGGCAATTCTATTAGGTACAACGCAGTGGCCAAAAGACCGACTGAGGAAATTCCCGGAGCTGAAATTTCGATATGTTGAGGAAGAGCAGCCTGAAGAATTTTTTATACCTTATGTATGGAGTGTTGTTTGTGAAAGTGCATTATTACATTGGAGTGCGGAGAATATTAAACTTTTTGCATCGAATAGTGGAGACCAAACGACCATCGTTGTTTGCTGATGTTTAATTGAAAATACATGAACATATATTTAAATATGATAAATGTGCGTGATTTTATTTCGACTGCGCCTAAAAAAAAGCTTCGAAATATATGCATATTCAAGGCTGAATAATATTTGATCGATGTGGAAGATGTTCGTGCGATTAAATTGATCAAGATTCAGGTACAATTTCCGTTTCGTTTATATTGTTTCTCTTTCATTGTATCATCTTAAGGTTACCATAATGTTAGGGTAGCCAAAGTCAATAATCACAGTAGTACTATATTATAACTGTACTCGATATTATGCGCTTAATTTATTCCTTTGAACTATTTAATATATAAATTTTTGTTGTTGATTATTTCATGACATATTCACGTATCAAACTATTTATTTCTATTCTCAAACTCAACTTTCACCATACTTTTTGTGGGAGGATATGAATAGAACATGTTTCGTGGATCACATATAACCCGCAATATATTCTATGTGTAAATACGGATTTAATGAATGCATCTTTTATTTCCATTTTTTCATCAATTTCGCACAGAGGAATGGAACAAAAATAATGTGAATATATATAGGTGAAATTGAAGATATAGTTTGTCAATGCAACAATTTGACATTGAATTATAATCCAATGTTTATTGCAAAATAAATCTTCTGATATTTATACAAAATATTGTAGCCAATTATTTATTAACCCGTCATTTTTTGATTTCAAAGCTCATCAAATATAATGTGAATTGAAACAGGAATGATAGAATTGATCTGTGTGAAGAATATTTCGAATGTACATCTTTATTAAACAAATACAGTTGATGTCTTAGTAATATTTATATGTAATGTCGTTTAGTTTATTCATTCTATATGTCTAAAACTGTGCCATTGTTTTATATGCGCGTGTGTGTCTACAAATATAAAGCTAACAAATTTCCGCATATTTTTATCGCGTTGCAGGATTTAATATTAAGAAATGTAACAGAATTTGACATTTTTCTGTGCGCCATCACGAACTGGAGTAATTTCGAATAACTGAGTGTGTGCCACATTCAATTATCTTAATTGAAAATACTACGAAGTCAAGTCAAAAGCCCTTATTTTTAATACATCATATGTTAATATTATTTGAAACATTTTTATTCTTTGTTTTGCATACCATTATATAATAAATTCCTTAATCGTGCTATCATCGTAACCTTAAACATTTTTAAAATACGATTAATTTGTTTGTAGGAGGGAATATTCAAGTCAGCACGCAGTATAATATATATATATATATATATGTATCCGCACATACATATAACTATATTTTCTGATATATGACAAGTGATTTATTTCGATTATAGCCCAACTACATAGGTGAATTTCGCATATTCCGGTTTTCCATTATTTAGATATATATGAATACAAGATGCGTCTTCATTGTATGAAAATGTATAATCAATTCACGAGTCTTTACAGACAAAAATGAAGGGCATTAATTAAAGAGATAATAGAACGAAGAAGGAAAAAGAACAATCTTTTGTTCTAGTGGGACAAATTTAATCAATTCAAGGTGGGATGAAGTTGAGGAATCATAAAATTCATGGCATCAACGTTTCAATACTTGATTTCTTATTCTTGCAACGATAAATGAACAGTTATCTCAGCGTCACGTGAATATTTTTTCTCATACACATGTTGCAATTCGTCAGAACAAATCATTTTTTGTATTATATTTTTTTCTGTTCACTGTACGTGTAAGTTGCCAAATTTATCCAAGCATCGACGCACTAATATATTCGTCTTTTTGATATCGCAGCTTCATTTATTTTCTCCATTTTATTTGATAGCATGCACATTTCTTGTTCACTATTGCGATTACTCCAATCGAATTTCACCCAACCGCAACTCATGCCTATAAAATATCCGTATTATATTATAAATTCATACCCATATGTGTTAACAAACAACCTATATATAGTTTATCCACTTTATTTATTCATTTTTTATTTCCTGTATCTCATTCTAATACACAATATCATCTAATCGTATTTGTTATTCACTATTGTTGCCATTCACAATCATTTAAGTACATTTTTTTGTTCGGTGTAGACACTTAGTTAGATTATTGTATTGCATTTTTCAACAATTGGTATTAATTTTTACTTTGTTCACCGCCTCTTTCTTCATTTTATTCCATTTTATTTTATTTTCTTTTTTTTTTATATGCGAGTGACATGTAACATTCGCCACGGCATTCTATAATCACTCATCCAGAAACAGTGGGTCAGGAGGCTCTCCTCCACCCACACAATGTATAAGATCGATTATTAACTTCCGTTTTGGGAATTCTGGACACTTGGGATCTTATGGTATACATAATATTCCGTTCTCCCGCGTTCTAACAATGTGATAGTTAAAATCGTACAGTTTCGTATGCTAAACATTTGTTCGAGGAAAAACCGAAATAATAATCAAAAATAACAAAAGTACCGAAAAAATGTGTAATATAAATGCAATGATTTATATTTGTAATACACAGTAGAAATTTAAATTGATTCTTTCTGGAAATACACGTGTGTATGATAAAAAGGAGGGATTAAATTATTGATTCAGAAATATCTCGATGGATCTATTATAATCAATGGGTCACATTTTTTCTTGTTACTTTTTTTTCGTTTTACTGTTTTATACAATCTAGTGTTGTGTTTGTTCAATAGGGCATAATTATTTTCATTCGTAGGCTTCCAATAACAAATATTATTTGTATTTTTTTACTTATCTCATATTTATAAATGCATACGCTCAATTATAGTAATATTTAAAAATTGCATCATTCCAATCATTAAAAAATGAAATAAAAATTATATTATTTCAATAATTATTGTGTGATAAATTAATTCGAAGTTATTTACCTAAAAAGGATTGGAGCACAAAATTATGTTATTTCTTTTTTCCTTCTTTCTTTTATGGTTTTCCAAAACACGGACAGCTGTCCTTATAAAAATGATATGATATGCATATTGGAAAAATAAATTGTTCTCATAGATTCTATGAATATTGATATCCATACCCAAATTATCAAGAATTAGATAATCCGATTTCGGTCGCTGTAGTATTATAAATACATACTTTTATAATCCGTTCAATTGTTTTTGTTACTATACCTATCTATTCGAATATATATACGGAAATTTGAACAAGAACAAGGGGGAAGGTAAACCAATATATCAGCTCAAAATAGGAGAAAAAATATCACACAGTATAAATTTAAATGAGATACACAAAAAAAAGTTTAATCTCATTTCACACTGGAAAAATTAATTGAACGGATTTATATACGTATGTAAATATAGATGGTGCGCACATACGCATATATTCATGCTTAATTTTTATTCATGCTCGGAATACAGACGTATATGTATATACATACACACACACGCGCATACATATACACACTTATATATATGCATGTAAACAGTCCTGCTATAGATCGTCGATTTCACATGTTTTTTCCATTCCATATTGTTTCT
This sequence comes from Zele albiditarsus, assembly GCA_958496275.1. Classification (NCBI taxonomy): domain Eukaryota; kingdom Metazoa; phylum Arthropoda; class Insecta; order Hymenoptera; family Braconidae; genus Zele; species Zele albiditarsus. The sequence continues at coordinate 9,494,414 of OY292415.1, forward strand.
TTGATTTATTTTATTTTTTTTAAAGCAAATACCCGACTTTTCAGGTACTCTTTAAACACTGGTAAAATTTCAATTCAATACCCCGCACAATAAAATGACACTGACAATTAAATAAAATTTCTACCCACTCAAAATGTAGTGGCGTTCATCAATTGCATAAATCATCAATAATCAGATAAAATTATTTGGTAGTGTAATTGATTGAAGTGGATTAAAAAAAAAACTTTTTGATACAAGAGCATTTTGCTGATTTCAATTAAATCATTTCGCGACATGTTTATTCAACACTGTATATATGCATATATACCTATACACATATATGTTAATGGATATGATATTATACCATACGTTAACGGTCAAAGCCCTCTCATGAGATACGTGGCATTGCCCATACTTTTGTTTATATAAATATATATATATATATATATATATATATTTATATATATGTTCTATTGATAGAGCTAATTATGAGTTCAATTTAGTCACTATTTGGAAGTAACATGAGTGCAAAATGCGAAATTAAAAATGAAAAAGTTTTATGTAATTGTAGGCAAGCTTTTTTCATATTATTATTTTTTTTTAATTCTTTTTCGATTTTTCATTTTTTTCTTCTTTTTTTTCTTTCCTTCGTTTCGAGTTGATCATTTCAATTTCACTGATTCATCAGAAATTCGCTGATGCATATCACAACGACTGTCATCCTGTGTTTAAATCATTTTATTAATAAGTGTACGTCAGATATTTAATGGATGCGCGATTTAATGACAAGGAAAATTAATAATTCCGTGTTATTCCCGTGAACGAAATTCGATAATAATAACCAAGTGAGATTCTGGGTTGATCGACAGTTTCACATGTAACATGTACATGAATCTATAAAGGCCGGTGAAAAAAAAAACGACCGAACAGGAAATTCAATGCAGACCCGTTCAATGAGCAATCAAAGTGTAATTCAAATCCGACGGGGACGAAAAAATGCGAAAAAAATTCTCTAATAAAATTTTCTATCGGTCCAATTTCACTAAGTCACATTATCAGCTATAATAAAACAATTATTGGTCTGATATATATGTATATATATAAAAAAAGAAAAGAAGAAGCGTCTTCATCGAATAGGAAATGTCAAAAGGCAATTAAGTAATATATTATATGAGAGATAAACGTTGTGTAAATATGGATGACATCTCAGAGTGAGTTTTAAGTATCAATTGCGTTCATTATTTATTATTTTTTTTTTCTACTACCATTCGTCAAAGGACTCGAGTGTGGGTAGAAAGAGTTTTTTTCTTTTTTATCTATATAATAAGCGTGCGCACTCTTATAAATTGTTTTATTTCTTCCAATCGGTGCTTAAGCAGAGTACTAACGGCATTCATTTTAGTTCCTTTTTGTATCAGTAACTTTTTATACTAAAAAATTCCATCTATAGGGACGGATATAATACGACGCTTTCCTTCATTTTTCCTCTTTTTTCTGTTTATCTTCACACATTTCACCGCATCATTCTGTGTATGTATGTAAGTATGGCTTCTGAATGAGGTTCAATTATGCCTCGACATAGTTCTCAAAGTACCCCCGTGAATTTTAAGACCATATTCTCTAGCATGAACTAAAGACCAAATTTATTTTGCTTCATATTCTCTTCTTTTGTTTCAGTTTTGAATCCGGGGGATTTTTTGCTTTGACATTGATTCACGAAAGTCTTTTACCTCTCAACAATGATATCTCCATTAATTGATCGTAATTCCAAACGTCATTTGATATTGCAAAAGCGTCGCCGGCGAGAAAAAACAAATGAAAAAAAAAAAAAAACAAAAAAAGTGTTTCTCAGTCGACAGTACAGATTGGTACCGGGAGAAGCAATTATGTATTTAATTTTTTTTTTCCTCTCTCACCCCTCCGTCACTCTCACCTCCATCAACTTGACCCATGTTCAGTACTCCTCTTAATACCAAATCCAAGAAATTTAGGGATGGCAAATATTGATTATTTATAATAATAGGAGTGATTAAACGTCGCGATGATCCCATTCAAGATCATGTGGTACATTGTGATGACGGTGATGTCTACCATTAGACAATTCACAATCATTTTCACAATCGGATGTATCCAAATCATCATCATGGAATGAATCATCCTCCGAATCTGAACTGCCCGAATCATCATCATTATCATCTCTATGGCCACGATTGTGTGAACCATTTTCGGATGACAAACGATCCATTGGATTGACAGTAATAGCCAATGCTGAATCGTCCCAAGCCATTTCGGTTTCAGCCGCGAGTTCATCCCCAGCGGTGCGGCGTTGTTTTGCCGCGCCACGGACTCTCGCCGCACCAACAACCGCCATCAATAAAAGAAAACCAATGCACGCCGCGGCTACAATTGTTATTGCATGACTTCCACCGGCACCTGTGATACTCCTGCTACCGTCGCGCAATGCCGTTGTCGCATATTCATCCGACAAATCAGCATGATGACGTGATAATTGGGCATGACCCTGTAATGGCTCGAGCATTTTAACAATTGGTGGCACCTCGGGTGTTGGTCGTGGTGGAATAGTAGGCTTTTCTTTCGGATGAATAACCGTGAGCGTTTGTACGTATTCATTGCTGGCAAAACGTCCACTCAATTCTGAACACGTTAGTTTGAAAACACGATCGAGGTAGTAAGCGGGTTTATGATTTGTATATGTAATCATACGAATGAGTTGTTGATAATTGTATGGCGTATCAGCGCCTGACAATACAACACCATCATGATCAATTCGCGCGGCAATTAATCGATACTTGTGCAAAATATTGGATGGTAACACCAGTGTTTCATGATCGGGGTTTAAACTTGGATAAACGCTAACAGCGCATGCATCTAAACGAGCTGCTGTACCAGCAGTTACACGAGCATCAGGAAAAACTCGGACACCTATTCGGAAAGCTTCGTATTCACGTGCAACATACGCTGTGCCATTAACAGTTATTTCTGGACGCGGTGGTTCCAATACTGTCACATGCGATTGTACAGTTGGTATTGTCACTGGATGCGTTTCATTTCCTTCACAAACAATTGTCGTATCTAATCGGAAATTACGTCGTCCAGGCGTTGGAAAACGTCGTGAATTTGAATAGCCGATACGTCGTAAAAGCGTCTCAATATTTGTATGATTGTCACCGTCTATCTGTACCTTAGTTAAGTCAGTGTTTGTCAATAATTGTGTGCCTGGTTGTAACAAATCCATTGATGGTACGTGAATACCCTCCTGACAACGACGCAAACATGTCAATACTTCTGGTTTTTCATTTTCACCGACCAGCACTGATAAACCCGCGAGATAACCACGGAAATGGTGTTTAGTTTTATTATCAGTACTTTGCCAACATGCACCAACAACTAAAGTTGTATTGACGCCTTTGGCTGGGTGTAGGGGCCAATCATCAATTATCTCGGGATTCTTTTCGTCAGTATGGGGTTCTTTACCGTCAACATACAATGTGACATGAGGGAAATTTACTTGTATTGCATAATGATGCCATTTATCGTCGCAAACTGGAGGCAACTTCCAACGCCATTCGGCCGGCCGGAATGTATTTGGATTACCTTCGGAAAAGTCACGTCTCAACAGAAGAATCAACCGACAATTCCTGATGAATAGAGCGTAGTGATGGCGATTCATCTCTGTCAAAATTCATTTTCATCAGTTAAGAATAATTATTGAATTTTGTAATTAATCGTTATGTAATAAATTGATTCAATATGGTTCACTGGAACTTACTGTGGTCATCAGCAGCGCAGAGAATGTGCTCTTTAGCATGTGGATCCTGTCCGCGTCGTGGCAAATGTTTAATCCAAACGCCAATACTGAATATTTGTGCCAAGTTGTGATCTAGTATTGTGCTTGGTATAATAGCGGCGGAATTTATACCATCGAATTCAAAAATTTCATCAGCCTCCTTGCCCTCGTCTCGCGTCAATGCCGCTGTCCAAGTAGCGGTTGGTCCTGGTGTTGGTAATAAATCAACACTGTCGAGTGATGCACCGCATAAATTACGTTGGCTCTGAACTCCATAAGTGTCGCGGTCACATCCCTTTCCAATGTGATCAGTGGCTAAGGTCAATGTGGTACGTAGATTTCGTAATATGCAAGGAGCATCGCATAGTTCAAGTCGTGCGGACGGTATGAGTGGTTGAGATCCAGCGCCAGCTGCATAATCCACACGCTCAGGAATTCCACGCCATCCCAATGAACAAACTCGATTAACTTTAACAGTAACTAATGCTGGCGCTGACTCTTTCATTCCACAATCGTATGCAACTACACTCAAAATATAATTGTGCGATCGTTCATAATCTAACGGCTCAGTATTTCGTATTATTCCCTCATTGTCAATAACAAATGGTTGATCGCCAGTAAGTATTTCATATTTGCATACATCACCAAACTTCGGTGTACAATCGCGATCAGATGCCTCAACTCGTACAACCTCTTCATATAAACGACCCTCGTCAACGGTGCTGACGTAGGATGGCTGCAAAAATTGCGGTGCATATTCGTTTACGTCGATCACCGTGATGTGAACCGTAGCGCTAAAAAAAAATGAATGTACAAAATCATCAAATTATCAAATTGCAATGACGAGAATAACGTAATACATTTCAATATATTGATTTGTATTACATTATGTTTTTTTTCTACTATTTGTTGGCTGTGGAATATAACATACTTTTCTGATTGTGCTCCGTTACATGCGACGGCGGCAATGTCAAACTTATAATTGTGACGTTTTTCGCAGTTGAGTACTCTCACTGCACGTAGTTCAGCCAATCCTTCATCTCTGACAATTATTTCGAATGGCGCATCGCCATGATGTTTATTAACAATGCGATAAGAACAAATATTTGCCCCTAATGCACGTATTTGTGGTGTTACTTCGACAAGAGTTTCATTTTCTTTCACGAGACCATGATAACCGCTATCCAAACTGTCCAAATCCAAGTGTGGAACTACTGCGACGAATAAAAAACAGAACAAATAATAGTAAAGAATATTTAATCATTCCAAAAAATATGTGTGACCAAACATTTATTATATACTCATGGATATGCATATACATTTCTAGAAAGGGGAAATATGATATTTCTGTTATTGTGGGATGAAAATAATTTCATTCAGTTGTCTGAAATGGTATTTTAAACTTTCGTGATTCGAATAAAGTACGCGGTGGGAAATGGTAGTATTTATTTTATATATATATATATATATAATTTTTTTTTCGGAATACGATATCCGATATTGCACGAATATATTGTGAAACGTTTTTTCCCCCGATTTCATTTCTTCATACTTGTATACGATTCATTGTGAATAATGATTATTCGTTTTTTTTGTCCCCCAGCCACCATCTGTGTCATATACCAAGCTTTATGCATAAAATTGTGAATTTTCATATACAACACAGCATGATGGGTATTGTGTAATACAAAGCGCATATACACATACAAATACAAATACATTCAATCTCTCCTTAACTTGTTTGACAACTACATATAGATATTCAACATGCAACAAACTAATAAGGTCAAACATACATACGCTGTGGAAATAATTATAAAACGAATAATATCTCATTTCGGTATGAAATGTAGTGTCAATTAAGAAAGAAAAACAATACACAATACCAAAATACCCATAACATATTTGAAGAATTAGGGGCACAATATTGATTTTTGATTTTTTCCCTCGATACTAAGTCTAATTTCATTAGTGAAAAGGGACGGTAGACTTGTGTGAATATTATACACATATACCAGCAAACGAATTGGTCGCAACAGCGCGAGACGTATCACAGGTGCACGGTGATGAAAAGAAAAAAAAAAAAACGTAGAAGAAATGAGATGGAAAGAGTGAAGAAAAAAATTGATCCCAAGACGCCAATGTAATAGTATATTCAAGCGGGTGTGCTTTAAAATAAAAGGATTATTGAGTCAAAGGGAGGGATTTAGGAGTATGTGGATGTGCGAGTGTGTGATAGCGGAGATAAAGGAGAAATGAGCATGACGCAGGCAAGGTGCTATAACGGTGGACATAAAAAAAGATAAAATCACCTCCATGATCGTTGAAGGAGGTCGGTGTCGGCACAGATAGAATACTCGCATGTGAGCATCCTATCGTAAAACCGATAAACACTACACTTGCCACCAACAACATTATTGTTCGGTGAAATAAAATTTTCCCGACAATATGATGTCGTTTATTATAATACTAGAGTTGTGAATTTTCAATATATTATTCGTTCAACTGAATGTGAGTAATGTGAATGTGAGAATGTGTATGTGCAACCACCCGCAAACGATTTGTTAAAAGCGCATCGCCACTTCTCACTACGGCTCGCCTGCGACACAGAGCACAGTCCACATACAATCGTGGAGTCAATATTTGAGTGGAATATCGATTCGCCAGAGAAAAATAGTCTTGATTCTTAACGACTCGCGGCGCTGTATTCGCTTTTAAGAGGTTATCGCGAGAAGTGACGGAAACGTGTGCCTAATCGATATCTCGCACATATAATGGCGCGAAAGTTTAATGGCATACACGCAAATTTGAATTTGTTATTCCAGAAAGATCCAGCTGTACAGATTGTTATTGACTTGTGAATATATATATCAATTAATGGTTAGAATGTGAGTCACTACATATTAAATAGTTACGTTGCTCAAAGCAACCGATCGACTGCTGAGGTGGCGAATAATAATGACATTTAAAAAACTTGGGAGTTCCAGATATTTGGACTATTTTTCCTCTTCACAATTGGGACACAGATATATATGTAAATTAAATTGAGGACAGCGATAACTTCAGATTGCAGAAGCGATGTGGACGACAACGTTAATAGCCAATCAGAGTTTCGGAGAAGTAACAACAATATCAATCTCGAATTTCGAGATATTGAGGTCATCGGCTTTTTTAAGATTTGAGAAGAAAATTTCTTGGAAGATTGGATGGGTGTTTCGACATATATAAATTTTTATACATGTCTCACGACCTTGCTGAATGTTTATTGTTACACTTTTATATTTGCATTAGATTCATTATTACCCAAATTGAAGAACGGTATGTCGTCCGATTGTCATTGACTTGTGTTCCTTATCGACATGAAAATGTGCTTCATCTCCCTTTTTCTCTTGGAGGATCACGGATGTTTCATATATAAATTTATTCAATAATTCAACATATTGATTTTTAAGAATGACCGGGAAATGATAAGAGAGGCTATCCTATAGAATTGATTACTGGCAGACATATAAATATATGGTATGAGTTTTTGGATATATCGAGATAATAAAGAGACCTGTATTATCGTCTAAAGGATGTATATAGATCTAGATTGTATCGTATACCTGGCGCCTCTTTTGCGGGGAATATTAAACAAATCAATGGACCCAAAACAAAATAACTTTGTTTTTGGTGGAACGAAATAATTCAGAAGCGCCCAACGTAAACGAAACAATCCGGAACAAATCCATTTTCCTGGCTGTTTTTGACCAGTCTTTACGCAAGGGATCGATCCAGCGCTCAACATAACTGAACGTATTGATAGGTATAATCACAATATTGAGTATGATGTGGTTTGATTTATGTAATTAACGACTCGTTTGGTATACCGCCAATTCCGTTATTTAGAATTTGTCTTTATTCTTTCAATATTCTCCGAGAATTTAATAATATTTTGTGAGGTTATGTCTGAGACGCCGGGCGGGAAGTTATTATAATCGGTGATCGATAATAGTTGAACTAATTTTTGATTGTTGCAGATAAATATTCGTCATCATGGATGCAGATCTTTACGATGAGTTTGGAAATTATATTGGACCAGATCTCGCATCAGAGAGTGAGGATGAGAATGAATATGGAAATGCTGGAGACGATGCAGACGATAGAGAACGATCTGATGAAGAAATGGAAGAGGATAAAGATGAGCCACGTGATAATTCTGAACAACAATCCATGTCAGTTGTTCTACATGAAGATAAAAGGTATTATCCAAGTGCACTGGAAGTATATGGGCCGGATGTGAGTATAAAAATAACACTCACGTATGAAAGACGTATTTGAAATATTTGGAAGGATACTAATTTCGTATTACGAAATTAATTCATACGAATGAATTTCAGGTCGAGACTTTAGTTCAAGAGGAGGATGCACAACCTCTTGATAAACCGCTGATAGCTCCAACACGAAAAGCAAAGTTCCAGATAAAACAACAAGAATTACCGGAGACAACCTACAATATTGAATTTTTGGCAGATATGATGGATGCAGCACATCTCATACGTAATGTAGTTCTATTAGGTCATTTGCATCATGGAAAAACTACATTGGTCGATTGTTTAGTACGCCAAACACATCCACATATGCATAATGTTACTGATGAAAAGCCACTTAGATATACAGACACATTATTCACTGAACAGCAACGTGGCGTTTCAACAAAAGCAACGCCTGTCACACTTTTGCTGCAGGATGTTAAATCAAAGTCGTATTTAATGAATATTTTTGATACACCAGGACACGTCAATTTCTCGGATGAAGCGACGGCGGCAATACGCCTTTCAGACGGGGCTGTTTTAGTTGTAGATGCAGCTGAAGGGGTAATGTTGAACACTGAGAGGTTACTGAAACATGCACTGCAAGAAAAATTGGCATTAACTGTTTGTATTAACAAAATCGATCGTTTGGTATTAGAATTGAAACTTCCACCACTTGATGCTTATTACAAACTTCGTCACATTATTGAGGAAATCAATGGATTAATAGCTTTATATTCAGACTCGGAGAATCCCATATTTGTTTCGCCATCATTGGGCAATGTTTGTTTTGCAAGTTCTGAATATAATGTTTGTTTCACGTTGAAATCATTCGCTGCGCTTTATGCACGCAATCATCCATCTTTGAACGCTGGTGAATTTTCAAAACGACTTTGGGGTGATGTTTATTTCAATTCAAAGACCCGAAAGTTTACGAAAAAACCACCGCATAATTCGGCACAACGAAGTTTTATTGAATTCATATTGGAGCCATTATATAAAATATTTGCACAAGTTGTTGGTGATGTGGATACAACATTGCCAGATGTTTTGGATGAATTGGGTATTAGAATGACTTCGGAAGAAATGAGGATGAATATTCGACCGCTATTGAGATTAGTGTGTACTCGATTTTTGGGCGATTTGTCGGGTATTGTTGACATGTGTGTAACACACGTGCCAAGTCCACAGGAACACGCACCTACAAAAGTTCAACACATATACACAGGTCCAATGGATTCACCACTGGCCCAAGACATGAGTAAATGCGATCCTGAGGGTCAATTGATGATACACAGTACAAAAATGTATCCGACTGAAGATTGCACGTTATTTGTTGTGCTTGGACGGATAATGTCCGGTACCTTGGAAGCTGGACAAAAAGTTCGAGTGTTGGGTGAAGCTTATTCTCGTGCTGACGAAGAAGACTCACGAATTTTAACAGTTGGACGTCTTTGGATAAGTGAAGCAAGATATCAAATCGAATTGAGTCGTGTGCCAGCTGGCAACTGGGTTTTGATTGAAGGTATAGATCGGTCAATTGTCAAAACGAGTACGATTACAGATTTAACTATATCTGATGATCTCCATATATTTCGTCCATTGAAATTTAACACTCAGAGCGTTATCAAAATTGCTGTTGAGCCAGTTAATCCTTCAGAACTGCCTAAAATGTTGGATGGATTGAGGAAAGTTAATAAAAGTTATCCGTTACTGGGTACCAGAGTTGAAGAAAGTGGTGAACACGTTGTACTTGGCACTGGTGAATTATATTTAGATTGCGCTATGCATGACTTGCGCAGGATGTACTCGGAAATTGATATAAAAGTGGCAGATCCAGTAGTAGCATTTGCTGAAACTGTTGTGGAAACGAGTTCACTCAAGTGTTTCGCTGAGACACCGAATAAGCGCAATAAATTAACGATGATAGCAGAACCGTTGGAGCGCGGCTTGGCTGAAGATATAGAAGCGGAACATGTCAAGATCACATGGAATAAGTATGATCTATTTCACATAGTATATTATAAAGTAATATATAATTCATAGAGGGAGGAAAATCCATACATATGTATGTTTTATATCTTTGTTTTGCTTTCTGATTTGTTTAGACGGAGATTGGGTGAGTTCTTCCAAACGAAGTATGACTGGGATTTGTTGGCAGCGCGAAGTATTTGGGCTTTTGGGCCGGATTCAACGGGTCCAAATATTTTGGTTGATGACACGCTGCCGTCAGAAGTGGATAAAACACTATTGGGAAGTGCACGTGATGCGATTATACAAGGATTTCAGTGGGGAACGCGTGAGGGTCCACTGTGTGAAGAACCAATTCGCAATGTTAAATTCAAAATTCTTGATGCAGTTATCGCGCAGGAGCCATTGCATCGTGGTGGTATGTAAACAAATTCAAATACACCAACCGCTATAAAAGAAAACTTGCAATCTCTAAAATAAATGGAACGAGTCATATTTCAATTTTTCATTCTGTTTGCAGGTGGACAAATAATTCCAACTGCTCGACGTGTGGCATATTCAGCTTTTCTTATGGCAACACCACGCTTGATGGAGCCCTATCTTTTCGTAGAAGTTCAAGCACCCGCAGATTGTGTCTCCGCCGTCTACACCGTTCTGGCGAAGCGTCGAGGTCACGTAACACAAGATGCACCAGTACCTGGGAGTCCATTGTACACAATAAAGGCATTTATACCAGCAATCGACAGTTTCGGATTTGAAACTGATTTACGTACGCACACACAAGGACAGGCATTTTGTCTATCAGTGTTTCATCATTGGCAAATTGTGCCCGGCGATCCCTTGGACAAAAGTATTACAATTCGCCCATTGGAACCACAACCAGCCACACATTTGGCACGCGAATTTATGCTAAAAACGCGAAGAAGGAAAGGATTATCTGAAGATGTATCTATAAATAAATTCTTCGACGATCCTATGTTACTTGAATTGGCACGACAAACCGAATTTCTAAATTATCCATTGTAATTTCATTTTCAATCGTTCTTTTATATATTCTAATATTAAATATAATTGTATAGATGAAATAGACAAAATAAATGCGGGTGTAAATGCATTTTTGTACAAGAGCAAATGACGAGAACGAAAAAATAAATATACGTGTAAGAAAATATTTACACATAATTTTATGATGTTGATGAGAAGGGAATTTTTAATGCGAAGATTTTTTATATAAAACAGGTCCATATATATATATATATATATTAATACATACAAACATAATCGTGGTGGTTTCTGATTAGAGTGCCTTTTAAAATCACGGTTGTACGTAACTGTCTACTGATTATATGGATTCGGCAATGATTTCTGATGAAGCCCCAACAGTCTCGAATTGGTAAAATAATACAGTGTCGCCGTGCTATAGTATACGGGAACCTTTTTGGTCGCAGAGCGAGTTCGTTAGCGAGGCCTTGGCACGACGAACCCTGTCATTATGCGGCTGGTCCTCATCAGTCCCGCTCCCCTGTTGTACCTTCTCTTCCCCTGATCTCATCTACCCAATTTCCGATGTCTCTTTTGCTGATCCAATGCCGCACTACCGCGTTATACATACAAACACTCGTACATATATTTTTCTCATTTTCATTTCATTATTAGTAATCCATCATTATGACGTTTGTCATCTATCATAGTTTTGCATTGAACATTTCATCTCAAAGGAAATTGATATTACAATGAGAGAGGAGCAAAAGCAATGATAACATCGATCATGTGAATGGAAATATCAGTCTCAGTCTTTCCCTAAGTTTTATGAGCGTTAATATTACTTGTAAAAACCCGATTGACATTATGTTGAGGTAAATTCAACTCTATTTCGTGAAGGGATGATTTGGACAATGTTGAATAGGAATTAGTCAAAGTGAGATGGGAAGAATAATGTCTAGAGAAAGTGTTTAATATGAAAAAAGAGAATGTGATGAGGGGAAAAACCGCGAGAAGCCAATTGACATGATTGTCCTACGGCCTTCCAAGAAAACGAATGCGTCGGGGGGTGGTGTTTTGCGGGTCCGTTTGTGCTGGTGGTCTCTCACAGGTAACAACAATCATTTCACTTAATGATGAGAAAGGAGAATTCAACTATCTCTCTCCCTCTCTCTGTTTCCTATGGTTCATCCACCGATTATCGCCGTTTGCCTCGTACTATTCCGTGGGCGCGAGCGCGCTCGCGTAAGATGTCTTTTCTTCGTCTTCATCGTCATCATTATCATCAACATAATCATCATGATAATCCTCGTTCGTTGGTCTTTTCTCATTTCTGCTTTTCGGGTTCCTATAATTTACACCCGCCATTTGGTAATGGATCTGACGTTATGTTTCATTGGAAATTGGACGTGTGCAATTCTTTCTTTTTCGTCAAAAAATTTTTCGTGGAATCTTGCAAAAACAGTCGGAAGTTATGACCCTAATTTTTTATATATATTTGCCTTCTCTTTTATTTTTTTCATCCGCTCTTTCTACTCAATCCATCGTGCACCATATGCTACTGCAAAAAAAAACTTTACCTCTGTGTAAGCGCTCCTGTCTTACGTGTGCAGCGAAACGTATTATTTTAATATTAGACTCTTTCTCCCTTTATTTCTAATAACCTTCGACATTCACATCCCTTCAATCTTCAGAAGCGCCGTTTCTTTCGGCCCACATTAGCATCATCTCTACGGTGCGCATATATATATATATATATCATGGTTGATATGTAGAGACTCTCGAACATCATCCGGTCCAACGAATCTTTAGAGCCCGCGCGCGCTCTTTACTTCCTTTATGACCGTTAAAAGCCGCACTTGGCGTTTCAGTCCTAGGCAAACAATAAGATCGATGATGCACCGTGCAGCAACGATGCATTGTCTGTCTAGAGAAGTAGGCGGCAACGGCGATATATTCCTATCTCTCGTTTCTCCTCCCCTTCCTCGGTATATATCAGGTATATAGAAGGCAGTTAGATAGTCCGAGAGAGGATGATTGTACAAGAAAGTAAGAGAAGAACCTGAAGCAGGGTTCCCATCCTTCGGCTCTAACGGAAATTGCATGAAAAAGAAAAAAAAAATTAGTCAGATATAAAGTAAAAAGTATGACTGAAAGCGAAGATTAATAATAAACATACGATGCATGTCCTACAAATGAAATTAATTTTCGGTCTGGGTTAGATGGAAATGCAGCGTTGAATATCTATCAAATTTTTATATAGCCGCACTCTTAACTATATAATACGTCCGAGGGCTGTACAATTTCATGTGGTATGTGAGTGTATGTATGCATATATATACCTGTATATGCATATATGAAATTTGATGCTGCTATGGGTAACTTGAGCTAACTTGAAGGCTAACTTGTGTCACCAAAGTCAATCGCACCCATTGAGTTTTTTTTCAGATCAATCCCGATGAAAAGTACTTTATTTGAACTAAATCAAAAAGATTCTGCTGCTGAAAAAAAAAAAAGATCAAAAAAGACTTACGAGATATAATCTTTGGATTCATTTCTGGTGAGAAAGAAGAAAAATTATCAATCTTGGATGAATTCGTTAATAATAGACAATAAGGAATTGATTACGTAAAATCGCAAAGTAGTTGAGGAGATTATGAGATACCATCCTTGAAAAGTCTTGGAAGAATTTTTTTTCATCTCGATACGACTGTTTCTCATTGAAACTATAGTTTTATTCTCTTCCCTCAACCTATAAAAATTAATTAGTGTCAAACAATTTGAATACGTACATGAATTAATCAATGGAATATCCCAACGAAATTACATATAAACACAATAATGTTATGATTGATTTCAGAAGTTCTTCAGGCCTTGGCAATGAATAACAAAAAAAACTATAAAAAAATATTTTCTCCAATATTTTTTGATGGCATTGTATGAAATATACTGCAACCGGTCCACGATAAAAACGAAATAATATACATTATTATATTGTTCACCTATAACCTATTTAACATGCAATAAGCACATAGGATAAGTCAGTTTTATCGCGGCGGCGCGCGCAAGCAAAGATAGGTTACGTTGGTTGGTCGACAAGGTAACTCTAAACTACGGTGAGTTGAATGATTGTACAGACGAGCTGCCTGGAACAAACATACACACTCGCATTTTCAGTGTTTACAAGTGCGTATGAGTGCGAGTGAGTGAAAAAAGGACTTTTGGTGTGGGTCACAGCTTATTGGAACGAGAAAGAAAAGTGGACTATGTATATATCTACTATTATTATTATTATTATTATTACACACACAAAGAACCAGGGCTGCCGGAGATTTCTCCCCTCCACAAGATGGCCGCCTCTGCCGGTCCAGCACGATGCCCCCCGATCACGAAAATTCATAGGGAAGGGTGAGTCGTGCAGGTGCCGCCATGTCAGTGCATGCCTAACCTCGAAGCCGCGCGGTACGAAGTATTTTAGGCTGGAAAAACGATCGCGTCTTCATATACACGTCTTTTTTTTTTTAATTACACATACTATCACCTCGCAAGTTTGTCGCGGTGTTTAATTGAACATTGAGTGTTTCATAGTCAATATTGATATTGATATTGAAAATACTTTGAACGTTTCGTATAAACATATATGTGTATGTAATATTATTTCATCTGGTTTTTTTGATGAATAAAACGAGCACACGGTGATCGCAAAAGGAAGATTTACAATAATAGTCTCAATGTGTATATAGATATACATTTGCATATGTTTATATAGTAATGTACAAAAACACGCGCTCCGACACAACAACTACCTGTTGAATGTGTGTGGCAAAATCAGTGTGAATTACAACATAACATGTACATTCGCACAAATTTATGAGCAGTAAATTGCCTGAGCGAAAAAATATTTTCGTTCATTTTTCGTTATTGAAAATTGGATATTATGGTGGTTATGGTGGATGTTATTTTGTTGGTTTGCAATCACTGTTGAATAACACAAGAGATTTTGAAGTCACGGAACGCGCGCTATTGCGCTACGAAACACGGTTGCTCTCTGGTTGAATGTGTGTAGTTGGCAGAAAGAGTGAAAGAGAGGAGGTCGGTGTGTGAGTGAGACTCTGCATGCCTTCACAGTGTTTGCATCTTTCTTTTTGGATGCAGGAGAGATGAAGCGAGACAAGACGAGGGAACGCTAGTGAATAAACAAGTGTATGTACGTGCTGCACATACTCATACACACGACACACACGTTTTATTCCTGTACTCGTGTAGTACGGTACCTCCAATCTTTTTTCCGCGATTTATTAAACACGAAAAAGATGGAGAATAAACGCAGAAATATTGCGAGCATAAGGAGGAAAAGGGGGATTTTGTAATTTTATTACAAATTTACAGTGATAGAAAATAATATAGAAATTATAAAATCGTTTTTGATATAGGTGTTTTAAGTGCAATTTGTGATTTTTATTCATTTATCGTGTATCACAATTATTCACAAAAGTGTGCCAATAATTAATATTACAATGGTGAATATCTAGTGACAATGTTGAATTATTATTATTATTATTATTATTTTATATAAAGGAGATGAAAAAGAAGAAATATTTTATAAAACAAGTCGACGAATTTTAAGAAGGATATTTCAACGATAAAAATCGGGAAACCGTCGCAATCTTATAAAGAAATAAAGAAAAAACGAGGGAGTGCGGGAGAGCGAGCGAGTGAGAGAGAGAGAGAGAGATAGAGAGAGAGAGAGAGAGAGGAGGAGGAGGAGGAAGAAAAAAAACGACCGAAGAATTTGGAGGAATAAAAAATAAAAAATAAAACGAAAAAAGCGGAGACACTTCGGGCGCATTCTCTCGAGGTTTTGAGAGGTGCGCGCGCGCTCATATTCACCTTCAACTACACTAACACACGTCCGAATAGTTACTGTGGCTGGTCGTGGTCCACGTGTGCCCTCACTTGCCGTTTCGGCCCTCCCGTCCTCATTTAAAGCAATGGAACGCTCGAGATAATACCCGTAGAGAAGAAGAGGTATGGAGGAGGGAGCGGAGGTTGGTGGTAGCGCTGAAGGTGGTAGCGGTAGAGGTAGAGGTGAATTCAAAGGGATGCAATCATGGCAAATTCAGCTACTGCTACTCCTCACCATCCTCATCTCATTGCTAACCTCAGGCGTGAGATGCGAGCTGGTAAAACACCTTGAGGTATCTGAGAATGCACCGGCCGGAAGCCGAATTGGTTTTATCGATGCGGACAGTCCACCATATATAATCGTTCCAGTACCAGGTTCACCAGTCAAAACTGATTTAATTATTGATCAAGCAACTGGCGAAATACGTACAAAAGTGCCATTAGATCGTGAAACGAATCCGTCATACAGTTTGGTTGCATTACCACAAAATGTACGTGTGGTGATAAAGGTGTTGGATGAAAATGATAATGCACCAACATTTCCCGTACATCATGTTGACATTGAATTTCCTGAAAATTCGCCACGCGATGCTAAACGTGCATTGCCACCGGCCAAAGACCCAGATCTTGGTCATTATTCAACGCAACGTTATGATATTATTAGTGGCAATTATGCTGATGCATTTCGTTTGTCACAACATCGTGGTCGGGATGGTGTATTGTATCTTGATTTACAGAATTCGGGTTATCTCGATCGTGAAGCTAATTCAACGTATCATTTGATAATTGAGGCATCGGACGGTGGTGCGCCACCATTACGATCACGATTGAGTGTCAATGTTACAGTGCAGGACGTCAATGATAATCCACCGATATTTAATCAAACGCGTTACACAGCAAGTGTGCCTGAGAATGCAACTGTTGGTACTCCGATATTATCAGTTAATGCAAGTGATGCAGATGCTGGTGAAAATGGTCGAATCGAATATTCAATTAATCGTAGACAAAGTGATCGTGAAGAGATGTTTCGTATTGATCAACAATCTGGTATGATTTACGTCAATAAACCATTGGATTTTGAATCTAAAGAAAGACATGAATTGGTTATTGTTGCGCGTGATCTTGGTGCACAACCATTGGAGGCAAGCGCCTTTTTATCGGTTTATGTAACTGACGTCAATGACAATCAACCGACAATAACGGTTATATTTTTATCCGATGATGCAACACCAAAAATAAGTGAAAGTGCACAACCAGGTGAATTTGTTGCGCGTATATCGGTGAGTGATCCAGATTCACGTACAGAATATTCAAATGCAACAGTAACATTGAGTGGTGGTGATGGACATTTCGGTCTTGCTACGAGGGATAATATAATATATTTAGTGGTAGTTGAAAGGCCGTTGGATCGTGAAGAGAAACCAATCTATGATCTTGCAGTTGAAGCAACTGATGCTGGTACACCACCATTACGGGCAGTGAGAACTTTTGAATTACTCGTCACCGATGTCAATGACAATGCACCTGTATTTGAGCAAGAACGTTATGAAGCACATTTACTTGAGGCTTCGGAGCCTGGTACATCAGTGATACGTGTGAAAGCCCATGATGCGGATTATGGGTTGAATTCAATTATAAAATATTCATTAAAAAATTCAAGTTGGTTTACGATTGATGAAGAAACAGGATTGATAACGACAGTGACACATGTGGATTGTGAAACGGATCCAGCACCATTATTAATTGTTATTGCTACTGACACAGGAAGACCGTCATTAAGTGGTAGTGCAATTGTGAGGATAACTGTTCATGATCTCAATGACAATGAACCGATATTTGAACGGCCATTATACAATGCGAGTGTACAAGAGGATCTGCCTGTTGGACATTGCTTCCTCAAGGTAATATTACAAATGCATGTATATATATATACGATTATAAATGAAGTCTGACGAATTCGATTTGTGGCAATCCAGGCACTCAATTGGTTTGAAAAATAATATTACTAAGAGACGAATGATTTATTTCTTTGTTGTACTCCACGGAATGACCTCAAGCACTATGAATGAAATTCCTACATATATAAGAAGAGAAAAATATGGAGGTGGTAGACTTCCGTTATTGCTGATTGTGTGAGCCAAGTTGACAGCTTTGCGTTAAAATATCCACTACTTAACGTACACTGATGGTATGTGTATTTGAGCTTTTTCGCTCGCGCGCGTTCGTTTCATTTCATTGTATTGTGTGTGCGCTTTGTAGCACGCGGTCCCCCCAACAGTGACAACACAACGACAGAGACGAGAGACGTTCCACTGTAGTCTCACATGAGATACAAACAAATGTGCACGCGGGTTTCGCGTTGCTAATAAAAACGCATATTGGGCAACAGGACAATTTTTATCGGTCCTATTTTTGATAACTGTTGTATAGTGTCCGGGGTCGTTTCGCGTGACTCCTCTCTTTAAATATAAATCTTTTGCTCTGGTCGGAGTGATTTTTTTCTTTTTCTTCCCTCCTTGACATTGTCATCCGCATTGAGAAGGTGAACGTGAGCAGTTTACCGGATGCCGATGGAAATTGGACGAATAAACGAGTACATTTTTCAATCGTATCGTAGACCGCACACCGACGCACCGCATACATTTAATACATCCATACATATATATATTTATTATAATATTTTACGGATCGTTTAATGGGCCGTTTGGCACGATATTTTATTGAGGGAACGTTGGCGAACCTTTGGCCAGTCAGCATAGTACAATGCTGATTTATAATTGTTGTCCACGCGGCTGTAATTATTATAATTACAGATTTTTCATCCCGTCCATTCGTTTCTCTCGTTCGGAGGGCTTTCGTTTTATTTTCTCTCTCCTTTTCTTTCATTCTGTTCAACAGATATATTTTTCTCTTTCTTGCTCAGCCTATCTCTTTTTTCTTGGGGCCTTTGTTGCGACCGTTGGCGGCTTCGGCTGAGCTCCACCCCTTCGTTCGCGCCCCATCTCTCTTCCTCACGCTCTCTCGCTCCCTGTTTCTCCTGTATATTTCCTTGCAGTCGAAAACGAGTTCCGCCATCTTCACGTCAAATATTGCATTCTCAAAAAAAAAAAAAAAAAAAAAAAAAAAAAAAAAAAATGAAAAAATAAAAATAAAGTGAATGTAGGTATTAAAAACAAAACAAGAATAATGAGAACAAAATTTCGTGTTCATGAGAATATTTCTTCTTGATATGTTCCTCATCTCCTTTTTTCTTCATTATTCTATAGCACATGTAGGATTCTAAATTGCTTAACCCCTTCGTACCATAGTGCTATTTCAAAAACTTTTTTGAATGAATTTTATTCACTTTCACACCTCTGTTCCAATGCTCTGCAGTGACTGTAAATTTTCAAGTCCCTCGAACAACACTGACCATTGAAAGATCAATGATGTGATTCAATTTTTTAAGCAGTGCATGTTATAGACGATCATCCTGCGAAAAAAGATATAGTCTATTTGCAGAATATGCATTTGGGGAGAAAAGTCAGCACAAGCCTATCTAATGAAAACTGAATGAAAAATGTGATTTGTATTATGAAAAATTGTTGAGACTTCCATACATCAGAGGTGGCGCGAGTATGGAGAGAAGATGAAAAATTATATCTCGGAGAATCAGCATGTTCTAATATTGGTTCATCTGGTATCACACATTGCATGAAAAATGTATTCCTAAACAACATTGTGTATATGCGTAATGATGTAACATATAGAACCGCAAAGAGAGGAAGATGTGTAACAGTGCGATGGAGCCGAATGCGTTTGTTCATGTATACAATTGCTCTGCGTGTATTCTATACGTACATATAGCGATATACACAAAGTGATGACCGTAATGATTCTAACCACTGTCTGACATCTGGCATTAGGCACTCGCCTTTCGAGTGGCAACGCCCGCAGCAATTGTTGCCGTTTACGGCTGCCGTCGCTGCTATGCCGTTGAGTTGAACTTATCTTTCTCTCTTTTCTCCTGTGTCCTATTCTCTTACTCTCTCCTCTCTGCTGTTCATTCCACTCGATCCAGCAGCAGTAACACACGTACACACACGTGAGGGACTTGACTCCACTACTACTACTGCTACTACTACTACTAATACTACTACTACTACTATTACTAACACTACTACTACCTACTACCTTTCTCTCTTCCTCCGGACCGCATTCCAAGTGCGAAAGAAGCATACGTGTTGCGCCAACGTGCAGTAACATATATATTTGTATATGTGAACGTGTGTGTGTGTGTATGCGCGAGCTTGTCTCTCTATCACTGCGATCTGTTTCTACATTTCTTCTTGTTTAGTGGAGTTGGATTGAGAAAAAATGAAACATAAAAATATAAAAGTTATTACACATGTGTATTACGTCAGGGAATTGTTGTTGAATAATGTTGTTACAAGTGTCTTAATATTTCTCACTATTGTTCCGTGATTAATTAGTTGGGAGATGGAATGAATGGTTGTAAAAAAAAAAAATTATGTGCCTGAAAAGTTTCGAACGTTCGTGGCACAACGAACAAAAATCAGTATTGTTTTATCGCGCTAATTTTTGGAATGCTTGATTGAGTGTGAGTGCTTGTACGATCATTCAACGCTGATAGTGTTACAGTTAGAATTCGATTGATTCAATTAAATCGTGTTGGATCTCATTCTTCTGTATAAACAAAAAAATGTTTGAAAACGAGCTCCAACTTAAAACAGTTGAATCAACCAATTTTTTTTTCCTCAGTACAGTTATTTTTTTTCCAGTTATAATTTTTCAAATTATATATCCTTCATGGTTGTATGTTTCTTCACTATTCAGAGATTATATATATTATATATATGATATGAAGGATTTTTTTGTCGTTTCATATTTCAGAAAGCTTTGATTTTTTTTTATACAAGATCATTTTCATAACTGTCACATTGACGCCAAGTGTTTGATAATATCGTGGCGATAAATTAAGAAATGGGGAATGGTTGTTGCGCGAACAGTGACAATAGAAATAGTTTTTGTGTGTGTGTGTGTGTGTGTGTATATACAGTATCGTTTATTGCTCTCGTTTCAAGTCACATGCTGTTACATATATTGCACAATATAAATTTATTTATCACCGTCATAGTGTGTAAGGACATTGAGAAATTTTCTTTTACATTTGCATTACATAAAAAATTATTTTATCATACAATTCTTTCTTCTTTTTCTCTTTACGGTAATTCGTCTCCCGGCGGACCATCTCGTGCCACCATCGCTTCTTTATTACCCTCTCTATATAGTAATCGTTAATTGCGTTACAATCGTTTTTCTCTTTAGAACGATTGGAAAGAAAAAAAAGTTAGTTGAGAATTCTTATTTTCTATAATATAAGAATGAAACTAGAAAGATAATATAATCAAAGCGTGAAATTATTTCAACATGACAAAAAGTATTGTGACGAATTACATTTCCTTTAAGATATTGTATATAAATAAATTGTATATAGTGTTGCATTTGGTTTCGTTCTCCCACGCCGGAAATAGGCGCATACTCTTCGTCTCTTTCATTGTCATTTTCGAATGAACCTCGGAGGTCGTCCCACGCGGTTTGTCATCCATGTATACATAGAATATAATATATATATATATACATATATACATATATATATAAAGCCTAGGAAAACGGCGGCAAGAAACGAAGAAGCGGAACTATGCGTCCAGAAACTCGCATAGCGGTTTATTTCTCCTTCACCTCACTACTTAAATATACTTCTATGATAGATAATTCACCGTAAAATCCTCCCTCAAGTCTACTGGTGCGTTTCACTACATATCCTGTCCAACTAAATTATTTTCAACCGAACAAAAAAAATAAATGAGATGAAGAGAGGGGAAGAAAAAAA
Organism: Zele albiditarsus; assembly: GCA_958496275.1. NCBI lineage: Eukaryota > Metazoa > Arthropoda > Insecta > Hymenoptera > Braconidae > Zele > Zele albiditarsus. Next base: position 9,516,243 of record OY292415.1, read on the forward strand.
TGTATTTAAAACTTTGCAAGAATGCTCAATCAATCTATAATAAATGAATAAAAATAACAACGAAACAATAAATATTGATTGGCAATTTGGAGAAGGCACACTTGTCTGCCACAATCTCGCACGAGCAACTTCAAGTTGCTTGGTCAAGAGAAAGCCCGTCAGATTGGGGCCGCGACTAGCCCTCATTGCATATAAGACATTTATATATATATAATATTTATTATTTCCCTCTCTCTCTCTCTTTCTCTCAGACTCGTAACCAACTGAAGGGCGAGAGGTACAAGAGTACGTCGCACTCGACGTACAAGTTTGCAATATATATATATATATATACATTTAATTCCTTCGAACGCAACTTTCCAATGCATATATAAACTCACACGGGAAAGTAAAGTGCAAGTAAAAGTTTTCGGGCTCTCTCGAGGTGTCGCGTTCACACGCGTACCTATGTAGATACCTATCCATATACATATATAACCTGTCGCGAATATATGTATAGAGATGGTGTGCGTTATGTGAGCGCGCGTGGCGGATTTAAGAGCTGTCGAGTATGATGAACATCTTCTTTCACGATACTTTAGTGCATTTACCACTATGACCACTATATGGCGCATTTGTATTTGAAATGACAGTGATATTGTGAGGTGTAGTGTAGTGATAGTTGTGTGTGTGTGTCGTCTCGGTTACCCGAAGAATATAAGGAAGTAGTCGTATGGTGTATAGTATTATCGTTCATGACGCGAATGATGGTCAGTACGCGACAATGGAAATGTTAATGTCGCCGTATAGTCATGAGCAACGACTTGACCCTGAAAATATTTTCAATATATATGTGCGTGTATGGGTAGGTATGGGTACAATGAGTTGTCCCATCCGGTTGTAGCCCCCATGGTGAATAAGAAGAAAAGGTGAACGCGCGCGCGTCTGTGGCGTTGGATGACATAACTTGCTTTTTGGTTTTGGAAGGCTTTTAAATGACACGGGCATATACACAGGGCAGAGATACGGTACGACTGCTCGTTGCTCTCGTGGTGCGTCTCTCATATATATGTATATGCGAGCCAGAAGAAGAAGAAGAAGAAAAGGAGGCAGAAGATGACGCGAGAGGAGAAAAGAGAAAATGACTGGGGCTGAAGACAGCAGGTGGTAAAAGGACCTACGGTTGCGGGGTCAAATGTTATATTCCTTGAATCGATTTTTGCCGTTTTAGGTTGTTGGATGAAAATGGGGGGGGGGGGGGGGGGGGGGGGGGGGGGGATGAAAGATTAAAAATCATAAATATTTAATAAAAATAAATGGTGAAAAAAATGTTTGTGTTATTTTAGTATGTTTATATAAAACGAAATATTGCATACGAATTAATGGGAGGTACATACACGTGGTTTATTATAATGTAGTTGGGATTAATGGTAATTTACATTAGAAACAAAAAAAAAGAGTATATGTGTATGGATATATGTATGTATGTCCCGGAGGGCACGGATTTAAAATGAGGATAGAGTAATGAATATTAATTTAACGACGCCGCACTTATCTCTGTCTTACGTCCTTGTCTCACCACCCCTCCACTCTGTTGTCGCTTGGACACTTAAAAATTTTTCTCTCCATCCAAGTGTATTTAATTCATCCATATAACCTTGTATTTAAAAACGATCGTATTTATATATGAGGCCAATGTCAGTAAATTGATTAATAAAATGAAAAAATTTCTAGAAATTAAATTTGACCAATAAATTTTTATTCGTCTGAATCAAATTCGTGATTGAACCAGGAATCGAGTATATATAATTCATGTCAATAACTTGATTAATGACGAGAAAAATTTTATAAATTTAAATTAAACAATATTGTATTACCTAACTGAATCACAATGACCATACTACCACACAGAGCATGTGGGATTATTTAGTTTATTTTAGATATTTAATTTTGGATATAATTCTTCGTATGATGAATTTACATTTACAATAGGACTAGAGTTATCGCAGTTGTACGAGCGTGTATATGTGTATGCTGCAGACAGGGAGGGAGGGAGCAAGAAGATCACAGAAACTGGTCAGGGTCGTGAGAGGCGACTCGGACTGAGCAAAATGAACGGCAAAAGAGAATGCGAGAGGAGAGAGTAGCAAAGAAGAAGATGATGAAGAATAAGAAGAGAACTCAAACGAGTGTATAGAGAGAGGCGACCGGCATTCCACGGGGTCCGTATTAATTATACCGAACCCTGTTGATGCCGATACTCTGCTATATATATATATATATATATATATATATATATATACATCTTTCTAAATTTTTCTCCCTCTATCTTTCCTCTTCCATTTCACGCCAGGAAGAATATTATATTCACTAAAATTTTACCGCGTTAATGACAATAACGAGCAAATGGTCCAACACTTCCGCATAACTTTTTCCCCGTTAAGTACATGTATATAGTTTCTGAGGATATGACGAAAAAATTGTGGGATATTAGAAATAGTGTATTACACTGTGTATATACGTGAGTGTGAATATGCTTTGTTCCAACGTTATAACTCGGCCAGGCTGTGAAGGTTGTTCTTCATCATCTTCCTATTCTTCTTCTCTTCTACATCTCCTTCATCTTCATCTTGCTCTCTCAATCTTAAGAAGTACAGGTGGTGAGTGAGTGAGAAAGAAATAGATAGAGCGGTTCGTTCATCCAAGCGAACAAGCATGGAAAGTAAATTACCTCTAGGACGAAAGAAAGAAAGAAAAAAAAAAGTTTAAGATCGATGGCGCGAGGAGAAGATAGACCAACACACTCTAAGAGACTCTGACTTCTCGCTCTTTTTCTCTGTATTGAAGATGATCAAATGGACCTTCTACCAGACTGATCCTTATATATATATATATATATATATTTATTTAAAGAAGATAGTTTTCTCTTCATTGATCGTATTTATGACTGTGAGAATAGAGATTTGAGCATTGAAAATAAAGTGCTCCCAGTTGTTCCGCTTGCGCATTAATGCGATGAGAGCCTTAGTGTACGAAGAAACATCACCAAATCAACAGGGCGAGAAGAAATAAAATTCTTTTGCATAATTTAATCTCTTATGACAAAAGTTAATCTCTTAGATATTGCAGTGGCCACTTGTCGGCAGCGTGTGGCTATTTTTCAAGTATTTTCGGTCGAATTTCCATCAGTTACATGTTTTCCACCCATCCAGTCCAGTGCATATTAGTAGTCTCCTTCCCATTTCAATCGAAAATTTCATATGGGATCCGTGTATACATATATATATATATATATATATATATCTAGGCAATGGCAACGAAAGACAACAGACCACCTGGGTAGCGATTCACGACTTTCGCCACTGCTGCAGTGTGTCTTTGGAAATAAATAGTTTGCTTGACAGTGAGACGTAATATATATATTTAAGACGGAAATATAGTATGGAAGAGAACAAATGAAGAAACGAGAAATAATATCGCCGCGAGTATTATAATGACTTGAGGTGTAAAGTGCGACATATTGGAATGTGCGTTATGCGCGCTCGAAGCTCAGCCTCACGCGCGCTAAATACGTTATAATGTGTTTTGTATACATATACATATATATATATTTATATGTATGGATGTATACGTGGATATATATTCGTCGGTCTCTCCCGCACTGTTACTTCTATTTTATAATATTCCTCAGCGTGCCTGTGGAATAATAGTATAGGTGCGCTTATGAATGTTGTATACTAGGCATACATTGATACATGTATTTATACGGGTACAGAAAAAAATGCTGAATATGCCGTGAGTTGAGTCGTTGCGTGTGCGAAAAGAGAGACGCGCGTGATTCTCCCCCGTAGACACCCAGTAGCCACGCGAGCGCTGCGAGCGATTTTCTTTTCTTTACTCGGGCTCCCGTCATTTCTCTCAACAAAATATATATATATATATATATATATATGTAGGGTAGATCTAAAGAGAAAAAAAAAGGAGTAGAGGGTGATACAGCATTATATTTTATTCTTCGTCCTCGATGTTGGAAAAGGAAAAAAAAAAAAACACCAATGATATACATGAATAAATCCATTTTTATATTTTATTTAAATAAAGTATGGGCGATGAATTGATGTGGTCTCAAATGAGCTATCAAATACATTTATTTATAACATTTTTATTTTCATTATTTTTTGTTTTCCAATTCACAATTTCGCTTTTTTTCCTCTTTGAGTTGATTAATGTTATATTGTGGGAATTATTATGAATATATATATATAAATATATACATATGTTCGGGTTTTTTTTTTCGCTTTTTCCCTGAACCGTGAAAAGTATATGGGGAGTGTGTGGGTATATATTAGCGCAAAATTAGAATGGATATATGTATATATTATGTGGAAAAACAAATGAGGTTATGCGCGCGAAGGGCGGTGCGGGTTCGAGTCACTGGCGAGCGATTTATCAAAAATTAATTATCCATCGGGCTTTTGATGCGGTAGAAAAGTGTAGCTTTGTTGCTCACAATGGGGCCTGGAGCCCATTGGGGCCCATCTTCCCGTCTTTCACCGCGTTCGTTCAGGTATAGGCACATTACGGAGCAGGTGTAGAAAGAGAGGTGGGGGGGCGAGGGGAGAACGCACCAGAGTTGATGATGACGACGACGGCGACGAAAACAAGTTGAAAGAAAAATAAAAATATACACGTCTCCACCTTCTCCAATTTCTATTGAGAAAAATTTTTTAAATTCAATTTAGGTATTTTTGTTTAACAATTTTTTATATAATTTCAGGGGAAATAAATTTGCATACAAGTATCTGATTATACTTAGTATTGTTCCTGATGGCATTTTCTCTCTCACAATGTGGTCGACTTGTGATCGCTATCGGATAGGAGTAATGGTGGATAAAAAATTAAAAAATTGATTTCAAATTGAATTCACTGTCTTTTTCACTCAGCAATTTCATAAAAAATGTATATCTCTGAATAACAGTATTTTATTATACTTATTATTCTTTTTTTGGCGTTTGTTCACAATGTTGTTAGCTTGTGTTCATTATTATTAGACGAGGGGAAACACAGTGATAGAGACGCATAACAGGGCACACGCGGTACCGATGCGTTATCGTTAACGGTATACACTGGTGTACGTAATGTTATCGCTTCTAAGCACCTTCTATCACATGTAGCGCGAGCCAAAGGAACAAGGTAACCCGCCTGAAGAGATTCTTTCTCTCAGTATCTCACTGTATCTTATCCACAAAAACAATATTCCTCGATAAAATATATATCATGAAATATGGAGTTTGTTTATATAGCAAAATGATGGTATTGAATTATTCAAATGCGCTGAGATGCATTCTGATTCCTTCATCTATTCAAATAAAAAATTTAATAAGAAACAATGAATAACACCTGTGTTGATCTAGTTCATTGTTAAAACGTCCGAAAAATTCAATTCATTTGAGCGAGTTTAATGCTCTAATTTTCCATATAGTTTAATTTGATTCTTAATTCTTTAATACTAATTGCTTGAAATACCAATGAATTCATTCCGCATAAAAATCTTAATTGAATGGCGCGAGTGGTTGTTTAAAACTACTTTTATGATGATAATTACCTTCTTTTTCAAACTATAGATTTAATCAAAGCGCTGTTGTAATTAAATCTTCGAAACTCTATATGTGCTGTATTCCAACTATCATTTCCTTCTCTCTCCTCTTTATTTTTTTTTTCTCGCACATCACTCTGTTTTTTATGTTGCCATTTCATATATACTATGGTTGGTGTGTTGTTGAACAGTCCGGGTTCGAATTCTGCGTCCACACCTTTTGCATCTCAGATATCTCGAGTATATGTTTCTTTCATGTGTACGCGCACGTTTCATCGAAACATTTACTCACTGCGCGCGATCATATACACATAATACTCGTGTCTGAAAATCATAAACATCGACGTTCGGTATGAGACCAAGGACCGCGCGTGTATGATCGTGAAAACGCAGGATGAACAAGAACTAATAGTAGGGGTAGTAGTGGTATAATACTAGTAGTAGTCCTCGTATATATTCACTGTATACTTCTCGTTTTTCACGCCGTTCCTTCGCTTCTCTCGTTCTATCTACTCCTCTTCACTTTTTTAATTCCGTAAAAATTTTTTTCCTTTCGTGAGGACCTGGGTCCCGTAATTAACTGACTACGAGAGAGTGTCTGCGGACACGAAGCAGCATCTTCTCTTCGTCCGCCTCCCTATCATACTCTACCTCTCTTATTTCTCATCATCATTTTCATCCTCATGTGATAGTGATTGGATGGGTTCGAAGCCATTTCGAACTCTCAAAAAAAAATTTCAAATCTCATAACATCACTAAATTTTTCTATTTTATTTGGATTTTTTTTTTTTTCAAATATTTGTTGACTATTTCCACATAATCCTTTTATGTATATTTTATTATACATGCGCGTGTGTGTGTGTGTGTGTGTGCGACTGTGTGAGGAGAGATATATAAACCTTGGAGGAGGTCACAATGCAGGACAAGTGAGAGAAAGGGAGAGGAGAGAAGAAGAGAGTCCGAAGGCCGTGTCTGGAATTTTAAGCTGTGAACCGTGTAGCGCGTTCTTAACAATCTTTACCACCGAATTGGGAATGCCATGGATGAGAGTATATAGGTTGGGGAAAAAGGGTACATATTCGACTTTGGTAGAAGTCGTTAGGGTAAATGGTGAATATATAGTAACATATTGGACAAAAGAAATGAATGAAAAAAAGAAGAGGTGAGGAAAAACGGAATAATAATAATAATAATACCTGGGACGATAATCCAAAGTGTCACATATATGATGCCATTGGATTATATTATCTGTCGTTGTTTATATTTATCTATTGCACTATCAAAACCGGAATGGGAGGTGTCTCTCCAATATTCTATATACTCGCTTTTTTTTTTTCCCAATGTTTTTTCTATCACTATCTCTGTTTGATTTGATATTTTTATTTTTCCTCTTTTACTTTTTTTCTTACACCCACGGGAGTTCACCAAGCCATCCACATCATCACCATATCCCGTAAGTGGAATGAATAATCACTACAGAATTATAATGAGGAGAATAAAAAAGTTGGAGTGCAAATAGAATTGAAGGGAAATCGTTTGAATTCCATAGATGCATAAATGACTGTTGGAAACATTATTAAAAATAAATTAAGAATAAATCAATGAATTAATTGATTTCATTATCATGTCATCATCACAAAAATTTGTTATTTATTTTATTTCTCTTCGATATATTGACGAATGAATAAAATGACAATGGAGATAAGATTACTTGCCATGACTGTTTCTCGCACTTCATTCGCCCCGATATATTCGACGAGAGCTGCATCAGCAGACTGTCGACAAGGTAGACGATTCCGTGCCAGTAAGAAGTTGATTCTCCTCGAGACGATTTTTCTTTCTCTCTCTCTCTGAGTTGAGTGCGTGTGTGTCGCGCTCTTCCTCGTTGGTGCTCCTCTGTTGATGGCGGTGAGACACGATCACCACCACCACCACCACCACCATCATCAGCATCACTGTGTTGCTGGTGGTGCGCTTGCTACGCTGTTGCTTTCGCTGCCGGTGTGTGCGCGCGCGCGCAACGCTAGTGATGACCAGAATCTAGATCCGAGATTCTAGACGGCGGTCTCTGCCATGCGGCGAACTGCGAGTAAGAGAGAGGGCGAGATCGGCGAGTACACCCGGGGTACCTTATAAGAGAGCTGTGCGGACCCAGTAAAAAATAAAAAAAATATAAAAAAAATAATAATAAAAAGAAGAAGAAGACCTGCGGTATATACAATCGCGCCATGCTCGTCAGTGGTTCTCAATTTCTTTTTTCCAATTATATACTGACACTTTTCTCCATTTTATTATTCATATCATGAAAATGCATAAATGATAAAATATAAATTTTTCAACGATCTGAAGAATATAAAAAAATTATGACGACAACGAGGACTCATAAATGAAATTAGAGGAGAAAAAAATAAATTGATTCGAAGGATGCAATTGATTCTCTTTCTACACATTTATTCATTTAATTTTTTTTATTTCTGTGTGGATTTATGGAAACGAGTCAAGAGAATCGAGGCCGTTTGTGCATCAAGGATTGGAATGCAATAACCCGACGATTGAAAATTCTTGCACTCTCAACGAGAAGAGAATGAGCGAATGGAAGAGAGTGTGTCTGGTTGGTGAAGACGGAAAGACACAAACGCCGCAAGCGCGAGATAGATAAAGAAGGAAAATGATCGGAAACCACTGAAGCAAATGGAGCAACTCTATAAACCCGAGAGTGCGCGCGGATATAACCGTCACCATCGATATAAAAATTTCATGGAAGAGGGACAGGGAGGGAATAGAAGGGAAGCTGAGGGAATCGTTAACTGGCTAAATACTGCGTCCACGCGTATCATCACTTCTCTCCCTGTTTCTTTTGGTTAGGTCAGGTTAGGGAACTGCGTTGTACATTTTCATCGGTGATATCATCCTCAGTGACCAATAAAAAGTAACACAAATAAATAATAAATTATGAGAGTGGGGAAAAAAAAAAAAAAAGTAAAGAGTCTGCAACATTTGCAATTTCATTAACACGCGTCGCAAATTCTTAGACAGAAAATGGTAATACTTTGGCCATGTACATTTTCCCTTTTCTCGCTCGTTGTTTCATTCTATCTTGCTCTTATGTGTAGTGTGTGCGACTCATAGCTAACGGCCTCCTGTTGTGTTGGATCCTCTTCAACGCGAGTCTGGAGAACGCACACACAGTTGCGCGCGCCATCACATGCGTGTCTAACTTCATTCCTCCTTTTTCTCTGTTTTCTTATTCTTATTCTTCCATGTCTTCTCTGTCTCATTCTCAATATGTCTCTGTTCCACTCGGCTGTTCTCCTTGTGGCATGGGTACATGCAGTGTGGATTGTCGACCTTGGAGGGTTGTAACGAGTTGTATAGAGAGGTTGAGTATATATGTATATATATATATATATATATATGAGGAATATATGTATGGGTACGAGTAAAGAGGAAGATGGAAAGACGGCGGCCGCGGTCGGGTTCTCTCCAGCCTCATGGATTGTAACTCTATAAAAGCTTAATTGTTTCTCATTTTACGGTTCAATCTCAAGTACCTTATATGCTTCTCACAATTTTATTCTTCTTCACTTTTTTTTTTTTTTTTTTTCATTTCGTTTTCCCTTAGATCTCGTATCTTATTCTCACCAAAGTCTGGACACAGAGTCGCGCAATGTCCCATATAAAATTCTCGTTTGCATTCTATTTTTATTCATTTACTCCTCTTTTGTACGTTGAAACATATGAAAAATATTATTATTTTAGCCCTTGAGAAAAAAATTTCGAAGAACTCGTAAACATATATAGATAAATGCGTGTAATATGTAGATGGGTGGGTGGGTTATGTAACAGTATAAAACACTTCCTCATACCACAGAGATTCGAGTGTTCGCCTCTATGTTCACCCTCTTATCTCTCCTTTCATTTCGTTTTTTTCGACGATGGATGTGTCTCTACTCCTATCTTTCTGTCCACTCTCTTTCACTCCATCCCTCTCACCCTCTTTCTCTATCTCTCTCTCTCTCTCTCTTTCGCTTTCCACATATTTATATATATATATATGTGTTCACCCGCGGGGACCTAGGTGTAAAGCTAGACCCCAAGCTGCGGAGCACGGCTATTATAGAACGCCGTAAAATTATGGATCGTTAATCGGTTTTACGAGTTTGTTCTCCGCCGTTCCGCCTCTCTCACAATTTCCCTCTACATTCTCTCTTACACTCCCTCTCTCCGATTTGCTCTCTTCCACTTTACTCTACACCACACCACATGTCTTCATATAAACACATATCATTTTTTCTTTATTCGTCATATCTCAACAAATATTTCAAGTATAAATGCAGCCATGTATAGAAGCATTTTCTCATGGAGATGAAAAATTAATTTTCACTTCACAATTTTTTTTTTCTCCATTTTTATTTCAACTGTAGATGTTTTTTTTTACGATGTCGGGGAACGGAAGAGAGAAAAAAATAAAGAAATGATCGTGATACCACTGGTTGATTGAGTGTTTAGGGATAATTTCAAAGTGATTATTTTAATTGAAAATAATAATTCTTTGAATAGGAGACAAATGATGTGGTTGAAAACCTGCTTTCATGTAATAAAAGTAAGAATATATACATATGTATATGTATATATATTTTTATAAGACAAAATGGGCAATGGGCGACGAAGGCTTATCTCAGTGGCCTGAGGTTTATGCGAGCGATGCCTCCACCAAGATCATCATAAAACGTACCTACTTACATACGACGCGCGAGCGAGTCGTCGTATCGAGGAAGCAGGCGCGTATATGCATATGTGTATACACATGGCAAGTTATATATATATATATATACAATGAACATGTATATGTATATTTATAAAGAGCAATAGAGAGTGTGAGAGAGAAAGAGAGAGAGAGAGAGAGAGAGTGAAGGGGAAAAAAACTGCATGTGCGAGAGAGCGTATGCGAACGAGTGTCGAGTGGTCAGTGCAAGTTGCGAGAACGGGATCTCCCCTATCTTCCTCCGTTATTTCTCCTCCCTGACTATATTCCACCGATGATTATTTTTATGCAATTGAAACGCCTCGAAATCGACGGGGAATGTTATCGCGTAAGAAGGATCGAATCACGCGATGACGAATCCAAAATAATCGGCTTGTAAACTTTTCCTCTTTCCCTTTTTCATTTTCTATCCATTTGTTTTTTACTCTCCTCTTGCACTCCAAGGTAGTTTTATTACGCGAGAATTTGCGCTGCGGGTGTGTGTAAAAATGGCCCGATTCAATTAGTTGAACGGGAATATCTTATCATCTAATAATGATATTATCGGACCTCTTTCCATTTATTCTTTTACGGATCGAATGATGATAAATGTTTAAAGTATGAACTACCTCACAAATATTGTCAATTACTTTTAAATGTTCTTCTCGGATAAATATAAGTTGAACGATCATGATATCAGGAATGGAAATTCATCTCCGATCTCTCATCTGGTGGTAAAACTATCTGAATTTTTTTATTTTCACTTTCAGCTCAACTCTTCATCTTCATTTCTTTTCCACATCTTTCTCTCTATCTTCCTCTCTCTGAAGCCCTCGGGAAACGGATTATTATTATTATTTATTGTTTTTTTTTTTCCCCTTTTTCTTTTCGTTCTTTCACTCTCTCAGTTCAGAGAAACCGAGTCGCTGCAAATTTTTTTTTTATTCACCAACTTCAACCGCCAAACCAATTCCCATCTTCATTCCCCTCTCGCCTCATTATTTTATTTGTTATTATTGTATATATATATATATATACAGATATATGTATATATCTTTTTTTTATCATTCGTTTCCTTTATTTCTTTGTCGTCCATGGCATTCTCGGAAGCGGTTGGACCCCGCGCGATGATGGTAAGGTAATTGTAGTGATTACCCTTCAGCTTGGGCCTCAACTTCGATTTCTACGTTGTGCTGTGGATCCTCACTCTTTCATCTCTTAGTATCCATTTTTAAAATCCACAAAAATCATTCCCCGAGCTGTAATAAAAAAAAATTCTTTTATCTCTGTGTGTCTGTTCGCCGTTTCATTTCCTTCCTCTCTGTTGTTATTTTATTTTTTGCTCTTCGTTTTTTTTTTTTTTTCTTCACTTTTCTTCATAATTTTCGATGCATTGTACAGAGTTGTGCCCTTTGTTTTCTTTTGTTCACCGACAGTATCACTGACTGCAATGAGGGAAATAGCGATCGCTTACCTCGTTCGCCCTCATCCCACCTTTGATTTATAGACGAATGTTGATATGTGTAAATATAGAATGTAAATAAAATGTTCAATGATCTTTCGTCATTTCACTCGTTTCACGCGATGCTGACAACGAATCCGTAATGCTGCAATAAAGATATATATTATTATTATTGAAATCATAATATAAACCGAAGGAATCATTTTGCCCAGTATTTTTTTTATTGTTTTTCTATAATCGCAAATTATTTGCCTAATATATACATTTTGTGGAAAAAAAAATGTTGTTTTGTAATTACAGATGGATCGTTTATGCATGTACCGAAGCGATGAATATTTCCATCTCTTCGCTTCTTTTATGTTCTTATCTTGCTATTTTTTGTTTCTTATTTATTCATTTTCTTCTTTCTTTCCACCACATGATGTTTCTCTGACACGGCAGAGCGCAATGTAATGCTGACTTGGCACGTGAACGTTAATCGATTCGAATCCTCGATCGATGGAAACTATATTCATACACACACACACGGGCATACGCGTGAAACTTCTTTTCCCCATGATTTCGAAAACTTTCACGTGAAATTTATCGGTGAAAAAAAAGTTGTAAGAATAAAAAGAATTTTCGTATTTTTTTGTCCTCACTATGAAATAAAAGAAGAGAATTATGGTGAAGGGATCATTAATGGTAGAGAGAAAGGATTGGAAGGTAATATAGGCAACAGCAGCCATATTCTTTTGTCCATGATCTAGCTATTTACCCCAAAGGAATAACGAAAGAACCCAAAGGTTTCTTTTCGAGTCCACTGTAATTTCCGGCCGTGTCATTTCAACCAAAACAAAACCATCAGCTGCTTACGTCTTTCCCTTCTATACTTCTCATCCTGACAATTGACCAGGACTATATACCCGCGTGTCTATAAAGTATCCTTTCACCCAACATCTATTCGCCACCAAAGAGTAATGCAGGGGTCGAAATCGTCTCCTCGAAATCGCGTGTCTCTCCGTCTTGGGATTCGAAAACACTATATACCAATGTTTGACGGTGGTCATTTGCCAAATATTCGGCGCATTACATTTCGAACCTAACTGAGAGCACGGCGGCGGCAGCAATCGGCAGAATTGTGTGTATATATGTCCTCGGGGGGTGGGGTGCCACCTCTACCAATCGTTCCTACTGCCATAGGCAAATTATTATTTATTTCTCCTGTATCTTATCTTATTTTATTTTTATTTTCTTTCCGATAATTTCATTCCACGCACTTTATTATCAGTTGGCTTGAGAATAATCAACGAGTCGTGAGTAGTCGAGGGTTTTACCGAATTGGAATTATCGCTAAACGGTTGAAAATATGGGCGGGGGAAATTGGAAAAAAAAATATATTCAGACGTATAAAATAAAATATACGATATTTGTCGCTTCTTCATTTTAACGAGCACTACAATCATTCATATATTGGTGTTCCATTGTGGTCGAATTATTCAATTATAAATAATGAGGATGTATGAGGAGTGGAATAAATTTTAAACGTGACTTAGCCATTGACCTACTTGGAAAGCATCTTTTAAATATAAATTATACTTTTCTTTCACAGAAAAAAAATAAGCAAAACAATTCTAATACTGTGTTGTTGGTTTGAAAACTCCGTTATATTAATACTCGACTATATGTGTAATGGTATAATAGATATTTGCTGGATTATATTCATTGAAGAAAATGCGTGGGCAGATGGATACCTGTGTGCACACACACACACACACACACATATTCGTATAGAAGATCCTGAACTCACTCTTGTGCAGTGAGAAACCCCATCGACAACGTTCGTCGAGCCATCGATTGTCGATACAGCTTTTCTTACCTTGTACAGTATTAACCCTGTCGATAATGTTACCATATGTCTATCGTTTTCACATATAATTATTTTCATACATGTGAAAAACGAGAAAATAATTGATGCACCATTTGATTATCTGATATAATCCCAAAAAAAAAAAAGTATTGAAAAAAATTTCCCCATCTCGAGAATGGAAATGAAAATAAAGATGAAAAAAATACCCGATTTTTATTATCAAGTGACCAACAACATGGTGGAATATATTTGAAAAAAAAATTGGAAAAAAAAAACCACAACATGAATTCCATGTGTCGTAAAAAAAGCGGTTTAGAAATGAGTCTGAATCACGAAAGAAGAGACCCGGCCGCGCAATAGCCCTCGAGGCACACGTGTATCTAGAATAGTGACCTGAAGCATCTTCTTCCACTTTTTTACTTTTTTTTTTTCCTCTATAACGCTATTTCACCAGCAATTTGACTTTGCACATGCCACACAACCACTTGAGAAGCGAAGTATCCGCAACAAGAAGCGATACAATCATCACGCAGAGCAATGTACATATATATATATATATGTTTATGTCCTATACATAGAGTTAGTAAAGAGGTTGTGTGTGGACTGCACAGGACGCGATTGCTATCGATAATTGCGAGCGTGCGAAGGATTATTATTATATTCATCTCAATGACCAGGAGAGACACATATTGAAATATCGCAATTACATATATATATATATATATATATTATATATAAATAATATATATAAGTTTAGAAGTATTAGAGTGCAATGTGAACGCTTGTGGATAATTGGAATTGAAGTGTAGTGCCTCAAGATGTGGGTAAGAGCTGATTGCACTGGCTCTCACTGTTATGTACAGACTTATCAATTGGTTTATGAATATATTTCTATATATGTACCACTTTGATTTGGGGATAGACAATGCATCAATCCGAAGAAATTTCATCTCTTCATACAATTCTCATCTCTAAAATCATAAGGATTTTTCAGTGATTGTATCTGTTTTCGTGAATCTATACTGCGTCATCATTTATTGGAAACCTATTAATATGTCTTTACTTTTAAATCGTTTCAAAAATTCGAAAATATAAAAATGGTTATTTCACTTTTTATTATCAATGACTTTCGAATTGCCCGCACACCAAATTTCAATCGACTCGGTCAAAGTTATAAAATATACATCAGATAGTTAGATTGAATATAAAGATATACTAATTTTTAACACAAATCATTGAACTGTTACATAAAGTTAATTGTGTATTGATGCAATTAGCGTGGGTCTTTTCCACTCCGGCATGCCGATACATTAATTTAATAGAGGACAATATATATGTATATATATATATAAATTTATTCAAAATAGTCTTGCGAGAGAAATAAAGAGAGAGAGAGCGAGAGAGAGATTGAGAAAGACGTATAGAAACGTGTACTGTTTATTAATGTGTGCTAGTCAACCGTGTCTTTATGTATATGTTCAACTCGTTGCAGTGAACTTTGAATAGAAACATGTACATATCTATGTATATATGTATGTATGTAGTTATAAGACAGGGAGAGAGGAATAGAGATAGATGTGTGTCGCGATTTGTTTTAATTAGAGCAAGTTCGTGTTTACACAAAGGCAGTGATGGAATAGAGAAATGTAGTGGAAATTAGTTTATCGTTATATATCGATATTGAGGTATTGATATACATATAAAAGTAAGAGAGATGAATGTACCGTTACGGAGTATTTTTATTCCATATTAAGAACACTTGGAATTGCTGCTCAATTAATTATTATCCGTATGTTCATTTATTTATGTGTGTATTTTTTTATTTATATAAATGAGGCTGTGGAAGCTTGATGGTGATAGTGATGCCACATTAGGGATAACGAGCGCTCGAGTTTCTATTAATTTGTCCGGATTTTTGCGTTGGATTGAATAAGGGGACGAGTCATGTGGTCTCTCTTTTCAAAACACCATTTGAAATTCTTCGTAATGTTACCCAACTGTCTTCTCTTTTCCATGAATGTTCTACCCTTTTCATTTTTTTTTTTTTCTGTACTTTTACTGTTGGGAAATGTCGTTGTTTAATATACCACAAGTATTTCGCTTGATTGCTGCGGTAACGTACTCAAAGTGGTACGTAAGTATACACATATTTTCTGTCTCACACAATTTTATTTCTCTCTCTACTCTCATCAAATAACGCATTGTTATATTGTCCCTTTTACCCGCAGGTAGACGCATCGTAAAATCATCTCTCTTGAGGAATATTTCTTAAATAATAATAATGAAAATAATAATAACAATAATAGTAATGACGATGATGATAATAAAAAAAAAGTCCACGCGTAAATCACTTGGCTATCACTTTGTGGTATAGTGGTGGAGGTGGTAGTCGTGTATATGGTCGTTGGTGTCATGGCTAAAATGGAAAATAGTGGAGGAGAGATAAAGTTGGAGAACACAAGCGGAGGAATAAATTAATCACTGGGTAAATTAAAAATTATGAGGGAAAAAAAAAAAAAAATTCTTCACGTAATTTTGTATAATAAAAATTAAACACACGCGCATAAATAGCGTGATGCTGCAATGTATGTATTACATATACATTTTACTCTCATAGAATACGATGACGTGAAGAAGGAGAGAAAGGATAATATATATATATATATATATTATCTGTTTATATATGAGGAAGAGAAGGTATGCGGTCCCGTGTGTCTCGTCGGCAAAACTTGTGTAATTGGTTTTCACCATTCACCCCACGTGTGATGTATATATATATATATTGGTAAATCTATCATTTTTAAATTAATGATGGAGACACTTTATATACATTCACGTATACCTACACTTGTAAATCATTTTGAATTATTTTCATGTTAATTAATATTATCATCATTATCACTCTCTTCCATTCGATTCTTCTATCTCCATTGTTCCAGTTTATAATTTTTTTTTCTCCGGTGATAACGATTAATATGAGATTATGTGAAGCACTTGTACATAATTAATTATACGTATTCATTGGGTTAGATGAAAGAAAAAGAAGGAATAAAAAATAAAACGTTTGAGAATGTTTAGTTGCTGTTTAAGCGTGTGATCGCGATGTTAGATTGGTGGAAAAACTTGCGTAAACGCGCGTGAGAGCTCGGTCATGTCTCGCGCCAGTAGCCATGTGCAGGAGCGCGGGTATATATGTATATATAGATATATATTACAGTATATATAGTAGTCGATGGTTCCGCGCTGTCGATCGAGCGAGCAAGCAACAACAAACCAGTGAACGTTATAACAGAATCACCAACGACAGGTATACACATAGATAAAAAGATTGATAGAGAGAGGAAAAGTGAGACTAGAGCTACTGCATTGGAACGTACATAGGCGTGACGTGTTTACGTATACGTTCGCATATAGATATCGATGAGAATGAGAATATAAGAGAGATAGACGAGAATATTGTGTATGGTGTTGTTACTGGTGTGTTGTTGTTGTGTTGTGCACGTGGTTCTCGAGTATACGTATGTGTGCGTCTTTAAAAGCGGCTGGTCGTACCTTTCTTGGCTCGAGGCATTCCGCAAGAATCGTCGGACGCAATTTATGCCTTCGACCTCATTACCGACTGCGATAATCACGTCACCTCAATTTTCATTCATATATTTTTTTTTTTTCTACATTCTCATTTTAATTTATGTGTATGCATAAGTATTTTATTATTGAGAAAGAGTTTTAATAGTTGCGTTAAGTTGTTTTGTATGGGTAGAAAAGTTTGCACTTTCGTCCGCACACCGCCCATAAAATCTGTGTCGAGATTTTCTCGATAATTTCGATGATTTGTATCTGTTTTAATGGGACAGAATGAAAGATGGTGATTTTGTTGAATAATTGGAAGGACGTTTTTTATATTGTATATACCGGTTATTTTTTTACTTCGGAATTGAAGTTTTTTCTTCGGTTTTCTTTTTTTTTTTTTACCCTCCATTTATTCAGTTATTTAGTTTTCTTTGTTTTCAAATGAATTTTCTGGCGGCTGAGTTTCATATACGGGATAAAAATAATTTGCGGGTGTCCAGCCTTCTGCGGTCGTGCGAGAGCGCGTTCTCAGTGGCGTAGCGAGATGTGAGAGAGAAAAAGCGATGAGACAAGGGATGTGAACTGCCCGAGGGGGCTTCTGCGGTTGCGTTGGGTCTCTTACAGTATAGATGAGTCCGAACCCTCACGGTTGAAGTAAGAGCAAGAGAGGGAGGGAGAGAGCCACACGGGACTCGACCCCGCTTGCGGTTTATTAACTCTGCGCTATGTAACGCTATCCACTATACATCTTACCACTCGCGCATATCCACATCATCGCAGAAAATTTTTCCACAACGTTGTCCCCACAATATTAATATTCCACACTCGTTTCATGTGTTGAAAGAGTTATCCGCCGAAAATTCCCTTGAGAAAAGAAAAAAAAAAAAAGAAACCAAACAAGAAACAAATACCGTTATGACATTTAGATACTCATCATGACTATTTTACTTTATTTTATTGTTTCCTTCTATTTCTATCCATTTTACTGTGGCGTGTGTTCATGGTGCCTCATCCGCATATTCTTTAGACACGTAGGAACACGCTTTTGTTTCTTCTTCCAATGGAGAATAAAGTGCACGGAAGAATATCAGCAGTCGTTGGATAATAAAAAAAAAAGAAGTATGCGAAAAAAAAGGAAGGAAATGGGCAGCAACAATAATAGCCACAACAACAACAACAACAACAACAACAACGTGAAGAATGTGAACGAGAGTTTAATCTTGCTCGGCATTTCTGCGCGCTCGCTTCGAGTTCAATGGCAAGAGCAGCGTACGGGAATTTGCATGAAAACGCAGTAAATAGTCGCAGAAACACACGCGCGCAATCCGTGGTAAGAAAATAATAAAGATGAGAGGGAGAGAAGCTGAGAAATGGGGAGAATGAGAGCGCTTTGCGAGCATCTTGGATGCATATAAACATATATATGCAGTAGAGAAATAGAAGAATAAGAGAATGAAGAAGAGTGAGAGAATGGGTGCGGGACCTCTCTCTTTCTCTCTCTCTCGCTCTCTATTACATTCTCGCGCGCAGATACATGCACACACATAAGGCGTGCACGAGGCTTCAACAATAGTTTATATTGCCGGATAATTATCCGTCGCCGAGGTCTTAACTGCTTGGGCTCGCTTCCGATGTTAAAGCGCCGTGTAAATGAAAATAAACACCTCGTAGAAACTTTTTCATATATTTATTCTTCACTGTTTTTCTCATATATATATATAGATATAAATACAAGTATATGTGTAAATGTATAGAAAAATTAAGCAGCCAGAGATAAGTACAAGGACAGAGTGGATTTGCAACAAGTTCCATTAACTTTCTTTTGATTGATTAATAAAAACGCATGAATGAAATTCAGGAATTTTCTCTTGACACCTACAGGCGATGGACGAATGATTTTTGTTAATGGTCATGTTCATCATCATTGCGCGACCTTCGATATATTTCATAGCGTGTCTGTATGATGACGCGATTAAATCTGACTATAAATATATTAATTCATATTTATATGATTGAAGAAAGCTCTCTCACCTGACGATTTCTCATTCTATCCTGTATATAAAAACCCCCCGCGGAAATCGAAACGCCTATATCGTGTCACCACTGAATGTAACGATGGGCTTCGTCATCCTCTGTTGCTACAAAATCACTATAGTCAATGAGTGGAAGCGAGAAGAATGAGATAAAACGAAAAGAAACATTTTTCCTTTCCTCTTTCTTCCTCCGACATACAATGTTGTGATAATAAATTCAATGTCCTCACAAGAATAGGCTCTTCGACCCTCCCAAACGCGCCCACACGATGAGTAAACCGCGCCCCGTGACAAAAATTTCATTACACCCTTCTTTATATATGTATAGAGAACATCGACCTCGATAAAATTTTACCCATTCACTCTAGGAAAAAAATTATTATTCGATTTCCAGCATTTCCACAAAAACGGTTCAATTTTTCGGTTCATCACCTTGGCCATTTTCCACAAAGCAATTTCCTCTACATCCGTTTCCAATTTTTGTTTACCTTCTGTTTATCATACACATATATATATATATATATATATATATATATGATACATATGTATCCATGCCCTATCAAGGTTACGGCGTGTGGTCGGTTGTGGCATTATAAGAAGCCCCTGACCGCGAGAATCATCCTCTTCGGTCGTAATTCAAGGTAATTAGAATCAAAAGTGCCCATACACGTCCTCTCTTACTCCGCGGTCTCTATATTTTCTTCCTCACTCGTTCTCGCTCCTTCCATGTTTTCTTTCGCTCATTCAGCCCTATACATGCGAGTTCACTCGCGGTCGCAACTTCAGATTATGTGTATACACACATAAACACACTCACTCCAAGTTTGTATATGTAATACTATAAAGCTTCTCACTGTGGCAAAATTCCTGTAGAGTATCATATACATATACGCATGAAAGAAAATTGTTCATAATTTTTATACACACGAGAAATTATTTTATTATTTGTCTCTTGTCGTTCTTCTCTATTTCATTTTATTTCATTCTCAATCTCTTCCTCATTCATTTTTTATTAATTCTTTATTTTTTTTAATATCGATATAATTTTTCGGCGCACGAGTGCGAGATGAGACATCATGCTGCGTGCGAGCAGATTACTTTGCAGGAGGTAAAAGCAATACTTATATATATTTATACCGCTGTTTTCCATATCTCTTTTTCATTTCATTCACGACGCGATATCTTGTCGCGAGGATGTCTTCTTTCCTTTCTCATTCGCAATATCACCAGTGTTCCTCAACTTCATCCACCATTTTCAATACATATATCTATTGATGTTGATACTGTATTGCCGTATTGTTGTTATATGAAATTTTATATCACGAGGGGGGGAGGGAAAATAGCGTTATGAAGGTGCGAGAGTGGAGTTATATCTAACAACGTCTGAAAATTTTTCCTCCAGCAAATCATATGGCGTAAATGCTGCTAAACAATCCCAGTAAGTGGCTTGAGCGTTCTTTTACATACACTGCTGACCGAACACTTTCCTATATGTACATATACGACCGGTAATAAGTATTATTCTCGTGTATATACGTTTGTACTTAGGTATATAAACATATGTGTATGCCTATAAGGAAGGATGAAGAGTAATGTGAAATATTGTTGTTGCAAAACTGCAGCATTAATATTTTATAGTACATTATTAAAAAGATGAAAAAAATTATGAAGAAAAAGTGGTGAAATTGTTCAAAGAAAATAAACAAGGATGTTTTTAACCCCACTATATGAAGTGAAAGAAATAATTATTTTATCCACATTGAATAAACTTACGTTGATTTGGATGCAAACAATTTTGCTCTTCGGCACAGTCAATGGTGTGTATGCTTTTGTGCATTATTTATAAATTTTTCAAGGTCGAGGATAAAGGCAGGTGTTGTGCAAAATTTCGGCTGAAATTTCAGTGCCGTCTCTTGCGTGAACAATGAAAAAATGGAAGGTCTACGGTGAACATATACGCACATGGAACGATGTGAGGTAGAAATATATACATGAGAGAAATAAAGAAAGTAAAACGAGAAAGCGATTGTGTCGACCCAAATGCGGGGCCCGTGCCTGCGCGCGCGCGCGGGTGGATGCACACATTTCGTATCGAATTTATCATCAGGTGTCGTGTTCGATGAAGACTCTTCTCTTTATACACCATTATTCATCCTTCAAATTCTTCACGCATGTATAGATATGCAATGCACATACGTCATCTTGAAAAATTTAACTGCATTTTTTGGAATTTTTTAAACCAATTGGGAGTTCCCGGATATTCAGAGGCAGTTGTTATGATGTTTGACAAACTTTTATGCGATATTTATGTTCTGTGGTTGTGAAAAATATTTATTAGAATGTT
Organism: Zele albiditarsus; assembly: GCA_958496275.1. Classification (NCBI taxonomy): domain Eukaryota; kingdom Metazoa; phylum Arthropoda; class Insecta; order Hymenoptera; family Braconidae; genus Zele; species Zele albiditarsus. Next base: position 9,537,820 of record OY292415.1, read on the forward strand.
GTGATGATAGTTTTATCGAGAATAATCATAAAGTTTTATGATATTGATATATCAGAGTATTAAAGTGGAATAGTGGCTCATAAAATATCTATCATATATGACGGAGTGATTTGATGGGCATGCCATGACCTAATACGTGACCGTGAGTTATTCGTTTTCACGTATCTTTAGTATTTATTGTGTACATCCGTATTCACTGTGGCACTATAGCCGTGATCGATTACTTTGTTGAAATGTCAAATGATTATTATTTGGGCTTTTGAGTGAAATAAAAATTTAATATCATATGTATTCATGATTTTTTGGATTTTTCGTGCGGTTCAGGATGAAAAAAAAAAGAAGGGAATAAAGGCTACCGAAATATCTTCGATAGCGCGATTAAATTCCTTTATTGATGTCTCATATAAAATGACCGGAGCGTAATTTTCATCATAATAAAAGTCATTGTGGCGCAGAAACATTTTTTTCTCCACAAAATATATGAAAAATATGTTTACAGAGGAGAAAATGAATGCCGATGTTCACGTGTGTAATTAAATTCATATTGCATTAATTATTCTTCATCAGTCACGAAAAAATGAAGAAAAAAAAGAAATGAACACATAAAGAAACTTGGAACACGAAGAAAAAAAAAAATAAATAAAAGAAATAAAAATTAAATTTGGATTATAATATTTGTATGAAATTAGTTGGCGTGCTCTCATAATTTTTTATTAGTAGTCCTTGATTATCCACGGCGAATGCTCGTCGTTATATACCCGGGAGGTCGAGGAGCTAGACAGATGTTGATTAGGTTGAGCCTGCGGGCTCTTTCTCTTGCTCACTCTTACCAACCATACACATACCTCTCTCCGCTATCCTTCATCGCTCTCTCCCTCTATCTCTGACGTCGATACACACATCCATTCGCTATTTAATTCTGCTCCTCTGGCTTCTCTCTCTCTCTCTAACCTCTTCCATGCCTCACTCTCCTTCGCCATTCTCATTGCATTTTACCCTATACACCATCCGTTCGCCATTCGCCTTCGTCATACATCCAATCTCATATACGAAAGTCGCTTCTGTTTTCAGTCTACGGACGCACGCGATCTTCGTTTTCGCATGCGCTCAACATTGCCACCCTTGAACGGCATTTTTTTTTTAGCACATCCTATCTCACCACGCAATTTCGTTTATGAAAATTATTTATCTTTCGCATTTCTCTCATTTTTTTATCATTCGTTATTTATATACATTTCGTTTGAGTGTCTCACTAACATTAGAAATATTAAATGTTATGACTTTTGTTCAGATTTGCCCTGGGGGCAAATCATTTTACCCTATATATATACGAAAAATGTTTTCAAAGTCAAGAAAAGGCGACCATCGTTCGTCGTCGTAGGTATACAGCCCAAGAGCAAATTAAATTCCTCGTCAGGGGCCCCCTCAAGGTTTCGATTCTAGGAAACACGTTCTCTCCGTTCCTTCTTGCGTTGCACACAAACTTCTCTCTTTTTCTTCCTCTCACTCTCTCTCTCTCTGCCTGTTCCTCCTCCCCTTCCTCTCTATTTCTCCTTGCTAATACATATATAAAGTTGTGTGTGCCTGCGGGATCCGCCCTATTTCCCTCTTCGTGACCGCAACTATGAGGAAAGAAATCTCGATTTCGAAGTCTGCTATAAAATGAAACTGTGGAAAACTGATAGTGGAAGTGAAGTTGGCGGAACGTTCGAAACAGCCGGCAAATACTGAATTCATATTCGTTGGAAAAAAATATATATTTATGTACAAATAAATTTCAAATAATTTGTTGTGTATTTTTTTTCCACAACAGGCAGACACAATTTTCCGTGGGGGTCGCGCAATTCTATGTATATAAACATACGAATAGGGGAAAAGGGGAGAAAAATGGAAACAGAAAAGAGTAAAAATATAATGACTAAATAAATGGGCGAGAGTGCGAGCGATAAATTGAAGTATGTGCGAGAGAAGGCGCAAGAGAGGAAATTGCGTTTCAGAGCACATGGAGCAGCGCCCCATTGGATTCCTATTAGCAATAAAATCGACGCGGTATCGTTGGAGTAAACGATATCCATCGATATGATGGTGTGCAATGCAAGGAATAAAATAAAAAAAAAACAGAAACAAAAAAATAAGAGAGAAAAAAACTTATCGCATACATGCGAGCAATGCTCTTGTTCGCGCTCTCTCGTTGAAATCCACTTGGAAGATCGATTACAGCACTGAGTAGAAAGGATACCCATTCACATGTACATGTACATTTGCACATATGCACATATTTTAGAAGGCTTCAATTTCGTTTTGGCAATACAATACACTTCGCGTATATATAAACGTTAATTATCGCGGATTGACTTGCAATATCTGATTAACATTTATCTCATCCTGTTGTGGATGGCTGGAGAGAAACGCACAAAATTTATTTGGAAGCAGTGCGTGCCTGTGCATGTTCACGTGTATAGACGTGAGGGCATATAAAAATGTATATATATATATATATATATATGAAAGACCGACCGTTTGTACCCTGCCTTTTTCTCTCCTCTCACTCAGTCTTTCCATTTGCCCTTGCCGCGCTGTCTGTTTGGGAAGAATCACGGCCTCACCGAGATGGGGAACAACCCACAAACGTAAAAGCGAGAAAGGGGAGCGAAAAAGAGTGAGACGGCGATAGATGGAGAGAGAATGAGAAAGAAATAGCTAGTTACTGCGTTGCTTTTCGACGTGCATACGTAATATCTGATTCTCCGTCGGGGCCCGAAAAAGGATTGCGACGACGAGCAGGAGGACAACGGCGATTGAAACTGAGTGAAGAATGCGCCGAAATCTTGGCTGAAATACGTATACACACGAATTCAGAGCTGGTGGTGAATTGAGAGAGAATAAATGAATGAGAGAAAACGATGGAAAGAAACAAATTGAACTTAAATTTTTTTCACTTAGTTTCCAAATTCATGATTGTTGGAGATGAAGATGTGCAGCTGGCATTCGTTGGTGCACCTGCTAATGGTATTCAAAAATCTTTCACGATTTTTGGAGGGGAAAAAAAACAACTGCGAATTGGGAAGAACCAACAGCGAAAAATATTCTTTTGTGTGGTATATGGAAATATTGAACCGAATGACATCCCTAATACGAGAAATAAAAGATGAGAGATGAATAAAAAAAAAGGCGAGATTGGCTGTGACGTTGGTGGAGTAGTAGCCGTCGAAGATACGCGTCGCGCAACCTATTGTCCTCGTGTGTCCACACACAAGCCTTTTTCAATTCAAATTGATGCGGCAAAAAAAGATAATGGCGCAAAGAGCGAAGGGGAGACAGTGCGGGAGAGAGAGAGAGAGAGATAGAGAGAGAGAGAGAGAGAGAGCGGGAGTGACCAGAGCACAGACACAAAATCGCACATATAAGAATCCCGATGCTTGGGAGTTGTTCCCTCGACCCTTGTGTCCCCCGCGTGTGGCCCACCCGGTGGAAGCCCGAAGAGTCGCAACGTCGTCGCTCGGCTGATTCTATCGGACCGTAAATATCAGCGTCACACGGGTGAGTTCGGGCGATCGGTTCGATCGACAACGGCATGGTGGACGCGACCACGATGTGCGCAAGCTATAGAGGAAGAGTAAAAGAGAGACAACCAAAGACGCGCGGCAAAACAGATATACATATACAAGACTGTTGAGCGAGCGTAGAGACGTCGCCCTTGTTGGCCGAAAAATCGAGTGCGCCGACCTATGGAAAGACCAAACAGCACGCGTGAATTTGAGTCAAAGAGAGAAAGAGAGAGGTGTCCGTATATATTTCTTTTATTTATTTCTTTTTTTATTTCCATTTTATTTTTTCTCTTCCGTGGAATGTTTATGTGTATACCGTCAAAATGCGGAGATCTACATTTTATGGTGATAGAGGGTGGGTTGTGTGTTAAAGGATAAAAGATATAAAAAGCGGAAAGGAAAAAGAAGAAAAATTCTCCGAAAATCTTCACAAATGACGACGATAAAATGTTTTTATTGTTTTTTTATTATTTTCCCAGACGATTTTTCGTTTGTATTTCGAAATTGTTTTACTTATCGTCTGAAAATTTCATCGACCGTCTCTATATATACGTGTGTGTTTTATCAGTTGAATTCTTTTTCTTGCACTAACAAAATCCATTTTTTTTTTTATTGTTACAGGTAAGAGTCTGATCGTTAGTGTCTCCACCAAACAACGTGACACCTCCTCGATTTTTCTTTCTTTTTGAGGCAGTTCTATCATTTATGACCGTATATTTTGTGAGTATATATATAAACGGTCACATAGGATACATATATATCAGAAGAAAAATAATAAAATAACTTTTTTTTTAAATATCGTTCGTTGAGCGTCACATGAAAAATAAAAATCTTTTTCCAATTATTCGTTCGGTGATGAAAAATTTGAATATATAAATTTGTTTTTTCCTTTAACTCATGCTGACGATGAAAAAGATGCGTCTACTTGGATTTTTTCCGCGACGTGTCTACATACGTCCAACAACCAACCGAATGAAAGACGATACGTAAGCATTCACAGTGAGAGAGTTAAAGAATAACGATCGAAAGGAGACGAAAGGATTATTTTTCGGTGCTTGGTTGCTTGCTTGCTCTTGCAACCTCACAGAGAAGTATAAGAATCGACGGTTGTGGCGGTTCGACGCGCCGACAGTAAATATACTTAAGGCGGTGCCGAAGTCTTTCTCTCTGCGTCGGCAGAGTGGACGAGTAGAGGCGGCAGCGCCGACAGGGGGATGTGAGGGCGGTGAGAGAGGAAAGAAAGAGGGCGAGGGTGTTGTGGAAGAGAAAGACGAGGGAGAATAAAGTTAGAGGGGAAGGCTTCTCGTCGTGGTTGTTTGGAACGGGCGAGGAGTCGCGGCGTCGCGTCGCGTTCAAGCGAAAGGGCCTCCGCTTTGCATTTGTTTCGGCTATCGCTTTCCGCTCTTTCTCTCTCTATCTTTCTCCTTTTTCTTTTAACCTCTTTCTTTGCGTTCGCCCTTTGAGCTGTCGCCCTTCGTTGGCGCTCGTGCGCCTTCTCGTGGACAGCCGTCGGTCCCTAAATTACCAGCCAAAGAGAAGAGAGTATTCTCCTTCATTACTTTTTACATTTTTTTCATTTATTTCTATCTTATGTATACATATATATATATTTCATTCCCTTTATTTTTCATCGGGGTCCATGTTTGTTTGGCAGCGAATGGACAGGCCAACGAAGAGAAATGTGTATTTCAAAAAGTGGCTTCCGAATGTCGCGCTCTCGTTAATTGATAACTGATATCTTGGATCTTAGGGTGGTGAGAAAGAAGAATATAAGGAGGCGCGCGCGCGCGCGGTTGAGAGTTTCACGATCCACACAGGCATGTCCGCCGAAACTTTTGGACGTTTGCGCGTTCTTTGATGGTATATAACTTGTCCTTTTTTTCTTTTTTATCCATTTTGTTTTCTCTCCGTTGCTTTCATTTCATTTATTTTTTCGTCTCCGCATCTTCTGGCGTGCGGATTTCCTTCTCCCTTCAAATGAGAATGGACTGGACACGTACGTCTTCTCTCTCACTTTCTCTCTCACCCCGTCTTGGTGTATTTGCAATGGGCCCTACGGTGAAACGTGAGGGAGAAAGTGAGAGAGAAAGAGAGTGGGCTATCGTGGTTGAAAAAAGAAAAAAGAGAGTTGGACTGCGCCGACTGTCGCGCGGCTTTTTTTCCATCGCTTCTTCTTCTTCTTCTTCTTTTCCGTATATACTCCTATCTTATTCCCCATGCTGTTTCTTCTCCATCTCATTCCTCGTCTTCGTCCTCCTCACCTGAAGATTTATTTTTTTTTTCTCCTCCGTTACCCGTATATATAACCCTCGGTGAAGACTTATAAGGCGATTCCTCGCGTTCCATTGGCAAAAAATCGACTCAAAAAATAAAATCATAAAAAAGAAGGAATAAATAAATGGAGAAAAAATAAACAAAGAAATTGAAATAAAAAATGTACACTGAGAGACATTGAGTGCTGCGTGGAAAGGAAAAAAACCCAGGGAGAAAAATCGAGTTTGCTTTCATTCTTCAGTCCCATTTCTCTTTGTCGAAGTTTCAATGAGTCTGTCATCATTTTTGTTTTTTTTTTTACCTCACGACTTTTGATTTCTCGGTGCATCAATTTTTTTTTTCTTTCACTAGATGAACTGAATGATAACGAAGATGGGTCGTTGCGCGCGCGCGCGGCCAAAAGGTTGCGCACGGTTTTAATATTATTATATATAAATGTTTTGTGCAATGCTCCTGCGAATCACGATTCTCACTGGGTATATATGAGAAGAGCGTGCCCGGATGTTTGGGCGCGCAGGCGCACTGGAGAACCGTGCGGGGTGATAAATGTGCCCGTCAGGACCACTCGCAGTGGAGAGACGGCCAGTCCAACTGCGCCAGTGTCCAAAAAGAAAAAAAAATAAGAACGGAAAGAAAAAAAAAAAAAAAAATTGGTGGAACAAAAGAAAAATAAAACTGAATATATATGTATTTTTGTTTGTTTTTATCTTTGAGGTCTAGGCCTCTCATTCTTCCCTCCGCTGTTATCTCAATCTGGAAATGGGATACGCGGCGCGAATCTTCCGCCCGCGTGCGCGCGCGCACACACCATCTTCCGCACAGGGAATTCTAATGTCCCGGACGTTGGTGTGTCTGTGTATGATATATTCCTCATGGTGGGAATAGAGGAGAAAGTCCACACGTACATACAACAGAATAGCGGTAGATCAAGATGAGAAAGAAAAATGAATAGATTGGAGGAGTAGAAAAAAGGAGAGAGAAGAAAACAAGATTTTGGGGTAAGAAATCATTGTGTTTGTAGTTGTCAGGATATTTTGGTATACGGGACGAGAATACTAACGACACTGTCGCTTCAGTTTGGTCAACCAAACCAAATTTCACATTTAAATATCAAGGGTAACCCGAAAGGGACCAAAACCACTATCATTTATATATTTACTTATGTGGATATTTTTATTTTATTATGCTTCATCCTTTGCCTGCTAATCCAAGGACGAATGCATATTTATTAACATTTCCGGGATTGAATGAAATGAATAGAGGTGGGGGAAGTGAAAAAGAAGAAAAAAAGGAGAAACAAAATTATTCTCATCACGATTTCAAGCGGTCAGTGAAGAGGGTCATTGTCTTTTTCTTTCCATTCTTCACAAACCATCTAACATACGTATACATATTTTTCTTTATCTCTCCTGAGAAACGAGTTAAGTGAAGGAGAGTAAGATCGGAAGAAATGTTTGTGTGTGAGCGAGAGAGGTAGAGATAAATTGAGAGCGAGAACAACTGGAAGTTGGAGATATATCGGCAATGGAAATCGATCTCATGCGATCGCATTACGACAAGTCGGTACTGCTGATGTTACTTCTCAACTATCATGCTTCAATGCCCTCATCTTCCCGTCATTATTTCTTCTCTCGCCTGAATGTACTTCTCATCGCATAACACCTTCGGGCAACCATCTATACATGAAAATACATACACATATACAAGTTTGGGATGGGCGTGACAAACATTTGGACTTTGTACGCCCTTCGATTCACATTTCAAACTCGTTAGTTGTTACGACCACCCACGAATACATCGAACTCTCATCATTATTATCCTATATATAAATATATACGGTGGTGGAGAATAATTGGCGGAAGATTTCCGGTTGTTTTCATTTCACCATTACTTTTATGCTCCTTAAAATATATATATGAATGTATACCGTTCAACGCAGCCTCCCAGTTTAGGTTCACCCACCCGGTTTATATCGACGATTGGAACCTATGTGGAAAATATTTGGAAAACATTTGCATAGGGTACACGATAAAGCGAAAAAATGGCTTATATATATTTATACATATATATATATATATATATATATATACATACATATATATAAATTCCATTGGGCTCCCCCACGAATACCCAAGGCATTATGTATTACATCCTCGCCGCAACGGGAGGCCACGAGACGGTGGTCGCCGTCGCCCGTGTTGTATTTAAGCGAAGACGTGAGCTACCGCTTGATTCCTACGTTCAGATAACTCAATCTGAAATTCGCCGGTATAGGTTTTCATATATACAATACATACATTTATACATACACATTATGTTTATGTATAAACAGTTGAGGTAAAGTGTAGGAAGATTCCAAAATGCATAAGGGAAACGAGGAGGAAGAAAATCAGGCGCACGAGTCCATTCTTGTTCTCTTTCTCTGCTGTATGTATACACAATTGCTTTTATCATTGATCCTTTTTCTCTCTTTTCCTCTTCTTTAATCTTCATCGTTTCCTCTTTCTCTTTTTTCCATTCTCCCCCATCCTCCCTCTCGCCATTCCACTGTCTTTCGCATACTCCTGTGTCTATGTCCCTGTTCTCCCTTCTTTCACCTCTGGTATATCCTTCCGAGAAGTTCCACCGTGACCCCAAGGGACACACGGTAGCCGTTTGCTCGCTTGCTCGCGCGATTCATGATGGAGTATGCGCGTGACCGCACGCGTGCACTCGCGCGCTATACGGCGATTGTAATAGATTCATCGATCAGTTCACCAACGAGGATATAATTCTCAAGCAGAAAATAAACAAAGTAAACATAATTAACAATAGAACGTGGAAAAATTTTAATTATGAGATCCATGGTGTTGTGAATGGCTGTGATGATTCGGTGTCGATGCTCCGCGAAAAGATTTGTACACATGTAACCGTATAAGTGATGGTGCGTGTTGGTGGTATGAGATCGTGAGTTAATTCTCCGAGCGACACGTCTGTGAGTGCGGGAATAAGTAAAAGGAATTGAAATAAAAGGCAAAAAAAGTATTGCGACATTGGTATTAATTACGGCGTGCGTCCGGTTTGTCGCCATTGGGCCACCTCTAAGTTCTCTCCTCTCTCTGTTCATCGCCCTCGCTCCTTTCTCCCTTGTTTTGCATAATACCAGTATGTACATTTTATACAGGGTGGCGAAAGCACGAGTGGAAAAACAAACTGATGAAAGAGAATGAATAAAAAAAAAGAGAATAGTAATTCCCTCCCGCGCACCTCCTTGTGTATCTTCCTCAGTCTTCCTCCGTCTTCCACTCCTTGACTCGTTCGCTGATTATTTAGGCAGCGAATGTTTAATCGAAGCATTGTATCGGCAGTCCTCACTGCATCCCTCTTATACCTTCTACATTCACCATCCCACCCCTCCCTCTCGCAGTTTGCCTCCTCGGATGTGTGTTTGTCGCGAAAGATGCCTCTATACTTCTTTCTCTGTTTCACTCGTCTCTCGCGCCACCGCCGCCCTCGTCGTCTCCTTTATATTTATTCGTTTATTTGCTGGTGGCTGATACCTCATTACCGCGACAGATCCATTGATAAGCGTACCGTTCTCGGAAACACACAATGCGCCCCTCCCTCCGCACACAACGCTATATAGTCTCAGAGTTAAGGAGAGAGATGCGAGCGAGAGGGAGACAGAGATACATGTGTATATACAGAGAAGACGCTCTTTCGCTCTTCCGTCTCTTACTCCTCCTACAAGTATGTACATATACCATCTACCCTTCACTCTCTTGTCTTTCGTTACCGTTCGTTCCTTTTCTTTCTCCCTCTCTCTCTCTCTCTCTCTTTCGAATATTTCCATTTTTTTTCAAATTGTTTTGAGATCGAGGAAACATATATTTTGATGAAATCAAAAAGTCCATAACATTGATATATATCGCAAAATTTATATTACAGGTTGAGAAGTGGTTTTATAATTTATTATTCTTCCAATGCATGAAAAAATTGATGTACAGAGTATTTAGTGTGTGACAGTTTGTGAATTATCTATTTGCATTTATTTTACAATTCGAGAGTTATTTATTTATTTTTCCATACCGTTTGTTTTTCTCCAGTGGGTAATTCCTTTTGCCTCGTTTCACCGACCGCAAGGATCCATATATTTGCGCAAAGTGAAAGGGCCGCAGGGTTTCACACCCGCCCGTCTTCGCAAATGTGTATGTGTGTGTGTGTGTGTGTATGTGTGTGAGTGTACGGGTATATATACATGCTAGAGAGGGAAAGAGAAAAAGGTGTAGCACACACCGTGTACACATATACATACATAAACACGCTAATCGAGATTTATATTCCAATTAGGAAATCGCACGTTGGACATTCATGCGCGCTGGCCATTCCGCGGAGGCATCAGCCATGGGAACGTTCCTGTTGCTTCGTACAATTTTTGTCTTCATCCATATCATTTCTCCTTAAATGAAAAAAAAAAAAAAAAAAAAAAAACGTCGGGAAAAATGAATGAAAATAATTGATATTATATTAATATTTCTTAATATTTCTTTTCGCTTTCTTTATTTCTCATTGAATCGAGAATGACTCGAGTATGGAGGATATATGTTGAAAGACTTTTGCAGATAATCCTTTTAGCGTGGGCTAAGTGTCTCTTTTATATATACCGGCGCGCAAGTGAGTGTAAGACTGAGAAAGTAATGGAGAAAGAGCGAAGAGAAAGGTGGAGAGAAAAACGATCGTATAGTGAATTTAATTAGCATCCCTGTACCTAGACACGCCTACTCTCCTTCGTATCTCATTTTTCCCTACATAATCTCACAGAGACTGTAGTTCAACGCGTGCAGAGAACGACAGAGGAGTGCGGTGACCAATGGGGAGAGAAAGGATGAGCAAAAGCGCCAGCAAAAAGATAAATAAATAAATGAATAAATAAAACGACATTACATTCGCGTAGTCACTCCTGAATTGACCGAGCAAGAGAGCATCGTCGTGTGTTGTTACTTAGCCGGCTCAATCCAAAGAGAGAAACTCAACATCTATATGGGCAATAATACTACGACAGAATAAGGGAGGGAAGAAAGAGGAATAAAAAAATGGGAGAAAAAGAGAGATACGAATTGACGGGACGCTCGGGAGTTCCTGAACAGAACTAATTAAATAAATCCGGGAGCAAACTCTTTCCCTCACTCCTCCTCACGGCCTGTCTCTCTTTCATTATTCTTTGTAGTGCATGGGCGCAATATCTCGATCTGCGCGACTCTCGATGCTGCTTGAAGGTGGTACTTGAGGTCGTCGTTCATGTGGGGGCGTCTGGGTTCGAATGAAAGGTCAGCAGCCTGCTGGCGCTCGACATCTCTCTGCCACCCTTTATTTATTTATTATTATTTTTTTTTTTCTTTTTCATTCAATTATGCATTTATATTTTTATTCCATTATTTCACTATGCATTTGTGGCATAGTGAAATTTTTGGGATAATTGAATTCCCCTATAGCTGTCGATATCATAAATATAGTGACTAAAGGTTGAATATAGTGCTGAGAGTTTTCTTGATGATGAGAATGATGTCACACGTTCGCTATCACATCAGCTAGAATTTAACCCACATGCAATTGTACACCATAGTTCAGTTTTATTATCAAAACATGAGCATCTAAATTACCCTTTTCCCCATTCTTTTATACCCTTCTGTCAGATTAGTAACAAAATCAAGGTTGTGCAAGTTCAAGGGTGACGCGTGTCACATAATAGCCATTGTTGACGAATAAACTGCGCAATATTTTCTTATTCATATGCAAAGGGGAGTGCGCGTGGTGCGACCCTGTATACACACTTATATAAAAAATATATATAGGCATACAGACACACACACACACACACTGCACGTAGTCGAGCATACATAATTAATATTTAAACAAGAAGAGGGACATTTGCGAGTGTCTTCAACTCATAACCCAACCATACATATATTTATGCATATATATACAGTTAACTGCGCGCGAGAAGGTTACAGAGTAGGTACTTGGTAGGAGGAGATGAAGGATTGAATAGTGATGCTAGTGAGACAAAGGAGATGCTTTAAAAGCCGTTTATACATACGTTGCGCAATAATAATGGTGCAAAAATTGCGGGGGATTATCATCCAGAAATTTCTCGCAACATTTATCGCCAGCATTATTGTACACATGTATATGTATATATTATAGATATATATATATATATATAAACGAGTGCCCGAGGGCCCAGATGTTCTAGAATTTCTTAGCTCACTATGTTCTCTATCTCTGTCTTTGAGAACTTGAAACGCGCCCGAGACAATGGACCGCTGGTTTATTAATTGGCACCGGGGGCATTCTAGACGAGAGGGCGAAATATACGAGTAAAAAAATGAGCCTATGGCGGAGAGGGCGGAGGTATTAGGTAGAGAGATGAAAAAACGCGGGAATAAATGGGCCCGGGCCCCGAAAACTTGCTGTGAATCCGGAAGGCTATATATGCGGATACAACAGAGAGAAGAAAGAAGAGGAAAGGAAAAAACAATATATGAGAGAGAAGTGAGTGAGTCTGGGAAGGAAAGAGTAGAAGAGGGCGGTATTGTGGATTGGTAGAGATGTAGAGAGCGAGTGAGAGACTAACTCACAGTCAGTTCCACCGAAATACATGCTTGGTCGCTGATGTATAACGTTTTTGGGGGTCTCAAAACGAAAAGATGGCTTCCACGCCCAAGAACGACCTCGAAATATCCTTTACTCTCTACCTCTATCCATCTATATATGTATGCCTTATTCTTTTATTTTTTTGGCTTTATTCGTTTTGGAGGAGTGTTTTGAAGTACCATGAGAAAGAATCGTTGCAATAGTTCACGAAGCCAAAAAAGAAAAAGGAAGAATGAAGAGGTAAAAAATATCATATTTTCTAGTTCTTTATCCCTTCATATAGAATAAACTATAGTGAATCGATATACAGACTATGATTTTTATTTATTGAATGAACTTTGTTATGAACCCCAATTTGGGCTTTCCATGCAATTTTTCGCCAAATTAATATTTATTAACAAAATAAAAATTTATATTGTTGCATTGATTAGTATGCCTGGTAATTTAATGGCTCCCTTCTCATCCACCTACAGAATATAATTCTCTCCGATAAAATAACTACAAAACAATTTTTTCTTTTTTTTTTCCTCTCTTCCTTCATCTCTGATGGGTGGGAAATAAAGTTTTATACGTAGAGTATATATATGAAATGTTGGAGGAATACATGGATAAAATGATCGTTGTCTCTTCTCGGTGTCCCTGAAGATTAGAAGAATAAGAGAACCTCGTTAACGAGCGGGCAATACGACCCGGCCGCTCGAATTAACGCTGGCGAAAAAAAGGCCTCGGGCAACACCTTTTCTCTTACGTCACACATTTTGTGGCCATTTGAAACGCGTATATAAACGATCCAACTCATATAAATGCTTGGAATAGGTTTTAATACTATAACAAGAGAGCAAAAAAGTAGAAGGACTTACTAAGTATATTTATATGCATGCATACATACATATATATATATATATATATATATCATGACAGGGTGAAGACAATAATTTCAACGATTACCAACTCACTAATATGGTGCTGCGATTCCAATTCTCCACCACTCATCAGGGATTATCCATGTATGTTTGAAACTATCTTTCTGAAATTTATGTCTGTGAAGTGGCCTTCAAAAAATTCGAGGGATGTGTGTACCAGGTTCAAAAAACCTATAGACAATTTGAATGGTGGAAAAAAAAATAATATAATATACATATGTATAAAACAGTGAGAAAGAATAAAAATGAATTGAGGCGAAACTGCTAACGTGGTATATAGCCTTGAAGATTGACTAATCTACGACTTTATGTCCATCCCAAAAATCAACATTTTACATGTTACCTTATCTACTAGCTCAACGATAAACTGCGCATCAAAATACAATTATCCAAGTCATTTGAATAGTTAGTGCCCAATTCCAAAAACAAAAAAGAAGAGAAGTAAAGAGTTAAGAATTGAGAAGTGGAAAAAAAAAAAAAAAACATTTGAATTGTATGTATGCTGTAGATTCACCTTACACATTTGGTATGTTCAAGTTTCTCTCAACGACACAAGTGGGCGCTGTCTCTTTTTTTTTTTTCTTGTTTTCTCAGTGCTTTGGATTAGCCATTATATTCCCTAACGTTTGTTCATCTCACTGAAGAGCTGCTGCACCGGGTCTTCAACCATGTAATTATCTCTCTCGTCTCCTCCTCTTTCTCCTCCTTATTCGAGTCCTTGAAGTCTCAAGACTTTACCATAGTCATGATGCAGCAGTGTGTTTGCCAACTGTAGCAGGATCCAAATACAACTTGGACATCATATCTCAACCAAGACCAATCGACGAATAAATATTTGTCCCTTCAATATTATTCAATTGTATATGTATAGCACGAAGAAATAATGATTCAGGCCCAAATTAGTTGACACACAATGCCATTTTGACACAAAAAATAATAATATGTCCCGAAGATAAAAAAAATAGGAGAAAGAAAAAATTGAAATTGAAATAGAACAGCCAGGAAGGGAAAGTCCATAGATCTTGTGACGGCTGAAGAGTGAAAAAGGAAGGATGTAGAAAGGTCTAATTGTATGAGTGCAGAGCACCCATTACGGGGGCCGAAATTACAGGGCCCAATGCTTCCATCATCCTTATATACATTCTTTCCTCCATATATTTTCCCCTTTCCTCTTCTAGCATCTACAAATTTTTCATATGCGGCCACTGCCTTGTCCACACTATTGAGCTACTGATGGTGGGAATTGATGTTTTGCTTGGCGTACAATGCTTGATGTCTTTGTTTGAAACACATATCCCGTGCTTCGTTTCGTTAGAAATATTTAGCATGCGTCTGATTTTATCATGGAAATAGATATATATATATATATATATATATTAACAAATAGGAAGAGACTGAGCTGTAAGAGGCCCCCTTGATGCCTATTAGCCCAGATCCCAGCCCAACGCACCCATTGGGACCAATTTGGTCGTTGTCGAGAGCGTTGGCATCAAAGCGAAACGAAATTGCCACCACTGTCGTAAATCACCGCAAAATGTTCACGTCGCGACGCTTATAGACCTCTGTGGTGGCTCAGTCACATAAAATTTATTCGCGTGTGTTTTTTGAGGCCTGGTATTTATGTATACAATCTTATAGTACATATAGTACCAAGGACGCGATTGGTATAAATGGTTATAGTGTGTATGGACTCGAGGGAGTCTCCCGACAAATCACCGATATCGCGTGAACACGCAAAGTCCCAGTATTTTTATTTATTCATTTTTTTCTTCCTATTTTTATGTATTCGTACATATACACATTTGATTGTCAATAAAAATTTTAGCTCAACTGAAATTCTTCTTAGGCTCGTACACACTTAACAGTTTTATTTGTCTGTTTTCTGTTAACGCTAATTACTAATTCAAATATCTTAATTTGAGAGAAATTTGATAATAAATTTTTTTATGTTTAAACAAGACCATAATTTTTTCTAAGTGTACGAATAACTCTTTTACTATACGTTTTTAATGGACTTTTATTGAAGTAAATTTATATATACCTATACAGATTCTATTTCCATAGAACGAATTGTGATACTACAAGTAAATATCGTCGTGAGGAAGCCCATTTTTCAGATAATTTTCGAACTTTTGTTTAAGGTAACAGGAGAGTTGCGAAAATCGTATGAAAAATCATCCATCCGGTGATAGAACTACCTCAAAATTGGTATCATGTTATCAATTATCTGTCACATTCACTCTCGGAGTTAAAAATTTATATACAGTAAGAGCGTTCACGCAAGTGTGAACTCGGAATTTTTGGTGCTATATATGTTTTCCTCTCTACCTCCTGCGTATTGGAGCATTCTCGATCTGTCATCGAGTGGGCCTTAGGGCCGTGCCAGCACACCAGGACTATTAATCAGACGCTCTCGGGGTTCCGCAGTGCGCGCGGGCGGTCGTTGGTCCCTTTAAACAGATTTAAAGGATGACACCGACAAAGAAATACATTTTTTTTTCTTTCCACTACTACGGGAATAGAATCACACCGCGATTTACCTAATATGCTGATAGCCATATCCACCATTCTTCTTTCAAATATTCCTTTTACACTATTATGTCGAAAAAAACTGCGCGTGACGCCGCATGTGAAGACATAATTCGCCTCTTTTCTATATCATTATATATTAATACGCTCAAAATGATTTTAATCTTGATCAAGATTGGGGTCTCACTGCGGCGGCGGCGGTGGCGGCGCGCGGGGCCTTGTCGATGTTGTTTTATGACCAAAACGCGCGGCGTTGATGTCTCGAAGAGCGAATATATTTCGTGGAATATTTTAAAGACATATTCATCGCGCCTTCCACCTCGCATATATACCTACGCATACGCGCGCGCACACACACACACACATTTAAAAATTCATCGGACGATCCTAATCATGGGGAAGATAAAAAAAAATAATTTGAGTATGGCTATTGAGAATAAATGGAATAAAAATTATTTTGGGGTTGTATCACACGGCGTGGTGGGTATCTGTTAGTGTGTGTGCTGACTTATTTTTTCTCTCCTCAAAATTAGCCACTCATTAAACTCGAGATTATAATTTTTTACTTGTTTTCCCGTATAGATAGATATAATATAAAGGAAAGAATGGAGGAAAGAACGGGAGGGTGAAGGAGGGAGTGCGAGAGAGAGAGAGAGTGTGTGGGAGAGAGGGAGAAGTAGAGTGTGATGGTTTTGTGGCAAAACTTCTTCGCCGGATCTCAGTCTCGCTAAAAAGGCGTCATTAAGCTGCGGACAATTTTGTAGCCCATTATAATTTTCCTCCCTCTGTCTCTCGCTCGATCCCCATGACAACCAACTTTATAATAATAACAATTATTATCATCGCAGACGCAATTTCGTATAAAAACGTATTCTTCCATCTACTCTTATCTTTTGTAGGAAAATTTTTATTGGTTCTCGGGATTTTTTTTTTTTTTTCTTCTCATCGTCACATTATTTTTAAATAAAGTTCTTGTAACACACATTTAACAGAATTAGTCTTCGTGACCGTTGGCCGTGTATGTCGCGCAACCTACTCGTCGAATTTCGATCTTCAGTCAATTAATTCTCATGAAAGAATGGTGAGTAATTAGGTATTGATAGAGAAATTTCTGGTACAGTAACTCTTTTCCATTTTTTTTTCTTCAATAATTTCTCTAGTATTTTCTAATGTTTATAATCTGACGAAATAACATTAATATGTATCATTATTATTACTATCACTATTTTTTTCAACGTTCGAATGAATACGATAGTGTATAATGAATATATACCACGATTGCAAATGACAATTTATAACGTTACTTTATATATAAATTTCAAACCTCTCTGTATATATACCTACGTGGCTGATCAAGTTGGCGTGAAGCTGAACGATAAGGTGAATGTCTCCCAAGAAAGTTCGGAATAACGGAATGAATGTTGTTATCTAGAATACTGTCGAAGTGTTTTGCGCGGTGTTGAAACGAAAAGAGGAAACGCGTCGTCCCGAAGGTCGTACGATTATTTCTCATCCAACTCTTTAATATATATATATATACTTTCAAATATCTTTTCCGTGTGTCGTTCGGTCCCATTAAAAGCATCCACCACGCCAAAGATTGTCTCTCGCTTCATCTTCCCACCTTGAAGACATTTTGTAGAGAGAGAGAGAGAGAGAGGGAGAAAAAGAGAGCGCCCGCAACTGCGAGTGAGAGTGCACGAGTGCGCGCACTCGCACGGGGTAAAACTGTCGCCGACGGGTGCGCACTCTTCACACACGTAGGATGCGCTTTCGCATGGAGAATCTTTTGCCTCGTATCTCCGGCGCAATTGGTCGCGCGAGTGCGTGAAACCGGTCGTGTCGTGTGACGCCGGTGAGTCAATTAGGTAAGCCGCCGCCATGAGAAGTCGAAGTGAAGAGAACGAAAAAAAAAAAAAAAAAAAAAAAATGCAGAATAAGACAAGAATTAAAAAGCGAAACAAAAATAAAATGCACACGAATATAGAGAGATGAAACGGAGAAAGAGGGTGGGAGTGAAGGTGTAGAAAATATCGCTCGCCAAGATCGCTTTTTCAAAACGCACGAGCACACACAAACACAGATTTAAACATACCCAATGTCATCATGAGATAAAGCAAATGACGACGTTTGTGTAAATATATTTACTATCAATATCCCATGATACTTCAGTTGGATTAATTTTAATAATGTTTTTTTTTTTTTTTTCGCTTGGAAGTACTCGTTGCCACTGGATTTTCACTGAACTTGCGAGGAAATGGAACTATTAGGGATAAGCCAGTGCAGTTGATATGTATAAATAAATGTATATACTGGGTGTGTGCATATACATATATATATATGCTTCAGAATCCTTGGGAGAGATATTCCCTCGTAGGTCCGAGACATCGCGTGTGCATCGACTCATTAATCTCCCAAGGTACCTAATTGCAACTATATCCTTGCAAGGGAGAAAGAGAGAAAATGATATGAGTCGTTACTTCTTCTTCTTCTTCTTCTTCCTTACAAAACTCAATATACATATATATGTAAATGTGTATAGGTATACATTTACCCTCTATATACGTCCTTTTTCCTCATCCTCTTCATTAATTTTTCGCTTCGTTTTGCTCGTCTATATTTATTTATATACCATACTTGACCACACCCTTCTCATCTTTTTTTTTTTTCCTTCAAATTTTCGATTAAGGCAGTTCTATCATGAAAGATTGGAGATAAATTTTAATTCTGATTTTATATTCTTTAACAGTGACGAAACAAAATTGGTCGACTTAGATAATTTCGCGTTGAATTTCGTTTCGTTTTTCATACAAGTACTGAGTAGTATTTTGTTTGTTCATTATTGTTCCATTCTGAAATTTAATTTCATTATAAAGATGAGAAAAATATATATTTATAGAGGGAGTGGAAACGGGGGGAATGAGTGCATGAAAGATGAGGGGCAGAGGGGGGCCGCTAATCTGGCATCGAAGCCTCAGGGCCCACTTCATACCCTCGTCTTCAGCTTCCGTGCGCTATTCGCCACCTCCTTTGAGCATACGGAACCGAACGAGTGAAAGAGAGAGTGCATATAACGTATATGTATATATATATATAAATATATATATAGAGGTATCCTCCCGTTTTCGCTCGATGCGCCGTTTAAGCTTTGATCGATCAATCTGTATTGAGGATTAATCGATCTGTCCATCGTAATGTGAAATTTATAACTCTACTGACTACGTACAGTCACGAGCAAAAATCACGTCATTTTTTTTCCTATCCATTTATTTATTTTTATCATTTATTTATCATTTTATTTTTATTATCTAAAATGAGTCACGATACCGTCCTTTATTATATACATGAATATCTTTTTTATACACACACACACCATCTTCTTTTCGCATTTATTCTCTCAATTTTTTCGTTCCTCACTAAAAGCTTATCCGTTCCTTAATTAATACGGCAATTCCTAAAAGAAGACTTTGGCTGTTTGATTATAATGATTCTTCGCTCGCTGTCTCAAAAATTCCGACCAGATAAGTTTTCATTATCTTATTATTATATTTATTTTTGTATCATCGCCAAATAAAAAGAAACAAAAAATCTTGCAACTTTGTTTTATTTATTTATTTGATAAAATTCTACAACGGCTTGTGCATCTCGAAGTCGCAACTAATTGCTGCGCTCAACTGATGTATATAATAGTCGTTACGCATTTTGTAACAAACTATATACAACCGTACAAGTAAATAAATACATGCATGAACACATATGTAACTATAAGTAAGCATACGGGACAGTGTGCGGATTTCACGATAGTGTTAAAAGAAAACGATGCGGCGTTATAATGTACTTGAACGCGCAAGAGTAAGATCGAGCGCGCGCGCGCGCCAAGTCATTTATATATATGTATAGTTGCGTGGTAGAACTAGATCGCCAAGTGGCCGGTACTAATGTACGCCTGCTTGCCCTCACAATTTGTACGTTGCGAACAAGTGTTTATCTCGTGAGCGACGATGCGAGAAAAAGGGGTGAGCGAGAAGAGAGGACCAACACTAACAGAGTTGGAGAGAGGGAGAGAGAGAGAGTGAGTAAGTTTAATGTACGTATATAGAGAAGTTGTTGTGTGTTAAACTTGGCGAGTTAAAGAGCTATATGGCAGTATTCAACTCTTGTAGACGATACATTATATGTTCATATATGTGTATGAGTATAACCATGTGAGAGAAATGTTAGATATCATGTAGCTTATAATTTGTTAGTCAGTATTAATTATGGGCTGATATACATTAATCGATCGATTTATTGAGCTCGACAAGAAAAACAACATCAATGAAATGAATATTTATTTTTGCCCAGGTTTTGCTTTCTCTCTCCATTATGAATCATCTTGAGATGTTCTCTTTTCTCCACACGCTGGAAATGACTTTGTATATTCTATAAAAATTCATTATTTTCATTATCAACAAAATTTCTATTTTTTATTATAATTCTTTCATCACGTATTTTATTTTTCTGCTATGTTGAAATAAATTGAAACGTTCGCATGCGGAAAACGAAGTGAGCAACTTTTCTCCTAACTCGGTGTATATACTGGGATGCATTTGCAACCCGTATAAACATGTACATTATATGTATACCTATATAAATGTATGCGTGTAAAATGCCGTGACAAATAATCGCACACGGCTGCGGGCGAGCGCGCGCGGGAATTTGCATTCTCAACGCGACGCCCCGTGCTCATACCTTTCGCTAAAGTAAACGGGCTTCTAACTGAGAGATACGTCTCTCTAGTTGTAGATTGTTGGCATGGTATATATACAGTAAATGTAGGAGCAGGATGTCAGACAGAGACGTAGATAAAAAGGAACGCGTATGTTCTCGTTGTCACTATTCAAGGAGAGGAGTTTCCATATGGTCGTCCGTTTCCTGGAAACCTTTTCCGGGCACGCAAGAACGTGCAGATGAAGAGGAATCGTCTCAGTACACTGTGTTGACACGTAGGAAATACCTTTTTCGTTTATCTGGTTTGAAAAGAAAAATAGACGCGCGTTAACTTTAAGACCGAAGGAAAAAAAAAAAAACGGAGAGAAAAAAAAAACAAATAAAATCAAGAATTTTTATTGTATATTTTTCTTCAAATATTTTTATGTGATAAAAATCAAAGAATGTGCGGTTAAGTGTTATGAACTCGAAATGTAATATACGTGTATCCGTACGGATGTGAAGGGCATATAAATGCACTTAACCCAGAGGGAAAAAGATAGAGACAGGGAGAGAATGAGAGAAATCCACAGAACACCATAAAACCCGCCCTTTTTTATTCATTGGAAATTGTGTTGCGCGTGCGTATGCGTGTGGGCGCCTGTAAAGTCATAAAATCTCCAATCTTCGAAGTATTATTATCATTATTTTTCGACTTTTCGTAAGTTCATGATAGTTTTGGGCATCCAAAAACATTTCAAATAAAAATTTTAAACACCCTTCAGTTTTTTCCATCAACAAAAAAGAAATTGGAAGAAAATTTGATAATTTGTAATTGAAATTTTTATGACTTAAAGTTCTCAATTTAATTATCAGTACAAGACTTCACGGATGATTATGAATTATAATGTGCCTGAAAATCAGAGCAATTGTCAATAAATTGTAGGGTTTAGTTCGGCATAAATTGATTCATTCAAATTTTTTCATATATTAAGTTATGAATCGGACGAAAATTAAAAAATAGTATTAATGAAATAATTGTCCCACACGAGGTTATTTCCTTCTTTTTTTCGGAGGAAATAAATAAAGTGTGTATAAATACTCAGGATAGTCGAGGAATCCTGAATAAACGCGTTTGCGTTTTTATGTATTTACATATATATTCCTTCTTTAACTCAGCATGCGGCAAAAGATGCGACAATTCCTACCGACTATCGTTTCACTCATTCCCAATGTCTTTTACGTCTATACGTGTATACATTCAATATAAATGTGTGTGTGTGTGTGTGTGTGTATTCACGTGAGGTTTGCATCGAGATGGTCCTGTCAAATATTTGGGCTTTTAGAGCGTGTTTGAAGAGGCCTACAGCAGGCAATCGGCAAACAAAAGGAAGAAGTTGTTGGGCGAGAAGAAAGAACGACGGCGCGGCGTATTGAGTAGAGAAAAGGTGATCGCGCGCGGTCGGTTTTATTTGGCTCCTCCACTCAGAGTAACACGAAACGTCTCGGGACCTCCCTAGCACTCACATGCTTTGCTCACTCTATACTATACTATATATATATATATATCTTTTTACGTTACCTCTTTGCTCCTAGTTAAATTCCCAGAGGGGGGGTTGGAAAAAGATCTGGCCACTTTTATCAAGCAATAAAAACGGAAAACAGCGGGAAAAAAATTCAAAGATATTTATCTTCAGGAAATTGTTTCGAGTTTTCTGCCGATTATAAATTTTCCAGTTTCTCCATCAGTCGCGTCTGAATTGATGGCTCACTTGGGAATATAACGAGAGAGTATGTACAGAACCAAATTCAGTGCGAAAGTAAGAAAACACGTTTATTCACATTATCCATTTTTGTTTAATTGCGTCCACGTTTTTTTTTTTGTCTTCATCATTTCTTTGCTCGTTTCGTTATTATTTCTATCATCATTATAGTCCATGAGGTTCCCTCGATAATTCTCATGGTTATAATTCAATTCAATATGCGAAATGGAAACTTTAGTGTCTATAGAAATTATACTCTGGAGAAATGTTGTTGGTCGCACAGATATATTTAGACATATTCCGCAAGTCAAAATAGACAGACATTGTGAGAGTTATCGGAGAAACCTTGAGGTGAATGCCGACCTTCCAACTAGCATGTGGACTATTATCATCGCCCTCAGCGATCGCTTCCACTACTTCTATCATCGATACTCTTTTTTTTTTTTTTTTTTTTTTTTTCACCATAAAATGAAAAAATCAAATCAAGAAAAAAAAATTTATTTTAATTTCTCTCATATATCCGAAGACGCGTTTCTACCAACATTACATTTTTATTTTATATATTTCTTTTTATATCGTTTCTTTACCGGTCGCCGCAGCTTCCATCATTCCACGTGTTGGCTTTGAGCCACGCCTCTCTCCTCTTGCCCCTCTTCATCCCTCCCATCCTCCCACCTCACCTTCCATTTTGCCCTGTCGATCCTATCGTCGTCCACCGTTTGGCGAACCCCGCGCGTATATATACCCACCCCTCGTTTAATTATCTCTCTGCTGATTGGTAGCGCAAGAATTTAACGTCAGGTAATTTTGATCCCTCTTCCATATATAAACTCATATGCACACACACACACACACACACATATTCCTTTGCCACTTTCCCGATCATTTCATCTCTTTTCCTCTTCTGCTATCTATCTCCCTCTTACTGTGTTTCTCTTCCTCAACATTCTCATTGCCCTCTTTTTATATTATACAAGCCTCCACTTGAATTCCCCTTTCGTAATCTCAACTCTCTGGGTTCGTAATATTATGTTAACGTTTGAGTTTACTCGATGCAGCTTTTACTATCTATCTCCCTCACTCCACTATCTCCCTCTCGCTCTTACTTCTACAACAGAGTTCATCGATTGCGGCAATCGCCTTCACTGATGCGATTTTCCTGCCAACAGCTTACACTTCAAGCGAATATAAAACACCATATCTCGATTCGCTTCGTTCGATTAATTTTTTTCTCTATACCTCGATTAAAAAGGTCAGCACGTAATAATCGTGAATCTTCAATTTTTTAATGATTGAAACAAAAAAAAACATTATTCACATTTTTTTCGTCATTTCATTTATTTTTATTAGCCTCTTTATTTTATTTGTTTGAAATGTTTTTTCACTGGTGGAATCGCGGGCCACCATTGCTATGGAATAGGGATTAAATCAGTTTGCAATGAAGGACTTGAAGCCAATCTACTACAATTTACTTTTATTTTTGCGTATTTTAATGTATCATGCGGGGGACAGTTGAAGTATCTATCAATTCTTATTGCCCCCCCATGTACATGTATATAGATATATGTACAGAAAGTGTCGAGTGAATGAGGAGATCTGTGTGGGCCGACGAATTCTCATGCCAATGTCGAAGAGTCTGCGCGCGCGCCCAAAAGGGATCCGCAAGTCACGACAACGTGTGAGAATTTTTTGACGATTGGGTGCGTGCGCTAGTGCGCGTGAGATGAAAAAGCAAGAGATGGAAAGTTCAATATTCTCCAACACGAAAAAAAATTAATGGAATAATGAAAGAGCGAGGGAGGTAGGAGTATATTAATGTAGATGAATTAAAAAAAAAAACGATGAAGATGATTGCCGAACGATTGTTAATACCAATAATTTATGCGAATTGACAATCACGTTGAACGCCATCATTATCAAGACGAATACAAAACAAGTCATGCAGTAAAAATCATTGAGGACGGGCAATTACTATATGTAAAAACATTTGTACACTCGAAACTGAAGAAGGAAAAAGAGAATGAAGAGCTGATTTGAAAAATTGTGAATAAATACAATAAATCTGTAACTGAGAAATGAAATACAGTGAATAACATTACTCAATCAATTCGTTATTATTATATAATTTTTTAATCAGAAAACATGTTTTGCAAAAAATGGAGCAAAGTGAATAAATAAAAAAAATAGAGGGTAACCGATAAATTAGAGATTTTTCTGTTAACGTTGTTGTTTTCTCATTCTATGCACACACACACACACGAATATACATACACCTCACGTTGCTCGAGCAAAATGAAAAGAGACTGCTGAGGCCCCAGGGCAGTACAAAGAAAACGAAGGACGCCAGTAATGATAAAGAGTCAAGAGGGTGTATATATAGACGAAGATGATGGAAGAAAGAAAGGAGAGGAAGTAGCCTCAGCGAGCTCTTACGTTGAGAGAAAAAAAGAGGAAATATGAAAAAAAAAAAAATGAAATTATAAAAAAAGCAAGGATGTGAAAGACAGAGAGCAAAAGCTTATAGATCCAATCAAGTATTGCCGCTCATAATTCTCTGTTGTAATTATCGCAGAGTCTCGGACAAGAGAGAGCTTCGCTTGCCCGCGCGCATGTATCCTCTTATTTTATTGATTAAATTGCTATTACGTTACTTACGCAGAGTGGGATATGTATACATATATAGAAAGTGCACGAGGTTGGATCATCTCCTGTTTCGCCCCCCTCCTCCTATACATATACCCTCTTTTCACAACACTATAACCTCCGCGTGTGCGCATGATAGAAACGATTCACACGCACATAAGAGAAAAAGAGGATGGACGCAACCCATAGGATAAATATGTCAGTCTCCTTATTACTATGTGCCTTTTTCTTTTCCTTCTAATTTCGAGCCATCTCCATGGAGCTCTGAGGGAGAAAAAAAAATTTATGTGTACTTACTGCTCCTTCATATTCATCTAATATCTTAATTCAGTCATTACAATGCATTTTTATTTCGCTGTACTCGCAACCACGATTGAACTTTTACTACGCCAATTGCTTCTTGTCCTGCAAACTTTTGACGTCACGCAATGTATTATTGCAGACGAGCGATGCAAAACACGTAATTCGATATGTCCCACTAACGACGAGATAGAGTCACTTTGCCCAAGACTCTTTATCTTCTTCTTTTTTATTTATATTTTTTTTTTTTTCCATCTTCTCAGTTATTCTGATTCCCTCTTGCCCTATGTCTTTCACTCTCTAGGTTGCTCACCTTCGCCCATTCTCCACATCGTTCTCCCTACTCCTTGTTGACAAAGAGACAAATCGTCGCGGTGACAAGTTGCTCGTAAAAAGTGAACATTGCCAACGCGCGCACGCCACCGAATGAGGCCCCAGTGTGGTGAGAGTAGTAGTAGTTATAGTAGTAGTAGTAGTAGTAGTAGTCGTAGTAGTTGTAGAAGGGAGAGAGAGAACAACTGGGCCCATCGTCATTGGCGACGCACGCAACGGTGGACAATGGTATATGCGGACACGGAGGGAGTATAGAGCGCCCTCAAACTATACTACTACATTTATACTGCGAAGAATGAAATCTTGGCATTGCGGGCGCGCCACGTTCACCACTTGGACATCACTCGACACCTCTCATGACGTATAAGACACGCCATAAGATGAAAGGAAGAAGCGCGCGAAGTGGTGGAATATAACACGGAGGCTGTATGGTTGGCGCACCTGGGGACAGACATGGAGAATTCAATGTTGCCGATTAAGCCACCGGTTGTTCAGGATAACCGAGAACTTACCCGACTATTAATGTCTCGACGACTCTCAAGGCCTTTATACTTTTCACATCTCTCTCCCTCACTCCCCCTGTCTTTCTTTTCCACTCTTTCGCACTCTCTAGATGTTTTTATATTCATGTATATGTATATACGGTTGAGCCATATCTTCAGGCTTTCCGTGCGCTCGTTATATGCCTTGAGGCTGTATTATATCCTTTCCCGCCTCAGGTCTCGTAGGCGGTATCGATTTAATCTCGACAATGAATGAATCTTTGGAGTCATCGAATTTATTTAGACTTTCAATTTTTTTTTCAATTTTATTAAATTTCATCCTTCCTTTTTCTTTTTTTTTTTCACTATTATGGCAATGTGATGGCGCTCTGTATTACCAGCTAAGATTGAGATATCAATTTTAATTGATGAAATAAAAAAGTGAGTATGTTTCGGTTTTTTTTCTTCTGTTTCCTCTCAGTTTATTTTATGGGCTGGAGAGTTTTGCATAAATATGTAAAATAATTGGATAGTTGTATGGGATATATAATGTTGATAGTATGTGAAAAAAAGGTGAAAATGTGCGAGGTAAAACAGGAGTATATAGTGTATGAGTATGTGTACAGAGGATATATATATATATATATATATATATATTTGAAAAAAAAAAAATAGTAGGAAATGAGGAAAAGAAAAATATAGAAGATAAATAAAAAAAATATGGAAGAAAAGTGTAAACAGGGAACGCAACCACCGCGATGTTCTCTTCCCGCGCGATAATGACACGGGGCGTAGCCTAGACCGTAAAGTATCGCCAAAGAATTTACGAGGCTAGGTGGGTAGGTTAGCCTGGGTCAGTGGCTCCGTATTTACCGCCTTCCTATATGTATAATTTTACTACTACTTGAGAACTTATCCTATAGAATGCCACACTATATAAACAATATATATATATATATCTACATATATGTACATATATATGAGAGGAGTATATGTATTATATTTTCCCCTTATTATCCGCCCTTCTCGCTTTTATTCATCCGTACAATTCTTTTTCCTTTTTTGTTTCGCCTCTGTATGGTCGTCTTCAATAACTGCGACTCTCCTCAAGTTGCTCGCTATACTCCTTCGCGTTTTTCCACCAATATTCTGAAATTCGTTCTGCCCATACACAAACAAAAGAAAAAGGAGTAA
Source organism: Zele albiditarsus (assembly GCA_958496275.1). Classification (NCBI taxonomy): domain Eukaryota; kingdom Metazoa; phylum Arthropoda; class Insecta; order Hymenoptera; family Braconidae; genus Zele; species Zele albiditarsus. The sequence goes on from OY292415.1 coordinate 9,565,131, forward strand.
CAGAAACGAAAAAATGAATGACGAAAAATAAGAAAAAGATGAAATTAAAAGAAGGAAATTGGTCGAGTAAATTTGCAATATTAAAATAAATATTTTTAAAATAACGAGGGAATTTTGTCTCATGAAAGATTTTAACCAGCGAATATTGCTCCACATAATAACATCGGACGATGTGAAGAAGCAGCATCAGCAGTTGCGCGAAGTTGGGAGATTAAACGAGACCTTTCATTCTATCCCGCTCTCACTCTTTCTTTCCTGCCGATCGGAGAATTCGCGCGCGCGCGAGCGTGTATATGCACTGCCAATACGTGCGCACATCAGATGCGCGTGCAATGCCGGGGCCCCTGAGAGAGCTAATCAGTCGGACATAATTGATCTCACTTGTGATCTCGAGATTCGAAAGATCGCGGACGGAGAGAGGCTCGAACCAATAATTATTGTTAATACCGGTCCGCGTATCCGCCCTCCACTCTCTCTGTTTTTCTCCCTTCTCATCGACTCTCTCTCTAGGTACACATACTCTTGGTGCTAAAGTTTAAGTTTGTGTATGTATAATATATGTATATAGACGTACATGTGTGTATGTGTGTATAGTGGGGAAAAAAAAAAAAAAAAAAAAATTCGTTTCATGAGCCCTCACCTTCTCTCATCCTCATCCGCGTCCCCGAAACTTTTATTTATATTAATTTCTCTGGTACCCCGTTTTTTTCTTCAAATTTTACTTTTATTTTTTATTATCCTGGTTGGTTATTCGACGGTACCAAACCGTGGTTGGGGGGGAGTATAGAAAGTATGAAATAATAATGATAATAATGAGGCATTTTGCGCGTAATAATATGTTGGAAGCACCTTCTTCTCAAGTCTCTCCTCCTCTCTTCCTTTTTTCCTTGTACTCCTTCTATCACTTTCATTCTGTCTCTGCCTCTTCCTTTTTCGTGGGTTCGCACTGGAAGCCTCGTATACCGACCGAGTTAATAATGTTTCGCACAACTTCACATAGAAATATTCGACTTCGTTCACTCCTTCACTTTTTTCCCCAACTTTTTCATTCCATTTCAATTTATTTCATCTCTTCCCCTATATATATATATATATATGTATAGAGCAATAAATTTTTTGTGATCTTGTGCGGTATTGGATAAAAATGAATCCTAAAGTATATACAGAGAAAAAATTCGATGACTGATTTTATAGTTGATCTCCATCAGCATATTAAAGTCTCTCGAATTTATTTCAAACAACCAGAGAGAATAAAAATTGCGGTTACGTTCAAATAAAAAATAAAACAATATGAATTATCAATGTAATTATTTTTTAATGCCATTTTCTATACATTCGACTCTTTGTCAGTTACATTCCGTCTCTTTCTGTTGCTCTTTTATTCTCTATTCCTTCCGCTGTGTATATGAGTACGTTGTTGCTGTTGTTGTTGCGGTCGAGGGTCACGGCGTGTCGTCCGCGTCCTCGTTCGATACCGTTCGATTCTCTTGGGCGCGCGCGGCCGAAGTGGCTTGTACCTCACACCCAATCAACGTAGATCGCCAAGTTGAGATAAAGAGGGATGGAAGGCGGAGTGGAAATAGGCCCGGTACGCGAATAATCCTCTCGCGCTGTTGGCACGACTTGCTATGTATAGCTGATGGTGGTGCTTCTGCTTCTGCTACTCCTGTTGCTTCTTGCAGTGTAGAGTGGGACATTGAAATAAAATGGCTTCTATGGTGCAGTGGGTGACAGCGGGGGCGAGGAAGCATACCGACTGCTGAATGCAACAAAAAGAACTAAAAGTTCTCGGTGTACGTATATGTATATATATTTTGTCTTTTTTCTGTTTATTTTTTATTTTCCTTCACTCGGCTTGTGCTGAAGTAACGAGCTTTCATTAGCAACGCTGTAGGCTAATGAGCAGTGCTGGCCTTTTACTATTGAAACCCACCAGGATTTTTTTTTTTTTCTTCATTTATTATTTATTCTAATGAAAAATAATCATTGAAATGTTTAGAGTGCCAGCAAAATGTACGCTGAAATATTGAGGGGATATTACAGTTGTAGTACTGGAGAAAATAATGAAAAAATAAATAAATAAGTAAAATTATGTTTGTGAAGTATGCATTGGGACTAGTTAAAAAGTTTGTAAGGTTTAATTATGTAATCTGAGAGAGCATGGGGTTGTGCGTAGCCCCATGCGCTCGTTAATCGACCCCAGAATACGATCGGGCGGTGCGACTAAACACATACATCCACACACAAAGAATTTTTATTCTGTTTTTTTTTCGTTTTTTACGATTGTACACGCGACACGAACTGCAATATTGAAGTCGTGTGTTTGACGATTGACCGTCCTATTTTTAATTCCACCAATTTCTCATTTCCTTTTTAACATACACACACACACATACGATGGTGAATTAATTTCACGTTTCAGTGACAATAACATCGTTTCAATTTCACCCAATGAATTCATTATGGCATTCAAAAGCATCAAACTATTATTTCTTATTCCCATTAATTAATTTTTGTCCTTCAATTTTTCTGTTTCAGGTAAGAGAAAGATGTCAATAATTCAATCAACCATGGAATATAAATTAGAAAATTGAAAGTAAAATTAGATTCCATTTTGGGTGAGTGGAAAATATTGATGAAATGAAATCAAGTATGTAATAATAATGAGGAATGTTGAGGAAAGAAGTTATAGAATGGGAAAAGAAAAGCGTACTGGTATTTATGTTAATTACAGTTGAAATTAATTAGTGCCAAGCGTGCGCTCACACACGTGGAAAAAGAATTGCATGAGTGCAACAGACACAGAGTGTCTCATTCTCATCTCCATCTTCCTCATTTCCTCGCACTCTCGCTCTCTTTCTCCACCATTTCTCCTTTATAAATGCATCAAGTATATATGTATACATGGACACTCTCGTTTGCAAGCGCAACGTTCTCTCTGGCATTGTGTCGAGCGATCGAGTTTCGTTTGCGAGACTTGATAAGTCCCTTTGCCTTTCTCAGTAGTCACTTTTAATGAGACGTCCGTTACGAACCTCACGTGAAGCACGGAAGCCAGTATGGAGATACATCTCTCATCTCTCTATGCTGAGATTGGAAAAAAATAATTTTTAATGATAAAAATGAAATTTGAGCAACATTATATCAATGACTGAAGAATTTATCTTTCAAAGTTACTTATGTCTCTGTTGAGAAACTCTTCAAGTCATCGTTTACCAATAATTCCTCCAGACCAGGCGCATACATATGACCAAATGCGAAAGAAAAAATATAGTAAATGTAGAATGATGAAATTGAAATGAAGAATTAGATGAAAACAAAAGTACATCTATCTGCATAAACAAAGTTGTGCGCGTTTGGCTTCTACTTCTTCATTGTTAAGACCGTTGGATCTTGTGCGAAACGCTTAATGTAAAATCGAATGCGAAAGAGGAAGAGCGGAACAACACGCATATAAAGAAAGAATGAGAAGGTGGAGGAGAACGAGAAGGATTGTACGCGCGTGTATTCACGAGAAAGAGAAGTTTATGATGCGGCGAGAGTTGAATGCTCAAACGAGCCGCGCATGCCTTGTGACTCTTTTCCATCTCTGCTTATTCTCTTTCATTCTCCTACATACACCCATGTTGATTTTATTTGTCCTATCCTCGAGCCCTACATATATACACATATAATAGATATAACAAACAGGATATACATACCTCTACCACGCACACGCACACATACACGCTCATAAGTCCTATATAAATATATAAATACATAGCCCATTAGTTTAAAACCTTATCAAACGCCTATCCACATTTCTCTGGATGATAATCTCAATAACGAGCACGTGTAATGTCGAATCTTAATGATCTCCCGCGTGGTATGAAAGCCGATGACTCTATAAAACTACGGATGAGACAGAGAGAGAGAGAGAGAGAGAGGAACGGTGAGCGATCGAGTAAAATAGATAAAGTGCGAAAATAAAATCAAAAATGAATAAAAATTTTGGTATCTGAGGATTATAATCTTGCGGATGAAATTGAGAGAGGAGAAAAAAAGTAAATCCATGTTGTTATATGGAATCCATCAGATGACCTCCTCCATCTTTCACATTGTCGTCTCTCGAGAAATTGCGAGTGAGAGAGAGAGAGAGAGAGAGAGAGGTTTAGACGCGAAATGCTCGGACGACGACCGGCGGATTCCCCGCAATTAATTATCGGGCATTTTTCCCTGCGAAAAAGTATCCGGTTACTTTGTACACACACACACACACACACAGCAATATATACATAAGGAAGAAGGTAGAGTTGTTTCAATGAATTTTGTTCTCTACTCTTTTTTCCGGCCGGATAAATTCATCGTTCTGTGATGGCGTGTCCGAATTCGCGACACAACCACGCACACATACATGTTGTATACAATTTACTGTGGGGTCTTGTGCCGATTTTGGTGGGCACGACCCCAAAGAAATTATCTCCCTCTCTCTCTTGCGCTCCCTCAACCCTTTTTTTCATCCTCTACTTTTTCATCGATCGTTTCACTCATTTATTTTATTTGCTAAATTTTTTTATTTTCTTCTCATTTATTTTTTTATTCCTTTGGCTCCGGTCTCAGGAGTAGAGATCGATTGGGATCCCACAAGCCCTGGCGACGATGGCGACGGGACAATTAATTTCGTTCTCGTAATCAGCCACGTCTGGACGTTATCGAGGTGGGGCTTGGGACATTACGTGGACAAACAAGCGAAAGAGAGAGAAGAGTAGATGAAAAAAAGACAGAATGGAAAAAAAAGATAAAAAATTAGAGAGGAGAAAAGAAGTGAACGACGAATATATACACTTATACATAGTCTAAGACAAGGTTGTGATGGTGGTGGTGGTTGTGAGAGGACACAAAAGTGTGCAAAACAAATGAGCGTAAATAACCGCCCACGCTATGATCTCCTCCTTCGACACCTTCTCGCCTCATCTATAGACGACACCATTCTTTGGCCCCTACTCAATCCATTATTTCATTAATTAACGTCAAACAATCTCTTCTACATAAATATATTCACGAATAAAATTTATTGAAATTTCAATCATGAATGATAAAAAATGGAAGAGTAAAATATTGAAATGTTATAAATCCATAAGGACTATAATTAAGTCATTACTATTATAACTCTTCACCATCAGAATGAATGGGTAATTATTTGAATGAATTCAAATGAATATAATTCAGACTTTAATGACAAAACAATTACATAGGAATAAACGGTGGATGAGATTAGTTAACATATATATTTTGTTTCCCATATTTAAAATAAGATTCTATTTGAATAAATAATAATATAATAAAGCGTTGCATGATATTCTATTATATAATTATTCCTCATTATTATTATTATTATTATTATTATTATTATTATTATTATTATTACGAGAAAATATAGAAATATGGAGAAAATGTACTGGGAGGAAAAAATCCATAATAGTATTTATAATGACTTACACAGGCATTCTGTGGTTTATTGGAAATATATATTGAGCTATTTAGTGTAAAGAGAGAAAGGTGGAAAGTGTGCAGGAACGTGCGCTCAAAGGTCGCCAAAAAGTTCATGCATCAATCTTCAACTAGGGTCAATTGTTATATTTATATACACATATACCCGTGTATATGTAATATATTTATGTATTTATATACCTGCAAGAGTCGTGACTGCGTAATACAACACCTCTTCTCGTTGTTTTTCTTTTTCCAAAGTTACTCATGAACGCGCGTGACTAAAATAAAAGAAAGAGGAAGAGTGAGTGAACAGTAAAGGACTAAGCAGACTTTGCTTTCATTGCCATTCGTCGCGGCTTTCATCTGCGGTGTGTATTTGTTTTCAAGCCGGGTGGGTCCAAAACTTGGGCCGGAAAGGGATCGGTCCCCTTCTATTTCATATACACACCGAATGACAGACACAAAGACTTTGACTCATTGACTTGCATATTTATTTTCTTCATCTATTTTATCTCCTGAACAATACAAGTGGGCCACATCAATAGATTCAATTTATTTTCATATATTTTTTGATCGCTGATGATTCTAAATGTGTGTTATAAAATTATTTGGAATAAACAACAATATCATTAGCCACGGCGATGGAACAATAATTGCTCAGTGGGTTTATTGACGGCTCGTTAAAGTCGTGAGTCATTAGGATGTGTGGATAATAATTTTTTTCGTTGAAAATAAAGAATATATTAAATGAAATCGAGTACAGGGAATGGCGAAATTGAATAAATAAAAGTAGAGATGGCTCTTCGGGTAGATTATTAAATTGAGACAACGTGCATACGCGGATAATATTGGAGAGTGAGGTGAAGTGTTGTAAACATGACTTGTAGGTTGATAATCTTGTATAAATACAATACATATTGGGTGCACACATATACTAATGTCGTCATTGGGATTTATTATTTTTTCATCATTTTTTCATTCTTCGATGTTAAAAATTTTGTGTTGTACGTATATGGCAAATTTATGTTACATTGAATGTTGCTTAAGACACAAAATTATTGTTCAACATTGTATCTGTCCGACTTGGAATATATTTATTGTGTTCCACAGCACAAAAGACGTACCTGCTAACCGCACACAATTCTTCGCTTCGACGATTCCCATAATCCTCAACAATTCAATAATTCACAGCGTCGCACACCATTTGCTCGGCTTCGCCTTAATTCTTCTTATTTCGTTTTTTTTCCCATTTTTCCTCTTCTTTTCCTTTCTCGTTTTTCATTCTCTTCTTTTATTTCCCCATACCTCCTGTTGGCGTGGATAATCGCCACTATACCATTGAATAGTGTGCGATGGAATAGGTAGGGAAAAACATCTAGGATGCGCATCAGAAAGAAAAAAAAAAAAAAAAAGATTTCTATACTTTTTTTTTTCGAATCTTCATTTAATTTATACCAGCTATTATGTGAGTACTATTTCACGGGGCTCTACACCCATCCACGTTCGTTCTGGATCAACATTCTCAACATAGGAGAATGCATTGGTGCATCTAACTGAGAAAAAAAAATAAAAAATTGTGGAGAAAAATCTTTGAAGTCAAAAATAAATCTATCAAAAAAATGAACTGAATAAAATGCGAAAGTTTTGACTCCCCTTTCTCTTCTCAACTCTTGAATTAATTAAAAGGAGTAGAAAAAGTTAAATTTTCCGGGTCAACACCTTCTTGATGAGCATATGTAATGGAAAAACGGCGGAAGGCGGTGGCTGGTTATGTTTGCACCGAGGCAAAATGCAATATGTGTGGTAAATATATTTCTTCCATCGTCCCCCTGACGTTTCGCCACACCGCTATTCCTCTCACGACAAACATACACTTGCACACACACACACACATATACATACACATAACACACCATATAACCCAGACTAATTAATGAACGTACCTCCGATCAATTTACATTTAACCGGGCAAGCATTTTTGCCAGCCGCGTTGTGTAGTTGCGATGCATATATACACTATGCGCCGGATGCAGTGTGAGATCGCGCGCTCTCCAGGGTGTCCTTACACTCGCGCCCAACTTCTTCTTTCTCTCTCATTCAATGCATCTCTCTGGTTATTCCTTTTAGCCGCTCGCAATAGTTTGCTTCGTTAACGCCCGCATCGATCGCCACGAAGGTCGCGACTACGATATCTTCCCCGCATAATGATGACCCAAGTGTATATCCCTTCAGGATTTCCCGCAAGTCTCCGTAGTTATACTTATAAGTATACATCAACCCTAATTCTTTCCTCTGTTTCCTGGATATCCATTCCAATTTTACACATAATTAATAGCGTATTGAGTAGCGAACTTTGAAATTTGGTCTCTCATCAATCTCCGCAATCAGCTCAACCTAATATAACTATTGCGTGAGTCGGGAAAAAAGTGTCTGAAGGACTTGAGAAAATTGAAAAGAAAATATCTGCGATAAAAAAACTTTCCTGGTAAGACGTTCTTTATATTTAATTGTGCAACAATACAGTTGTATAAATATACATGGACAGTGATTTTTACGCGAAGGAAATGGACAAAGTAGAAAGAATAAGAGCGAGAGAGCGATTAAATTCCTTTTGATTCGGCGATGATAATGCCCTTTGCCGCCGGGCGTTCGTCTTTATCCTCATCCTCAAGCCCACAAGTTGCTTGCTTCTCTTCGTTTCCCTCCTCACTCATTCTCCCTCTCTCTCTCTCTCACTCTGCACATCTATACACAGTCCCATTGCATTTCTACCTTTTTCTCTCTACCTTCTCTTATATACACCCATACAGTCATGCTCTCTTCCTTCGCCCCGGTGGGCCTTGTTCTTCGCGCGCTCGAATTGCCTCTGCGGTTGGACGCAAAACAATCAGCCGCTCCTTCTTTCTTTCTTTCGTTTCTTTCTCTTATTTTTTTTTCTTCTTCTTTTTATTTTTTGTTTCCCTTGGTCACGTCATTATCTACTTCTCTCTCTTTTGCCCTCAACTGTTGCCGCCTACGGGGGAAAACCTTCACGGTCAGAGTGCGCCCGTAACCGTTTTTACCGTCTTGTCTGTGGCTATATTCACTTGAAAAATATTTTCAAATGAAAAATACTTTGTTACGTATATATCCTATGGCAATATACACAGCGAGGAGTCTTTTTCTTGGTAATTTAACGCGAAGTAATTTCCAGACCAAGGCCGGTATATATGGGTAAAGACACGAAAGAACACGACAAGAATGACTACAGTGTGTACAATCCTCGTGATGATCCTTTTGTTATTCAGTCTCATCGCGTCGCTTCGTCGAACAATTGACGCGGGAATTTTTTCTGTATTACTCAACTATACTTTATATATTTTATATCATTGCTCGTATTGTATGGTTATAATAGGCGAGCACACGCAAGAGTTAAAATATATATGTGTGTGTGTAAAACAAAACCAGAAATAATTCACATGCAATTATGTTGAATAGAAAAATGGAAATTTATTATGTTTTTATATATTTGTATTTTATATAAGGAACTTCTATGCGCCATAAAAGCAATAAATCATGGAGTGTATATGTCGATAAGCTCGGAGAAATATACTCGTGAATGCCGATGGGTCCAATGCGATAAATTCGCGCCAATTCTCAATCACAAGCGAAACGATCTTTCTTTCTCTTTATTATACATATATTTCCTTTCTCTCGCTCTCTCTTGCTCTCTTTGAGTGAGTTGGGCCGAGGTGTTCGGGATATTCTCTCACGTGTTTTCACAACTCCTAGACATAACACACGTGCCTGTGGTGAATAACAAACCGCGTTCATATTTTTATTCGAGAGCAGGGAGAAAATAAAAAACGAGAAGAAAAATTAATACATGTATGAAAATAATTTTTAGTCGGTATTATGGTGTGAGAGAGGTACTGCAAATTCTTAATATTCATATTTCTCACTTGTACGCTGGATATTGATTATGAAAATAGTCTGATATATTTTGAAGATGAGTTAGGAGTTAAATATAAAAAGATCAAAAGTTCTATCAATTTAATTGGGCTCTTCCTAGTTTTAACCACATGAATTTAAATTTTGCTCACCAAATTATTATTTTCAATTGAATTCATGCACATGATTAAGGTACATGAACATTTCTTGTTACGATCACGCAAGCTTTATTATTCCTTTTTTATTAATAAACAGCAACACCGATGCACACACACACACACTCTTATACACTCATCTCTCTTGCGTCTATCCAATCGTTTCGTTATTAACTTCATGTTACTATCTTGCACGACCATCTTTACGCTGCCGGATCGAGCAAGACGTGGTTATATCAAACCTGGTGGTAGGTTACTTTTCATCTTCACGAAGCTCATGTTATACTGTACACACACAAACACACACACACACATATATATATATATATATTGGCATGATGTGATATGTAGGTATACTGTATATATAGATACATGAAGAATGAAATAAAATGATAAAAAGAAGATGACGTGGATGAACAAAATTCGATAAAATATCTTATCTGAAAAAAGGTATTCGCATAAATGAAATGGTCAATATTTTTTATGTATATAATTAAAATATATTTGTAATTTGCTTTTTTTTTTCAGTATATTCTGTTGCAAATGTTACATTCCATTTTCATCATACTGCAATCAATTTTCGAAGCGCAAAGTTACTCCGCCCGCTTCACTTCTCCCTTATTAGGTATATATATCATATCTACTTCAGCAATATCTGCATCAGTGCTTCTGCTCGGTATTTTTTAATATACTTTAGCCCACCGCCCACTTCATCTCATCTTCTTCTTTATATAATCACTTCATGTTTCTTATCTTGACTTCACCGCAAATTCTCTTATCCATCTTGAGCTTTAGCCTGAAGTATATGTATATGTGAAGATTCCTACCGATGTGTCCAACCCATACGCGCACAATCCAGCCGCAAAATAAACTACCCACCGCCATTTTGATGTGGCTTATTCACGCGTGCCCGAGGAGATATGCTTCTATATCTCTTGCTCCTCAGTCTCATTTTTGCTTTATTGCCGAAATTATTATTATGTCTCTGCGCACACTCGAGGCACAAAATGCAATTCGTATACATTCAGACAGACAGACAGACAGACACACACACATACACATACATACCATAATCATCAGATGGTGAAAAAAAGAAGGAAAAGGACAAACAAAAAATTATATAAATGGCGTGTAGTGAGAGAATATAAAACTTGATGAATTTTACGAGTCTCCATCTTTATAACAAACTTTTATCCCCTTTCGTCTCCTCCTTTCAACATCCTATTATTACAATTATTTACCCGTGCGCAATTTTCGTTGATTTCGTATATATACAACATTATCGTGTGAACGTTCGTTATGTTTTTTGCGTTTCCATATATATATATTTATCGTTTTTATTTCAAAGAAGAAATATATTTTTGTCTCTGCACTGAACAGATTTTCATAAAAATTATAAATTGTCATTTTTTTTTCTTCCCATCATATTTTTTTTACACAAACCGCAAAGTCTTTTCAGAGAAACGATGAAGCGAGGGAGAATACGTGAATGAGGAGGGTATAAAACGTAGGGGAGGGAGAGCGAGAGAGATAGAGAGGAGGAGGAGGAGGAGGAGGAGTGGCGGCTGAAGACGGGCAGGTTAATGAGATCACGCGTAACCGAAAATTGTCGGCCGTCCGATTTTATTGGACGGGCCAAAGTCAGGTTCGCCGCGTATATATATTGAGTATGAGGCACTATCTATAATGCAAACGCACACGGGAATAAAGCGCGGCGGCTATATGGAGACTTGTCCGACGATGAAGATCAAGAGAAGGACTAAGGATAAAGGGGAAAAGAGACGAAAAACGAGAGAGGAAGAGATGGTATGGAGGGATGTAGTGCGGAGGGATTGGGATCGCCATGCTGCTATGTACGGCCATTATAATAATGATAATAACGATGATAGTAATAGCATTCGTCCCGGGCAATTTTCGCCGGGCCATTTTGTCGCCTCCTTCGGACGTACATATACTTACTTTATATATATTTTCATATACCTTTGCACATGTATATATATATATATATGAGGGTATGCGTAATATGTATAGATATATCCACGTTTTCGATGAGAGAAGCGAAGTATATACGGGCAGGCAGTGGCATTCAGGATAAAACGCTGCGAATACCGACACGTGTGCGAGATACGCTCTTATCTCGTGTGGACAACCAACGTGCGAGTAAAAGACTATATGTATTGCATATATGTACATGGACGAGTTGCCTTCTGTATATGCCACATCTATATTTAAATATAAAGGGAAACAAAATTTCATCGTGTCATCCACACATACACGTGAATTTTCAATGTAATTCATTTTTAACAGAGCAGTTGCACAAAAATAAAAATTCATTGTGAATTAAATTTATTGAATTATACACTTTTGCCATATACAATTCAAACGAGATAGTCTTTCCCTCCTTTTCACCGCAAATTATCTGCGATACACTTTCTTTCATTGAATAAAATGGTTCCGCACGCAAATACAAGCCACAACACGATTGATTTCTTGTGCATAGGTTATATGTTCAGAGTGCGATAAAGAAGAAGATACGGCGGAGAAAATGGAATAAGTGGTTTCAGAAATTCAATAATAAATATATACATAGTATATAGCAAAAATAGCATAGATAAGTTCAGTGGAAACGTGTCGTGGTTTTACGTCCACGATGGGAAAATGATCTTGTTGCGTGAACCAGGCGCGTAGAACGCAACAATACGAGAAAAAGTATCATATCAAGAGTTGGAGTACGGTGTATGTCTGAACTGTACCGACTCTTTCTACTTTGTCGCATTTCACATTGCACTCGTGCTCCTTATAGCCGCGCTCTTTCTATCCATTACTTTCCGGTCCCGTGGACACGATCATATCAAATGCCGATACACAGAATACCATAATATATATATATATATATACAGCACAACAAGGGCCAGAGCAAAGCTTATATATATTTATATATATATATCTATACATTCATATCTTCCTTTCTTCCTCTTTCACTCCTTATCCTCGTGAGCGCTTCTGCACCGATGCTGTAATTGTTTTTCAAACGTATCATCAAAGCCTGACTATAGACTGTATTTTATTTTCTCGCAATCTATATATATGTATATATATATATATATATATATATATATATTTATATGTATGTCTTCGAGTCGTCTTCCTGCGATTTATTATCGACTAGTATAATCAAATGTAATTCAACACGCATAAAAAAAAAAAAGAACGCATTTATCTATTTGTTTTCGTAGTATTTTCTGCATTTCTGCTTTGCAAAGTTTTGCAATAAGGAATAAAACAGCATGGAAATTTTTTGATTATATTTCAACAGAAGTACACCCAAAAATAAAATTGAAAAATGGCGTCAGGTCGATTGTGTTGAGAAGAGTGAGAAGCTAAAGGGAGAATGATGCGTGACGCAATTCAATACAGTGTCTCTCACGCGCACGAAAGGGGTTTAGATGTGATGTGTGTGAAAGCAGCCACAGTGCTCTTACGAGCGTTATAGCGGGTTCAAACTTAATGCACATACACACACACATATATATATATATATATATATTGCGATCAATGGTAGCTTCGCGCGAGAGCACTTCTCTTGCGGCTGCTTATGTGCGCTTGAGTCTTGCGCGCCGTTTGTTGCCCTACCGTATCATTAAGGCGGCCAACCGGTGTGACGCGGTGAGGCCCAACGAGCCAATGGGGACCCGCGTGTCCCATTCCTTGTCGGGCCTCGGACAGGAATGCGTTCGTGCTCCTCCTTGCACTTTTTTTTTCACTCTACTGCAGCCCGTTTTCGTCATCACACAGAGAGAGAGAGAGAGTACTCCTTCAGGAGAGAACAATTGGCAAAACAAATTTAGATAACCGTCGTTCGTTTTTCATTGTCCCCTTGTTTTTCAAAACGTCAATGGGAAATTATTCTATTCACTATTTCCATGTTATCAATCCAATGGTCTGTAGACGAAAATGACGCTTTTTTTCCTCCCAAATTTCTGGAGAGTTTTCATTATTGAACGTTTAATCATTATCGTTCACGAAGTATGTACACAGGGAGGATGATCTGAGGTGATTGGTGGAGAGGAAATTGAGTACACACACATATACATGATGATGTGTGGTGGTGGTGGGTGCGCTGCCAGCAACCACAGCGCTTTATGATTATTCGGTAACGTTATTGCCGTTTGACCCGGCGTTAACCGGTTAAATACTCCAGCTTCTCTCGTCTCATTCCTTCGTTCTCCATCCCCTTCTTCATTTTTGCTGCCTTTATTTATGTAAGCTATAAGACTACTGTTTCACACTGTGAGCCAAAAAATCCCCTCACCCTCCACCTATTTTTAAGGGATTCTTGGATCCATTTGTATCTCATTGAATATATAAACACCACATTACATAAATTTCCACAAACGATTCATTAAATCTCCTACCGTTTCAATTTTTACCCGTCTTCCCATTGATTTTAGGCAACTGTTACATCACCATAGCGGTTTATATTTATGTATGAATATACTCAGTACCCACGCAATGTAATGTTCTCGTTAAAAGGAAAACCACATTGCTCCTTTGCTGTTACACGCTTTGATGCGCATATAAACATAAGAGAGCAGGTCACATTGCGCGCGCCAAAGCTCTAAAGTAAAGCGGAACTGATCTCCCTCACAAGAGAACCACTTCTCAGGTGGTACCGATGGTTGAACCGCTCGCAAGTTGTCTCATTTGCATTTGCACATGAACTTAAATCGAGGATGAGAAAGAGCGAGAGAGATAATAATAGTCGACAGGAGTAGAATCGAGAATATATAACATATAGAGAGTAGTCCATGTCTTGTTGAGAAACAAACAGTGGATTTGTTTTCTGCCCTTATGGATAAATCCACGCGATTATACTCGTTTCTTTGCCTCTCTCCACCAGTTCCGCCACATTGTTCCTCTCTCTTCATCATTGTTCTTTTTTTTGCTACTCTGTCTTGCTCGATTTGTAGTTTAGCTTTGTCCACTCGTAGATGCAGTAGATCCTATCTGTAATTTGGAATTATATCACTGAGTCGCCGCTACATACAACAAAACGAATTCAAATTTAAGTCTCGAATGTTTAATTTTCATTTTCCGGCTATACATTTGTACATTTTAATCAATTTAAAACTTGTACAAACACTCTCATGCACTTTTTTCCAATAATAATGTTCTTCTTTCTCTCATTTTATTATTTTCTTTCTTCATCATTCTCTGTTATTTTTCATTTATCAATCTCTATCCTCTTTTCAATGCTGAAATAACGGAATAAGTCAACGAGAGGCGACTCCTCGCGCCACAGCGTCCGGGTTCTCAGTAGTTTCGAGTTACACTCACGTTCAAACGTTTGCATATATTTATATTTATATATATATATATATATATATATATATGTATGTGTGTGTGTATCTGCGCGCCTTCGGTGGCGCTTCGTGCAAATTCCTAGGGATCCAGTCGCTCTTGTACACACAACGTTCTGGAGTATTTCCGCTTCTGTCTTATATAGACGCGTTCTCACTATAAATTTATGTAAATTGCCCAAAGGCCAAACGACAACGACGACGAGGAGCGTCGCGTCCGCCTCTTCTTCCTACTTGCAATAATATCGTTCGTCCTTGCCAATACATCACTCTCCTCTCCTTCTATCTCTCCCTCGGAATTTTTTTTTACTTCCCTCGCTCTGTCCCTTCAACCGAGATGCAAAAGAGTATACCTAACCTCTTCTCATTCCCAGGGATCCACAACCATCTTTATACACGCATACACATATATATTTACACAGTCTTGTTTTTCTTTTTCTCTCTCACGACGCCAGAAACTCGATCCAATCTTCGCCAAAGGATCTATGTAGAACGCGCCGCTCATTTGTCTACCGAAGAACACACACACACACACATACACATATATGCAACCCTCTGCTTCTCTTTCTCTCTGTTTGATGTTGCATTTTTCTACGTAGAAATTCAACTCGATCTGGCAACCGGATCCTGAGCTTCGAGAGCTTCCATTTTTTTTCCTCCCATCAAGTTTTTAAATGTGAATAAAAAATATTTGAACGAAATAATGCAAGTAATTTAAGCTAGTGGAAGTGGTTGTTGCTTGGTCGGACATGAGGAAATATTGCATCGAGTATTGTATTATTGGGAATTGGTGAGGCAGGACAATCAATAGTGAACAGAGGGCAGTTAAATTTCAATTTGTCATACAATATTGACCCGATTAATATTTATTTGAAGAGAAAATGTGTGAAATTATTACCAACGGTTTATGCAAAAAAATGAAATATATACTCTCGAGCCCTTATACACTCATGAAATGATATCCCGTGTGATAGAACCACCTCAACATGGCTATGTATGAATAATCGGTGAGAGTTGAGGGAGGGGCGCTATAGGGGGATAAAGGGTATAATGTGATGAAAGGGAAGGAAAATATATATATAAATAAATATTTGTATGTATGGATGGATGTGTGTGTGTGTGTGTGTGTGTATGTGTTATAGGATATATACTTACTTTATTTTTCATTTTGTAGTGCGGGTCGTTATAGAGCCCGCGGGCTACTAAGGCAATGACATACTATATTTACTGGGCGCAGAGAGTTGCGCGTAGCCATGTAATTCCTCTCAGTGTATGTGCATGTCAGTGTGTGTGAGCTTCTTCCACTCGAAGATTCTTTTTCGACCCAGCAATTATTTATTCCCCCTTTCAGTGCCAAAGACCATTTTCATTTTTCTCCCCGTGCGCATAACGTTCGCAAGAAAAAAAAACATATTATTCCTTTTTTTTCTGTACGCGAGTATGAACGTGTATAAGAGTAGGTACTCAATGCGCGCTTGGGCGAGGAATATTTTTTTTTGGCAACATTGTATAGGGCGCGCCGATATTTATCTCGTAAAACTGTCGTTAAAATTATTTCCAAGAAGAATTATTTCAAATATATATGAAATTCCGAGGAAAAATTAGAAATGTTACATAAAAAAAAAAAGAAGGAAATAATAACGTAAGAAACAACGAAAAAATGGCTACAAAAAGCTTCGTCGTATTCTCAATTTTTTTTTCTCACATCAACCAAGCGGATAATCGTTGTCGAGGAACTCGGAAATTTTAACTTGAGGGGGCGAGTGTTGATTGTTATAAGGAGAATTCAAGTCAATTATGTTTGGAAAAAAATTGGTTTCCAATGATTTCGCGTGTCAAAGATATAGCAAAAGACAAAAATTCTCATGAGCAAGAAATTGTCGAAAATAGGATTGGATTTAAGGGGACCGGATATATGTGTGCACACACACACACCATATAAACAACCTGAGGGTAAATTATCGCGTGTTTGCCCCCTAAAATCGTCGCCTGATGTGTTCCTTACTCTTTTCTTCGTCGAAAGCAATCATCATTATTAATAAATACACGAGTGTCATACTCCCTTATCGTATCTTAGCAGATTACATCTGTCCTGGTAACAAAAGAAATAAATAACGATTGACACTGGAAATGAAAATACTATTTATGATGGGCAATGAACGAATTGATTCTACACTGATACATTAATAAATTGGAATAAAAGATTATAAACATATTTAACATAGAGTAGAGTCTTATGTTGGCAGGTGATACATGTGTCGTAAATGGTCATGAGTTGAGACTTTAATGTTGCCGCACGGGCGACTCCCAGGACCATTGATATGTGTGCGAGTAAGAAAGAAACCGAGTGCAAAACAGTGTGTAAGAGAGAGAAGAGTAGCAGTCCTCGCGTATTTTATGAGACAAGGAAATTAGTTAAATGCGTAATAATACTCGACGGGGGGTGTTCGGGTCGTGGCGCCACATCACATTCGACTCTTTCTCTCTCATACACCCCATGCCACTTTTTCTCTTTTGCTTCATTCTCTCTTTCTACTTCGCAGCTCGACAAACGTTTCAGGCAATATCTCGCGCCTTTCAATTTGCTCGTCTCCACGATACCAACTGCTAAATCGTCTTGTTACCAACTCAATTCCCGCAACAATTTACTTGAAAGTTTTATCCTTTATTTATTCATTCATTCATTAAATCTTTTTTTCGACTAAACCTCAAAATTAAATATATATGTGTGAACAAAAATATCATCACCATTATCCATCTAATTTATTGAATTTCACTGTATGATTTAACATAGAAATTTTTATTTCATTCGATTTTGCCATTTTTTCTCCCTGAAATTTCTATCTTGGCATATAAAGACACGTGTATATATTATTCGTATACACTTATATAAAAGCTCTATGTCTTCATTCCGGATTACATAGTTGAATTTAAAATTGTGACATTCTGTTGGCGAACGCACAAATGATGCGGGCGCTCGTGTAGAAATCACACACAAACGACGCGGAAAGAGAGTGGATTATGCTAACCTTGAACCTGGTTAAAGGCGGAGCAAGAGCAATGAATTTCAAATGACACGCAAGAGAAACACGATGAGAACAACACACACTCACACCTATATATATGTACCAATGTGTAGTAGATATTGCGTAAGGGTAAAGTGGAAAAAAAAATGAATCAAGTTGACAGATCATGAAAAAGGTGCCGTTATGTGACGCGTGAATGACAAGTGACTACAATCTTTTTCATTCCAGCGCCAATTTGATTATTAAAAAAAGTAACAAAATCGCATGTATAATTTGGTCTGTCCCATTCATATTTCGCATTCAAAGTTCGATGCACATTTAAAAAATGATAAGATTAAATTTCACTGACGGCTTGATATAATTTGTGGCGAGTCGATTGAGAAATAATGTATAATGATGCCAAGCGATTTTTTCCCTTGTCACAATTATTTTTGGTGATGATTATTAAATTTTTTACGGGTTGGAGTTATGTGGTTATACTTGGAAATTTACTTGGCAGCATTACATGAAAATTGTGCAAAAAACAATTCCTTTTTCTTTTTTTTACTTTCGCGACTTATCTGCACACAACTAAATACTGTCTACCATTAGAACAATTATCACAACCGTGTGCATGACGTTACAGTTTCATTCAATTAAATTAATCGGATCATAATATGAGTGTATATAAATGTTACACTCATACAAATAATTGTTGTCACAGAATAAATGAATAGATAAATAAAAAATAGAATAGTAAAAATTGTTGGGAAACGAATGAATAAACGAACGACAACTTCCTGGTGTGCGCTCCGTTGTTTTCTATTTCCGGCGTCCGTTACGTCTCCAAGGGATATCATTCGTATATACCGGTAGCTAGGTGGCCAGTTAGCGGGCGAATGTCGTGTTTGCGTTGGCTCGTCGTAAACCTGCCGCAAGTAGACGAGGGATAGCCACCGGTGAAGGAGAGTCAAGTCCGTACTGAGTTGAATGCCTCTCTCTGCCACCATTTCTCTTTCTCTCTTCTCAGTCCCTCAACTTTTATTTGTCCTTCACTTCCACCTCAACCTCAACTTCAATCATCAGTAGTTACTTTTCTTTCAATTTTTTTTTCTTCTCTTCTCATTCTCCTCTTCTTCTGCCTTCACGCTTATTTCGCCACGATTTGCGTTAATGCCATCGTGAAGTTGTAATACAAGCGTAAGGAGAGTGAAGTAATATACGAGTAAAGGAGCTGAAGTTGCAATATATCCCCAAACACAATTTTTTGATTCTCCCAAAAGAAATATGACGGAGGAATAAAGCGAATTGGCGGGCGAATGGCGGTTAAGGGAGAAGGTAGAAAAGCGAGACAGAGATTGAGAGTGGGATAGTGAGGGAGATAGAGAGGAAGAGAGGAAGAAAGAGGACGAAGTATACAGGGGCTTTCAATTAACGTCGTGTCAGCGGATCACCCGCAGGCGTGCGGTCTACCCGGCGGCCACGTCGAAATATTTTTCGAGCAATATTTATGTTAAACGCCTGCATCATCCACGTCGCTTCTCTTTTCACTTTGTTCTTTATTTTTTATTTATATTTATTCCCTTTCTTTTTTAGTATTCTTTTTTTTTTTTCATTTTTTCTCATTCTTCATCATCATGTAACACGTGCAGTTATATTGTAGTTATAGCCGTCGCACACATGATGTGTGATTAATAAAATTTGCACGCGGAAGTCATGTGGAACGTTTTTTCATCGATAAAATTATTCGGCATATCTATGCGTACACATTCTCAGTTGAATAATCATTTATTTTATTTTTTTTTTTTTTACGAAAGTAAAGGATTATGCGATTTCTCTTATTCGACGGAAGATCAATTTTCAATATACACTCATGTTTTTTTGTTGCAATTGAATTTCTATGCGAAAGTGTTGAGATATATCTGATGAAATTAATTGGTATATATATATATATATTGATGAGAATATTTTCGATTTCTCGTAATTTTTATTCAAAAATATTGGGTTTGAAAAAACCTACGATAGCATACACATACACACACACACACACAGATGGTGCCATCGACCGTGATATATTTCTTTCTCATTCCCTCTCGCACTCTTTTATATGTACATGGTGGACCGCTCGCGCTCTGTTGCCCTGGCCGTTGAGGCGCTTCACGGCCACAACCCGCGCGCCGTCTGCATTCCAACGTATTTACGGTCGAGGCCTGAGCGCAAACGCGCGCGCACACACGTCTTTTGCCGTGCATTCTCTCCAACGCGCCTGGATCGTCGTCGTCGGTCCACCATCGTGTGTAGCGCGGCGCACAAACTTCTCTCCCTATCTCCAATGTTCATACATACACAAACAAACATACACATATATAAATATACATACATAGGTATATAAACGTAGAACCTCATTTCTCGTTCCACAGTAATCGCTATGAGCGCACGTGGACTCTCATACACTTCTCAACAATTTTAATCAAAAAACTGAAAAAAAATAATACAATCACAAATAAATATAAAAGCGAAATGAAATTATGAGAAAAAAAATATTACATATGTTAACAATTTATTGAATTAACTTCAGCATTTATACATATGAATTTCGTTTTATTTTGAATTAATTCATTTGTAGATTCAAAATCCCAGGGCAATTTTATCTGATAATCCATTATCACGTCACTGAGTGAAGATCCATCGCCAAAATAATTCGTATTTATAAACACGGATGGGGCGCAAGCGAAAAGAGATGAAGAGATGGAGGGAGTACAAGGGAGCGAGCGAGAGAGAGAAGGAGGTGAATGGTCATTAGCGGCGGCTTGTGAGGGAAGTGCGCAATCGGTGTTTTGCCGCTGCCCGGAGGACGCGGGTGAATCGAGAGAAGAGAGTGAGAATGATGATACCGGATGAATATGATGAGGAGTAAGGGAGAGAGAGTGAACGCTCGCGCGCGTGCGAGACCGAAATAAAGCCCAATGAATTTCGAATTTTTCATATAATATTTTCCACAACAATATTTATTTTCCAAAAATTTGTGGGGAAATTGTTATATCATTCCTTCTATACTTCAGTTAATCATTTTTCATTATATAATTTTTTGTCTCATAAATATTCTTATACTATTCATCTTTTTGTTTGCAATTCGTGAACTTGTCGTGTGTTCATATCACCGAACAAAAGTGAGAGTGGACGTTTTCTTACACGCGGGATCACTTCCAATATAACGTGTGTGCTTTTGGACACATATGCCGATCGCGCGCAAGAGCAAACCGGACAGGTTGCAATGTGTGTATATACGTATAATACGATGTGAGATGAAGTGAAGAGGGGGAGCGCAAGAGAGAGCGTAAGCAAGTGAAAAAAAAAAAAAGGTAGACATCAGGATTGAGGAGGACGTTTCCACAACCGTAACAAACTGCTCTTGATGATGCTCGTATACAAGAAAATGTTGTGGAAGCGCACGAGAACGACAGGTATAAAGCTGAAACCAAAAAAAAAAAAAAATTAACAATAATAATAAAATGATAAATAAAATGTTCCGCGACAGAGCATTAATGTTCTTCTATATATTCTTGCATACATACTCCTGGATTCCATTTCTTCATCAGTCATATTACATCGTAACTTTTTTTTATTTTTCTCAATTAATATTTTCAAAATAGAATTGAATGAAAAAAAAAAAAATAAGTTTATTTAATTTTTTTTTTTCCTTGTGATGCATTCGAGTTTGTTGATGGTATCCAGTATCGCATTGAAGATCGGTAATAGAGTATGACAAGTCGGCGCGCGAAGCACGAACGTCATTCGCAAGGCGTTTGGTTTATATCAAGTGAATTGAATGGACATTCTCGGAGAGAGAGAAAAAGAAAGTGGTGGAGAGAGAGAGAGAGAGAGAACGAACGGCAGGGCTATACATCAACCGGTTGCTTAAATATATTTATATGTATACTTATATGTTGCATTGGGGAATTATATGTGTGAGTGTGTGTGTGTGTGTATGGATGTGTGGCCAAATCGACATATATATGAACCGGTCAAGGATCCAAATGTTATTTCTCAAGAGTATATTCACTGGCAAATCGCGTTGGTTGCGTGCCAACAAACACGGAATTAAATCACATTTTAACCGTGAATTCACAAATTGAATTGCAATTTTTCATTTATGTTTTTAATTATTTTCGTTCCATCCTATTCAGTTTTAATAAATTATATATATTTTCCTATAGTTTTCGCCATTTTATCATGTATTGCAGAAATAAATTTGTATCCTTCAGAATTGTACTACTGATATTGCTGAGCAATGTGGCTAGTTTCTTGTCATGTTCTTTTTTTGCTTTGCAAAGTTGTATTGTGGAAGGACACGACACTCTGCCAGAGAAGGATGTTGTATTTATTTTATATGGATAAACTAAGAGGGAAAAGAATAAATATGAATAAAAATTGTACGGATGCGGAACGTCATATTCTGTGTGTGTATGTGTGTGTGAAAGAAGTGCGAGAACATAACGCAAGATGGATATTATTTGTCATTAAACCGAGAGAACAATTTAAAACCTATTACGATTACTCATGTTTCCCAACGGCAAAAATGGCAAAACCTCTCGGTAATTTTTTTTTCAATTCAATTTTTTTTATCAGCTTGCGTGACCGCTAAACAGAACTCTACGCAAATAAAAATATCCGGTCACCTTATTTATATAGAGTAGTTAAGCATGCACTGAGGAAAATATTAGCATGGAATCGAGCAATCGTCTGTTAAGATAATTATCGAAACACAAAGTGAGGTGAAGCTCCGCGATGGCTGCATGCTATAGTAGTTGAACATGAAGTATGTTGTGAAGTGGAGTCACAAATAATTTGGTACGGCAACTATTTCCGCAGGAATATTATTGATTATAATGACTCTTGATTTCTTCTTGAATGAAATCATATTTTACTCATTGATATAGGTCAACAATCTTCTGCAAGAAACATTCTCCCATTGGAAAATTTTATTCACAGTAAACGTGAAGGCCTTGAATATCTGGCTACCAAGGCATTTACCCTTTTCTATGTTTTTTCATACTTTCCGCTTCAACAACACGCGAACATATTTTTATATTTCATTGAGTGCAGTTGAAAACTTTGTTGAAAAGTTCACATTCCAAGTTTCTATTGGGAATCATTCAACGAAATTGTTGAATGAAATAATGACTATTTCAAATCGATGATTCGATACAAAAATCCTCTTTGATATCAACAACATTTTTTTCCCATTCAATCCTCTTTGATGTTCGAAACTATTTAATGCTTTTCACACATACGGTGAACGCACAAGTGTCCAAAGACGTGGTCAAAGACACGCCTCGAAATAATGGCTGCAGTATTCGCGATTAATTAAGGAGTGATTCGAGAACACAACACACACACACACACACACCTGACGCATCGTGCCGCGACATTACTACCAACTGATTTACGGTCAGATCAAAGGAATCCCTTTTCGCGCGACGTGTCGCAAATATTTGTATCCTTTCTCCACTCTGCTCTCATCGCCCCGTGTATATAGTAATACACATATACACACATATATCATATTCTTTCTTATTTTATCATTGTATTTTTAAACTCTCCAAAATGTTCTCACGTACACCGAAAAAATATTGACATCATTCTCTTCATCGACATTTCCGAGCGAACAAAAAACTTAATATACGTGTTCATACGTATAATATAATATTGTAATACTCAGTTTCTTCGGCATTGATTTGTTCTAACATGTTTAACAGGTGTGCCAATAGAGTGCAACGAACGCCTACGGCAAAAGTTGATTACAAAATATCCTACATAAAAGAAAGGTCCAAACATGTTCTTGCAAAAAGTGAAAAAAAAAAAACAAAAAAAAGTAATAAATAAATAAATAAATAATGGATAACAGAGAAACGAATAACAGTGGGATTGACTTTCATTTACACTGAGATTTATTTCCACGATTAAGACAAAACTAAAAGAGAATCTACATACACGTGTGGTTATATATTCGATGCTAAAATAAATGAAAAAGTTCAAGTTAATGGCAAAAAAATAAATTTAATCAAAATTTTTGTGATGCACCTGGTCCTTTCATATATATATATATGTGTGTGTGTATGTGTGATTTTCGAGATTAAATTGCACTCGCGTACCGTCTCGCACTTTCGCTCATAATTAACCCGTATGTGTGATGCGTTCTCTTCTACATACACACACCCACATTGCATTTAATCTGACTTGTATACACACATGTAATACATATGTATTTAAAAATAATATATACCCACTTTCGCAAATGCACAAGATGGCAAAAATAAATTAACGGAAGAAATG
Organism: Zele albiditarsus; assembly: GCA_958496275.1. Classification (NCBI taxonomy): domain Eukaryota; kingdom Metazoa; phylum Arthropoda; class Insecta; order Hymenoptera; family Braconidae; genus Zele; species Zele albiditarsus. The sequence goes on from OY292415.1 coordinate 9,589,389, forward strand.
AATGTAAAAACATTTTAAAGTGAAAGGTTATATTATAACGTTTGGAAAATACTTCGTCGTTGGCCAAGTGATGCAGTGACGGGATTCATTACATCTATGTGTCTATATAGTGGGTGTCGCGGGATTACTGGGATCACAACCAATTGGATAACTATTTGTGGGTTTGACGGATTCTATTACCACATTAGGCATTGCAATAAAAAAATCGTCACCAGATATGAATGCAGTTAATCAATAAAATAAGTGAAGTTTCTTTAATTTTTAATAAATCCAGGATTCTATTAATACTACAGATGCCATTAGTTCTAACACACCCTGTACATTTATTGGAAACGAAGAAAGTAGCGTTGATATGCAAAAGACAAACGATAGAGGGTGGTATGCATTTATAGCCAACATGTATTCATCTATCTGTGTATACATACATTTACAAAACGTGCATGCTCGCGCGCGCGCGCGAGTTCGATATCGATTCTGTCAATCTGCGAAGGTAGTAGTCGCTCTCTCATGTACGCTAATTATGTATACGCGCTCGTATCCCTAGCTCTTGGTCTACTAAACATAAATATGTTTACATATATAAATAAGCTCGTCTTTGTTTTTTGCCGTTATTGCGTCATTCTCGCTCTCCCTCACATATATATATATATATGTAAAAACCGCAGTATTATTTCCGGTAAGTAAACACAATTTTCTCTCTCCGTAAATCAATCAACTCAATTTCCTCTGGAGATATTATAAACATACAAATATAAATCAAACTGTTGAACAAAAAATAAATATATATATACAAAGAAATTCCTTACGCCTATACAGTCTATGTAATTAGGTCGCAATTCATATGTGTTTTTCAACACATACGAATGATTAAATTGAAAAATCATATTTAATTGAAGGTAAAAGAAAATTATTTAGATCCCACGATTTCTGTGATTGCGACAATGATTTCGATTTGATTGAAAGTTGAGATAAATACGTGACTTGTTTCAAATGAAATTGTATATATATATATATATATATATATGCAGGTGATGCGATTTAACGGATGCATTATATTCTGTTGTGAGCATATAAGAAAAGTTGAGAGTGAGAGAGAAAATAAATATATATAAATGTGTGTGTATATATGTATTGGTGGGTAGAAACGGTAGCGCGAATGTGCAGAGAAGCGGGCCGTAAAGCCGAGCTTAATTACCAATTAGACGTAGCACCGAGGCACGCTTTCGACCGGCAAATCGATTAGCTGTGCAGGACACACCGAGCGAAAGATCTCTCGCGGTCTATTCGTTTATGCAAATAATCCAAGCACAGTCGCTTCTGTTTTAAGTCATATATAAATATATATATATATATATATATACCCACAGATATATGCATATATATGTTTACATATGGTACAGTGAATGGTGACTTTTGCACTCTATTCTATAGTGTGCGTACAGTTGACAATAGACTATCTCATTTTTTATCAAGATAATCATCAAAACCTAATTAAACGATTGTTCCCGCGCATTTAAATATATGTACGAAAGTATATATATATATATATATATATATATAGGGCTTGAGTATTGCGTATGATAAAAGATCGCCAAGAGTTGGCGTAACCGTACTCAAATAATTGCATGAATAAAATCGTGCAGTTTGAAAAATAGGAGATATAATTAAAAACATGGAAAAAAAAAAAAATCTTTAGCAACAGAATGAATATGATTTGTCGATTTGTATATGGATATGTGTGTACAACTCAGCGGTAGTAAAATTCTCTTTCACATGAGTAGTCTCACATATATATTAATTTATACCTCGCAACAATGTCGGCTACAGTGGTATAAAGAAATGTGTAGCATGTATTATAAAAGGTCGTTGCGTCGTGAGTAAAAACCATAATTCACTCTTTCGCGGATATAAAACCTGCACGCGCTCCTGTAGTTGTAAGAAAAATAAAAATTATGATCCTGAATCTGTTTAATAATACGAAAAAACATCAACCACTCCACGTTTGCCTCGTATCGAATTATGGGCAATTAATATTGACATTGAATTGTCGAAGTGAACGTTTATAAAACGAATATATAAAACAAAATGTGAGTGAAGGAGAGAAGGATAGTGTGTGCATTATTATATATATATATATATATATATGTGTAATGGTGTTTTACGTACGAGCGCGCCAGAGTGCGTGCCAGACTATTCCACTCAATTTGTCAATGTGGGACATTGGGTTTTGTTACCAGTGGACCGGATTCCATTTCGATGTACGTCTGCCTGGACACACTGCAAAAAAACATGATCGTGCGCGCGCGCTCCAAACCTCCCTCTCTTATCCGTCACTTTATACAACAATGTATCCTGTATATAAATATGCCGTGTCAAAACTTTTATATGCAACTGGGAGTGGAATCTTCCACAATTTATCGGTAATTAATTAGAATATAGCACTGAAAATTATGTGAGGTGAAACACAAAAATTTTCTCTATTATTACAATAGATTCTTGTGTATTTCGTGCAATTTGAAATTTGACGAAAAAATGTAGCACTATATATAAGAATAGAATGAGAATGGGAACGACCGTGGAATAAAAAAATGAAATTAACGAAGAAAATAAAATAAATAAATGCCACAGATGACTGGACGGGGATCTGCACGAGGGTAATCCCCGTTGAATTCCTCCTAATTATGCACGCTTTACCACCGCGACTACCAGACCGGTGGGAGCTGCTCTCTCAGGGTGAAAGAGAGAAAAGGAAAATATATGCGCCACAAACATTGCACAGAGCAGACCAAGAATATCGCGACCATACAAAAGAGAGATAAAGAGAGAGTCGAAATGTTGAGCGGGGAAAGATGTGAGAAGAGGCGACGCTATACACAACAACGTACGCGATATACATCCTTCCAATCTTTGCGCGTTCACTTCAGCCACACACGCGCATTCTCCATATTCTTTACACATATATATCTACACATAAATATCTATACATGTATACCAACTCTGTTTTCTTTATTCATCCTTCTTTCTCACATTTGCTGCCCTCACCTCTCAACTCGCAGTTATACGCGGCCGTTTTACTTACAAATTCAATAAGCATATATCATATTTAATGCACGCCCTGAGCCGGGAATGTTTCGACCGAGGCGACAGGCCCTGGACTGCTACCATCTCTTTCTTTTCCACCTTTGCTGCTTCTATCTATCCTCATTCGTCCGTCTCCTTTTGCGCCATATATACATTTGAATCGTTTCATTTTTCCGTTTGTATATGTGAAGAGGCGGCTACTACCATTATCCGCCGCCGCAACCACTATCGCCACATCGTACTTCATCTTCGTCATGAAAATGTTTATGCTTTTATTTCCAAATGAAGAACCAAAATTCTTCCGTAACTTTTACATTCGATTCTTTGGGTCATATAATGTATATCCGCGAATCATGAAGTACAAGGGATGAATATGTATGAATATAATATCAATAAATGTATAAATTATATAATAGCGTGTGCACACGAGGCGTCGAAGGATATGACAAAGGTGACGACAGCTGTCGAGATCGTCGACTCGATTGAACACAAAAGCCGATAGACCTCACACAGTGAATGAAAGAAAAAAATAAGTGGGAAAAAGAAGACGAAGAAGATGAAATGAAAGAAAAAAAAATAAAATAATAATAATAATATGATCATTTGTGTATTCGTGCGTGTATATTTGTGTTTAGGTCAATCGGTTCTTTCAAGTCGGTCGAATTCCTCGCGGCAAAAGCGACCAAGTCGCCAACAAATATATATTAAGGATGAGCGAATAAACGTGAAAAAACAACCGAAATAAAATAAAAATGAGCAAATAAAAGATGAAAATAAAAATGAAGATGAAGGAAGCTGAGCATAAATTGTGTCGAGCGGTCTGAGAGTCGCGCGACGAGTGGAAGCGTTAATATTATTTACGTGGATAATTAAGGGCGGCCGACGGCGATCCCAACCGGCACGCAAACTGCTTTCTCTGTAAGGCTCCGCGCGAGCGCGCGTTTGCTCGCGAGTAACCCAACCAAAATGAAAGAGAGAATAACTCCCATCTTTCTCTCTTCGTCGCCCCGAAAAACCATAAAATATTCTTAATGCCTTTTCGATTCAGATTCGGCACTTAGTGCACCGTAAACAGTCGCGCACAGTAGTCGTGCCGGCACCTGTTGCGCCTTCTGTCTCTCTCGCCCTCTCTTTCCGTTCCACCCTCTTCCCCATTTTCACTCTTCATCTTTTTTTTATTTTTTGTTTTTTTTTTTTTTTTTTTCATATATATCGTTTTGATTATATTGCGATCTCACTCATCCTAATATGTATGTGCGTGTCCACACGAGGAAAACGATCTATCCCACGTGTTACGACGTCATCGCGAGCGCGCACACTCTCAAAAATCTCACCGTGGACCTTAAACTTAACAATAAAAATAAAAAACGGGAAATGAAAAAAAAAAAAGAGGCAATTATCCAGTCATCGTTTCAGTTTGCGAGGAGAATTCTAGAACACGCCGACATTATGAAGGAAAAAAAAGAGAGAAGAAACAAAAATTGAATCACTCTGACTCAGCTGTAAAAAATAATGAAAAAAAAAAGAAAAAAAAGTGAAACTAAATATTAAACTTTTATTCCGAAGACAAATTTAATAATGTCGCATTGTGATAAAAAATAAATGTTTTTTCCATTTGAATTCATGAACTGTTTTTCATTTATATCTCAATACCTACGCATATGTCAATTTTTTCGATATTCATATGGAGAGACGTCAATTTGTTTCTCAATTTATTTTATTCCATTTTTTTTTGTGCAATTATCATTTGTTCAAAAAAATATATGAATATTATTTTCTAATGTTAACGTAACTGCGCGGAGATTATCTTTGAGCGACGGTTGGCTTTCAATAATGCAAAAGAACCCTACGTACTCTATGTATATGCACACATACATATACATTGTCGATGAAACCGCAACGTCATGTTGGTTCATTACCTCGACGCGGTCGCTCTTCGTGAGAGAGTACAAAGATGAGACTTGGAAACTGACCAAAGTCTTTTTCGTTTCTCTCCCTCCATACATCTCGTTGCCTGGAAATAAAAAAATATTTCTCAGTAGAATACGCTAAACTAACCAAAAGCAAAAAAATAAACAAATAAACGAGTGAGACAATCTTTTGCACACAGCCGCAATAATCATCTTGGCGCCGCACAGTCTCGAGTCCTTCACCGCAGTCGGCACTGCCTTCTTCTTTTCTACCCTTGACACTGCGCCTCCAAGTCTCCGCGAACATAATTCTTTCTCACATACATGGTTAATGTAGATTTGTCATTATACAAAAAAAAAAAGAAAAAAAAAACAAACAAACAAACGGGGTTTTCTCATTGATTCACACGAATAATGGACAGAAGAACTTTTCTGCTTTTCTCTTTAAATTTCTCTTGTATTTGTGTTTCTGGCCAATATACCCATACAACTTCGTATGGGTCCTGCGTCGTATTCAAGCTGACAGTGCGATAGCAATCTACATTCTTAATTCCGCATAAATACGCGTAAGTCGGTCCTCGAGGCTATCTCCCCACATACACGTATACAAACATACATTGCCTATACACACACAACACTAAATATATTATGGTTTTGCAGGCCTGTTAAAAATATCGTCGCATCTTTTACGATGAGTGAAGCATTGCAAATGAATGTACACATCTTCGATATATTTGAATTATTTTCCGGGAATATTTTCTGTCATTTTTTCTTATTCTCAAAGTGGTACTAATTTTTTTCAGTATTTCTTATTATTCTTCTTTGTTTTAACGTCTGGAATAATTTGCGAGAGTGTTGAGGGAGAAATAAAAATAATTCAAGCGCTGTTGTCCGATGTTTCGTGTGGCGGATTGGGTATATACTGGCGCGGGCTGGATAGGAATATAGAAGAGAGAAAAGTTGCTTGTAAGTTATAAGAGACGTTGGCTTGGGATGAAAAAGTAGAGCTGACATGTTAACGGCCAACAAGAAGTCGACTTTATTGGGCCGTAAACGCGGCAATCTCACTGCGCTCACAGTGTTGTCCACTCTCTCTCTCTCTTTCTCACACAGTCATCCTGTCTCTCTTTTCATGAGTGCACTTATATTCCTATATCCACTATGGTGTATACACAATCCACTGTCCAATGGATGAACCTGCTCATTTCTCATTCGCTCGACAGTTTGCCCACGTAAAAGGAGCGTGAACACACGCGACTCTTATGGAAAATCCGAAAGATTTCATTTTTTTTTATCATCATCATCATGAAGATAATGATGATGATGATGATGATGATGATGATGAACTGATGATACAAACACAAATGACAAAAAGGTGATATTGTTCAAATACAGTCAACTCTATATAACAATTTTGTTTATGATATCTTCATTATATCATTAATTTAATCAATAATCTGTTCAGCGTTATGATCAGACGAACACGCAACATTAAAATCTTTTTGAAATGCTTCCCAAACTTTCGCGTGACGCCAAATATAAATAAATATATACTCTTCTTACCTTTTCAAATTCTCTCTTGTCATGTTGCCTCGCAACGAATGACAGATCGATGCATTAGTGGTACTGATTAGGTCTTCAAAAAATGTCATGCTGGCACGCAAGAAATTTTCACTTCACTTTTTCTCCCACCATCAATTTTTTTTTATTCATCTTTTTGATTTTTTTTGTTTGTTCACCTATGTATTTGTCTCTCTCTCTCTCTTTCTCTCTCTCTCTCTCCTACCTACAACATAATTTCAAAGTACGAATGAGTATATGTTATAATATGACAACGTGTTAAAAGGATTCTTCCAATAAAAATACATTTATAGTTTTGAATTTAAATTGGTTTTTTTTTTTACTCTTCAAAATTGTTCTCCGGGATCTTATCGCGTTCGTTCTCGCACACTCTCATAAACAAACACACATGTGTGAGAACCTTTTTTTTTTCGAACGTAAGTAACTTGCTTCCATTAAGTATCTTCGCATTGGTGCTAATTGCCTTCTACTCAACAGATCGCGTATTGACACTTTTACTGATACGATTTCATTCGCGCTCATTAATCGTGTCAACACGAGTGTCCAGCATTGGTGAAAAGAGAGCTGAGGGCGATATCGCTACGGAAAGGGAAACTGTATGTACAAATATTTATACATATAAATATTTACATATATATGTATGTTATTCTTGGTAAGATGAAGCGTCAGAAGTTTTTGGAAGTGGCATTGAACTCGTTGTCGATACACACGTATATAATACCAATGCCAAACCTGCCGTACACATGCACACACAGTTTGAAGTCTGGTAGACTTTCTCATTAGTCCAAAACCACTTTTTATTCTTTCTCGTGGAATTACGAATTGTTTTTATTGCACCTAAAATTGCTAATCAGCGCGCGCTGCCGCGCATCGACGCGAACGCATCTTTGTTTTCAACTCATTCTCTCTGTTCTCTTTTGTCTTCCTCTGCAATACAGTCTATCGGCCAACTTGCTGTATACCAAAAAATTTCCTCGTGGCCTTTGAAGTCCGTAAGGTATAGCTGCAATGTTCAACCAGTTCCATATGAAAAAATATTTCAACTTTTCAAATATAGAAATGATACTACAAAAATCAATATGATTCAATAAAATTATTGAAAATTTATTCACAGACATTAATTTTTCACATCACTTTCATCAATACGAGTATTTAAATTTTACCGCACAATATCTCGGTGCAACTTCCTTGAATGAAACAAAAGATTTATGTTGAGGAGTAGGCTGCATTCGTTAAAGAATGCATCGATACATATAGGAATAAGAGTCGTTTGAGCAAGCAAGAACGAGATAAATATAAATAAATATATACACAGCAGCACTCTCTACCACACCAACTCGTCGTTTGTCGAGCGATTTCTTCGAGTGATTGATCGGTTCCAATATAATGAGGACCGATAATGACCGACATGGTACACATCACAGCATAGCCCTCTTTTCTCTATTGTATAGCTTCGCCACGACCACCAGAAGATGGGCAATATAGATAAAAATACCATCCCCGTGTCTCTGCCATCACTATCTGTGCGAGAAAAAAATTCTATTCGTTCGAAAAAAAAAGAGAAGACAAAATTCGTGTTTTTTTTTTCGCTGGAGGATGAAGGGAAAAGAAAAAAAGATTTCTATACAAGAGTAAAGCAATTTTAATATTAATTATTTTATTCGTTTTTTCGGGGGGAGATCACGCCGGTCGGGTATAAAGATAAAAAAAATAAAAGTGACAAGACCTACTGGTTGTTTGCAACAGTGACGCGGCGAGGCCGGATTACGTTTGTAGCATTTGCCGCGCGCTGCCGATGATGTTGTCGCCCCTGGTGTCGGCATTATCTCGACACGGGAGGGCACTTACCCAACGATAACCATCCCTCTCTCTCTCTCTCTCTCGCCCTCTCTACCTTTCTCCACTCCTCTCCTCTTTCGCTTTTTGCCCACACTCTCATTCACTCTCCTCCGTCCACACAAATACTGCTTCATCTTCTTGCACACATTCACTGGATACATGTGGGAAAAAAAAAAAACAAAAAAAAAACAAAACCAAAGAGATAATTCAATTTTTCTACATCATATTTTCATTTTGCTGGTGAAAAAAATGTTTGGCTCATGCTGTCATAAACTTTCACTATATCAATATGTATTTCTGGATGTGTGGAATTTTTTGTGAGTGTGAAAGGAGAAAACGAAAATTAAGAATTTGCTGGTGAAGTGTATAATGAGGAGAAAAAATTGAGATGTTAAACTCATTCACTTCGTTTTTTTTTTTTTTTCTCTCTGAATTATTTTTTCGCTTAGCTAATAGCGACATTAGTCATTTTCAACGTTCTCGGGTGTTACTGATAAACAAATGGAGGCATCAATAACCAGAAGCAATATATCTATATCTGTGAATACATATAAGGATATATGAGGAATAAAAAGTGGATACAGTGAGGGAGTCCCGGGAGCTCCAACAATATATATATATTTATATATGTAGAGAGGGCTTTTTAAAGTCCGAAGATAATAAATGAGATGAAAGATTTTAGAGTGTCAACGAACCTCGACAAAAATTCTTTTTTCTCAACTCTCAACTTCATATATGAAGTTAAAAGTCTTCTATTTGTTTTTCATTTTTCACGTAAACTCCAAACATTCTACATCATCATCATCATCACATTTAATTACATACCAATGATCAAAGTGATCAAAGAGGCCTGTAGGGATAAATGAGATAAATTTGTAAACAAGAATTTTTAATTAAATTTGAAACCAGAAATTTTTGTAATTTTTTTATGTACAAAGATTAAATACGTTTCCCATAAGATCAGATGAATGAGAAAAAAAAGAAGCGTTACACATATATTTATTTACTATATACCGTTTTAAATGTAAAGTGCGGAAAACGTTTAGAATCCAAGTGCCTTTTAGAGGCGGCTATATTTCACGGGCGGCTCACTGCAATTGGTATGTGGCAATGGCGAACAAACTGCCGTGTGTTTCAAAGTGCCCGTAATATACGTAACGTTAAAGATATACACTTATGGTTGTATAGACGAGTAGATAGCTATATGGAAGATGAGTTTACCCACATAGTGGAGATGTGTGTGGAAAGAAAGAGAGTAAGAATGGGGATGAGAGAGATAAATAAAACTATACCATCCACCATGAAGATTGTTGAGGTATGGCCGAGTTGGGTAGAGAGCAACAAGCACGCGCGTTTGTACGAGAACGGTAGCGACTGCCTGGGGCATCACCAACCAAGAAGAGGGCACCTCGTTATTTATCGCGATATCAACCTATATTTCACGCACACGAGTGCACACACCCCTCAAATATTATATATCTAACAAAACACACGGCAACATCACCGTATTACTAGAGTGCCAAAAAGAAATACACATATTTAACACTGAATAGAAGAAACAAGTGATGATTGAAGAAACGTATATTCATTCGCATTTATTATTGAGCTCACAGAGTTAAAAACATTTGCAATTATTATGTAAAAACAGGAAAAATTGTTAATGAAAAAAGAAAAAAAAAAAAAAAGGTTTGTATATATATGTATATAGATATGGATGTGACTCAATCAACAGTAATATTTCCGTGTTTAACTCTCTTGAGGTACATGCATATATACGTATGTGTATCCATGCGAGAGATGAAAAAGAAGATGAGTCGAATCAACAACCTAGGTGGTTTTATAATTGCGCACGAAGAAATTGTTTGAAGTTCTTGGCAAAATGCGCGGGTGCGCGCGAGATGATCGCACGCACGTGCAAATTTGCACATATTTCTTCCTCTCTTCTCCTTCCTTATACATATATACATTTCTCCATCGTCCAATTCTGGTTTTTTGTGCCCACAACCATCTCTCCCAACTTTTACTGTTCTGCCTCGCGCTCAAAAGAAGAAGCATCGTATGAAAGAGAGATGCGAATATATAGGCATAAGTAAGTGAGAAAGGCACCCTCCCTTTTCCATTTGTCTTTATACATACATGCACACACATATATGCGTGTGGCGAACTGTTCGCCATCTCTTCCACCTCATATTCCTTTGGACTCTAATTAACTCCGACGATTGTCGGCAAACGTAAGAAAGTGAATGTGTGTATGTCTTCGTGTTCGTGTATATGAGGGTATATAAGACTAGAACTAATCTCGAAGATGGATGAAAAACTTGATGGCTACTAAATAAAATAAATTTCCAGCAAATTGTTCTTTGTATATACAGGAAAGAGAAAGAGAGAAGAAAAAAAACATACAATTCTATTATATAGCATATGAACAAAAGCGCAAAAACAATTATAGGTCACCGGACATGAATATGAGTATTAAATACCAAACTTTGTGAATTAGAAGAAAAATATCAATAAAATATTGAAGATTTATATTGTATATGAATAAAAGAGAAAAATAAATTTCTGCGTGCTCACTAAACTGTCAGTGTGATGATGACGAGATTCTCAATCGATTCATGATTGCAGTCTTATGTGTATACATCCGTATAAATAAATATATAAAGAGAAATGAGGGATAAAGGATGAGCGAGATAAAAAAGATGCCCCCTCGGAAATATAATCACATGCTACTGCTCTCAGCGCTGGGGCATTGTTCCAGTAAATACCGTGTTGACACGGTAATATCCCCCTAGGTGCGTATACCGGTTATGTTTATATCGTTTGCGTGTGAGAGTGCGTATGTCTCGAAGATGATGATGAAAAAGAAGAATGAGAAGAGGTTGAAGGAGTGGAGAGAGTGGCGAGATAAAGAAGAGCCGATGAAGAAGAACGGAGTATATATAAATGAGGAAGACGAAGACACACTTGGCCGCGAGACCAATCGATTCCCGTTATCGGAGCTCGGGCGCACTAATAACGACCTGCTTCTCATCCTCACCACCATCACCAACATATTCATCACAAATATATATATATATATATATATACGTATATACATATATACATACATCAATATATACGAATCTTTCCGCCTCTCCGTGTGATATTTATTGGATATTGATTTCATCTTGATAAAATGATTTATCATTTAATTTTAAATCATTACAGAGTCCAATTCAATTTCCCTACTTTTTACTTTTATCACTGTGATATGCTTCATCTCGATATATGGTCGAAAGCTTGTACAAAACTTCATCCTCAATTATTCATAGAGTTGATTCACGAAAAATGTTCTATAAAATTGATGTGTATATAAATATCTTTGCTATAAATTTATCACTCTAATTTTCATGTGTTTTCGCACTCTATTATATTAATTTCTAAAATCAGTAATTATTCAAATAAAGTTATTGTTATTTACATAAATAGCTACTGTACTATATTATAAATTTTATCGAGAAAAGGAATTGTGGGAAGTTTTGCATCGTTAATCACACTGTTTTTGTACGTGCCGACAAGATTAACGCCATTAACGCCCATGGCGTTCGAATTAAGAGAATATTATCGTATAGTGAAACTCTTGGCTTGGCATCGTCGTGCCTATACCGGCTGTAAATGCAGTGTGAAAAAGAGAAACAGCACATATACATATATATATTTAAACGAGAGAATGAGTAGAGAGATGAAAGGAGGCGAATAGGAGCTGCGCCAACAAATTACACTGGGTGGCGCGGTAATCTGTCAAGATAAGTCGCGTCGTTGGTATATATGCATATACTATACATGTATATTCAACAACTGTGCGACACACTCTCCTCTTCATTACCCTCTACTCCACCGCCATCACATCCCGTACCTTTAATCCGCCTCTCATCGTAAAATAACTTGCGCTTCAAAATAATTCAATTCGCATGAAGAGATATAATATACAAGAGAATAAAGAAAATAAAGAGTGTGGCAAAGAGAGATAGAGCTAAAGTTAAATAGTTATACCCATTTGTAAAATTGCATGCGGTTTCATTTAATGGACTAACTAATGACTAATGAGAAATGTCTTTTGGTGATGTATACATTAATGTGCAACTTGTGTTTCTGCAGTGTTTCCATTTAAAGTCAATTATATATGAATAAATAAATATAAATATTTATTATACAAATGTCTGACGTTTGCTCTTACATATATATTAAATACACATATGAAGATATTAATGTATGGCGTGGGTTGTGCCGAGTATATTCACTTGCAATAGCCAACCAAAAAATCAAATTTCAAATGTATATACCATTTGCACATATAACTCCATGATTTTCCCATGATTTATTATTTACGTGTACAATTTTTCATGCAGATCCGTGTGAAGTGGATTCGGTCGAGATTGTCAGCCGGATATTCAAATTGAGATATTCCTGTAGTATATATTTGCGCTTGAACATTGACTAGACGTTGAAATGTACCAGTGGCAAATGATGAATGAGTCTCAAGACACTTGTATCAGTAGCATAAATTCAGCACGCACGAATAATATATACATATATACGGAAGAAGAAGAGAAAGTTTTGTCAAGAGTAGAAATTTACGTGCGAGTACAAAATGAATAACGAGAATCTGGATTATTAATCAGGTCGATCGATATTATCACCATGCGATGTACATATTTATTTATTCAAGACAGAGAAGAAGTTTGCGTGCTTCAAGTAATGAAGCTTCTTCGCAATGTATACTATTATTATACTACGACTCGTTGAAGTATACCAACATATTTCTCTCACGATTTTGATGTATTATTGTTTGTATTATTATTATTATTATTCATTTTTTCCATTTTGAACGGTCAAAATATATTTTTATTCAAGGATTTATTTTTTGTACAACTTCATACATATACATGTATTATATTATATATATTTATGTATGAACAATATAAAAATATATATATATGGCAGGAGAGTATTATATGACGATCAATAATGCTCTTTAAATTTTATTTTATACCAGAGCGAGTTCACACATCTCTTTTTCATTCTTTACCCATTCTTATTTCTCGCATTATCAATCCTCTTTCACACTCATTCTTCGTGCGAGCACTTACATCTCGTTGTAAGTATCAGAGTCATTTCAGCTTCACTATTAAGTATATATATATATATATATATCCACCGAACGATTCCAAGCCGTTCCGTTTAAACGTGATTGATGATCGAGCGGATTGGCCCTCGGCCCAAGTTGAAAGAGAGAGAGAGAGTGAAAGAAAAAAGATGCGGAATGAAAGTAAAAAAAAAAATGAAGGAACATCAACGCGAAGAATTCGCGCGCGCATGAACCGCCGAAAAAGCGCGCGCGTTGCTCGAGGAGTTCAACGCATAAATTTGTATTTGACCAAGAGTGAGAGGTGGAGTAAAACTGAAGAGAGTTACACCGGGCGCGAAATTGATCTGTCGATGAAAATTCCACTGACACACAAATCGATTCAACCATCCTTCAATAAATCAACCTCTGATGGTAAAACGAGTGAGAAAGATAAGAATCACGTGTGTGTGTGTGTGTGTGTGTGTTAACGCCTTCAACTTTGACTCATTTTTCTATTTTTTTCTCCCATTAATTTACAAAATATACATTTATATACTGTTTTTCACCTCACAGAGAATTATTTGAGACTGAAGAGGGAGAATTTCAGTGAACGGCATGTATATATATATATATCTTTATGTATGTGTGTGTATATGTATTGGAAGAAGTCATTTGAAAAATGATGAGGACTTTTACTATACGGCGAAACTAATCGGAAGTGGTTCCACCACCCACACGTCGCCACGTTTATTTGACAACTTGAACGAGCGTGAAATGCGACGCGAAGTATATAATGATCGGTGGGGAAGTGTCACTGGCGCGTTTAACTCATATTATACAGGGCCGCCAAGGGTCATTTACCACAATACAATACACGACACACAACTGAAATATAATATCCTCCTTATATGTAGTATCTTTCCATTATCACCACACAGTTTACCCTATAATCAATCATCTATACCTCCCATATATATTCAAATTCCAGAGTTGGGTGCTCAAAAAGAAGAATGTTCATCCAAAATTTTTCGACAATTGGTTATATAATGTTTGACACTAAATTTTCCACAGTTTGAGGCAATATTCTTTATACACTTATACATTGTTAAACAAATATATATAAATACGAATGTCGAATTAAATCCCCCACGTCGATGAAATGAGGAAGAAGAAGAGGAGTTGTGTGTTATCTCAATCGACGACCTTTCCGATTGCACGACCTCCTGCAAAAAAAAATTAAAAAAAAAAAACGAAAATACAAAAAGAGACTTAAAGAACGCGGAACACTTTTTTTCGTAATACATATCTATATATCGGTATATGTGTGAGGCCCACCGGGTCTTGGCATCGCGACCACAGTTTCGGGTACTAAGGGAGATCGATCCACGCGTGGGCGGTTGCCGAATAATAATAAACCGAGGGAGCAAGATGAGAGAAGGGCCCTTGAGGCTCTGTGTATGGGAGAAAAAGAAGAAGACGGTAAAAGACAGAGACTCCATCTCGGCTCGTGTTCACGGTGCGTATACACTCTTCATTCCCCTCACTGTGTCTTTCATTCTACCGATGGAATCTCGAGTTTCCTCGTCCACCGAGAGTGTGTCGCCTCCTCAACGATCTCGTTTTCTCTTCCGTTATACTTCTCTTCTCACTCATATACATTTACATTATATGCACAATATATATGCATGTACATTTACAACCCTTATATACTTGGCCGATGCCGAAAAGGTGCCTCGAGGTGGCTCTCTGCCCGTGTCCTGAGTGTTGACTGGACACGCGAATATTTTTACTCAGTGACAACGTGACTAACTGCGCTGCCACGTTGAATAAAAAGAAAACCGGCTATTTTTTTTCACTCATTTCCTTTTTTTTTATCGGAAATGAAAAAAAAAAAAAAAATAATGCATCAGTAATGAAGTGTCCATATAGTGTGCGCGCGGCGAGATGGCTTGACAAATATATATTGAACTATTTTAATGAGAAGTGGCGCCCATATTTCATCGCAATTACCACGCACGGGGCCCCCTTGTGCGGCATTCGTAAGAGACCGAACACTATACCACGATGACCACGATGCTGACGACGGTATAAAAATTAATAAAAACAAAACACAAATCGAATATTTTATTTTTCATTTCACTGTATCGAAAGATGTGTGCGAGAGATCTTGGAAAATATTTCACGATAGAAACCATGTTAGATGAATTCATATATAGAAGAATTTGTCTATACATAAATTGCTCAAACGATTCGGAGATTGATTGTCTAGAGATGACAGTTTTTTGTTTGAGATCCCTTTAAAATTCATCAGAATGTGATCAACTATGAATAATAAACATTTTTTTTCAATTAATTTAATCACGCCCTTCTCATAAATTCACGTAAAATGGTCCTACGTGACAGAACTTCCTCGCAAGATATATTTTGATCTATTCATCGATTTTCTATTTATAGTTTTTGCATATACTCTCGGGCAATGTCCAGTAATATATTGAACCCTCCATATCCGAACTCCTTTTCTTCTTCTTCTTCTTCTTCTTCGTCTCTCATTTCTCTTCGTCCTCTCATACACACACACACACACACATACTGGCACTCAACCTTTTCTTGTGGGCGAGGGAGAGAGACAAATGGAAAAAAATAAAATCAAGTAACTAAAAAAAAATACAAAAGTGAGAGAGGGAGAGAGACCGAGTGAGTTAATCTCTCACGGGGCAACTCGCGCAGTGGATTGAGTGACGGCTCTATAGAGTTCATTGGGATGGTAGCATTGTGCATTCTCTCCTCTTCTTTCCTTCCGCACTCACTTCCCTCTTCTTCTATATACATCTATAAAACGCGCAACGTCGCACAGTAACGACTGGACATAGAGCGAAGACCGTGTAAGCGCCATTTTAACATTGCGCGTTCTCATGTAACTACAAGTAAATAAATACATATATACAATGTGTGTATTCAATGTATATGACAGCGCATGAATACCTGTGTATATACTCGTTCTAATGTATATATTTTACCCTTCTACGCTTCTATCATTCCTCTTAATTCGTTAATTCTACGCAGACGTGGGCGATTTTCTCTTCTTCTTCTTCTTCTTCCATCTCATCTTTTCATTCTTGTAACCACGACCATTATTTCCATATCGACTGTCAATAGATTATTTTTTTCAAATTAAACCCCATTCGATGCAACGCACATCAAACTCTCACATATATATGAGTAACAGTATTATATACCTGCAAGCTTCACCCACGTGTCGACGCGTCGCTTGTGCGCGATGCATATAATCGCTGATCGTAACGTGTACGACATTTATTGACCGGATAAGTGAGTACGTAAATCGCTAGTCATGATATGAACACGTATACACACATATATTTATATGTTCTGTGTATATATGCATATATAGTCCATCCAGATTAAACTTCACACGATGTCCAGAATTTAATCCACAATTACTTCTATTTTATTTACATGGTGATGAAAAAGAAAGAAAAGATACAATGAGATATTTTGTTATCGCTTTTGCAAAAGTTGTGTTAATTCAAATTTTTCTACCCTCACACTTCGCTATCCACTCGGTATTTTGCATACAGATATGTTGCCAATATTTACTCTAAATTCCCGATAATTTTGTTATTTCGCATGTATCTATTTTTTTTTATATCACTTTTATCATGGTGAAACCAGAATTGAAATAAATGGATGTGGAATGCAAGTAAGAGACACATTTAATACGATAATGCAGAAAAAACATTGATGCACACATACGCATATATCTTCCTCTGCTTTTTCATCTGTTTGAAAGTGCACGCCCACGCCGCTCTACTATATATATATATAGAGAAGACCCGAGTTTTATTTATGCAAACGTAATACACGTCTACCTAATTGTGCGATTCATGCAGACGAAAGTAACGTGAAAAGCCATTGCCTCGCATCTATAAGAATTTTTTTTTCTCAAAAGCCCGCGCACTCGTACCCGTGTCGCGCGCATGTGCGTAGGACGTGACTGGGAGTCCCTGTGCTGCCTACAATACGCAAAAAAATGGTGAGCATAGGCGAGGGCGCTGGTGCACACGCGCACTACACTGCAGTTGGTATATAGCGTGTGTATAGGATGAACGGTGACGAGGACGACTGTCAGTCTGGTTAACTGGTTGAAGAGAAAAGAGTATACATTATATGGCGCGCCGGGAATACCGGAGATGGCTTCTCGACTTACTCGCGCGCGCGCACGGCCTTACAGCTCTATCTCACCGCTTGCTTTTGTATGACAAAAAGTTCCATGCTGTTGCCATATAACGCGAGCACGCACCGCTCACATAGTGCACACTACACAAATGCACTTGAGAAGTATTTTGCAATATATATTGTAACAAGTAAACAACAAGAAATAGATAGGTAGCGAGCTGAAGGATGGAGGGAGAGAGATCTCTTCAACTCTCCTTTCTTCATTGTCTGCTGCAACACATCAAAATAAAAACTTTTCCCTCGAATGTCCATGCATCGTGTACCTACATGATGAACCGTTGAAATTTACCTCATCAGGATGTCACCATGTTTCCCGCTCACATCAGACAGATAAAGTGGCGGAAACATGATTAGAAAATAGGGACAGCTGCCACCGATTGGTTCCGTATTTTATTCTCCAAAAATCCGTATGGATATGTAAAATTCACGCTGCGCAATAGTTTTCGTTTCGATTGCCCAAATACCTGAAGTTTATAATGATTTACAATTGATTAAATATTAATGATTTAATTCAAAGTATTTACTATTATACCAATACATCTTTAGTTATTAGCCTGATCAACAAAGGTCTGATTTTACAATACTTACTCGTTTCCATTATGGGAATCGTGCGTTACAGCTCCGTCACCCTACATGACACCAAAGAAATGACCTTCAACTCGTTTTATTCTTCGCCAGTCGTGTTTGCTTGTGAAGGACATAGCGGAAGAAGTGGATAGCCACTCAGATTGTCAATAACTTCATAAAACGTTTGAGGAGAATTTTTTCCTCTGTCATTTTTTATCAGTTTTTTTTTTTTTTCATTGGTGGGTTTATGGTGAGATGAATCAATGAGTGGAATATGGCAATGCCAAGTGTATAGATCTCCACGACTTTAATAGCAATTATTCGTGATGGTGTTGCATCTCTTTGCAATTCACCAGCGCTCATCTCCTATATATAATAGCAATGGTATATTTATATAGTAATGTGAGTAAAAGAGATGGAGAATTGGATGGCGAGCATGCAGAGGTGGGAAATGCAATGATGAGGGAGAGAGAGAGGAGGCGCAGGTATTTTGTAAAAGTCTGACATACCAGATGTGCTGCGCCGAGTCATCCGCGATTTACTGCGATAACTTTTGCGGCCGGACAATTTGTACCTGTTTCTGCGCAACCAGCAAACTCGACGACGACGACGACGACGACGCTGACGACGGAGACGGCGATCGGTTGGCGAAGGGACCGTATGAAAGAGCCTGCGGCGTATGTATGTGTATTCGTGTGTATATGTTTATGCATGTGTATACAAGATAGTCAGAGAGTTAGCAATGAAGAGAGAAAGAGGCTGGAGGAAATGTTGAATACTTCGTAACTTGGAACGAACAAATCTCGTAAATTTAATAAAGTGCAGACAATCTCTCTCAGCAAGAAGTAGCGGTAAATATATACATGTATGGATATAAGCAACACATGATTATCTAAATATTCTCAAGTGATCAATTGCAATGAAATAAAAATTAATTTAAGGTAGTCTTGTGACTTACGACAAAATGTTGAAAAGTTACAAAATAACCGAAGAGGAAGGTAGAGACAAATATAAAAAAAATGAAACAAATGGATGGAGAATGGGTGGGGCTGCTGCAATAACAGCAAAACCGCATTTTACCCTGGTCGAATTGAGAGCATACATCCCCTGGAGCAACTCCGAATTAGCCCGCAAGATCGGAACCGATACTGTGCAGCAGTAATTCATTAGTATGATTGCTCGATCCACCAAAACGACTTGTGGATGATGATGCATGTGGTGGTAGAAGAATTCAGCGAGAAAGGATCGGCAAAATAAGACTGCACATATATATATGTGTGTGTGTGTGTGTGTGTGTGTGCAACTCCTGTTTCTTCCTTATATTGTTCATTATAACCACAAGGTGGCAACAGTGTTTGCGTCCGAGAGTTATTCCGTAAACCGATACTAAATCATGCCCTGTGAACACTACTGCTTTATATTATCTCTCATGTCTCTTCTGCTCTTTTCCATTCATACTTTTCTAAATGCTATCTTTATTCACGATTTTGGAATCAATGTAATTTCACATGTGTACATTCCAATGATCATCAATGTTGGCATGAATCATATCGTACACCACCTTATTCCAAAATTCATATGTATATGTATGTATACAAAGTCGACATGTAGTTGCAAGCAATGACCCTTCATCAAGGGGTCCCGCTTGGAAATTAGTCACCGTATGCATTATGAATGGGGCCCCATCCAGCATGTCCGCAGGTATACAACGTTTCGGGGTACATTAAGAGAAATTGAATGAGGAGTTGTATATGCGAGTTTGTACTCGCATCCTCCATCTCTTTACTCTCACCCTTTCTCCCCTTTCTCGCATATGGCCCCCGGAGAATTTGCTACCATGATGTAAAAAAAAAAAAAAAATATCGCCCTCCCAATTGTATATTTAATTATTATTTACAATGCAACATGGCCAACAGGGAAAAAGTTAAAAAAGGTATACGAAAACATCAAATGTAAAAAAAAAAAGAAGAACAAAACGCAAGAATAAAAATGTTAAAGTAATATATTCTCTTGACTAATTCCCAACTGTATGGTTGTTTTGTTCTAGGTGCAAGCAACGGACCCCGACTGTGGCGTGAACTCAATGGTGAACTACACCCTGGCAGCAGGACGGTTGGCAAGCGAGCAACTATTTGTTCGCAGCGACACTGGCGAGATATGCGTGAGATCACCATTGGACCGAGAGATTGCGCCTTACTTGGAGCTTCCAGTTATTGCCACAGATCGAGGTTGGTGTTCATCATCAATATATTTTGTTCTTTTCGTTATTATTTTGACATTTCAATCAGTAAAATAAATATATTTTTTTCAACTTTGGGAAATGAAAAATTTGTCACTTGAGTTGAAACTATTTTTTCGTTCACTTCAACTGCAGAGATGAAGTTGAATCAAATTGAATGAGATTGGATTAGAATCTCAGTCTTGCTCGATGTACATTTATCTCTTCAACTTTTACGAAATACATAGAACTTCTTTATCATATACTTATAATCCGATGAACCATCTGGGAACACCATCACACATAGTTACACCTAATGTTCCTTTTTTTTCTTTTTTTTTTTCATCCTGTTTTGAAACTTGCTCGCGCGCGAAGCGATCGCGTTACTCGATTACAAGTAGCGAGTGAAGAAAAGAATGAAAAAAAGAAACTCGTTAACGGCCCGCCAAGTGCGAACAATGCGTTTGGTGTTGAAAGGTACCTACACTTGGCAAGAAAGGAATATACATGTATATATGTGGCGGCATCTGATGTTGCGAAATACGCGAGAAATAGAGGATAGAAGACGGATATTCGTGAGCGCGCTATATTCCGAGTAGAAAACGACATTGGGTGGTATAGCTTATAAGATGATGGTGGATGTTGACGTACCAGAGGGTTATGTATGTTCATATATATATGTATACAGTGTGTTTAGGGATGAGAGTAGGATATACATGGATAGGTAGGTGAGGAGAAGTGAGAGAGATGAGAAAACGACCCGGCGTGCGCGGCTATCGGTTCGCTAACATCTAGTAGTAGCTCTGTAATAGGCTGTATGATTTATGTTGCGAGTATTCCTTGGCCATTTTCAACTCTCGCAAAGAGAGTGAGAGAGATCCGCGGGGTACTATATCCACACATATTGTGGCCGTTCTCTGCCCTTATGCGAGAGACAATGACTGAAGTCCATTGATCTAATGCGCCTAGAGAGTCCTTATCCCAAGTGTGTGTGTGTGTATATGCGTTGTTAAGAGTCAAAGAGAAAACGAAGAAGGAGTAGAAGAACAAAAAAATAAAGAGAAAAGTAAAATAGAAGAATGGAAAATGCATTGTTGGCATTTTGCAGAGGGAATATCAAAGGACGTAATTGCCATACTCGTTACACCCATTGCAATTGTCCTGCGTGAATACTGTGTCCAAACAGCAATATAAATATATCGATATTTATTGTTGAGAGATTCACACGATTGGCAATAAAATTGTGAGGGAAATAGTTATAAGGGGTGTATATTCATAAAATTCACCCGCCGGCTATTATTTCATTCGACGTGAAACAACAATATATTTGTGTCAAATTATATTCGCAATTGACGATGATTTTGCCCGCTTTCTTTTTACTCTTCATCGATACATATATTTGTGATCTATTTTATCTTCTCTAATATAGCATACCCATCGTTGCATACATTTGTGTGAGTGCATCGGTATGTGTAACGTGGCATTTAGCTCAGTTCAATTCTACCAAACGAACAATCGATCTTCTTATAGTTGAGTATTCGCGTGAAAGCCGAATTGGACCGCTTGAATTATTGCATCGTGCGTATTAGTTCACGCCGCGGGAGCATATACACTCTCTATATGTATTCTCACCGTCGTCGATATCTCCAATGTATACATATTGAAACACGAGAGTAAGAGAGAGAAATATGTTTGGCGGAAAAAAAAACAGGGAAGGGAAGCGAGAGTGGTTGATTGGCGCAGAAAAAAAGCCCGAGCTGAGAACACGGGTGATTTATGTTGGACTGGCTCAGGGCAAACTTCAATTGCTCACCACTCCTGCTCAATGATTCTTCCTGTCGAGAAAAATTCTTACAATAAAACTTCCACAACATACATACATACATACATACATATATTCACATCTACATCCCAATTCCATAATTAACAAATCAACTCAATAAATTAACATCCAATCAATTCTACTTTAATATATTATAACGCATCAAGTTTTAGATCACAGTCTCTACTTTGGAACTGGGTGAATGCCAAATGATGTAGTACGTAAGATACGACGATAGCTGGCATTTTTATAGGACAAATTGGTTTTTATTATTACTGCGATTTTCAGAATTATCTTCAGAAATCCTCAAGAAACTTTCTCTTGTCCTCTGTTAGATAGATAATTTTTAATAGGACCATCTTTTGAATAGATTGAATTGATGTGATTAAAGTAGATCAATAATGATGAGCAAAAATTCAATGAATTTAGTGTATTTATCACAATATTTTGTCTCCTTCCAGGTGGCCTCAGCACAACAGCAATTGTACGTGTCCAAGTATCAGATGTCAATGACAATCGTCCAATATTCAATCCACGTGACTACAACACGACAATTCGGAGTGATTCACCGCCGAGCGGTGTAATATTGCGAGTAACCGCAAATGATTTAGATTCAGGATTATTTGGTCAAATATCATATCGTATAACAAGCGGCAATGAGGAGAATATTTTTAGAATCGATCGTGTTACTGGTGAAATTCAGGTTGCACAACCTAGTCTACTGTCACGCAGGATAATTCATCAATTAAATGTGACGGCTACTGATGGTGCCGAATTGAAAAGCACCCTCGATGCTCGTGTACGCATAAGCGTGTCGACGGGTCAACGTTTGCCAAGTTGTGAACGGCCAAGATACTCCATCACGGCCAGGGAGAACGTTTTACAGAATAGTATCATTGGTGGTGTCAAGGAGACAGTCTTGACCGAGTCATCAACGTCGGGTAAGATTTTTTCTTCTTATTACTTTATATTCTCTTTTTAATGTATTGAATTATGGAAGAATGAAAATAATAGAAGAGCATCTACGATAAAATAATAAAATGAATTATTTTGTTCATGGCTTACTAAACACAACAACCACATATTGCATTTATAAAGGTCTTTCGCCACTCTATTGTACATAGGAAAAAGAGATATTCATGAAAGAAAACTTATTCCACGAGCGTGTTAGCATACTCGCGTCACGAATAAGCATCGCGAAAGTGCAATTCTTATTTGAAGTTGAGTGTAAAAATGGGAGAATATAAATAAATATTGTTTGCGATCAAGTAGTTTTCATAGTACTCGAGAGTGATGGATATAGAGACGCTGTGGATTATGGATGTGGACAATATAGAGCTTTTGTTTAGATTAGGTACGTTTGTTTATATAGGTTGCAGCCATTTAAGCCGAGGACAAAAAATTTGAATACAATAGCAAGATATATAATCCGCGTAGAAAATATAACTATCATGAGCAAAATATATGTATCGCGATGCGAATTTTGATGAAACGTTCACTTCAATAAGTAGGGTGATAAGTTGCATTGAAATAGTACATCAATCTTAGAGTTAATACAAAATGACAGCAATGAATTCATTGATGTCATTTTTTCGGTTTATATACTTGACTCAATTCGACGTGATTACTACTAAATAATGACACGCCAACAAATTGATAGGACATGAGCATGCAACATCGGTTCCATTCATCAGAACATTGCGAATGAGGGAGAGAAAAAAGAATTGAAAAAAACAGAAAAATGAAAAAAATAACGAAAAAAATTCAGACAAAAGTCTTGAATTAAATTTAAAGGTGTAGCTAAAAATATTGTCGGTGAATTTTGCATTGGATCGAACACATACACATACTGGTACATATATATTTGGATGTGTGCACATAAGTATATAAAGGGATGCCAAGAGGAGAAAAGAGAGGTGCCTCGTGTATATAGAGAAGGAGGAGGCACGTATCCGTGTTTCCACACTGGCGGTACATCCGATGTAAGATACGGCGCGTCACGACCTGGGCTTACCGCGCTATATACCTCGATCCAGCGTGTAAAGTGCGCTCGCGAACGTACAGCGAAATGTATCCCAGGATGTTATAGGCATGCCATGTGAACGGTACTTTACCCATTGGTGACTTTATATATACCAACCAGCCCTGACGCCACACGAGAGTGCATTGTTGATTTTTCGGCTTGCATTAAATGCGTCTTATATATCCAACCTATGCAATTCGCATATATTATCAACGCCAATGTAGTCTTTATATTTTTTTATCATAAATATATTTATCCATGTCTTCAAATTTATTTCCATGATTCAATTCAAATGAGCTAATATTTTTTCTTCACAATTCGTATAATCTTTCCATGTTTTTCTTTATTCTCAATTTTTCATTCACCGTTCTGATAAAGTAATGATTGTGTGGGCATTTATCTGCAGTTAACTGTCATTTTTAATTTATGAAAGATACCGCATTAACGTCAGAGGTTTTAATTCCAACTATTTATTTATTCATTTGTTTGTTTTTGTTTCTTGTTTTTTTTTTTTTCAATATCCCTTTTCCTTCTTGAATTTCCACACGATACTGAGCGAGCGACGAGTCGACCACGTATATAGAACCTGTTCGCGACGTCGTGACACTCGCGTGGCAATATTTGACGCGCCTCGACCAATCAGATTATCAGATTAAATCGAGCATTTATCATTGCTACTGCTATTGCTGCTGGAGCTGTGGCTGCTGTTGATGCACTTTCTCAACGCGACTTCAATCGACTTTTACACATACATGCATGCATACAACCATGCTTTTCTTTGGTCAAGCCATATTCTTTGCTGTCCATATGATTCAACATATATATATATATATCCTGAACAAATTGACGAGGATGTCTTACTTTGTTGAATGGCTAAAGCTCAACTTTCCACAGGACATAGCAAGAATGAATAAGCGACGATTCGCAGGGACGACCATCGATATGGGATGGAGCATGACGAGAACGAAAAGTGAAAAGATTGAATCAATCGAGCGCGTTAAAAGGGTATAAGAGGAAGTGAGAGCAAGGGAGATAGAGTATTGGGATGTGCAACGTCTTGTTTTACTACTAACCAAGAATCAATTGGATTTCCTTCACTGTATGTTTTTACATATGCACCTCGCTCTTTCGACTCTACTCAGCATCTTTATCGTCCTCGTGTACATCACACACGTCGTGTGATGTTGAAAAAAAAAAAAAAGTGATTGTCGAGGCCGCTCCTACCTCTAGAGAAAATGCAATGTAACCCACAGTGACGCGTGATAAGTGCGAGTGAAAGAGAAATGGAGGGAGAGAGGGAGAGAGACGAGAATTCATATATGTTTTACGAAAAAAATTGAACCTCGATATACACTCAACTGATTTATCATCATTCTCCCACAACAAAGTCATGACATTTTTCTTTTCTCTCTTTTTATTTTCATCCACTTGCCAGTAAATTCCTCACTCTCCATGACATTTTGTCGTAATCGTGATAAATGAAGTTCATTAAACGTGGAAGTAGGGCTTAAGGAAGGAAACTTTTTTTTTCTCATCTTTCCGTGTCATTTTTTTGTTGTTTTTTTTTTTTTTTTTTTCATCTGAGAAATCTCTGAGATCTGGTCATTGTTAACCGGCAGATGGAACTTTGGATGGACGTGGGAGTATCGTCGAATGAAGCATAGAGAGGACACAACGGGAGAAAAAGAGAAAAAATGTAATATAGGGAGAAAGAGTGAGATAGGGCGGGAGGGTGAGAGGGTGAGAGGGCAAAAGTAAGAAAGAGAGAGCGACAAAGACAGAATGTGGACGCATCGTCCTCGTGGTCGCATAAATCGTCGCGAGTCGGATTCCGGGCAGCCAAACGCGCAACTCGCCGCCATTGTCCAGTCTTTTTGTCTCTGTTACTTTTAAAATGGTCACCCTGCCATCGCCATCCCCCTTCGCCCTCCCGTCTCTCGCGCAAAGCGAATGGGAGCTCGTATGCACTCTTTGCATACACTTTAAATATTACCGCCTCGATCTTCGCTTATTCAGAGTGGTCACACACAGACGATCATTGGGAAAATAAATAAATAGCCAACACACATGCGGCATGGAACATTTAAAGAATATGAGATAAATGTATATATGTGTACGTTTGTGCTCAACTGGGCACATAGATTCAAATATAGTAGCATCTCCAACTTTACATTTTGTTGCGAAAGTATGACAAAGATCAAAAAATTATTTCAATTCAATTTCATGCCAATCTAATATTTTCTTTTATGTATATTTCATAGTTACTTGAAGTATATATTTATTTGTGAATATAGTATTGGGCTTCGTTCATGAAAATGTGCCTTCAACTCGACATCATAAAGTGAGATACGATAGAAATTAGAATAGAAGAAGGTGAAAACCGAAATAAAAAAATAAATAAAAGAGACAGAAAAAAAAAAAGAGGAATACTGTCGTGACGCGATTTCGTCGACTTCACTGATCAATGCCTCGTTTTGTTCGGCATGCCTGAATCACGGACAAGGCAGAGCCCTGCGCAAAGAGTGAGTGAGAAGAAATAGCAGTGAGAAAGAGATGGGTACAATGACTTCTCTTTATATACAACTGGCAACTGCATATCTTTCATGGGTTCTCTCGCGTCTCACCGGTAACTCCCGTGGGCCATGCTTTCACCGAGACTTGCAAATTTAGTCGGGGCACTCGCGCGCGTCCCAAGCAAAGCTGCGCACTGGATCGCTGGTCCATCAGTAGAAAAGGGAAGGAGGACACAAACGAATGAGTAACGGAGAAGGAAAGAAATAAAACGCGCGCGTGCGAGAGAGCAAATCCCGCGGCGTGCATTCGAAGCAAATCTAAAACCCGCGGCCTCCATCGTCTGCTCGGTACTTCTCTCTCTCTCTCTCTCTCTCTCTCTCTCTCTCTCACTCTCTCGCACTCTCTTTCTCTTGCTCTTTCTGTTTCTCTGATTTTCTGACTCTGTTTGTTGGCGTTCGGTGGTGCAACCGCCGGAGAAGATCACCGAGAGATAGGGCCCCGCCGTCGTCCTGCGTTCCGGACCCCGAACCGGCACAGCGCAGTCTAATTTGCGTAACTCCATTCCGAGAAATTCGTGCTTCTCCTCCACCTCTCCCGTATCTTCATCGTGCACTTTGCTTCTTCCTCTGCTTCTTCTTCTTCTTCTTCTCCTTCTTCCACAGCTTCTTTTTTCCTCTTCATTTTCATTTTTGCTTCCTTTCTTTCTTTCTTTTTTCATACAATTCCACCTCTCGCTACTTATTTCTCATTCTTCCTCTTTTTCGTTTCGCTTGTCATTTCACTCACCTGCTTCTTCTGTATATACGCGCATAAAAAATCCTTGAATCTCTTATTTTTTCTCTCTGTATATCATCTTTCTCTCTCACACTCTCAACGTTCCTCCACCTTATTCCATTCTACTCCTTTCACCATTGTATGTTCAAGATAAAATACCGCTGGTGACTACATATTTACCACACAATTAAAACATTTTGTTTTATGTACGAATTTTTTTTTTCATTCTATTCATTTATTTTATTTTTATTATTTTTTTTTTTTCTTCTTTTCCAATGAGAATATCCATAATTGATCGCCCCTCTCAAAATGACAACGATCAACGATGAATTTATATATATGGGAAAAGTCTCACGACCATTTTACATAAACAATCGTGCAGCGAAACACCATACACACATACATAAATAAATAAATAAATACATACATGTATGCACACAAGGTATAAACCAAAACGTGATATCTCTCCTCACTTCGACCGAATCGAGACTCGCATTAACATTTGCGCGGATGGAGGAGAGATGAGTGTATATTCAGTAGCAAGATGCGATGCGGCGTAACGAAAAAGAAAAAAAAACAAAAAATTGAAGAAATAAAAGGTATAAGACAAATAAAAACCGCAAGTGATGCAATGCGAGAGAGAAAGAAGTAGTGAGAGGGAAAAAAGGACTTAAATAAAATGAGAAAAGGGAGTTCGTGTGTGCTGCGCGCGGTTGTATGATAATACCCCACAGCTGGCTCCCCACGACGTGGACCAAGTCGAGAGAAGGCACCCTCTCTACATCATTTTCGACGGCGGCTGTTTATTGCCGGATGCAAATTGCAACTTGCGCGGCGTTATGCCACTGTTCTCGTGAAATTCAACAGAAATAAACGAAATTCAATCAAATATTGAAATTTCTCATAAAATCAGCGAGGTGAGAATGACTAAAAATCCAATACCATATTATTCACCTTTTCTCCTCTCTCAATGTGTTTACATCAAATTACCAACCATATACATATATATATATATTGTCAAAAAGAATAGTAAAAAAAATGTGAATATCCAGGTTATTTTATATCGCGGCACAACCTCCATCGTCGAAGGCACATAACCAGATGATGTATCGAAGTATCGATGGATCCGGATACAGTCGCGGCGGTCAGTACTACCATAGCAGTCTTGTGTGCGCACCGGCAATGGCCCACTACACATAGTTCCATGCTATATGTGTGTACGTGATCATATGTACAGAGTGAGCACGATCCACAAACGCGTGCAACCCCAGGTGTAATAGTCGCGGTGATGCCGTTTTTCCTCTCAACTATATATATCTATATATAATACCATACGCTGTCTTACTATCTCGTTCTTTCGCGTCTCTTATCATTCATTCCATCTATATATATATACCAATCGCCCGACGTTCTTTCATGAGATCGCCAGACGTTTATTCACATTCAACTTAGCGTTCTTCTATATAATTTTTCTTTGTTTCTTCAACATTATTGATAAAAAAAAAAAAACAACAATAAATAAATGTTATTGAATCCCAAAATCATGTGTTCATTTGACAAATATATATCAATTAATTTTTTTCATATTTTTCAACCGACACACTTGAGCAATTCAATTTTTTCTTCGTGTTTGATAATTAATTATTACACATGAATTTATTGTGGTATTTTTATT
Organism: Zele albiditarsus; assembly: GCA_958496275.1. Lineage (NCBI taxonomy): Eukaryota > Metazoa > Arthropoda > Insecta > Hymenoptera > Braconidae > Zele > Zele albiditarsus. The sequence continues at coordinate 9,618,754 of OY292415.1, forward strand.
GTGTTAAATCTACGGCATTTGAAGAATTCATTTGATGTAGGAGCAATGAAGAGTAAAATGATGAGTGAGAATGAGATAGAAGAGAAGTTAATGCGACGACGACGAGTGAGGTTGCGATCAAGGGCGGTGGTATCGATGTCACGACGAGGCATTAAAGTGTGGCACGTCGATACAGCCATAAAGACTTGAGTGTGGAGTGTGTGCGAAGACGAAGACCAACAGAGAAATACCAAAGCGATATGGTGAGGACAAGGCGCGTGGATTATGAGTGAGAGTGAGAGGGCAAGTAAAAGAACTGGTGGAATACGAGTTCGCGCGGGACCCCCGTCGGCGACAGCGTGCCTTTACCGAAGCTGTATCGCTTCTTCATCGCATTCACTGCGCGTCCTCGCAAACGTTCCAACTCGCGCAATATATATTTCTCTTTCCTTCCCCTCTTGCTCATTCAACCATCAGTTAATCATCATTATTTAATTACAACCAATGTTTTTTTCACCCTGAAATTGCTTCACATCATCAAACACAAACATTCACTCGCACGTTTTAGAGCAAAGTGTACTAAATCTGCGAAGAAAAAAGTCTAAATATGCATAAGGCGTCCTCAAACTAAGATGTTGAACATACAGTATTTTCAATTAAATGCCATTTCACAATTTTCTACAGGTTTTCGTAGTTTTCTTTTCTCTCCATTTATATATATATATATATATATTTTTTTTTTTTTATCGCATAATTTTATTTTACTCACATTTTTATCCTCGTGGACGGTCTTCACATATACATACCCACCTTCGCGTCGAAACGAGTTCTTCGCAATGCAAGAAGCCAATTCGCAGCACTACCAGTAGAATCTCTCTCAAGGGAATTTGATCACATCAAAGAGCGAAAGAGTGAAATAAAAATGGATGAATATATATATTGAAGAAATAAAAAATTGGCAATGAAGAAGCGGAGAGGCGACATGTATAGATAAAGGGGATTGAGGAGGACGGAGTGTTATGTGAGAGGGAGAAAAAAATGTTCAATTGGGCAAATCGTATCACACGCCTCTTTTCCATACACACCATTCGGATGCGAGAGAGCGATGCGCCGCGTGATACAGTCGTCGTCGGGGACGATTTTTCGAATCGTCGAAATTTGCAAGCGATTTGTCTTCGTTACACCCACGTGGCACCCCGGGGGGACACCTCACGGCGCGCTAGGCACTCTCCAAATGTATACCTACATACACATATAAACCCTTTTACCTTCCTTCCTTTTCTCAACTTCATCCTCCACATCGTATTCTTCATCTTTCTCTTATTCTCCTGACCTCCATCATCGTTTCTTTTTCATTCTCATATTATTTCTTTCCTCTCGGTGATTCTCTCGTGCGTGTCGGGGGATGGACGCGCGCGGACGACGACCAGAAGAAAAACGTTTCTTCTCGCGCGCGCGCGCTTGCGCGTACCGCAATTGTAATTTATTCGGCCGATAAATACTCTCAGCGCTGCGGCAACAGGAGACTCGACTGTTCTCGCTTACTCTCTCTGCGGCCACGGCATTTTTCTCTTTCTATACGTTGTCCGACGCGCGAGTAATCTCCTGGGTAATGAGTTGTGGCCAAAATGCCGACGACCATGAGCTGTTCTGTATGTGCAAGCGCGTGAATGCTTGCGACACTATATATATATATATCACGCTGTCTCCCTCCGTATACATATATTGTATATATTTTATGTGTGTACAGTGGAATAACGCGAAGTGAATAATGTTATCGGCCACAAATTTCCATTAAAAATGGAAAAAATAATTATTTCCAATATTCATTACTTTATATTCAAACTTGACGAATGCACACGTGCAGAATGGTGATTGAATTGAATATTGGATGGAGAAAATTATTAATTCAATTGTTATATCGCTAAAAAATTGAATCTGATGAGCACTTGCACGAGAAATATTGAATGGGTTCGATGTTTATTCAGATGTTACGTAGTTTTAGGAAATGGTGAAAGCGAAAAGTGGTTGATACATTGTTCACAGCGCAACGAGAGTTGTGAAAAAATCACCGAACCGTCAATAACACATGGAATACACCGAGCGAGACAGTCAATCGCGAGATACGAGAGGGTATGAAGGGGTATATAAATAGCGCTCTATAAATTATGCCGAGCACGTATATACGTTGTGAGCGAGAGAATACGAGGCAGAGAGAGAGAGAGAGAGAGAGAGAGAGGGGGGGGGCGAGTAAGACCAAGTCATATCCCATCTTTAAGGCTCTGTTCTTTCTCAAAGAGTACCTGGTGAACGCACCATGTCACCAACGTCGTTGGGCCTGAGAGTGTCACCGAATACCGCGTGTAGAAACGAGACATTTACTCGTGTGTAAACCGCGACCATACCACAATATAAATATAATCGAGTTGCATCCGGTTTTTACTTATAGCACTTATATATAAACGAATGAAAAGGTACAAGTATGAGAGCGATGAGGTCGATGGTCTACAACTTTCCTACACATATGAAGGTTTATATACGAGTAATATAGCATGTGTATATACGATTGAGCAAATGGAAAAGAGAGAGATGAATGAAAAAAATAATGTTGAAATCAAAGCTGACAAGACGAGTCATATATTGGCAATATGATGGGGATTCCAATCTGTTGATATATAATATGAGAGAGATAGCATTATGAATAATAGTTGAATTATGCGAATGGTTGACGGAAAGATAGAATGATGGATTATTACTACGCAAGTCAGAGGATCATTCGCGCCTTGAAATATCGATGACTTAGCTTATCGATTCTATATATATATATATATATATATGTTCATAAAGAAATGTCTAATATAGATAAAAATTTTATATACTACCAATAATAATTCTTTGCTTGTTTCAGTTTTTGTTATTATTATTATTATTATTAGAACCGTTCTTCTGATTAGTATGGGTAGTGTGAAATCTCATCAGCAATGTTTAAATATGAGTGATCAACTTCAAGTAAATTGTTGTACCATTTCTTTGATGTTCGACTTTTTTAAAATCATTGGATATTCTTTACTATTTTTGAGTTGTTAATTTTTCATCGTAGTATAAATCACAAACGGTGGTAAACATTTCGCATAGATAAAATTCACCGGGTGTTTATTATACACATACATATGCATGTATGGATGAGTGCGAGCGAGTGGATTGGAAGTGGCTATGTGTGGGCGGACGAGGCGGCGACTCATTGCGCGAAGAACATGATGACCGTTTTGCGAGGATGAAAATAAAAAAGAAGAGGAGGAGGAGGAGGAGAGGAAGAAAGGAGAAAAAAAATAGAGAGGCTGACAGTTCGCATAATAGCCGGTCAATTTGTCTATTAATTGATTACAAGGCAAAATTTATAAACTCATATATGTTGATGTGGCTGTGAAGTTATTTTTTGCCTCTTTTATTATTCATATAGATATATATGTTGAATAACGCGTGAGAAAATCTTGATTATGTCTCTCCAGGTTAATTAAGCGACGAGATGAACGTGTATATACATACACATAGAAAGTGCGGATGGCTATGAAAGCCTTTGACTTGTTATTATCCTTGCAAATAAATGGAAATGCGACTTTTATGATCCATACGATTATGATGGATGTATGCAAACACTTTTCTCCAGGTTACCAACAGATGAGATGAGTTTGTATGACTTCATAAGCGACAGACACATATACAAAACGTTTTATATATACATCTGTTTTTATTTCGCAAACAATTTTTTTACTCGATGATTATTCTCCACTCTTTACTCTCAACTGCTTCTTCGATTAAGCAGTGAAATTTTTTTCAAAACCCCAAACTTATGTCTTTTTCCTTCCGCTTCAGCATCTCCGAGGGACGCACAACCCCATGAATATTCTATGGTCAATTAACATAACTCGACGTAGTCGTCGTCGTCGTCGTCGTCGTTTTCGTCGCGTATGAACGTATGTTGTACGAGATCCAGTGGTGAATGTTAAAAATTTCAATGGCATTCTCGTCAATCCCCCTCCCTCCAACGCTTCTCCGCCTCTGACGCTATCTTTATATATGTAGAATATACATATATATTCTTTCTGTCCTTTAGAGGTATATACACCAGACACACCCGTTTCGATTATATTCACCAAGCGCAGTAATCGTGTTGCCTTGTGGCACGTCGCAAAAAGCGTGAATTTAAGATTCAACTGAGATGGAAAGCGCTCTCGCACGCGCATTGGTATTGGATATATACCTTGAACCATAACCAAACCTGACGCCACCGCGCGAAAGTAAGTTGAAAAGGCTAAATGAGAGACTTTGTAGAAATGTTAAAGGCAGAAAGATGTGAATATGCGCACAGAAAAATGTTTGCATCCAAAATTATTATATGTGCATGTGCAAATGATGGAGCACATGAGAATCGCTCTGGAAATTTCAATAATCATTCAATTTTCCTCCAAAGTGCATAGTGAAATGGATTTGCACTTTTCATCCAAAGATCCGTGTAAAAGTTTCAACGTAAAGGGAGAGTGGGAAAAAATTTTGAAATATATTTCAACTGCAATGCTTATATACATTTTTAAATGTAAAAAAAAAGTTTTTAATGAAAGCAAATTTAATATACAGATATAAACGTGAGTTTGCGAATAGTGTGAATGAATATAAACTGAAAGAGACAGTGGAAGTGAGTACGCGAGGGAGTTTGGTACAAATTAGCCAGTTGGGTTTCTAATTAGTCGAATTAACTGACGATACAAGAATACCCGCGTCTACTCCATGTGCTCCTCTCTCCTTCCTCTGTTTCTCCATCGCACTTCCCTTTTTTTCACCCATTCTTTCATACCACACCATCTCTCTCACTCACTCACTATTTATATATTTCTCCCTTTCTCTTTTTCCGTTCTTTCTCCGCTCTCTGCTCGTGTCGGCCCCCGGCGGTGCTAGTCCCCGAAGCCGCGACACTGGTGAGCGCACTCGATGGGAGTTATGCGTGCCCGCAGTTACATTCATGTTTTATTTATCGTACGATTTGATCACCGAAGTATCGTCGTGGCGGTGCGAGCTAGCCGCGTGAACACGCTCAAAGTCGGTCGCTGCCAACTGCACATATTGGTGACCGATACCACCATCGCAACCAACTCCATATAATAAAACAACAAATGAAATTACATATATACATATATACTTAAGTATACATAATTGTTTTGAGTGTATATCGAGTGTGTTTGGGTGATACGATGCATGTAATCAATGTTACTAAGTTTCAGCAACTGATTGGAGAGTCATGATTTTTTTATTTTCTCATTTTTTTTTCTTCATCAATTTGTGTTACAGGCAAACGACCAAGCAGATTTTTTTTGATCACTGGGGAACTCGAATTCTCAATTGATCCGGCCTCAGGCGTATTGCGGACACGAATACCATTCGACAGAGAGTCAAGAGAAAAGTATACACTCAGTGTAGGAATTAAAAATAATTTTGGCATTGCCTATTGTCAGGTAAATAATATTAAAGCGATTTGATACGAAGAAATAACATTTTTTTTCTCTTTTAAATAATTAATCTAACACCAAAAATGTTTATCTTCCAGGTGGAACTGACAGTAAATGATGTTAATGACAATCCACCAGCATTTCCAAATACAAATGTGCGAATATCTGTGCCCGAATCTCATGCACTTCACGTTCCATTGTATATTGCCCACGCAACGGATCCCGACACAACACCATCAACACCAATACGCTACACACTCATACAAAATAGCAACGATCTATTTGGCATTGACGCACATCATGGTGAATTATATCTTTCACGTAGATTGGATTATGAGACCCAACAGCGTCATAGTCTTATGATCAGTGCAATAGATGGTGCTGGTCTCTCAGCAAATATAAGTTTGAATGTGGAGGTTCAAGATGTGAATGACAACCCCCCGGTGTTTGAGAGGAATGAGTATCACGTGGAGGTACCCGAAGGCGCCAAGCTCGATTCTCAGGTGAGAAAAATCTTCATTACACGCCCGTCACGCTCGCATTTGTTTATCGTACCGAGGCCATAGGCGCGGCATTGCTCGACCTCTCTATCTTTCTTTCCTTCTCACTTTCTCACTCGCCACAGCATTGCAACATATTAAAAATAAATGAATGGATACAGCGATGCACAGTGAGAGCAAACGAGAGAAGTGGGAGACGAAGCGCTATAAAGGAAAGGAGTAGTTAACATCCATATCTTTTATGCTTTTTTTTTTTTTTTTTCATTTATTTATTTTTGAAATTTCCCCCTTTTCTATGTACTGCGCTTGTTCATTTCTGCGCATATATATCTCGCAAACTGCGCCGTTGAGATCCGTGAGGATGCGTAATTTCATCCGGGACAACCAGGAAACCCGTTGTCGTATGAACCTTGCACTCAACTCACTTCGATTTCCCAGCTCTTGCCAGAGTACAAATTCTCTGTTGGACACTTTGATAATTGATGTAACACAGTTGCTTTAAATCTATTACCACGTTAACATTTTTTTTGCTTCTAATTTGATTATAAAAATTCGGAATTTATTCAATTACACTTAAATTAATTCATCGGTTATGTTTAATACACTCAGTGCCAGGTTTGTTGAAAATAACTAAATTACTTTAAATATCGAATATAAGTCTTCAAAACACACTTTCACTCACAGTCAATCCTGGATTTATTGCTTTTTTTTTCTCCTCCGTAATGATTATAACAATTCAATCATTTCAATGATGAATTTCCAGATTCTACAAGTGACTGCACTTGATTTGGATACCGGAAACAACGCAAGAATTAGTTATCGGCTTCAAGGCTCCACATACTTTCGTATCAGTCCAAACACCGGTTGGATTTATCTGACTCAAACATTGGACCGCGAAACAACAGATCGTTATGCACTCACGGTGCTCGCAACTGACAACGGTAGTCCAGCAGCAACCGCCAGCTCATCAGTTATTGTTAATGTTCTCGATGATAATGACAATGGTCCACGGTTCGAAAAGGATTTTTATTCTTGTGAATTATTAGAAAATTTACCGTCAGGCACTGTCGTTACATCGGTCAGTGCAACTGATGCTGATCTAGGAAAAAATGCATTATTGAGATATTCAGTTGTTCAACACAACAGTAGTTTCGCCATCGATCCTGACACAGGTAAGAGTTAATCCACCCCCCTCAATTGTTTTTCATATATTATTTTTCTTTCCTCTCCTCTTCTTCCATTTCGGCCTCCTCCTTCGCCGTTCCCCTTTTATTTTTCTTTGCCACAGCTCAATAGTCACTTTGCACTCAAACCAAACACTATTCTCATTGAAATGCTGCCACGAGTGTTTACTAAAGTCCGTCGTTGAATCCTCAAGATGATCGCATGAGGCATGCGAGAAAAAAAGAGAGGGTGAACGGGAGAGAAAGCTAATGTAGCCGACGCCCCTACACTTCCTTATCATAGCAGATGGTCTGGGAGAAATAAATATTGGCAGTATAACAACCTTCTTGTATGCGATCCAACCGGGCTCAATGACGGAAAAATATTTTCTCATCGCACTGAAGGGGATATAGCGAGAATGAGAGGGGAGACAACTTAACCGGTACTTCCGTATCTTGATACACCCAATTAAATCTCTTTCTACTTTCTCCCCCCTCCTCCTCTTCATCCTCTACATCTGACACTTCAAACTTTTTTGAATCTTATCGCTTTTGTAATTCAAATGTAGCCTCCATCTCGCAAGATCTCTGTTCTTTACTTTCTGTCGTTCTTTCCATGTGAATTTTCACATGATACATATTTGAAGGAGAGAGCGTACGCGCCGCGCGCTTTTGCACACGTGACTCGGAAGATACGCGTGCGCGGAAGTAATCTCAGGGCGATTCGTCGCACGCGGATGAGCCCGAGCAATAATCCGATACCCATTATATTCCACTGAGCGGCTGCCTCCAACCTTCTTTCTTCTTCATCTTCTCCTTTTTCTTCTTCTTCTTCTTCTTGTTCTTTACCTCTATCTTCCTCCACTTCATTGCATCTTTTTTATTTCCCTCCTTCACGATTACCGCCCTCTTCATACTCTTGCGGACGGGTTTAACGACGCGATCGGAATTCGTTTTGAAGCTACGTATATATACATATGTGAATGGAACACACGCGAGAGGTCGAGCGACAGCATTTCTTTCAAATATATATGTATATATTGAGAAAGAAGAGAATGAGAAAGAGTGATAGGGACAAAGAAGACGAGAAGATCGATCAAGGACCTTCGCGGCGCAGAAGGTGGTAGAAAATGAGACGACTATTAATTTTCTAATAGTCACTAGCCAACTAGACGTGTGGATAAATTACGCTTTTGCTTTACACTTTGCGTTATGGTAATTGGATTCCACAACTAATATGAGGGCTTAATAATTTTAGAGAGCGTGTAGTGATAGAAGTATGAAATACCACCACTGTCACCATCTACTGTTTGTACCGCTAGCTGAATATAAAATTATTTTCCAATCAATGAATGAATTTTCCGTTTATATTTCATTTCATTTTCATCCTCTTTTCATTATATTCACATCCATGCCGACAGTCTAATTCAAAGAGAATGAAGAATGTTCCCAAGGAATTCCACAACGTTGTGTACCTCTCCCCTGCACAGCAGTCGCTCGTGCGTTTTATCATTTCGACTCACTCTAACCAACCCATACCAATTCACCTAGACACTTTAACGCGTGTCATTCATGCACGCGGTGCCGCTTTGATTGGCACGCGACACGAAGATATCAGCTTCAGCAACTGGCAGTCGCTTTTCTACGTTTGACAGTGCAGGAGTTGAACAGAGAGTCTGTCGCGGAAAAGGTGGAGCGACCGACGTATAAATATAGGTATAATACTTTGAGCGCACAAACCTACACAGTCTTGACTCAGGGAAGTCCAACGCGGAACAGATTAAAGAATGATAGGAACTGTGAGAGAAGAAAAAAATTCTTCGTATTCTTGCTCATTTCTTAGCCCCCTCGCGTTGCCGTGCATCACACAGCATCACTTCATTGACCAATATATGCAGAGGCAAACTGTACGATTTCCGTGTTCGAAATTCAATTTTATACCATACAAACTATACAGTAAAATTGAGTGATCTTGTAATAACATGCGAGTCATAAAATAGTTCATTTGTAGTTTATGATCAATATCATTTTTAGTGATTGAAAAAAGGAGAATTTATGTTGCATTCCAAATATTAGTTGAGGAAGAGCACGATGACTGTGCTATATATGTTTATGCATACATATATATAGGATATGTTACTGAATACACGAGAAATGCATTAGCACGCGCCCTACTACCCTTTCGTTTTATTTTTATTGTTCTACGTGGTCCTGGGTTGTCGATGTTGAAATCGAGCCATTCGTTCGTCCAACACACTCACAGATTCTCACAGTGGACATACAGTGAGAGAGAAAAGAGAGCCGACATCGTTCGTTTGAACGAACGCGCGAGCGCGCTTTCGTGCGACATTTGCCGCTTGGACAGAGTCCTGGGCAAGAAAGACGTACGATCGAATAAGAGAGTCGAATACCGCTTTTGGTATTCCAGAAAATGCCAGACTCAACAGAGTCTACGGTCACTTTCGAACCACGTTCTCGTCTTTCCACCCGAGCGCTCCTCCCTCTCATCTCCTTCTCTCTCGTCCGCCGGTGTTCGTACATCGCTATACGTACAGTGTATACCCCACAAAATTATTATCCTGTTGAATCTAACCAGGAGGAAAGAGGGAATTCCAATTTATTATATGGCCATTCAACATGGACCATGTGTAAATGAAAATTATTTTTGTTTTATGTATTTTTTATGTCCATTTTTTGTTTCGTTTGTTTTGTTTGTTTGTTTTTTTTTTTTTTTTTCATTTCCTTTATTTCTTGTATTCCAGGCGAGATCATAACTCGAGAACCGTTGGATCGTGAAATGAAGAGCATACATGAGCTCGTATTGGAAGCAAGAGATCAGGGAACACCTTCAAAAGCAGCGCGTGTACCACTACGTGTCACTGTTCTCGATGTCAATGACAATTCACCTGAAATTGTTGATCCGCAGGGCGATGTTGTTAGTGTAAGAGAAGAGCAAACGCCAGGTACAGAAGTTGCACGTGTGCGAGCATTGGACTCTGATCTTGGCGAGAATGCAACAGTCACTTACAGTATTTTGAAGGGTTAGAACAAATTTTTACCATGACAGTTATTGCTCCTTACGGGTTGTTGAAGATGGTTAATAGTCATCGTTGAATCTTGTTATAATAATTTTCATTATAGCGCTTTTTTTTTATCTCTGTCGAGCAGATCGCGATTCGGACGGTTACAATGTCTTCACTATCGATCCAATCACCGGAATGATCAGAACAAAATCCGTCCTTGATCATGAAGAACGGGACGTTTACAGGCTGTCGGTGAAGGCAAGTGACGCCGGACGACCTCCACGACACAGTATACGCGCGCTTCGCGTTGAAGTTCTCGCACTTGCCGATAATCGACCGACATTTACGAGCAGCAGTCTCACATTTCATGTTAGTATATAACAACAACAGCGTATATAAACACTTATCTGATGATCGTAAATTTTATCCGATGGGTTTCTAATTGAATTGTTTCATTTAGGTGAGGGAGGACGCGTCGATTGGACAAGCAATTGGTTCAGTATCCGGCGCCGGACCAGCTGGACGTGTCGCATACACACTGGATTTACTAACGCCATTGACACAATCACCTGCGTTTGATGTTGACCGAAGTTCCGGTCAATTAGTTGTTGCCCATTCATTGGATCGTGAAAATGTCAGTGAATATCATTTAGAAATTCGCGCATTGGACACAACATCAATTGGCAATCCGCAGAGTATCGCCGTATCAGTTAAAATAATAATTGACGACGCCAATGACAATTCACCGCATTGGCTATTGGATCCGATTTTTATTCGTGTCTCAGAAGCGGCTGTCATTGGTTCAACAATATATAATTTAACTGCCACTGATCTTGACAGCGGTTCAAACGGTGATTTACGATACGATCTTGTCACGGAATTTCCATCAACCGGGAGCTTTGCCGTTGACTCACTCACTGGTGCATTAACCGTTGCAAAGTCACTTGACAGAGAAGAAAGAAGTGAATATACATTGTTATTACGTGCTTGTGACCGTGCGCCAATTGGTGAAAGACTTGCGTCAACAGTAACAGCTAAAATAATTGTATTAGATCAAAATGACAATGCTCCTATTTTTGTTTCGCCTGATACGAATAAAATATCTGTAACATCTGATCTTTTGCCGGGTATGTATTCAACCAAATTTCATTTCATCTGAACTCTTCAAATTTCGCAGGAAATTTTGTAATTAAGGTTTTGGTCTATTTATGTCACAGGTGCTAACATTGTTAGAGTAATTGCAGTGGATAAAGATACAGACAATAACGGTCGGGTCTCCTACGTAATAACATCAGGCAATGACGAATCAAGATTTTCTGTTGGTTATGATTCTGGTATGGTGACTTTGGTCAGGCCAATTGTACGAGACACCGTTTTACAGATCACAGCAAACGATCACGGTTCACCGCCCCGTAGAGCCACAATGAACTTGACATTGACGATTGCTGTCGGTCAAAGCAGTGGACCCCCACGGCTTTTACTTCCTCATCCAATTGTCAAAGTTGCCGAGGATCTTTCTATTGGTGAAACGGTAATGAACGTCGGTGGACCGGCTTTCAATGATCAGGGTGAGTCGTCTCGCTTGCGCATTATATTCTATATGTGCTGTGTGTTCATTCATCCATGAACACTCGTAACACAGCGGGTATGGATCTCACTCTAGTGCTTATTCTAATGTCGATGCTAGAGATAAGAATACAGAGAGAATGAGAAAAAAAAAATTGTTCGAAGTGCACTCCAACCAATGAAGTAGACTTTCAGCAGAAGCGGCAAATAGTTTTGCGTTGAGCAATTCCGGCAGGAGTGTTATTATCGGCTAATAGGAAAGTTCTGCTATGAAAATTCTCTGAATAATTGCCTTGTAAATCCGGTCGGTAGAGTTAAAAACGAACTAGTATGAGCAAAAAAAAAAACGAAGCAGAAAATAAAGAGAAAAGATATAATGCAACGCATATCAGACATTTATTCAATTTATTCCCCATTTTAATCTCCGCGAATGTGGTGTATATGTACATTGGTGCCTTTGTCTTGTGTGCGCGCGTGCACACATTGCATTCGTGCAAAAATCATTTGAAAAAATGTGATCGAGATTCGATGTTATCGATATCGCTGTCGTCGTCGTCGTTCGCACGTACACACAACAGTACCTGCACCGACCGCACTTCGGACGAAGTACGAAGCAATGTTTTCGAAGGACACTTTCGCGAAGCCGCCCGCGTACTCACACACTCACACCGCATCCGGGAGGTTTACCTCGATGGAGAGATGGCTGAATGAACGAAGCGGCTAAGAATATTATTTGAGTGGCAAAGGCGAAGGAGAGGAAAAGATGGAGAATATGAAAGAGCAGATAGAGAAGAGGGTAAAGAAGCAGAAGAAGCGGAGAACGGTGGCTGAGGTTTGGAGAATGAGATGCGGCGAAAGCAGCCAGGATGAGCCAGAAGAGAACGCGCAAACAATGGCCGCGTATATCATCGTGCTGGTGAACTGCCGCGCGCTACGCATAGGCAAATCACCACTCTCTGAACGCAACGGTTTGTGTATACGCGAAGGTAAACCCGCCGCCTGTACTCTTACTCCGTTGCACCCTCCTGAGCAGCACTGCAATAGCTCGATGTTCACGCGCACATGCATTTATATATAGTACTTGAACGGGGACCCTTTGCCAATGGGCCACACGGGCTTTGTCTAAGCCCGCTAAAAAATCAACGACAGGCTAAACGACGTCCTCTGGAATTTGAGAATCGAATGCATTAAACCCCGCGTGCCGGCAAGAGAGCAAACATGTATTGCGTTTGAAACGGTCGAACAGGTCCAACACACAACGTGCGGTTCCGTTCCGCTTGCACTGCTCTCGCTTATAAAAATATCCAAACTCAGTTTTGTATTCACAGATTTCAATCGCGCTGCATTTTATAACGATTGTTTTTGTCAATTTATCATAACAATATCATTTTTTCATTTCCTTTGTTCATACTCCCTGCATGAATTTCGATATAGTTTCATGTGGAAAATAATACAATGTAATGATAATGTTATATACTATTCTAATGCGTTGCATATTCTTACGGCCCATTTCTCATCCTGAGTTCTATCGCCGGCGGTGTGCGTGATTTGTTTTTACTTGAAAACACGCGCGGTCGTTTTACAGAATTCATTCGGCCCACACAGTTGACCCGACATACGGAGTCCAATGTGTAAGGCAACTTTGTGCATATTGTTCGACTCCACACACAACTTGAGCATCGAACAATGTTGCCTCGATGACTGTTGCAGCTCTCTAAGATCGAATTTCGGGCTGCAAACTATTGTATTATATTATATTATGTATGCCGTCCACATGAATTTATCAACGAAAAGAAAAAAAATGGCAATTTCTTTACCCCATTTATATTTATGTTAACTCCTCGTTAATCGTCACTTATGCAAATATATATTCCCTGAGAAGATAATTCAAGAGTATTTAACCCATACTTCTTGACTGTATCATATTCATATCGTCACCAACCACCAAAAAATTTTATTATATTTTTCTTTCACAGTCAATGTCAGCTTCTACATACCCACTGGTGTCGCCGACAACAAGTTCAGCGTATCATCGACTGGTATTGTAACTCTGCGTGGCCCACTTGATCGTGAAAAAGTTTCGCGTTATTATGTACCGATCTTGGCGAAATCTAGTACGCTTCTTGATCTGTCCACACTCGAAGTTGTTGTACAGGACGAAAATGACAATGCTCCGGAGTTTCGTCCAGGATCGTGCTACACTCTTGCAGTACCCGAAAATCAAGAAACCTCAATTATACATACAGTTTCAGCGGTTGACATTGACAATGGGAGAAATGGCGAAATAGTTTACAGCATTCTCGGTGAAAATTTATTTGACTTATCATTATTATTAACAAAAATTGTTTTGATCCATTTTGTCATTAAAATTTATCTTCAATTTCTTAACATCTCCAGGTGGAAATATTGGAGGAAAGTTCAAACTCGATCCATTAACCGGCCACTTATCAGCATCAAGTCTCGATCGCGAAACAGTTGCCCGCTATGCTCTTTCAATATCAGCAAAAGATAAAGGACGTCCAAGTTTAGAATCACGTTGCAACATCACAATCATTGTCATTGATGTTAATGATAATTCACCAACATTTCTCTATGACACTCGCGCCAATAATCGACGTTCACCAATCAAAACCGCTGATTACATCTCATTCAATGGACAATCATTCAATCAATACAGTAGCTCGTCCGTCAATCCTAATTATATGGCAGGAAAATATATGGCTACAATATCTGAGGACGTACCAACGGATTCCTCAGTAATGACAGTTAAAGCGAGTGATCCGGATCAAGGTGTTAATGGAAAGATCACTTACGTGATTGCCGAAGAGACAACGTGGTTATTCAGGGTTGACAACCTCACTGGTATCATCAGCACGGCAGGGTAAGAACTGGGTGCAAACTCAAGAAAAATAAACTATAATCAGCGCTCATACCCATTCACATATATATCATTCTTTGTCTTTAATTTTATTTATTTTTCCTCTGTGCTATTCACCAGTGTATATATATATATATATATAGACAATACACCAACACACACATACACACACCCTATATCAAGAGCTCTACCGCCTTTCCTCTTTTCCGTTGATGCCACCGCTCTGGCTAATTTCATCCTGGCGTTAATTGCCACGACCTTTATTGCCCGCCTGATTAGAATCAGCCAAGGGGATATTGCACCATGTCTTTACGCACTGCAAGCGGCTAACCGGAGACAGGAGTTGAATAAAGATGAAAATAGATTCATTGAAGTGCGTGTGAGTGGGATAGGGGAATGTGAAGAGAACGAGAATGAAAGATATAACGTCGTAAAATAGAAAGGAGGATGAAAGGAATCGCGTGGAAGCGACGTGCGCTCTAGCGAGGGAGGGTAAAGAGCATCGTAAAATTATTAAGTCGCTTCTTCTTCCTCTTCTGATTCCCCGCGCGGACTGTACGATTAGATGGTATGCATAATCCATACACACGACAACGATGCAACGTATATGTATATGTGTACGATGGATATTTTCACTCTTCATGTGATAATTCTATTGGTGCGCGCGTGCTAATAAAACTCGTATCTTTTAGTTGATATTCCAACCTCGGGATGCCGCTCACTCTCGCATCGCATCACGTCGTCCTGCCAAGTCATATAAGAGACATTGACCGAAAGAAAAAAGATCCAACCTACCAGTGAATTCTATATCTCCCGACTCTCTTCCTATCTCATTCTCACTCTTGTGTAGTGTAGTTGCCCGTTAGGTGCTTCTTGTTTTCCAGACCCCAAGGTCGGACACTGTTGCGCATTATCAGAACGATCATAATTAATTAGACGTCGACCGCGCATAACCCAAGATCAAAACGATCGTTCGCGCTTTCAAGAAGATATCGTAACTTTGAAGATAGAACACGATAAAACTGTATGCTGGGGTGTGTGCGCCCGCACTCGTTTCCACTGATGGCGCTTTCTTGATCATGTATCAAAAGACGCTTTGGAGAAAAAAGAAAACCCATTGACTTAAGCCGTTTAGTGAAAATCACGTGGGACAAAATATTTTAATGAAGCGAGAATCTATAAAATGTCACGTCAATGGAAAATTTTGTGCCGCGTCTCAATTTTTTTGGAATTTTAATCGGATTCGAAAGCCGATAATCAACATTCAGGAGCCTCATATGCAATAAATTACCATCGTTCGATTCGTATTCAGATATACCTTTTTTTCAATAGTCCCGACGTCTTTTGCATCGTTCACTTTGTTTGTTATTAATTTGCATTTTTCAGATGCATCCCAAATGTCTCCCCTCCGCTCCGCACTCTCTATTTTCTCTTGCTTTTCTGTATGTTGCTGGTGACTCGCGTCCCAACGTGTTTCGTTATGTCTCCTCCCCGACCATGTGTGGTGATAAAGTTGCGAAAAGCAAGTCAAAGAGCTCATGGACTATGCCAAGGCGAGAAACCCGAGGTACACACAAAGAGTATAAAAAAGGGAGGGGAAGAAAAAGGGCGTAAGCAAACAGACTACGCGATTTTTGCGGTCCGACAGCCGTGTGTCATTTCACCAGGACTCCATGTGGCATTTGAATGCATTATTTCAGCCGGCAAGAAGCCTGATATGCAAAACGGAGACGGCACACGTTCTTCTTCTTCCTTCCATCGCAAATGGGAGCGACCCCACTCTCTTCTCCCTCATCGTTGTTAATGTCGAGTTACACGAATGCGTACGGCATTTGACTTTTGATTTCATATCTCCCTCTTCCTACCTCTTCTTTTCTCCCAATGTATGTGTTTATCAATATTTTTTTTCACACTACTTAACCCCCACAATATTGACAACGTGAAATGAAATGTCAATTAAAATAAGGTGACTCCTTTGTAGAGTGATAGATCCAAATTCCATACATACATATATACTTATTTTTCATTTATTGTTTTTGTTTTTTTGTGTCAACAGACCGTTGGATCGTGAGCTACAAAGCACTTACAATTTCCTGGTGGTTGCCACAGACGGCGGTAGCTACGATGCGAGGAGCACATCAATTCCTGTGGAAATTAATTTGACAGACGTTAATGATAATGCGCCAATTTTTGAGGAAACTCCATTCAAAGTTATTGTTCCTGTTGCCACACAACCGGGACACAATATTCTAGAAGTGAAAGCCAAGGACGCGGATACCGGCGCCAACGGTGAAATCATTTATACTTTTAATCACGAAGAGGATAAACCTAAATTTCGTATTCATCCGAGTCGTGGTGTTGTCACTGCAACATCATCATTAACCCAAGATTATGGTAAAACTTATCATCTTGAGGTGATTGCACGCGACAAAGGAAAACCACCAAAAAGTACTATTGGTTTAATTGAATTGCGAATTGGTGATGTGGACGATGTTACGTCAATTTTGAAGTTTCAAAATGATACGTATGAAGTGGTTGTTCAGGAAAATTCGCCAATAGGCATTGAAATTGTTCAAGTGACGGCTGTACGTTCAGATGGACGTCGCCAGCACGTTTCGTATTCGATTGGCGCAGGGAATGATTTTCAAACGTTTGCAATTGACGCTGATTCAGGCACAGTGAAAGTTAATGATCCAACTAAACTCGACGCCGAATTATGGATTGATTCATTGAGCTCTGATGTACGTGACGAAGTGACACATCGTTCAAACTCGTGGGAACGTTCGTTGGATGAACAACCGATAAAAGAATTCATAAGAAAAGGTTCCAGACGTGTATTGAACCTTATCGCTAGAACAACTGGATCAGAACCGCTAGAAGCTTACGCGAAACTGATTATTCATATTTCTGATGTCAATGACAATCCACCAATATTCACGCAATCACAATATTCTTCAACAGTTTTGGAGGGAAATGCTAAAGGAAATTTTGTTATCAAGGTAAATAATTTTTCATCCGCTACTCCCATAGAATTGTGAAAGAATTCTTGTCAATTATTTATTCTCTACTCTCAAGCAATCAGTGAAGATAGGGAATTCTATGAGAAATTTAAATTGGGTTTTATGCACACAGCTTTCAGCGAGCGACGCCGATCAGGGTGTGAACAGTAAAATTCTCTATCACATTGTGGATGGTAATCCCGATAATGCATTCACCATAAGTCCACCATACAGCGGTGTAGTACGAACAAACATCGTTTTAGATCGTGAAATTCGTGAAAAATATCGATTAACGATAATCGCAACTGATCAAGGCAACCCTCAGTTAACTGGCACTGCAGCATTAAGCATTCGTGTGATTGATGTCAATGACAATCAGCCAACATTTCCTGGCCACAATATCATTTCCGTTGCAGAAGGTAAGACATGATTTTTATAATTTCAACATCAACTCTTTCACCCACAAACACATCAAAATGGTCTAGCACTTCTCACCCATATTCTCATAACACGTTTGATCATCACAAACCGCTATTCGCCTCATTGCTTTTCATGCGTTTTTAATAATAACGATTAAGTCACGATGTGGAGCACAAATGGTGAACGCACCATTTGTGATATGACGCGATATACGCGCGTCACACGTTGGGATGAAAAATATTTTTGTTCCGTTGCATTGCATTTGCCTCAGCTTGTAAATGTATCGCGGTGAGAATAAACGGAAGTCAAGACTTGCGCAAACCTAGTTAAACATTCGACACGGTTATCTTCAAGAAATTCAAAATAGGAGATTGCAATTGATACTAAGTTTGTACCCGCAAGTGCTTCAATTTGAAGTTGATAGTGAATAGCCTTTACTGGTGGTGGCCTGTTAAAAACTTTGCACTATATATGTGATATCATCAAAATACATTTACATTCAGTGCGCCAACCGACAGAGAGTACAAAAGAAGCGGGAACTGTTTGAACGACAAAGCAAGTCAAAGAGAAAGGGAGAGAGTGGAGAGAGTGTGAGACGAGGAGATGGCGCGGGGCGCACGTTGCTCACCAAGTATAAAGTTAAGTGGTAAAGGATTTATGTCGACATTAAAGTCCGACTGTTGGGAACAATCTGCATAACTTAGACGAGATAGGTGGCTGCCGGGCCAGATATATTCTCCTTCAGCAATCTCTCGCTCCCTCCCGCGTAAATGAATATACATATGCATGTATGAAACACTACACATCATCATCAAACATCTTCGTTGCTCTTCTCTTATGCATGGTGGCTCGAGCGCCACCATACTGTTCCTGGTCCATTGACAGATACGATTCAATGGAGATGGCTCAGTGCAATGCGGTGGCCCGCGGTGGCTCAACGCACAACTACTAACGTCTACACCCGAGAAAAATTGCCATGAACAAGATATAAGGCACTATGACATAATCATTCAACAGTTTATTTGATGAGAACTGTGAGAATAAATTCACCACAGCACCATATTTATCTATTTCTATATTATAGTTTGGCATTCAAAAAAAATAATAACTACTTTCTTGATATAATAATGGAACGATATCAATTTCAAAAATGATGAATATTTCACATGATATTATATATTTTTTCTGCCTCCAGGACATATAGCCTGTGTGGTATCTCAAGTGTGATTTTTATCGTTGAGTTATATTACCGCGTTGGTACGTTATTAACAGCGGCTTAATTGCGTTTGGTATTTGAATGGCGATTTTCAGACTTTATAGTTCGACTTCTCGACTCATTTGTGGCAATAGACTATCTACGTATACCTATATTCTCCCTGCCCATCACCCCTCCTTCGTTTCCTCCATTCCCGCTCCTATGTTCAACAACAAAAAACGAACCTGCGAAGAGTTCATTGCATAAGACCTCGACGTCGAGCGAGAGATGCGTAATTACATTTCTCTAAGGAAAAAGCAATAGGAAAAAAAGAATTCTGTATCCCTACAATCTTTCATTGACTAGCAATATGTAGTATTTATAAGAAACATGAAAATATTCTCCTATATATGTTTATAACTTCTTTGGGATATATAATTTCTATGGGATTAATAGATCTTGTATAGACGATTATCGTGTTGATGATTTCCGTGTGTTTCCGGTACTAAGGAATGGATACGGCGTGAATATAAAAGAAAAAGTTATGTTAAACGTTCAATCGGTGTATAGGTGGTGGTGGAGGTAGAGGTGGAGGTGGAGGAGAGTACAACCAGGAGGAGGAGGAGGAGGAATGTATTGCTCGACGCATATGTGTCTGACCTGTACCAGCAAATCGCGAGCGTGGATAGGGTATACCTTCATATAAGAGTGCGCGTGGTCGCGGTAACGGCACCACGATAATTGATTTTAATTACCCGAACTGGAATCGAAGATTTTAATTACCTGAAGGCTCTTTAGAACGAGCATGTGTGTGGTGTGTCTGTGTACATTTGTATTTGTTTGCGTGTATGTGTGCAGAAACCTCACTTGCTTCCAACCAGCCCCGCCCCGATGTTTAATAGCGGCTGAACTTGTTCCTCGTGACTTTCCATGGGTATATCGTTCTCAAGGAGAGCACAAGATTTAATCGCGTGCACTCGACGGCGGTGGCGGCGGCGGCGCACCGGCGCATCGTTCGGGTACTCGATCGAATTGGCAGATATCGATGCACCTGATCTCGCACAAGTACGGATGCAACGGGAGAAACGAAGAAAGAACTAGAAGGACCGTGAAAAAAACCGAAAAAAAAATTTAAAAAAACAATAAACAAAACAAATAAATGAATAAAAAAGAAAGATATGAAAGAACGGAAACGAGAATGAGGCAGTGAAGAAGGAGGAACTCGTTCAGAGTGAGTTTCGGGTCATCAATCTACTTCAAGTCGAAAACCTCATAAGATGCCGAACGTGTTTGTTACCCCGTTCTCTCATCAATACTTCATGTACACGTGAGAGAGTAGTACTGGTTACATTTGGTCCTTGCACACGTCAGCAAGGACGACCCTTCAGTAGGGGTCTTGGCATTTGATGCCGATTTACATGACTTTAACAGTCACAAAGGAAATTTACGAGCGACGTAAAGCCGCGTGCCAACTCTACTATACACCATTCTGCTCATTCCTGCATTCTCTTTATATATCTATATGTATGCTAACGCAGAGTGTGATGCAGTCAATACAGCTGGACGTTACCACCGCAAAATATTATTTCGCATAATATGCATGCAACGTACATCTTACACCACACACAACTTCATACCAACACGTCGGAATATTTTATTTCGATAATTACGAGTGGCAATCACTTTTTTTTTCTGGCTTTGCTCCCGATAATTCACATCAATTCTACACACGCGATCATCGAAATGAGAACCGTTTCGCGGAATGAGCAAGCAAGAGAGGTAGTGCATGAAGGGGAAGGAAGAATTTGAAGAAGGAAAGTGAGATAGGGAGTGGTTGGAGAAGATCGCAGAGGAAATTACTCTCCGAGTCTTCCTCTCGCTTTTCGATATCTGTCTTCGTCCCTCACTCACACATAATTCCTGGACTCCTCCATTCTCCCATTCTTTCGCACATGGGGTCGACTGAATTGCTATATACATGTTGGCTATTCGAGGGGAGTGTATATGCACGTTCTCCAGGACCCTTGCGTACAGTCGTTTGCGCTGTGTTCACTCGGCCTGATGAAACGGCTCGATAGGCAGGATTCAATGCATTTTAAGTATGGGCCCCAAACAAATGCATGCGTTGGAGTATCTTAGCCATGGACAGCAAAAATTTGACTCAGCCAATCCGTCAGTCAGTTCGTTTGGCGACTGAACACGTTGTTTGCAGCGAAATGAGAATGAGAGCAAACAGGGGGGTACGAAAAAGGAGTTGAAGTGTATTTACAAGATTCAATCACGTTTCGTATGCATATACATAGCCATACATCGACTTCATGACAAAATGTACATGAGAGTCTATTTAATCGCAACAAAGCAAACCCTTCGACGACCGCTCTATTCTTCTTCCTCTTCTTCTTCCTCTTTACCTCTCTTGGTATTACGATAACGCAAATTAATCATTGTCAGCGGTGAGAATGTAGGTGGGACGGTGGCCAGACGAGAGTTAATAGTATGCACCAACGAGGGGAATAATAAAAAAAACAATATAAGGGCATGAGGCGGAGTAGGTGGAATGAATGGAAGCAAAATAATTTTCCATGTTATAGCTCCCTACCGTTCGCTCTTCATACAGAAATCTAATCTCGTATGATCATCATTTATTTTTTCATTAATTTATTATAATTTTCTGTTTCATTTCATTCAGGCACTGCTGTCGGCACCATACTTACAACAATTACTGCCAACGACGTGGACAGCTCGCCGGCCCTGACCTATCGCTTTGGTAACATCAACCATCCGAGTCCTTTCAGTATCGATCGATATGGGGGCAAGGTCACCTTAAGGGAGAATCTCAATGCCGAGGATCGTTCTGAATATACACTTCAAATAATTGCTAGTGATGGTATTCATGAAGCAATAACTGATCTTACTGTACGTGTTATTGATGTCAATGATAATGCGCCGAAATTCCAACAGGCAGCGTATGTTACCACATTGTCAGGTAAATAAACCTTTCTCTGACTCATATTATTTGATTAGTGATGAAAAATTGTATGGCAATCTTTATTGTTGATAAGTGGAGCTTATCTCATGTTGATGGTCCTGAGGGATATTTGAGGATGATAAGAGCGCAATAAGGAGATATAATGAAGCAAACAAAAAAATTGAACAATAAAAAAAATAGAAGAAAGAAGGTGCATCAACGGGAGAGAGACAGGGCGGACGGCCCATCGGTGCGAAATAAACGAACGTTTAAAAACTGGTTTTTAGTAGACACCCGTTGTCCTGTTGCCGTGTTGCAAACTCGAATTGACACCGCGCCAAGATAAAGGCGCCTTAGTGTAACCATACATATGTATGTATATATGTACATATGTATATATGTATACGTGTATGTATAGAGAAATGTCAATGGGTGAGAGGGAGACTGATACAGCAGCGAGCAAAGGGAGGAAAAAGACGATATAACTTCAAACCTTTCACATAAATAAATGTTGGAGAAGACAGTGTCTTGAATAAGCGTCGAAAAGTAGCCGCCGACTGTTTTCGTACGACTTATTAAAAATACATTGAGCCTGGTGCGCGAACGCGCACCCCAATGGCACATTTCTTGGGACCACATATAGTGAAGACGAACGTGAAGTCAGTTTGGGACAACGTTTTGCACACAAAATTTGCATCCCATACCTAACGAGATTTGATATTACAATATTTTGTGACTATAATTTAACACGAACTTTTGTTTCTATTTCGAGAAGCTGAATGAACGTCAAACGAAGCAATTCCGTGATTTCTCTGTGTCTATGCATATTAACATTTTGATATCGAAATTTTTTTTGGCATTTATTCCTCCATACGCTTTGTCATATGGCTACAGTATTTCTGAGTCCTCTCCGCGTTTCTAGTGAGAGGTGAGAACCTGTCACTTTCGGTTTGAGCTGAGAAAAAATAAAGGAATACATGAGAGGAACATTGAGAAGATAGAGGTGAGGGCGAAGAAGAAAAGATGATGAAAAAAAGCTTGGCTGTAATATGAATTCATCCTGAAGAAGTGTCGAGACCTTGATAAGAGGGCGCACACGGTCATACGCACCTCGCAATTATACTGCCTCTCTCTCAACTTTTCTCTTCTCTTCATGACACTATACATAGTTATGTGCACATATATACATATATTCTCTTCTCGACTCAAACAATGAATGCATCTTCTCTTCCTCCTTTCTTCAAATCTCCCAGAGGCGCCTCGGTCTACCGAAGCAAAAGGCTTATTTTGGAGTCTCCCTTTTCTTCAGGTTGGCACATTAATGCCGAGTTATCTGACAATTTGAAACGCATCGAAATGATTCTTGTTCACTGACTACACGATGAAAAAAAAATTCTCTTACCTGCTTTATATACATATACATATGATTATGTATATATATTTGCCTCACGTGGCGATTTATATAACTGGTTATTATTTCATATTTTCGTTTGGGTCCCCAATATCAAGCCGCCGGCTTATCCCCCTGACCGCGTCTTTTCAACGTTCTCTCATCCATAAGTAATGCAAAATAAACAGGGACAATAAAGTTATTTATCCGTCTATTTTTCACGGTATCAATATGATGGATTTTTATATTTATTCTTCACAGAGGGCAGAGGCGACGTGCGAGAAATTGCAGTGATGAATGCTACGGATAATGATCTGCTGGAGGAGAACAATATTGTACATTATCATCTTTTAAGGCCGATCAAAGGATTCGCTGTAAATTCGGTGACTGGAGTTGTAACTGCCAATCGCACAGCGCTAACAAGACCGCTGCCAACGGAAATCGAACTTGTGATTGTGGCCAAAGACACAGGAAAACCATCTTTGTCCACTACCTGCTCGATGATAGTGAGATTGAGCGGTTTGAGAAGTTCATCTGCCAGCAGAGAATTCAAAATCAATGTCAATGAAAATGCAACACGCGGTACGACCCTTCTCAAACTAGCGGATTTGGGATTGTTGAACGGCGCTATTGTATCACAAGAAGATACTGGTATTTTTGAAATATCTAGAGGGCGACTGATAATTGCCAAAAATCTCGATCGGGAAATTAAAGACAAGTATGTTAGTTATATATATATTCGTATCTTCATACAGATCAAGAGTTTTCTAGTAATTCATGTATAATGTAAAATTAAATATTAACTGAATCAATTTTTCTCAATAGATTTGTGCTGCATCTCGGTACCAAATCCGAAAATTCATCATCGGAAAGTTTGATTAGTGAGGATCTGGTAATTGTTACAATAACTGTCGACGATGCAAACGATAATTATCCACGCTTCACCGAAGAGCTACACGAAGTGTCGATAAAAGAGGATGCAACACCTGGGACAATATTAGCTATCATCAGAGCGACTGACAATGATTTAGCTGCAACACCAGCATCAACAATCATTTATGATATCACATCTGGCAATGACGCCGGACTATTCAAAGTTGACAGCGTAACTGGTGCAATATCAGTTAATTCAACTCTGGATTGTGATATTGTATCGGACATTTACAATCTCGTTGTCCTTGCATGTGATAGCGACACATTCACACCTCTATGTGCACTTGCACGAATTTCTATTAACATCGAAGATGTCAATGACAATTCGCCCAAATTCCCAGTATCAGAATATCTCGAGTTTGTCGGTGAAAATGAAGCAATTGGAACAAAAGTATTTACAGCCCGCGCGTCAGATCTTGATCGTGGAATATTTGGCACACTCAATTATTCAATTGTATCAGCGGCAGCGAGTGGGTTTTCCGATATTGATGATAGCTGGAAATTATTTGCTGTAGATGCAAAAGCTGGTATCGTTACAACTCGTTCTGTATTTGATTATGAGCAACGAAATCGGTATGCATTTACTTTGAAAGCAACTGACGCTGGAGGTCGAACTGCTGCGGTGCGAGTCAGAGTTGAAATCGATTCTAAAGATGAATTCTTTCCGCAGTTTACTGAGCGGATGTACCGATTTGGTTTACAGCATGGAGTACAAACATTGCCAGGTACAGTAATAGGACACGTGACTGCAACGGATCGCGATAAAGGTCCTGACGGCCGCGTCGTATATCAATTGACTTCACAGCATCCTTATTTTAAACTGAATCGCACCACCGGTGCACTTATTGTCAAGAAAAAATTACATATCGATGCTGTGGAAGAATCATCACGTCTTGTCGTGAGCGCAGGCTCCGGAAGACAAGGTTCATTATCAAACATGACTGTAGTGGAAATTAAATTAATTGACGAAGAGTCAAATTCATTATTTGGTGGATCGGCATTTGCAACACCAACAAATCTCGGTGCGAATATGGCAGTAGCGGCCGCAAATGGATTGGCAGATTGGGCGTTAGGCCTTCTCATTGCATTAGTACTTCTTATTGTCGCATTTGGCGCCATTTTTCTTTATCTTCATTTACGAAATCGAAATAATAAAAAACCCGGAACGAAACCAGGATTAAATGGCGAGAGCAATGCGACCGCTTCGAATAGTTACGTGGATCCAAGCGCATTTGACACAATACCAATTAGAAATGTCGCTGGTGTTGTAGGAAATGGCAATGTATCGAATGTCGGCGGTACTAGCAACAATGGCACAACATCATGTCAATTCGCACCGCCTAAGTATGATGAAATTCCACCATATGGAACTTCAGGACAGCCGGTGGGTCAACAAGCGACCTCAGAAATTTCTGGCAGTGACCAATCAGGCTCTTCGGGTCGTGGATCAGCTGAAGACGACGGCGAAGATGAAGAAATACGAATGATCAATGAGGGCGGTGTTACTGGTGATTCAGCTAGTGACTTATCAGTACATAATACACAGGAGTATCTCGCAAGATTGGGAATAGTTGATCCGCCGTCGAGTAATTCGCGACGACCCCCTGAAGCATTACCACTTGATAGCCTTCATTTATTCGAGGATGAGGCAGTGACTGAGGCTGAAATAGCCACATTAATTTATGGTAAAATTGGTGAAACTGGAAGACCAACGTCAGGTATGGAAGTGCCGGGAGGACCGTCAATGAATGGTTCACTTAGTTCAATTGTTCATAGCGAAGAGGAGCTCACAGGTTCATACAATTGGGATTACTTGCTTGATTGGGGTCCACAATACCAACCACTCGCGCATGTATTCAGTGAGATTGCCAGGTTGAAAGACGACGCGGCAAGCGTTCAAAGTGGCAATTCAGGAGGCAGCACGCGGCAGAAGCCTGTACATAAAGCACCGCCGCCTCCATTGCTTACTTCTGTTGCCCCCAGGTCGCTCGCGGCGCCTGCATTGGCACGAGGAATGCTACCACGTTCGCCAATTAGTCATGACGCATCGACCTTTCCATCTGCGGCATTGAGTCCGAGCTTTTCACCCTCCCTTTCACCCTTAGCTACCAGGAGTCCGAGTATCAGTCCTCTCGTGCCGCCTTCTACGCAACGATCACAAAATTCCGCCCGTGGTTTGCCTGTTGTTGACAACGAATTGAGAATTTAAAAATTATATTTCTGTAAGTTGTATTTGTGTGAATATTTTCCATTGAAAATTTGAATTGAAGACTGGAAATTAGATGACGATTATAGATGACCGAGAATCTTATGAAGGTTCGATTCATCAACGTGATACGTGAGATGAAAAGATAGACATTTTGTTTTTGTATTTTTTTTTTTTGACGAAATTTAAGACCATACATCTTACAAGTAATATGTAGGTGAGATGACTGTGTAAAGAAATATTGTAATTGATAGTAATGGCGTATTATATTTGGAATGTATTGAAAAACCATCCCACACTTAAACCGTCATTACTCAACTCTGCTTGTCGGAATGTTTGTAAATAATTATTATTAATCACCCGCGTCGGGTGCGCGGTGAATAAAAAAAAGTTAGATTGTAAGTAGAATTGTATATAAATTGAAGAAGAAAGAAAAAGCAGAAAGAAACAATTGTTTTGTTTTTAATAATCAAAACGTAGACTGCTCCTACGTAAGCGATACGAAATGTTGTTGTTGATATTATTAAAAAATTGTCATTGTAAAATTGATCAAAGCAAAACAAAAAAAACTCAATGTATAGTATTTCATTAATTAATTATGTGATTGAATTGATCGATTATTCATCGAATTATTTATCGGTAAAAAATACCAAATCGCCGCTTATCATTATGTCTCGTAAGCCACGAATGAACTGATCCTGAATGTCGTGGTATACCCCATTGCATAATGCGTAATATCCGCATATTTTGTATAAAACAAAATCATCCTCTCCCTGTGTAAAAACCTTGAAACGGTGCCAGCTACGATTGGTCCTTAGTAAATGAATTTTTTAGTAAAAAAAAAAAATAAAAACAAATAATCTGGTTTTTTTTATTATCCACATGTCTATCCCCCAGTGCCTCAAACTTTCTGAATTCAAGTTCATAGGAAACAGGTCAGGGATGATTAATAACACCAACACATTCGCGTATAAACCTGCATTAATGATATAACTTGAGTCTTAGGTACATAAACACGTAGATGAGTCCACATAAATCCGAGAATGAAATCTCTCAAATACAATTATCACTACGATTAACTCACATTACGTATTATCTGGACATATTTGAACGTACAACTAAAAAAAAAAACGGGAGTCAAGCTCTTTTAGCTTGCTCTAGCACCCAATCAATACCAAATAAATTTCATTTTTTCTCCCATTTTCGTTCCTTATATTCTCATTTTTTTGGTTATTATCTTTGAAATGTTAATACGAAATTTAACGAATTACACCATATACATTTTTTTTATCTTCGATGAACAATCTAGATGGATAATTAGACATTTCGATATGTCTAGCAGCTATGATCAATTTAATACAGATAAGTTTCAGGGCTTTGACGAATTTATTTAGGACCTATCTCTTTGAATACTTTTTTATTTGTTTGTTCTACTTTTCATGTGATGAGATGAGAAATTTTAATGGACGAGGTTCGATTTTTTTCATATTCTCCTCCTATATTTTATATGAGAATGGTTGGTGTATATATATATATAGGATGAATATTTCGCTATAGATAGACGTCGAGAAGCGAAATTAATCTATCGTGCAAATGTGAATGGGTGCGCGCCCCATCGCCGAAACATTTCTGGTCGCACTCATTATGCCCACTTTGCACGTTCCCATCATTTTCATTGATACTGTTTCATTCGAGCGCACAAAAAACATACATTCTCTTGTTCTCTTTGCTTTCTTACTTTGGTTTGGTTTTGTGTAATCCTACAATAAATGTATATACGATATTTGTTTGATAGTTTTATGAAAGCGCAAGTTTTTTATCGTCCGCCTTTACGGTCAAACGTCTATGTTTATTACTTTTTCTTTCAGTTTCTTACTATTTCGGTTTTTTCTCTGTTTTGAGGTAAACAAATTGTACGATATTACGAACTTTACACGAATGGCAAAACTTATCAATTGTTGTCTTGAATAATAATTCCCTCGCTGCAATAAACAAATTTTATTTTCGCAATTTCCCGATGTTTGTTCCATTCCGAATCGCTTAAAATTTCTTTTATTGTATTTATTTTTCGGTTTTATCTGCGGCAGTCTTACAATTCTCCGGATTTTTTTATACCTTGTTTTTTCCGCGTCAATAATCTTATATAGGACTATATTGAATCCATTTGGTTTATCGATTATATCGATCGTAGGGGCCAATTAACAATTTGAGTTTTTGTTTCTCTTCAATTGCATTTCACTTTCCACAATATTTATTTTACGTCGCCAATTATACACCATCGTTCGAAAAACTTCTGCAGTCCCAAATAATTCATATCTCTTATATTCATTCCATCATCTCAATTATAACTATGAAATCTATAACTAATATCGCCGTGATAAACTAAATCACCGGTTAATTTTGATTTATTCATGGCAAAATGAGATATATATATACGGATGTTATCGCACCTAAAATGCTATTTTGGTTTTATAACGAGCACCATACTGAACTCAAATTGAACCGCGTACTTTCATCGTGCCGAATTCATACCGACACATTGAAATAAGGCACCATATATATATATATAATGCTCGACGCTGGTTATCGTCGATAGCAAAAATGTTTAAATACCTAATTTCACTATTAAATGATAAACAGAATGGAAGAAAAGAAAATAAAAACAACGTACGAAATGAATTGAAGCCAGATGTTTGTAAATGAACGAGAGTAAATAGAAAATATTGAACCGACATTTCAATAACAAAAGTATAATATGATTTTACATGAATAAAAAGAGTGAAATGCGCATTATCACAAAATTATTTAGATTTATCCCTTCTCTTTCGTGCAATAATTGCAATTTGCATTTGACGCAAACATGAATATTCACGGCTACAATATATTAATTATATGAACCTTGCTCAAGTGTCTACAAACATTATTGACTATAAATGTTTTTTTTTCTGGTTTCCCATCGATATGCCTGTCAAAACTATATACTGTTGTTCACATTGGAATCGGCCTATACAATTAATTCTCTAGGAATTCGTGGGCGCAGGAATGATCCCATACGAATTATCAATTATTTGTCAACGTTTGTCATGTCATATATCAGTACACACGAAAATGTGAATTGTATTCACATCCGCAACGTTTATACAATTTGCCATTTTAATAGCGTGGTAATCAACAATTATTCTCAAGTTTCCATCACATATACGCCATGTGCATCCATCATTATTGGTCAGACAGTATCTTCTATCACGTTATGTCGTAATTGCACAGGAATGTTGTTTAAACTGAAAAAAAAAGAAACAAAAATGACGGAATTAATAATTATTATTCCGAAAGTAACTTTTGTTCACTTACAGCAGACAAATGAAAGAAAAAAGTTATGTATGGAAAATGATAGGATTAAATTTGTGATCACATTTTCCATTGGACTAACAATTATATAATTAATATAACACCACAACTTCTATGTGCATACAATATATATACTTTATGACAGATGACATGATGTGATCGAGAAGAAAAAAAAGATAATAAACACTTGACTCGGTGAAATAACTAATATGAACGAGTAAAGTGATCCTAGCCCTACCAACAAGCTTTTTTTACTTGGCGATGCCGTTTATCCTCGTGTCATCTTGCATTTCAACGACGACTGTGTCAGGATCCGGGACACGATTCGCTGACAAGCAGCCGTTTGCAATTGTTGTTGGTAAAACCGTCTCTGACTGTGGATATAAACAAAAAAATATTAAGAAATCTTACTAATATTGGATTAAAATCATTCATATTTTCCTCATACATTCACCTGATAAGCCGCCGCATCCAGAGCCATCAATTCCTTTTTCGACAAATGTTCCACCACCGCAGCAGCGTAACAATCACCCAGCATATTATTTGTTGTTCTCACTCGATCACTAAACGACGAGATTTAAGCCAAGACATAATCATACTGTAGCCCCCTTCTATTTATTTATTTATTCTTTTCCATCTTCAATATTTCAAAGAAGAATATATGAACATATAAATACTTACACAAACCAATCGATAGCAAATAGCAGAGATACATCTTGCACAGGAGCGTCGATAGCACTCAAAACAACAAGAAGAAGTACAAGAGCTGCACTTGGAACTGACGCTGATGAGACGCTTGCGGCTGTTGAAGTCAATCTGCAAAAGTCACAATGGACAAATATGATGTTATCGTTAGTTTCATTCCAGAGTTTATCGCCCTACTGGATAATCATATGAAATTGATCACACTCACATAACTGTGACAATTTCACCAAATCCCAAAAAAATTCCATTCATCTGAGCAATGAAAACGCTTGCGGTAGCAACGAAAAGTGCTGTTCCATCCATGTTGATGTTACATCCAATCGGTAGAACAAATCTCGTTACCCGTGGATCAACCATTAGCTTATCCGTCATCAGTCGGAAGGTCACAGGAAGTGCAGCAGCCCTGCGCAAACCTTGGTTAGATAATTCACGGAAGATTGTTTGACCATGTTTGGGTTCGTTGATGCTGCTTGGCTGTTTTTTTTTTTGTCGTCGAATGCCCATTGATGAAACACGCGCTGCTCACGACGTTGTGACTCGGATCATTCTGGTGTCGCACGTATTATTATAGCATTCATTCTCTGAATTCAATTGCTTCAACAATTATTACATAATTATAAAAATTTATATATGTTCATATTAACTCACTGCAATTTAATGTCATTCCACCTTTCATACATTTTTTGGTAATTGTTCATGATATATACTTAAAAATAAAAAGTGATAAAATGAAATGGCTAAGAATTAATTAGCAAATAATAATGAGATGCACTCTTATCCACTTTGTCTACGTAATGTCATAGATATGTTTGATTGTGTGGTAGGTGTATCTACGCATGGAAAATTCTATAAATATTATTTCTGTAATATAAAAAATTAAGCGATGCACCAGAATGACCACGATAAACTGGAAAAAAAAATAAATTGAATAATTGCCGTTCGTGTTTGTCTTTCTCTGTGAATAAATCATTGTTCTTTGTTTCGTGTTCTTTTTCAAAAAATTCTTAATCTTTTTCTCTTATATAGAAGATGAATCCGGGGAAGATGCCAAATCCTCTCTCGGCCACTGTAACAAACATCTGTATATACCTTATCTGCGGCCGTCATTACTTACCAAATACCCCAATAATTTTTCTCTTTCACATTCTCTCTCACTCGCTTATTTTTCATGAACGAGAATCACCTGCAAAAGGCCGCATGTCGCGTGTTCTAATACATCATCATGATATTCATATCGTAGAACTGTAACTCTGTCTCAGTCACAGTTTATTGACGTGTCTCTGGAAAAATTTCAATCCACACACAAGAAAATTTTGAATTAAGTCGGACAACGTTTTTTTTTCTTTCATCAATAGTCAAACTTATTGACTTTAAAAATAAAAAATGATGTAATTTAATTTGGTCTGAATAAAACTGAAAAATCATTTTCCACCGCCCAATGATACGATGATTGTGATTGGAGATTGTACATTTATGAATAAATAGGAATGGGATTGAGCACTCGCTATAGCAGAATGGTTATGCACTTGACTGTGGAAGGAGCAAATGCCAAGAGTGATATGGGTGGAAGTGTACGTGATTAAGCGATTCAAAGAAATAATGTCTTGTAAACTGGAAAAATGATTGTTGATTCGCGCTTTCCATTGTGTAGAAAAAAAAGATAGGATAATAGTGAAAAATAGAAAAAGGAGTAGTTGAATTGTTGATGATACTGCTGTCCGCCGCTCGCCAGTCACCGAGTAATCTCCGGTGAAAATTCATCTCCTCACTTCATATTTCACCGATTTTCCTGCAATTAATTATTACGTCAATGGATCAACGCGCGAACAACAGATATTTTTCCAGTTTTGCTATTTTTCAAAATAGAAAATTCACACAATCAATAAAATATTTAAACATCGTAAAATTCAAATATCCATGAGAAAAATATTGGCAATATTCTTGTTTTTGTTTTATGCGTGAAAGTCTCGTTTCAATCTCGTTGACACCATTCCTCCCATTCTTATTGTCCAGTATAAATCTAATATATGAATTTCAGATTCAACCGCCAGTCGCTCCGAAGATATTGTCAAAAAATTGATAATAAAAACTCTGAGGAAAATGTCAACAGTGTTGAAGAGACCAGTTAATTCAACTTTCACGCCCCAAATCAGATCCAGGTGACACGGAGTTAACTGACTTCCGGATTCCACATTACGTTGAAGAACCCACTTGACTCTCAAGTTCATCAAATAAATTTTACTATCAATCATTAAATCGTTCCACCATTTACGAATTAGTTATTTGAAGAGTCGAAGGTCCTCGTAATAACGTCAAAATTCTCGTGAGCTTCATCAACATTGAGTGGATGTCATCTCGAATTATTAAAAGCCGCGAGAATGAAACCGGAAGTATCAGTATCCTAAGTGCCACTCGGAACTGCATACCTCTCTCGCTCACTTAATCTTTTCTATTGCGCTCTCACACTCCCGTTATTTATTATTTTTATTATTTTTCTTTCTTTCTTTTTGTCGATGAGCAACGCGCGAGATTGTCATTGGCTCTTTTTTTCGGGAAAGTAGAATATTTTGTGTTGGACACTGCGGAACAGAGAGAGAGAGTAAATGGGAAATTTTTCATATATTATTCAGTATTTCACAACGTTCCATTATCGTTGATAGTAAAAAAAAATGTATATATGATGACGATAAATAAAAACGCTGTGCAAAACTGTTGTATAATATTAGAATTCTGGGATATCGATAAAAGGACCGCCATGTCCTCGCAAAGCCTCCTCCCTCGGCAAGCTGAAACATATTCTTTCACTTCTCATCAATTTTCGTTATTTTCTCTCTCAACTTCATGATATCTGAGTCATATCACTGCGGAATTAAAGCATTCGGAATGTCGAAAAGAAATTAAATGTGTAATAATACGCGGATGAAAATAAATTTGGAGTGTGGAGAAAAAATAACTAAAGCAAAATAGATAAAAATATATTCAAATGACCAAACGAGACTAGAAGACCGAGGCCGTGTGAGGAAGGCGAGAATAGAGGTTCATTTATTTTGTTCTACTGATGATGGAACTTGGGATCGAAGGTCGACGACTCACGTTGATGCCATAGCAAAGGCGGTGAGAGTTCCTTGGGCGAGACCCGCGTAGAATTTAAACGGATTCTTTCTCACGATGGCCAAGTATATCAGCTGCATTATTACTAGCTGGTAAAAGAATACACCAATCACGACCGTCACGATAAACCACGCCAGTTGAGACATCACCAGGGCTAAATCATCAACGCCAAGAATTTTGCCAGCAATCACTGAAGTAATTCCAATTGGCGTCATCCTGCACACGGAGAAACCCAACAAAAATGAGGACAATTTATTTGAATTAAAAAATATCAAATAATATTAATGTGATATATTAATTATCAATTGAATGAAATTTCATGGACAATTTACCACATAACTGTTGAGACCATTCGCATAATGACCTCGAAAACCGCTTTGAAGAAATCCACAACAACTTGCCCCTTTTTTTCACCAAGAGTACCAAGAAATGTTCCGAATACCAAACAAAAAAATACAATACCAAGTGTATTTGTACCACTACGATATTGAATAACTCTCATTAATTCTTCATTAGGCAAACTGCCGGTAGCCACAATTTTTTCACTTTCATTAAACGATAATGGCTTTTTTGGTACATAAACAGTGTGCGCTTGTTGGAATGCCGCTTGGAAAAGATTATCAGGAAACATATTCCTGAAAATGGTATAATAAATAAATTAATAACAGCGCATGTGACTTGTGACATAATCTATTAGTTTGATGTAATATCATCGTATTATTTTATTTCATCGACTCTCTTCCTCGCACTCATTCTTTCTCTCTTTCTCTGTATAACTTCAGCGCCTTCAGTACTCAATCAATGTCAGGGCTCGTTTGTTCGCCACCCCATGAACCACGAATTATCCCGTCTCTTTGACCAGACATCACAGATTGTCACGGTAAAATGCATCCACTTTCTAGTCACGTGAATAAAACAAGGCTAACGCGCGATCAATAGTATAATATCTATTTTTGTTTGAGATATAGCTTCTCTATTCTATCTACACGATTCTTATCGTTTTTCAATTTGCATATCGCGATATTATGTGCGTTTACGAAAACCGTGAAATAATATAACAAAAGTTTATACATAGTCATATTAGCGTGGCATAGTATTGTGCAAAGGTCATATTCACCTGCCCAAGTCGAGGAGACTGTCTAAAATATTCACCGCCCTTGTGTGGGTTGATGGCGCAGTTGTTTCTTTCATTCCAGAATTACCAGGATGAATTAATAGAGCCAAAGCAACTCCAAGAATTGCATTTAATAGCGATGTCAAAATGAAATATACCAGAGTTCGCACAGCAATTTTTCCATTCATCCGAGCATTTAAACTTGCAGATCCTGCGATATTTCACATCGATATTGTTATTTTTTTCATTCAAATTAATTTGAGGTAATACAATTTGTTTCTACTCACCCGAAATTAGACTTGCAATAACTAAAGGTAAAATCATGAGTTTTAGTAGTCGCATGAATAGCTCGCCGGGATAACTAATCAACATTACAGCATCGTCCCCGAGTCCCAGGGGTCGTAAGCCAAATCCTAAAAATAAAAAATACAGAATTACACATCACATATAACTTTATATAAATTCAAGATTTGGAATCTATTTATATCAATCGTTAAGATTTGATTCTTGACAGTGAAACCCTATGTCTAACTCGTAATATCCTCGACACCCGGTTTATTCTTCTTTTTTTTCTTTTTTTTTGCGTTAATATTGTGAGTATACTTTCTTATATAACAACTTGGATCATTCTTATGAATAGAACTAGGTCATTCGTGATGAGCGAAGGGTTTAAATTGTTCGTGAAAAGGGGTCGAAGTGGCATCCGATTCTCAACCTGGATAAGCCCACCACGTGGGTAGATATATAAGTACCGTACCAAGTACCATCGTTTACAATTATATTTATTGACAGATTAATTTCCTGTGTACTATCCGGCATCAATTATACTTGGAAATATGCACGTGAGTGCGTCATGAATCCTGGAATACCTCATAGACTTATTATGAAATAGATGTATCAATGGCACTGTCACAGGTGAGATTATGAAGCCTGAGAAAAGTACGCTCCATGCATATTATAATTTGTGCGCAATAATAGCCGTTGGCGATGTGTCATACTATTCTTTCAGATTTTTTCTTTTTATGGCACTCACAACCAATTTCCAACACTGTTTTCTCTCAAATGTGGTTACATAATCAACACTTACAGCCACGTGGATAGGCGACAAGAATCAATAAAAATGAGATAAAAATATTTGTGTATTCGTTTCTTTTATAAATTGGTAATTGGCACCAAGTCGTCATTCACATATATACATATTTATATATTGCTTCTATTTATATGTGAAATTCATATGTGCGAAACGGTATTTGACATATTGATGCGGTGTGACGTCAATTCTGGCTGAATAGATTGGGCCAAAATGGCTCTAATTGAAATGTGATTGAGTTGAGAGCACGAGACTCATATATTATTATATGGGCATAATAAATTAAGAATTGTATCTGCGTGTGTCCGCTGAATTTATCGACAACTAAATCCAACCAACGGCAATGGATACTATGCTAAAAATTTTGTCGTCATCTCCTCATTATCTTGAATCACCATCTTTAGATCTAGCTTAATGTATGTCAATTTTTTTTTTTCCTTCAGTAGTGAACCACGTCCCAGTCAATTGGCATGAGAATATATTAAACAGCTTTCGAGCAACGCAACGGACGGCCAATTAGTCAAAGTGGAATGAAACAAAAATGATAATAATAAATAAATTTAAGAATCATGTGCCCGAATAAAAATTGGAGATGACATTCGTTTGGAGTTGATTCAACAAATAGGTTCAATCGATTGAGTTCATGGTACAAGGTCTTGCTGAGCACCCATTATAATTTTTCTGATGGCTATTTTTCTATATTCTAATTCACTGAAAGTATTGATGGAACGAAAAAAAAACATCGCGCCCATATTGATTACATCCGCTCCAGTTAATGTCAATTCAACGTTGAATGTTAATCGTAATCATAGGAAGTAAGATCGATAATATCTACTACATTCTATATTTATCTTATATCAAGCAATATTGATTTAAGCAATAATAGAAAATTCTCATAATTAATTTCTGCAATTGGATATGCATATATGTAAATGCCTCAGTGAAACTCTGCTATACGAAAAAAAGTTATAGTACAAGCATTGAATAATTAGTTAGTAAGTGGGACGTGTTCTATATTCGAGTAAAAAGGATCTATAGAGTTGTAATAAACCTACGAAAATCGATGACCACCATATATATATATACGTATATATTTGCATATTGAGACCCTACCCCCTCTAGAGAAGAACAGATGTGAAAACAAAGATACATTGTAAGTAGCAAAAGGTTAAGAATTTATAGCAAATAAATGTAAATATAAATGAATTCATATACCAATCTCAAGGGTTTCATAAATGTTATTGACTCTACAACTAAATTTTAACTATAGTTGTTGGCATAGTGAAAGTTGAGAATGTCATTCGTTTTTTTTTCACCGACCAATGAGATGAACAAATTTTTGGAAAATGGTATAATTTATAAATATAGACGCACCTAGAATGACTCCAAGCAAGACTCCCGATAATGTGACCATGAGGAGCATATTCTCGCGCATCCACTTTCTCGTGTCAGCCGTCACCTTGCGGGGACCCTGCGAGGCCGAGACATCCTGCCCGCCCATTTTCGCGAAGAGGTATTCAGAGAAACGCGCCGATGATTTCTCTTCCATTTCACTGGCGCGTTCGGATGTAAATCCTGATGATATCTCTCGCGATCTCTCGCGATGTACGGCGGAGCCCCAGCAGCACCACGATGATGACGGGTTGCCGTTTTGGGGATGTTGTGAAAAATTCGTGCGAACCGACCAATCACTACCCTCAATCCACTTGCGTATTAGCCTCACGGCTCGACAAGAGCCTATTGCCTCGATCGTGGTACCGGTTGCACGTTTGTAAAACCAAATAATTATTTATATTACCTCAAAGTTATGCGGACCAATACGTCTCTTTGTCTCCTCTTCAAATCTTATCCCGCAATGCTATATTTATATATTTTTATTTAATTGACTGAAAGATATTAATGTGGCCGATTTTATCTATATTTTTTTCAAATATGATGTAAAAAAATAGCGTCGGGTGAAAAGACTTCGGAGCAATGTTGGTGATGTTTTTCTTCAGGAGTTGATCGGTGAATCAAAAAATCAAGATGAAAAGTCCCGAGAAGACAATATTGTTCATGTACTTCATTCAATTGTGGGTTTTTCGATTTTTTGGTTCAATTATTACGTATCCAATGAATTGTTCGGTGGTGATTTTGGGCCGGTCCACTGTCGACTTCCGTTGCCGGTAGTCGATCTTGGAATACCAACGACCTCAAAAACACCGTTGCGCAGGGTCAGTTACCTCACAAGATGTTAATGTCGTTTCTATGATTCTTCTCAACTCAAAATTGCAATGAAGAGTCACTTGACGATACTAATTTATTAATTTTTTGGTGATTGATTGTACATATGAAAAAATCCGAATGCACAATTGAATCTGTGGGATTCCTTTTCACCGCCAATTTATGAAAAAAATCAACAAATGAACCTCGCAGTTTTAGTTTAACGTCGATTTGTGCGATGTGCACGTCGCGATGGATGAACCCTAACTGGCTATGCCCCGTCGGCCATTGCCGTATTGATTTCAAACTGCTCTTCTGGTATTTGAGGGTGTGCGCAGGGTTGAGGAGAGACGCCTGCGCTGTCTCAATCATGTTTGCTGCAAGTTTTTTTTCGTCCTTCTTCTCTTTTTTCGTCATATTGAGACAATATTGAGGTCTGTTGTCATAATTCCCTCATCATCTAGACAATGATACGGCGCGTACATTATTTTCGTACCACGAGTTCATACAAAATGCTTTTACGTGCTTTCATGATCAAATACAGGGAGTTGGATCAGTTTAATTAGTGATTCATCTCGTTGCTCTCCTACTGTTGCAGTATCATATATTGGTATCTCGATGCCGGGCTCTGTTCTCTTTCTCGCTCTCACGCTCTAGCTCTCCTCATCGACCGTAAGGATGTCATATAGAGCTGTGCATGCGTATGGATGTGCTATCACTCGGGTGCCAGATTGTATCATCAGTTCTGACGGAAACGAGGATGATTTTTCAAGCAAGGGTTTATCGCTTTCTATTAGCGCGTTACACAACGTTTATCACGATAAATATTTATGTAATCATATATTTATATCTGTGTTGAGAGATATAACGATAGTGTATATTTTTACTTGCTCACAAAAATTACTGATAAAGTTGTAGTATGCACCGCATTCATATAAACTCCCGATGGATTGATAGATGCTCATTATCAAATCTAATGTTAATTCTAACATTCTTCCAGCAAATGGAGTAACAATCGTTTAGATGTCGCAGATCATTTCTTACGAATTATAGATATTCATGACATTAAAAAAAGTTAATGACGTCTACATGCGCAATTATATGATTTTTGAAATTGTGTATTATATCTGATTGGCCGCAAAGTAACCCCCCCGTTTTCTTAGCTGTTCGATTGTCAAACGGTGTGTGAAATGTCATTTGATTAATATATATTAATGCATTGAGTTCTTTGGTTTTTGTTAGTTAGAATTGGCCAATCCCATGATTGGCCTTCTCTGGTAAATGTATCACCATTGGATACTTCCAATTCAATGGACTCGGTGAAATCTGGACCCCGAATATATATTCAGCCAATCAACAGCTATTATATAGTTCATAATTTTTCTTTCGGTTGGTCACGTTACTGCAGATCTCGTAACCTTGATTGTTATATCTATTGATATTTATTTTCCAAATATTATGTCTGAATAATAAACTAAGGTTATGTTTCTGTGGTACACATTTCTCACTGTATCCGTCTATATATTCATCAGAGATATGGCTACATCCTTGGTGTCTTGTGTTGATAGTGAACACATCCAATGTTGCGGTACCGTTCCCGCGAAAATAAATAGAGGAATACAACATGATACAAGTTTTTCTACTCTTAGAAAAATACAAGATTGCCCATTCGATAGGATTCTCTCACTTCCGCCATAAAATTTGATCTACACTTGATTTCCTCGCGATAATAAACACAATCAGTTCATCATTACCTGAAAGATAACAAACTGTACACTATAGTATGCCAAGTTAAATATGATCTGACCGGCATTGATATTTCAGCTGAATATTGGTGTCATGTGCAGATAGAACTTACGCATTATGAACGTATAGTCGTCACGACCCAATTGTTCGTATCTTTCGCTTTGATCGGATCATAATTGTCTTTAGAGTTCCAAAGAATGTCGGGTGTTCATCTTTCCATCGTCGATCCCACATTTCCAGCACAAAGTGAGTTTAATTCATGTACATTTAACTTTTCTATCAACTTTATTCGTAACGATATTCTTTCTTTGATTTTTGATTACAGATCCGAAGCCGTTGTGATAAGTAGGAAAAAACTCACACATGAGATCGAAGATAAGTTGAAAATATCGATGGATTTGCGTGTGACATTGGGTAAAAAGCATTCCAAACTCGCGACAATTCCAGTTGGAAATGATCCACCAAGTGAAGTATAGGTCGGTCGAAAAATCAAAGCTGCCTGTTCAATTGGAATTAATGCAGAGATAATTCGCCTTAATGCAAACATCAAACAAGGAGATTCAATTTCGACTATACAGAGCCTGATTAATGACCCTGATGTTGATGGTGTGCTGGTTCAATTGCTCTTACCAGATGGATTGGATGAGCGAGAAGCTTGTGACAAGCAAAGATGTTGATGGCTTTCATTCGGCGAATGTCGGTAAACTGAGCACTGACAGTGAGGGTCTTATAAACACTATTGGACGCAATGCTGTTGTGATTGGACGTTCGAAACATGTTGGTTTGCCAACTGCTTTACTACTTCCAGCTGACGAAAAAGGTTATTGATTAATAGTTCATTTTGTGTTTGGCCTCTAATCATTTGCCAAAGACAATACCGAATTTTTTTATTGTACATAGGATTAAGGAGTTCAGCAATAATATTCTTGTTTCTTTGTTTCCCATCAGGGGATACAGGGGCTTTGGATGTGACAACGATACGCTGACATATTCATACACCAAAAGAAGAATTGACGCAATTTTCAAAGCTCGCCGACATATTGGTTACTGCCACTGGTATACCAGGGCTAGTTACTAAAGATATTATCAAACCAGGTGCTTTTGTAATTGATGTTGATATTGCACTCATAATTATGACAAATGGAAAATGGAAAATGATTGGCGACGTAGATTACGATAAGGTAAAAATGATTGCAGGGTTTATTACACCTGTTCTGGGTGGCGTAGAGCCCCTGGCTGTTGCTATATTGATGAAAAACACAATTTTGGCGGCAGAAAGGAACATCTATAGATGAAAATTTTTCGAAATGTCCAATTATATTATACATAATCATTGGTTAGTGAATTATCTCAGTAATTGTGCGGGAATTTAACAAATATGTATATTCTAAAACTATACAAATAACTATAATTATAATAGCGAAAGAATTTTGGTACAAATACATGATGTCTAAGATAAATTATTAACCTTTGAGATTATTTCCAACTTGATAAATGGATTTTATGTATTGTTCATATGCAAACGGACGAATGAATTTCATTATAAGTGTTTGTGTCTGTAAGTGCTGAAACATCCTTTGGGATTTGGATGGTGTAGGTCTATTGACTTCTAATCTGCCGCCTACACCTTATCCATCTTGAATGCTCGCAGCGCTACCTGCGGTCATCTCTTCAATGATGGTTGGGAATTACAACCATAACAACATTTTTCCTGGCCTAACAAACAATTGTAAGTTGAGTCCAATCATAATAATTTAATTAGTTATTGATTAAATATCAATTTTAATTAAACCTTCTCTTATTCCACAAACAAATTTAGGACTTGTGATTCCACTGCAATAGTACCATCACTACCGGAGTGATATATCATCTAGAAGCTCACATAGGCGCATAAAAAATAAGACTCAGAGTGGAATTTTCTTACGTATATGAAATAACAATTGAAGTGTCCTGTAAAATGGTAGGATATCAATCCAATAAGTACCGAAAATCTTATCTATGAACACCCCACATTCTAACAGACATGTAGACCAAAATTCCAATCATTATGCATGCCCAAGCTCATCGGTTGTACCGACTGAGGAAGAGTAGAATGTAGCCCGTGAATTGCTCTCTACCAATGAACGTTTTAAGAGTAATCCACTGCGATTGGTTAATTCTCAGAGAGACTTGGAAATTATTGGCGTTGAAAATTCATTAAATATTCTAGAGTTCATTTAGCGGAAATAAAGTTTGACCGGAAGGTATACAGTGTGAGAATATACGTGTCATGGCTGAATATCATTGGTTAATGGGCATTTTGTTAAATTGCATAAATCCAATTGAACAATTGATTCCATTATGAGCAAATCACAATATAATGTGGGAAAGGTGAGATTGATATAGTGATTATTTCAAGTTTAAAAGAGAGAGAAATGTAAAGATAGTCATTTTGATTATTGTGCACAATAATATCCAATAAATTTTATTAATATATGGCCAACAAAAATACACAACCCTTGTGCAGCTCCCGACATTCGTTCATTTATTCTAACAGATTAATGTTATGGACCAGTTGTAGAAATCACACATTGCTCCACGGTCAACGAACATTCATGTTGATTTAATCATACATCCATTTTATGCTACAGACAACTGAGACGATCATGAATCGGCCAGGCATCAACGAATGCATACCAAGACTGAAGAAAAATAGAAGACTTGAATTAAGATGGGGTCAACAGTATTATACAGCATTGAAAGACGCTGTATTTTCTGTTAGAAATAGTTGCCATATGTCGGCTGAAATGCCGGCGTCACTGAAAGAAAATAATCAAACAATACAGAAAAATTTCGTTTGCAAATCTTGTGGTGATAGGTAAGGACAATTCATGGCCATATGTTTGACCATGGCGCTTCAATTAATTAATTAATAATCATATATTATTGTTTGATATTGCAGCTTCCATTTTGAAAGTAGTTTTAAAGACCATAATTCGCGTTACAGTTGGATTTTGGGTTACTGGTGTAGTTGTTGCTTCCAAATACAATGTAGTCACACAATTGATGAAAGTTTATTGTGTCTCACATGTCATAATATGAATAAATCTAAACGCGCATATCTAAAAACGAAGGGTTTACGTAAAGGACAAAAAGTGGGTGCCATTCTATTGTTTTATAATCAATGCCAATTTTTTGAACATTTAAAAAAACATAATGTAACTGTTGTTGATATGGGTGATATTATGTTGATGCCGTTGCCACATAATATTCAACACGACGAATATTCACAAATAGATCATGTTTGTAAAGCATTGATGGAATATATGTTCATCAAGCGCATTCATATTGTGGATTGGTTGAGAATAAATAATATCGATGGTAAATGGTGGAAAACAGAAAATGCAGCGGATAATGCAATTGGCCAATTGTTAAAAAATTATTATACTGATTGCACTGATACGACAATGACAACTTCAAAAGAGCAGGTTGTTAATGGAGATTATACAAAAATGAACGATGATGAGCACGCATCAGAATCGTCCGAAGATGATGATAATCCGTGTGGAACTGACATTTCATTCGTTAATTGTGATTCGACGAATAATAATTTCATTGATCCGAAACAAACGGTCGCAGAGAAATCGATAATTTTGCCGCCAACATTGAATAAACCATCAGCAATGTTAGCCAGTGTGTCCGAAATGAATGATTTGACTAAGGAACAAAGTATAAAAATTTCCACGTCAACGAGTTCACATCCATTGAATTCTATTTACAATAAAAAAATTATTATCATTAGTCAAGCCTCAGAGGTTCATAGAGAAGGCGATGCTGCAGAAAATAATAAAGTTGAAATAGCTGGAAAGGAAAAAAATACGAGAACAACAACTGTGATCACGAGTCCGTTATTGTCAGTGAATTCTAATGTCGCAGACGCCAAGAGAATTCCAATAGCAATGAATAAGAATCTATCGTATATGCGAACGTCCGATCGTAGAGTTGTACTGCCACCTGGAGCTAAAATTGTTTTTAGGCAGCTGCAGAAGCCTGCAACTAGTATATTGAAAGTTGACTCGGATAAAAATTCAGGCCCTCTAGTAACGCCCAAGTTTAATATTGTTAAAAATAAATTGAAAATTTTTCCAGCTAAAATTGTAACACCTCATGTCGATCAACCTAAAGATGTTGTTGTTATGGGCCGTCCAGAATCTAATAAATCTACTGATCCTTCGGGCACACCAATTGAGAGCAGTAAAATGCTGCCGCCAGAAAACAAAGAACTTATAGCCGTTCCTACAACTGAAGTTGTGGAGGAACCTTCGGTGATTCTGAATAAACAAATTGCGGGGATACAGAAAAGATTGCGACAAAAAAAAACAGCACCCAAAGAAGTTAAAATTGATATAGATGAAAGTGAATTCATGATTTTAAAATATCGCGAGAGTATGGAGAAAAATCTTCAGCAGTGTGGGAAAAAAATGATTCAAGCCATCATCGATAGTATCAAAGATGTCAATAGAAAATATCAAATTACGAAAAAATGCGTTGATGTGAAAGATATTACATTGAAAAATATGGCTGCAATTAAAAAATTTGAAAAATATATGGATAATGCATGCGAC
The DNA here is from genome assembly GCA_958496275.1 of Zele albiditarsus. Lineage (NCBI taxonomy): Eukaryota > Metazoa > Arthropoda > Insecta > Hymenoptera > Braconidae > Zele > Zele albiditarsus. The sequence goes on from OY292415.1 coordinate 9,663,395, forward strand.
GGGAATATCAAGGTGAACATCGATGACAGAATCAATGATGAATTTGACTGCGAGTTACGTGATTGGGAATCACAGTATTACAGAGCAATGATAAAGCCGGAGTGTAACAAATGCCATCGTAAATTGAAACCGATGAATTATGTAATTGGAATTTCCAAACCGGCAACAAACGAATTGAAATTTTGTCAGTGTTACAATTACATCTGCCACTTGTGTGATTCAAAATTGGGTAATCAGAAACGCTATCAAGCACACATAAGATTTCACAAAAAAGAATCACCTTATGTGTGTCCCGAATGCGACGATACATTTAATTCAATGTTCCATCTTGAAACCCATATTTGGACAAAATGCTTTCACATAATGACACAGCAATTCTTTTTATGTCAGATTTGTGAGATTGGAGGCTTTATAACAATGGAAGACGTCACGAGACATTATGCCCATGTTCATGCGCGTAGCGCAGTTTTTTGCAATGAATGTCAACGATTATTCAATTCATATTCAGATTATCAAGCGCATTATCTGGAGGAACACACAGCAGTCGATTCATCGATTGCTGATCCTGCGCGTTTTCTCATTTGTGAATTCGGCCGTTGTCTTGTGAGACCGGAAAACTTCCATGCACATATACAAACGCACATTGAAATTGCTACAGTTACATATTACACATGTCCATTTTGTATATTTTTCGTCAAGGACATTGCAAAAAATCGTCAAATCATTCAGGATCATGTATTGGGAAAACATGCACCACGACTACGAGAAGTTATTACTCTTCAAACCGCAAGATTTCTTACTGGTGGATGTAAATTCACGGCGTTTAATTCACAACGCTATGTTCCCATTGCACCTGCCACAAATGTTGTCCCAAGAATTGTCAGCACATGTTCAATTCCGTCTGAAACTTTTGGTCTGGCATCGTGCAGTGGAAAAGAACCGCTACCACAAGACACTGCAAATATTTCACGAATCGATGTGCAATCGGACGAAGTGGATGAAAATTCTCAAATTCAGTGTATTCAAAATGGAATGATGATACCTAAAATTGTCAATGTCAGATCCATCAATACAACTGTGAACCAATTGGAGAATGCAGAGACATCGAGTCGAATACTAATGTTCGCGCCGGGTAAGATACAAAACGGTAATATAAAATTGCAAGGGGAAAATGGTGGAATAATTGCACTCTCAAAGCCATGTGTTATGGTCCAACTTAATCCAACAGTAGAGGAGCATTGCGATAGTGCAAAGGAGAGCAATACCGAGGCAGGCGATGTGGATACTGTTGAAATGAAAGGAATTAAGGAGTCATCAATTAAACAAATGAAAGTACAACATGAAGCACCGACTGTGCCATCTGTTAAGGAAGAGAAAGTAGATGCTGTTGATCCACCATCACTACCACCGCATCAACAACAACATTCATTAATTACACAGAAGAACGATATATCATCGGCTGATGTAACTTCCACAATTTCCATAGTAGAAACCAGAATTGAACAGAAAGAAATTTCTGAATCATCATGTGATGATGTAGCTGAAATGCGAAAGCCTTCGTTGTCGCCTCGTAAACATTCGGTATCGGCACAGGAAAAGGAAAAAGTTACAAAGAAAATTATGTCTAATATTCATTTATCGATAAAACGGAAGAGACGACGAAGACGACCATGGCGAATTGCATTGAATGGTCCAAACAATTCCGATATTCCGCCACTAAATTATAAATGCCATTTATGCAGCGAAATGATAAGCACGTCGTGGTCTATTGTCAATAGTCATTTCAATACTAAGCACTCGAAGGATTACAAGGTGGCAGTTGTTGCACCGATGCTCAGAAGGTTATCAACGACATTTATAAAAATTGAATCGAAGGATGATGGTAGGAAACGAAAATTAGATTCGTGCATTACAACAGTGAAGAAAAGACGTCGATGGGCGCATAAAAAATTTCCGGATCGATCCACATCCCCGAGTCTTGGTATTTGTATCAGACAAGAGTCCTTGCAAGATACAGAGGGTAATTTTAAATGTAAAAAATGTGAATGTTTGTTCAAGGATGTGAATACGTTGAGAGATCATGTTGCGTCGAATCATCGGATTCGCGGACATTTTTTAATTTGTCTTGAGTGCGGTGAAAACTTCGTGGTCGCCCCTAGTTTACAGATGCACTTGAAGGCATTTCATGGTATCACTGATCCGATTACGTATATGGCACAAAATACTGCGTACGCTCCAGATATGACCGATGAACTTGAGGCGCAAGAGAGAATTATCGAGTCTAATCAATGTTATGTATGCAGGGCAGTTTTCGAAGATAAAGCTGCGGTTGACAAGCACATGCGAGTCCATGGAATGGCATTTCTCAATCGGAAGAGAATTGAAGCGCGTAATGCACTCAAAAGTCCTGAGAAAAAGAGGGAAATAACGAGTTCAACCTCGAACGAAAATAAAGTTGGTCGGGACATAAAGGAGAAAAATAGTAATGCAAATATTAATAACCAAGATGTGCTTCCAGATTCTGATAGTGCTAATGTGAGTATTCTCACGCGTATATCGAGACTACTTTCCTGAGATTACCCCTAAATCAATTGAATATTCTCTGTGTTTTCCTTTGATATTATAAATATTCATTTGATTCCTTTTTCTTTGTTTTCACATTCATAGCCGTAAAGGATATGGAGTTTCATATAGTGGACAAATATTATAGCAAATATTATAGGACAAATATTATAGTCATGAATTAGAATTTTTTTATTAATAAAGGACGTGATAGTGGAACTCCTTTTTGCATAGGAATGTTTTGTTGCTAGTTATGTGTACATTGCGTATGTTATACTTCAATCCCTCATTATGCTCATTCGAATGTAAATATTACAATGTTTCCGGAGAATCGAAAACTAGAATTGTACAGCAATAAAAATAACAAAATTATGTATCGTAATTTTAAATGGATCTAATGATTGTCACCTCAAATAGATTTCTATCGTCAATTGAGATTCAAATTTACAAATTAATTTTTTATTCGTTTGCGGAGTAATTATTTTCACTATTGTTTTTGGAAAATATTTTCCGTGACGGAAAACATAAAATAAGTACCAATAACTAATAAATGTAGTATGAATAGATGTGTATAGGTTTTTATGTACATACATTCATCTTATCAATTTATTATATCTTGTAGTTTTTATTGCACAACGATATTCAATATTTTTAATTTTCATTATTACTTAATACTTTTTAAGACATCCCAACATTAATTGCAATTACGAAATGGTTAATGGTACGATATACACATTCAATGACATATCATGAAAATACTTTTACGTGCGTCGTTAACCTTCACTTTTTTTTTTTTTTGTTATTTTTTGTTTTCTTTTCATTCAGACTAATTAATACTGCTTATACCGATTTGATGACACAGTTTTTTATTAATACTCAGAATGCAGGTACTAGAGAAGAGGATTGTAAAGAGTACAGTGAACATTAAAATCAATAAAAATGTCTTGTATTATTTCATCTTTTCTTTGTGCCAATTGCGATCCGCATTATTTATATAATTATCCTTTGTTATTCATCGATAAAAATTCTTTCACTTCCCACATCTTCATGGATAACCATATGATTTTCCTTCGTCTATTATTGCGCCAGATACCCACGATAGAGTTCTCAATCTCATATATACATTTATTTATTAATTTATTGCAAGTCAAATATTCCATTACGAGATTTTTGCTGGCAAATGAATTTTTTCTGTTCATGTGTTTTTTTCTCTTTTGGTTTGAATACCCCATTTTTGGTCCCGTGAGATTCCGAACTTCTTTCTCACCACTATACCTAGTATTTTAGAAACATAATTTGCATGTATTTGGCACATAGATCTATTTGATGATCTCACTATATGCATTATGTATCGTCACTTATCTGCTGTTTCGATAAATCATCATCATTATCGTCACAATATTGCGATAAGTTAGAATATTCATTTACGCCAATGTCTTCATTATTGATGAGATAGTCGTTTAAAGTTTCATCAACTCCATCACTTTCAATATAAACTTGAACGTGTATATCAATATTATCATCAATGGATTCACTTATAATGGGAGAATTTGCGTCCGAATTTACACTTGCGATCCGAACAGTTGGAGTTAATGTTTCATTCACTTTACCACTATACTCTGGCCACGAGTTCGTCGCAGTCGAGTGTTTAAATTTACTTAGTGATGATGAGGGCGACATAGTTGTTGATTTGATAATATCCAATTCAACATCTGATAAAATGGTCTCGTCGTCGAATGGTACACACAACGATACACTAGTTTCGGTGAAGAGTTTCCTGAGATCGCTACCGAGCAGTACATCGTCCGGACTGACATTTGAGTCCGCTGGGATTGTTAAAATTTGAGTATCGGCTGGACGTCTGCCTCTTGCACTATTTGCCAATTCACTGAGAGGAATACCAACTTCATGAGTTGCCCATACATCGCTATTAGTCGTATAATTGACCTTTCCTTCAACCAGTTGACAATTGGATATCGCAATTTTTGAACGTGATGCGTCCTCCATTGAGTGCCAACGTTGGGGCTGTGATGTGTTTGCGTTCACTGATATTGTCCCGAGGCTATTCGCAGGCATTATTCGATGTGGAAATCGTGGTGATCCGCGTATACGATCACGTGATGCATTCTGATTTGTGTTTGTTTCTAAAGGAATATCAGTGATATTTTATTCCATCGCTTATCAATGATATCAAAAATTAGTTTGTCTAATGCTGTTTCTCAACTTACTTGACGGCAAACTGAAATTAACTCTTGGCTCACTGCTTTCTTTGCGTCGCAAGCCTAAACTCAATCGTCGATCCTCATCGCTCGTAATATTGATAATTGGTCCTGATCCACAGCGCGGATGTGGCATCCGCATTCCCTGGGGAATATTTATTTGACATGTGGATGTTGCTTTAGTACCTGGTACGAGGCCAGCAATATATCCCATGTGTGTCCTCAATGCCGTGGCAACGCCTTGAATAATAAATGTAACGATATTGTTGCATAAGTTGGAAAAGAGAATAAATAATAACAATGGAAATCTTTTACTCGTCGACAGAACGTACCGGTGAAAGAGGCAGTGGATGTTTTTCTGCTAGATGGTCGACTACCGAAAAGACTGAATAGCCGTTGAAAAACGCCTAACCGATTTGGTCCTTCTGTCTCCCTTCGCCATTGAAGTTTGTAAATATCTGCCAGGCTTCTTCTCCCACCATCAGGTTCCAAATCCGGTTGACTGCTAAACGCTACAGTTCCGCGACGCATGCCTAGTATTACGAAGCATCATTTTCATGACTCTTAGTTTTATATTGCAGGATGTCAAAATGTTGGTAGTATTAAAAAGCGCACGGGAAAATGGCGATAAAGCATTTGCCGAAAATAGAATATATGAAGATTTATAACTTTGGTATGGGTGCTATTGTGAGAGTTTTCATTATTTGTATCCACCTTAACCTTTTGGTACTTTGATTATGGGAGACAGGAATATGAATTACCATGTGATGGAGGGAATATTATGGTATAACCATGACTCAATAGACTGAGTTAAAAAGGGAAGGGGAACAAATTGCGTGCAGCTATCGCACATGAAGTACCAGAAAAATTATTGTCATTCTTCGATAATTTATACAGGTTTGTAGCTTACACTATAATTTTCATGTTTCATTCTCTAATTACTGAACATTTTTCGATGCATCCGTGAGAATCAATGGTGAGAGCTAAAAACAATTGGAATTGAAGAATTTTAAGTAAATAGGAAACGGTTTGTATTTTTTAATGTCAGCATGGTTCGCTGCCGTATTTTTCGTAGCGAAGAGATGAGTGAATAGAGAAAAAATGCAGAGAAAGAGATATAGTCTCCCTTACCACTGGTAAGTCCGGAACGTTTGACCAACCATGAAGATAACAAGAGAGAGAAGTAGCAGAAATAGTAAGAGCAGTTGGGTATAATGTAAAGGAAAAGAATTTAAAAAAAGGGAGCGAGATGAAAGCTCGCAAAATCATTATCTCGATTTTAACTACACGCTACGAAATATTTCAGTCTAGTTCACATTGTTGCAGAAAAACTGAATGTCATTTCACATTTTCAACTTGATTAAATCCCACAATGAGAACGTGAAAACTATGTAAAATTGCACACTTTTAATTCAATTGTCTGCTGTAGAAAAAAGCATACGACTCCTACACTAATTTATTATATCAATAATTAATTATTATTTCGTTCTCGGTTTTGCTTTGTTCATATCAATTCTAATTTGTAACTCATGTATTTATTTAATGAATAAATCAGGCAGCGATAAACTGACTGGGAATTGACAAGCAAATGCGTGCAATAACGAAAGTTATGTCACCTTGCTGTAATACCTGAATGAACGGGAGATGGACGAAGCGAGAATAGCATTAATGTAATATAATACTTTTTTGTCCATTCAATTTATTGCTTTGCGTGACAAGTTACCATCGCACAATAGAATCGTAATAAATGTTTCTACTGCAATTAATGAGTTTTAAGTAATATTTTCTTGATCTCTGTTGGTGAAATGAATTGTGGTTCTATTGCGCGTTGGGTCCTTCGTTACGCACTAACCGAACATTCAATTTTGCATTACCAGACGGATCTGCCGATGGCCAGCTGGCGCGTGGTATGACTGGTGGTAATACACTCAACAATAACAATGGCAATCCACCGCCAATACTTGGATTCCGCTGGGGAATTGATGTACTGGATGACGCGCGCGATGCATCAATTGGCTCTTGGCCCAATTGTTTCTCCAATCTAGCAAGCTCCAATTCAAGCTGTGCCATCTCACGACGATAAACACGATTCTGTACCTCAACCCTGTACTGTAATTCCCTACCCAGCCAATTAAGACACCATTCAAATTATATATCAACACAAAATCAATATACATCTTGATGCAATATTATGGTTGGTTACTTCTACAAATAGAAAAAAAATAAAAAGAAAACGAAAATCGGAAATGGATAAAGAATGTTACCTCGTGTCGTCAGTGACAAATCGTCGTGTATTACATTCAATTTTCAGTCCCAAACTCTGTACAACTGGATCTGCCCGCTCGCCACCTAATATGTTGCCTAATTGGGGCATAAATAATAGGGCAAGTGTGGCCGTAGTTGACGCAAGTATGAGGGCAGTGATGGTGACGAATGCTAGGGTCGCTCGGTCTGACATTAAATTTGCGAGTACAACCACAATACCAGAAGTTATTACTACCGAGTAAACACTCATACCAATATATTGTGAGTCATTCAGAGCTGGTATTTTAACATGCCTGTAAAAAATAATGAATACAAAAACCATATTTTCATATCGTTTCGTATATTAATCATTAATATATGTGTATGATATGCTTGCAATTATCCGAAGATCATTTATCTCACCGCGTTTCCCAAGCCATGTAAACACCAACGATGAGCAACAGTCCTTTATAAGCGTAGAGCGACGCTAACCAACCATTTGTATGCTGCGATCTACAAACTTCAACCTGCAAAATAAATGACGATGGCAGCGGGACTATGGCATACTCATTAGGTATTCGCGGATGTATGTGTGTGCGTGAGTGTGAGAGTGGGTGCATTCATGGAACCGATGGTTCTCTCAACTTATATCTATTTGCACTGAAGCATGAACGAAAATAAAATAGGCGAATAGATTTAGAGGAGGTTGTACATGTACCTGAGGTTGATAGACGACACCCCGATCCTGCGGGTTTATTTCCAATGTGAGGTTTCGAAGATAGCGCTCCATTGGATCTAATGTCACCCACAGTGTCACCACCAGCCCATCGATTAGTAACAGTACGCAAATCAAGCTAATTAATTGCGTATCTTGGAGCAGCTGAAAAAAAAGGCACAGAATTTGATGCAATTAAGGGACATGTATTCGCTTAATTGGAGAACGATCAGATGCAATAGAGTTTCGTTTCATTACACAGAACCGTACGTCGTGAGTGTAATAGGAGGAATTGATTGAATTAAACGTGAAGAATAATATATTGTTAATAATTGTTACTGAAAACTTTTTCACTTCGTCACCCTGGTATTTTCCACTAATTCACGTAGATGTTTCATACCTTATTTTTAACTACGCCACTCCGACTGCGCGTAAAAATACGATGTACACGATAAGTTTTCGTGAACATTGAACCAAAGGCAAGTGAAAATCCAGCTGAGAGTAAATATACACGTGCCTGTACAGAAATACATGCAAGCATTTTTGTATACATAGTATATGAGGCTTTGTAACATTCTATCTTCATATAGATGTGACACTTTAATATTCCAACCTATTTCTTTTCTCACCGTGCATATTGTTGGAAAATAGTTGTTTGGAAGAGTGGCATGATCTAAACCGAGGAGAATCACGGCGCCGTAAACCAGGGCACACCCCACTGCTGCCATATTATTGAGCCTCGGGCTTGAAAGTTTTATGCTCCTATTCGATCATAAAATGACAGTATCTGGGTAATATATACAAATGAACTAAAATGTATATAACACTGTGGTTAGTCGTCACCGTGTCAAAACATTAAATTATTATACAAATTATGTTTTTCCTTCAAATTTATTTGTTTACTTGTGTCGACGAAAATGAAGATTGAATGCGAGAAATGATAATGCCAATGTCATTCCGATACTGGCAAAGCACGCTACGGCAAGAAAAGCCGCCGGATCAATTGTCACCATACGAATTCTAAAGACACGACGCGCAGGCGGTGGATGTCCACCAGGCCAACGTGTTTGAGCGCATTTCAAGCAGTTCATGGTCAAATGTTCGTCCTCGGGTGTGTAAATGGCAATTAGTCTCACCGCCTGACCTAAAAGTAGAAAATATGAAAAATGTATCATGCGAATGTGCAACGAACGGTTCATATGTGAATATTATGAGATAGTTAGTACAGAAAATTGCACACTCTCTCAAAACGTCCAGGACAATACTTCGCTTCAATACCGTGAAAACAAAAGCCTCGAGACAATAAATTCAGATTTTATCATGATTTCAAAAGCGGTCTCATAACCAAAAGCTCGCCAGTGTTTCATGCTTTTCATTGGAGCACAAAAAGGAACGCGCACAAATAGCAAACTTTTACTTGTGGATTGTAGTGGAGCCCAGTTCGTGGAACATATTAATAAAATAATGAAGCCGTCAATTATTGTCGAATTGATTTCAACCAGGCTGTCAAATTAATAAAATTCCCACGTCCCATATACAAAAATACACTTCTACCTGATATATTGACTCAGAAATGTTGATGTCACCAACAGCGCACATAAATATTAATATTTCAACGAGTAACCGAATGGACCAAAATTAATAGTAGAAGTATTGTCAACATAGTGACATATTTGGACTTGTTTTAAATGTGATGTAGTGGTCGCGTGCACTATTTCATTCAATATAAAAGCATGTTAGCTGAGAGTTAGCCTGGTTAGCACCCAGTAACACTTAAATTATACGATGACGGTGCCGAGGACGACGACGAAGGAAACGGCGAGGACGAGAACAACGACAATAACGACAACGACATTGCGGCGTGCACGCAAGTACTACTCATTTGGCGCACTTGACCCATTGTTCATTGTTACGGTCGCATTGCTGTGAGCACTTTAGAGAAGTTACAAGATATCAAACAACCTAACAATAATTCCATCAAAGAAAACAAAGTACCAGGAATATTAAAGCGCATGGGAAAAACAAAAGATTACTTATTCATATTGTAATTTAGTTTTTTTGCATTTTTAATAGCGAAATTGCATTTCATAACTTTTTTTTCCTTTCATCACAATTTTACTGTACAATTGACGTGGAAAAATCGTGAAAGTTACCCGTTACTAATTCGGATCACCTTTCAGATGTCTATTAAGAGCTTCGATGCCTCTAAACGAATTTTAACTGATCCGATAAAGGTTCGAGTTCGAAATTCACGATCAATTCGTGTAATTGAGGTGGAAAAGGGTGGATGAGAGACGAAGACGATTAGATTTGAGCCCCCAACATACGATATATTCTGTGGCGTGTGCCCACATTCGATACCGCAGAAAACTGTGTTCTATCGACGTAACAGAAAGCAGTATGAATCAATGGTCGACGAACAAGTCATTATTTTCTGACTACATACATAATCAGCAAAAATTTCTGCACGAGTCAACAGTAATTATATAACTGACGGTTCGAAGAGCAATTGGAATTATTATAAATTGTAAATACCATAAATTCATTTGGAATGATTGTCTCTCTTATAATGAATCTCGAAATATTATTCGATCAAGCATAAATTCAGTAGACATAAATTTTTTCATATTTTAAAACTCACCTTGCATCTGGTAAAATGCAGTGATACCAACTCGATCTGCGCCATCAAATGACACAGGACCCTGGAATTAACAAGCATTCAAACTTTCATATTCTCTTTTGCTTTTTTGTTTTTGTTTTTGTTTTTTTTTCTTAATGATTTAAACAAGGTGGACTGACCGATACTCCGAGGAAATTGAGATTTTTCAGAGCGCCCAGTAGATCATAGGCAATATCCTGTCTTGAATGAGTATACTCGGCTATTGTAGTATTACGTTGATTCAAAAGTACTTCAACAGTTGATAATGCCATTGCCATCGACCAAACAGCGTCATAAGTTTGTGCTGCGAATCTTGATAATGTAACACCTCTCTTCGCCAATTCCGTTGTGAATTCGACGCTTGTCTACAGATAAGAATTATCCGTGTAGAATAATGCATAAGAAAATATCGCTGAGGAGGAAGACGGAAAAAAAAAAATAAGAAACGGAAGCGAAGAGAAAGAGTTAGGAGAGCGGAGAATATTGAAGAACGGAAATAAAAATTCTACACGTGTTCTATCCAGGGACTTGAGAGATGTTCTATATATATAGTTGACATTTGCACACCCAATGAGAAATTGATCATTCTCACGGTGCAATTCGATATAGTTGGCATATATGTTTATGTTGCCAAGCGTGAATAGTCAACTATGTGTTGATAATAACGAGGTCATACACAGCACACATCTTGTCCGTACACCGTAACACTGTCAACGCATCTGTTTCATGTACACATATAAACATAATATATACGTTCAAGCAATACGTCGTATCGTCGAATGACATGTGAGAGGTAAAAGTAAGAGACATATAGAAAATGCTTTCATCGAGATGTCGAGACGGTGGAAATATGTTTCCAGGCATCATGGCGTCGTTGTAACTTGGCGATATATGAACGAAAGCTTGCATGACCTGAGGGAAAATAAATATAGAAAAAATACTTTTTGCCGCGGATGTTTTGCAATATATATATATATATATACGAATAAAATGAGGATTTGTCAGTGTGCGTCAAGAGGTAGGAAATGAAAATAAAGAAAAAATGGAAATGGTTGACGAGCGTACGATACGAAGTATGGAGAGGCGGAGTAGACTACATTGAGCATCTATAGGGATGAAAAATTGTACGATAAGATTTCTAACACCATTTCAAGCACGACGCATGGACGGGACGTAGCTTCTACACAATCGTGAGACAGTTTTTGGAGTTCTTTTCTTTCGCCAGCGACAAAAAGCGCTTACATATGAGTAGGGAAAAACGAAATGAACGGAGAAAAGAGAAGAGGAAGAGAGAGAATAAAGCAAGCTTATATACAGAAGAAAACATACAATGTAGTTAAATGTATGGGGCTATATAAATAAGTATATATATATATATGTTTTCCACCAATACGAGTGAGGCGAGACAAGAGGTAAAATACGGGTTTTGGCCAAAAGAAAACAAAAGGGAATGAAGAAAAAAAAAAGAATACAACTAAATTGCCTCGAGAAAAAACCCACTGAATTTTTCTCATCACCAGTTTGGATTGCTTTCAAGTTAATAAAAAAAGAAACAAGAGGAAAAAATAACTCTTCAAAGCAGAGAGTTATAAGTGAAGGGGGGACTACAATATTACGAACGTGAGTACAATACATTATTTTCGTGGTCATTTTGAATAACATAGAAGCAACACGGGCGGATTCATCTCTTATATCGTGAGTAACAATAGTCACTGTTACCAAACCAACCACAATGTTCATTCGCCACTCCTTTCATTTCTTCCGCTGCGATTTCCGGATAGGGGGGAGGGGAGATGAAGTACGGGAAATGGGGTGTAGATATCGCGCTGGCTAATATTGTCGTTCGACTGAAAGAACAGCTATAACGCTATGACAGAAATTATTTTGTACAACGCCTCGTTTCGCCATCGATTCTTGTTTCCACCCACCCTCACTTTCAATACTTCTTCTATTACTACTGCTACTATATTATTACTACTACTATTCCTATTACTACTGCACTACTACTATAACTGTATATCAATTTCGTTCCACTCCCACCCTCTCTTTGCTTCACTAGGTCTCTTCTCATCTATCTCATTCAGCCACTCTCTGTCGTCTCTTCTCTCATAATAAATTTTCATCCATGATCGTCCATTTGCAATTCATACTCATGCACTTTGCGCCCTGATTCGATCTCTGATGTCACCAACATTAATTTTCGCCAGGCAATAAATAGCACTCAAGCACAGAAGCGTACGTGAAGCAACAAATGGAATGTGAATTAAATTTTATTTTTTAATATACTCGAGTTTTACACCAGAAGCATTTAAAATTTATCGGATCAGTGAACGCGAAATATAGGTGTATAATAATCTGAAAACGAAGAGGAATGAGAGGAGAAAAAGGAAAAAGATTTGTTAAATAATTTGATGCAACTGTTTACGCACCAAGCCTGAAATACTCAATTCTTCATCCAGAACTGTGCCATAACTCTTGACAATAATAACACCATCCAATGTTTGAGTGAGTTGCGACGATGAGCAATCTTCAGGTCCAGATGTGTGCCACCAATCACCAGTCATTCCTGACAAGTCGATCGTTTCTCCTGGGACAATCCAAGCGTAATCACCGCCATGCATACCGAGTTTCCATGCCTGTAAAAAATGCAGAGAAAAAAGGATGTTCCATACAATTACATAAAAAGAACTATTATTTGTAATAAACATGTTTATTTATTCGACCATTACAATGTATACATTCATGCAATGTAAAATTTCGATAAAATCGTGATTCGTTGTTTTTGTTAAATTGTATTCTGCCATACTTCTCCGTGAAATGGCAAACGGGGAAAAAAAAACGGAGTTACGATAAGAATGGAGCGGGAAGTGTGAAGATAAAAGGGGGATGAACCACATGCCGATTGACTGAATAAAAAATGTCATCGTCACCATACAACTCTCCCATTCCATTCCTCATCACTATCGTGTTTACTCGCAATTGTGTGACTTTTTCTAGGTACTCCGTCACACTCTTTCATACACTATTTCTCTTTGTAGTCATCGGGATAATCACTTTGCTACTGGCATTCCTTTGACAGTAACTGCTTCCCCTCTCGCTCTACTATCAAGTCTTTTATCCCATCCCCTATCACAGTTTCTATACGAATTGTGTTTTTTCTTATTCATCCATTAATTATTCTTTTTTTCTGTTCAAAACCATTGTTCAATTTCCAATCGTAATTGCGGTGAGTCGAATACAATTGCACCAATTTCATCCAGTCTATTTATAGCGACACCTGGGCACCTTTGTATCGAGCAGAATCCCCATCTCTCTTGCAATAGAATGGTAACCGTTCAATCGACAACACTAAAATTACATTGGCTAAGAAAAAGAGAACGTCGTAAAAGTAATAACAGCATCGAGCTAAATGAGAAAATATTAGTGACCATAATATTCAAGAGATGAGAGAGGCACAGTTCAAACTACGATGCTAAAGCTGAACTAAACGTTTATAAGCAACCACCAAGCCAATTTAAGAATGAATCTATGTTCATGAGACAAAGCTTATTCCCCTATAGGTAAGTGGTGATTCCATTTTCAATCCTTCCGATTGTGCAGCCGGGAAGAATAAAACGAGCAAGCGGCCGGATATCATCGCTTTTACAGAGTGACTTATAAATGGATTTGATCACGAGTGAAAATAGGCTTTGCCCTTTTGTCTTTTCAGTTGTACAGAAAGCATGAATAAGCGATTGAAGGAGGGCATAATATAAAATAGTGCGACATCATGTACAAGGCAAATTTATACATATAAATCTATATGTACATTCGAAAAATGGTTGTGGCATTTGTATAATTTTTTTTTGCTTCACCGTCATCCGTATTTTTTTTATTTTCCTTTTTGCGTTTCGGGTTTCGTCGAATACGTACAGCAATATTCTATCTGTATGTAATTCAACGTCTAATTCTGTATTTCATTCAATCTGGAAATCTCAGTTTTAGCGTGATTTGACGGCATTGATTGTACCAATATAAAAAAAAAAAAAGAAAATATATGAAGTGGAAAAAAAAGCAAATATAAGGGGTGAAAAATAGAATGAGTGTGAATACGAACCTCGCAAAAAAGTCGAGGCGCCAAACTTGGTGAAAAACTGCTGATGATGATGCGTGTGTCGAGTTCCTGAAAAAAATATTTTAAAAACAGAAAATAAAATAATTAATACAATAAATATAAAAGTTATGGCGTTTACCATTTTATTTCTACTCTAATTATTTGAGTTTCCCCAATTGTCGACGCATCGAATGTATTTATCCCATTCCTAAAGTAAATTAATAAAATATGTTATTACCTTTAACGTTTTCAATTGTTCTTTGTAGTCATTTTCACCGAAAGTGATCGTTGCAGTACATGTGATATTGGCTTGCTCCAATTCTGTAACGAGGTCATTCACGGCCTGGAAAGAAGATACATTTAATTACAATAGAGTCATTGATGGATTTATTGAATTCTGTTCATTGTTCGCATAGTCATACTGCCATATCTATATTATGTTACATGTACGATATCTCGTTGTGAATTAATATTCTACTGTGATTGGGTCAATCCATTACATATTCAACCAATTTATCCCAGATGGCTCTGTACATAAATACCAAATATCACCATCACCATTATCATTAGTACCATCATTAGTACTACATCACGTCAACATCAATTTCACTAATATCTACAATCTACATCATCACCTTGCAATTTGTAATTTCCTCTGTGTCCTTGATCTCATCTGCAACAAGTACCTCGTGACTGTATACCTTCGTTATCAACTTGTTCAACTACCATAACTTCAAAATTTTCCTCATGGCAAATTGAAGTAACTTATGTAAAATATATTGAACTGAATCAGGCGCATGAGATGCATGAACGTTATAACAAAGCTTTTTCCTTACCAGCGAGTACATATCGCCGTTTTGTGATAGAGCAGTAACAGTATCCCAGCCAAAATGTTTTATTAATGCAATACGAGCTGGATTATGACTGGAATCGGGCGCAACTGTACGAAGAAATAATGGAAATTCGGATTGATCTGATAGTGCCGGTGCGATTGACCCAAATGACACTTGGACGATGTTCCAATATGGCACAATCTTGGCAACAGTTTCAGTTGCCTCCGAGCACGCACTGCCCAAGAGAAAAGGCATCAGGGTATTATCTTTTGATGTATAGAGCGCATGAAAGAAACGATCCACGGCCACACCTGGATCACACTGAAAAAACAAAAACTTAAATAATTTATGTAATTCGACTTGTTTATGGTGTTAAGAATGCTTTTTCAATTTCAAAGTATTTATTTTTCATCTAATTAGAAATGTTTCAAAGCTGTTGTTAATTACTGGAAAGGAAACGATAAATAAGCATACCAAAGTTAATATAAATAGATGTTCACAATAGTTAGGATGCAGTGCAGTTGTGTAATATTCCACGCGAGTAAGCAGAATTATATGGGTACATGAGATCTTTCTGTTTTGCCTTTGGATTCGTGAATACGAGAGGAGAAAAGTTGGGCAAGCAGTTGGGAATTGCGTCAAGTTCTTCCGCCGCTTGACTTTTTCTTTCTTTTTTTTTTTTTTTTTTCGTCTTTGCCCTCTCATATCTCACCACGCAGCATGTATATGCACATACATATATATTTCTCTCTCACGGGTTTTGGTGAACTCGTCAGGCAGATTAAAGAAACTTTCAGTCATATTAAAGCCACCCTGAAATTTTGTATAATGATGACTGTCAGTTTTCAATAAAGGTGTTTGTTAAGGATCTCAAACATAGATATTTCAACTATTACTTTTCAATAAATAAAGTAACCTCAGTTTTTTTTTCTCAAATTTCAGATTTCTTCTTGCCAACATAATTGATCATTGTTGTATTTATGATAACAACGAATGTTCATTAGGATGAGTTTCTATACTGATACTTCCGACGATATTCATGACGCGTGACTCTGCAGACAGTATGGAAGCAGAAGTGAACGAGATTGTTTGTCTATTTTGATGTTTGTTGGTGCTACCAAGTTATATCTGCATGAGACGTAGTTCAAGACAAGCAGGATGTGGTTGCACAACATGGCAGGCAAGTCATGCAAGATCACGTTGGAACATTATATGAGTAAACGAGGATAATACGACGTTGGAATAATTCAGCGTCGATGCTTTGAATTTTAATAGCTAAGGTGAATCATCCGGTGCTTTTTACTTCGTTTTTATTCACTATTTTATGTTTATTCGTCTTTTGTTCCACTAGAGATTTAATCAGCTAACTTTTCAAATTACAGCAGAACATTTGCCTTGCATCAATTACGGTATTGATTGAAGTAAATTGTTGCTTTCGAATTGAATGTAGATGGTTTTTTTCTCTTTTTTTATCATATGAAATATATTTCAGGGGCTATTTATTTGTGAAAAGTTTATGAGAATAGTACAATGATATTTTATCGTTGAGTTGGGAATATTCTACAATGATTGAGAGATTTCACCGAAAATATATGGGTGAAAACATTTTAGTGGAGAATGATGGAAGCTTTCGGAGGCACTTCTTGTAGACAAGTGATTAATTCATCATGAATAGATAGGTGCCAGAAAATGCAAAGATTCAATTGTATAATTATATAAATTATACATACGAGTCTCGCAATTTCAATTTATGGAGAATATGGAGTAATAGATGAAATGAAATCGAAAATGAACCGAAACGATGAATACGGATGAGATTGGCTAAAAATCATGTGACCGGACAACTGAAATATTTATGCTGAACAATTGGAGCGAGCTATGATTGAATTATCCACTGAAGTTATTAGCTTACTCGCCTCTGCTTGATAAAATTATTATCGATCCACGTGCCTCATATTGTTCACATAATTCATTTTTACTTGACATGCAACTATTTTAATCGAAATAAATAATGTACAGATGTACATTTTGTTACAACACCACATGAGATGTGAGATTCGTGCACGCACGCGCACAATTATACTCAAACACATTACAGCAATATTAATTTGACAGATGGACAAGTGTGTGAAGTTGTTCACGCGTGATATGTGGGCGACGTACATGATAACGATCGATGCTGAGCTAGGAAAAACTCTGTATCCTGCACGTATTTCTCTTACACATGAAAATAAACAAAAAATAATACGAGAACGCTGAAAAAAAATGCTGATATGCACACTCGTACATCACTTTGCGCGACATTGGGGAGATTTTTTAACGCGAGACACATTAGGCGTAGGGGAGACGGAGGTATGTGAAAAAAAAGGAGGAAAAAAAAAGGAAAAACCCATTATCAGTCAGAAAATTTTCGAATATATATCATTGTGATGGGATAAATTTTTTTCTCTGCATTCTAACCGGCGAATAATTCATCGGAGCAACCGCGAGTATTTCAGCGAAAAATAATTCAGGGCCGTCTGTAGAAATATTCCAAGTGAAAACTCTCAGACTTGAAACATGTAGAATAAAATGTATTGCTGGTATCGCTGTGTACGACAATATATAGATGATTATACACTAACAATAACGATACAAAGATGAGAGTTCATCGTTTTCGCGTGTAATAACATTTCATTAGTCGCCGTATTATATACTTAGATAGAGTATACAGAAATACAGCTATATTCGCGAGAATACAGCTGTATTCCATTTTGCGCCTTGTTTCATTTTATTTCCTTTATCAATCTCCTTCTCTTTTTTCATTCTGCCCATCTCTCATGTGTCTTTAGCTTATATCTTCTTCGTACGAGTCAGCCACTTTATAAATGAGTAAACGAATACACACATACGAATAAAGAGAAGAATCTGCGCCTAAATGTGATCCCCACGAAAAATGGAGCGTAACTGAATTTTTTTACCCCAATGATCCTTTCAAAATAGCCTATGCATAAATTATAGAGCTCATATGAACCAAATTTTGGATACGGCCGAGTAAACGAATAAAAAAAAATATATATTATCCAATCGTACTATATTGAAAAGAGAGGAAGAATTAACTGAATAAATTCACGAAATCATTTTGAGAAGAATGAGCATTGGTTGACTGACATGACACTCTTTTTTATTTATTTATTTTTTTTTCAATTGAACTGAATGCTGAGGATTTGTGGCAATCCAAATTCGTCATGAAGTCCTCTCACCAGTCCATTCAACTCACGAACAACCGTATAGATCTATAGGACACTTCCAATATATACGCCAGACGGATTGGTAGTGATTTTATCAAAGCCCTTTCAATTGACAAAAACTATCCACGCATAATCTTTTACACCAATATTTTTGTGCAGACTTGAATAATAAATATGTAGAAAGAGTAAGAAGAATACATATATGTATGAATGAAATACAACGATGTTTGTCGATGGCTTTTCTGAGCAAATAATCGTGAAATATAACATAACAATGATAAATCCCAGAGAACACGACTGTATAAACTTTTGTTTGCGAATAATGTCCATTTTGCTCTCTTTCTTTTCATTTCCATTAATATATATACATGAAAATAATCTCTGAGAATCAATTCTTTGGCGGATAATTAAATTGGTTATATATAAACATTATGAAGATCGTTGAAGTCCTATATTCCATCTATGTGAATAGTCTGGTTGAGTACGCTACTGTGTATGACGAAATGAGCACAGCCAGGACATTTTCAATACCATGCAACTTTCACCAATCGACCGAACGAGGCTTTTCATTGGAATAATAACTGACTATATACATATATACCGTATCAAAGAAAGATGAACATTGGAGAGTAGATAAAAAAGCAACGTTGGGTAAAAGAAAGGGGGAGCGAAAAAAAAAGATTGTGAGTTGAAAAAAACTCCTGATGGTAGAGACACTAATTTTCTTCATTTCAAGGTCGCCGATATCCTCTGAATTACGTCCACACATATATATTAACAAGAGAGAGCGAGAAAGCCTCAAAATCTTTCTGGCATGTAGGATAAAGTGGGAATATTGTTCACACTTGGATTTCATTGTCAAAGTATGGGCACATTTTTTGTAAAAAAAAATATTAGTGAATAATTGATTTTATTTCAGTGGGAGCTATGAAAAACATATATGTTCATATGTCAGAGATGTAATGATAATATTTATATCTTCACACGTGTACCAGGCATAAATGTCAATGTGGCTGCACTCGAAGCAATTTTCGGTTAATCGTAATTTACAATTTTGGCGGTGGCTGCTGTAAATCTCTATGGCTTTGTATATTCAATATTCATGTTATTTACTGTGAAGCTCAATTGGATTGGAGAGTCATCACAATACGAGGTCAAATTTTTTTATAATTCAAATTAATTTTTTTACTCGAATATTTATTGCAGGATACATTAATTAATTTATTGCATGTGGATATTTAAAGTAGAAGAATTGAAATTTTTTCCATAAGAATATCAAAGCGCCACCAGTGTCTTAACTGTTCTGGATCAATTTTTCTCTATGACATTTAGTTTCGTGCCAAAAACTTGTCGACCTACCACAGCAGGGATCTCGAACGTTTTACGTCGCTACAGGTGTACGATATATACGAAACATGAATCTATGTTTCACATATATTATATATACGGTTGCGCCTCTATCCATATGGTCGTGTTTTATATAGAATATGTTAGAGCAGAGAATTTTGTTCGAAGTATAACGAGGGCATTTAGAGTGGATATGGCATTTTCCCCTTACAGTAACTATATGAGGGTTGATGCGGGCTTACATTAAGCCGAGACGGTGGGTCCCAACGTTTGTCCCAACACGAACAATTTATACACACATATCTAGTGAAAGCTTATGGAACTTCATCCTGTTACTTCCCTTTAATTCCAAATCACTTTTGCAATTTCACAATTTAGTTTTTTTCGCTTTTTTTCGTTTTCATTCTTCTAAATTCGTTTTATCTCTCCCCGATCAATTTAATTTTCATTTATTGTATAATATGATACGAAGAAGCGTATAAATATAGAGCAATGGAATATTACGTTTGAAATAAAATTGATACTCGACCTGATCGCGAAAACGAAAAAAAAAAAGAAAAAAGTAATAACAAAAAAGATATAGGAAAATTATGTCATGAAATTGGATAACAACATCACTCGAGTCGACGGTTGTCACTTCCATCGACGGCAACGATAAAATAATAACGAAAGAATAAGAGAGAAAATACCTACGTTGGAATTATAGAACCCTCATCTTCATGAAATACATATTGCTGTAATTATAAGAGGAATAATTAAATTCCTCGCTGATCCAATGGAATTCTACTCCGAGTTTGAAATGTTACTTTCTATACATAGATGTACTAAGGATGATGGATACCAATTGGTGGACGTTAGACATGGCTAGTTCTACAGTTATTAGTTCACGGCAAAATTTCTCCTCCAACTCAATAGTATACGCCACTATTGACATTTCTGACATGTCAATATTGTTCAATAATAAGATAAAGTGCATTAAACAATTGCTCAGAAGCTTAACGCTGATGAGGGTTAACTGTACGAGGGCATCATGCAAATGTCCACTGCATATTAACATGTGGTGGAAGCATTTCAATCCTCATTCTGTTTATTCGTCTGCTTGTCATACGCCATTATATCAATTTCAAATTATATGAATCCAAAGCTTTGTTTATGTTTCGACAATTGTTGGACAGATCACGCTCTCTTGTCGCATCATGAAACCGTGAAGTGCAGGACAAAAGTGAATTATCATACAGATGAATGAATTCGTACGTGTATATATATTGAGTAGCGTATGTTTTCAACATTTGATTTGTACAATGTCAAAATATTCAATGCGTAAGGGATTAATCCCATAGCAACAGACATCGGTTTAATAAAATATATACAAAGCTTTTTCTTTTATAAAAACTTTTCCACATGGTCGAATACATTTAATGATCTTTATATCGGAAAATATATATATATATATACATTTTTTTCACACCCCTGTTATTTGACTATCGTGATAAGGGGAGGTAAGGGAAGAAGGGAAGATATATCGAGTGGAAATGCTCAAAAACCGCATCGGAAGATTGATTGATTGATTGCAGACACGCAAACTCTCGTTTTCCTATCTTCTATTCCATCGTCCCATTTTTTTGTCGTCCTTCATATATACACTTTTGTTTACTTAACTTTCATTAGAAATGTGTATGAGAATATATATACTATCGTTACAGTTTTTTTATTATACGAATGAAGATAAAAACCACATGCGGTTCCTGCGTTTAATGAACACACGGCATTAGATGACCCCGCGGCCAACTGGAGAATAAAAAGGGTGAAATATAGTTTGTAGTCAGGATGCGAAAGAATTCGGAAAAAAAGGAAAGAAAGTTGTACTTTACAAAAGTGGAGAAATTGATGGACTCTTGCACATCATCAGTACAATAAAGGGAATATAGAGAGAAAAAAAATCCTCAACTTGTTGAATTAATTTTCCGCCGTGTTGTGTTTCTTTTTTCTTGTCTTCTCTACAAACAAAGTCACCCAGATGTATATCTAAAACCCTCCAACTATGTGAATTTACGCAGGTATATATGTAAATATGTAAAGTACCCGCGCGCACGTCTCATGTCTCATATCCGCATATTCAAATGTGCTGGTACGTGTAAATAATTACGATGCATCTGCTGAATGTGAAATTTAAAACATGAACATGAATGAACAATGAGACTGAATCAAGAAATAAGAATTTTAGGCTAGGAATCCAGTGAGTTGATCATTTTTCTCCCAACTATATCAAAATGCATTTATATAATAAGACGTTATCAGAATTTCCAATTGTTTCCAATCCAACTCTTGTATGGTAAACTCGCCCTTAAACTTTCTAATAGAAAATACTCGGTAAACGCAGAGACCAACATGGAGAGTTTGATCGGACGTACGGAGAGGCAGGCGTGTAGATTTACAGACACACGCGCATACCCATATATACATACACACACGGACTGTAGATTGTGGTGAACCTGAACAACAGGACCCCTTTCGGTGTTACTAATGGTGTTGCTTGTAAAGGAGGTTGAGCTTACCCGAGTGTCATTGTGAACAAGACGCAGTCGGAATTTCGATAGTATTCCCATCTCGATGATACGTTCGATGGCAAGTTTGGCCGCTTGAAGCTCACTGGGTCCCTCAGGTCTTGACTCGCCCCATTGAGACATCTCAAATAATCCTAGAATCGTTATTTCCAACTTGTCATCCAGTTCCGATGTTGTGAAGTCAAATATTGAACCACTAATATGATTTTCATTCCCATAATCATCAACTGAATTTAATGTTGTTGGATAGTCGATAATTGTACTGGTATTATTGACAGCTGATAACGTCTCATTGAATTTCACAATATTCTTTGCAACTTTATCCTCATCGTTTGGTTGCAATATGGGCTTACGATGATTGACATCACGACTCGGACTCAGCGGCAAATCTTGAGGTTTTTGTGGATAAGGTGTTTCAATGTTACTCGTAACTTCCAATACGCTGTCGTGTTTGGGTGGGCCAAAGTGCCGTCTGTCGTATTTCTCTATTTGTGCGGTAGACGTGGGTGTTAAATTGTGTACAATGCTGCCAGGAATTTTCTGCGAACCCATGAACCCACTGAATGGCGCTTCAATATTGCCAATCATCGATGTTGTGACGGTTGTTGTTGTAGTTGGTGTTGCTGTAAGAGTCGAATTTTCGGTTTCACCCTCGGATTCCATTTGGTCACGAACAATAGTCGAGCATGTTGTTGCCACTGTGACCTCTTCAATATCATTATTATCACTGTAGTTGTTACTATTATTGTTATTTTTATTTCCCACGTCCACTTCAACGTCAGCAACGTATTTTACAGTTTCGCGTTGATGATTGTCATTGTTCCATGCATTAATTATTTTTATTTTCGATAATAATGATGACGATGACGACGACGATGATGATGATGGTGATGATGATGATGATGATGATGACGATGATGATGATAACAACGATGTCGTTGTTTGCTCAAGGTTGATGGAAAATCCAATGCTGTCGTTGGCACAAATGACGCCAGTTAATTCAAGCAAAATAATTACTGTGAGAACAATGCGATGGATTCGTAGGTAGGCCGACAAGGGAAACGACAGGAGGTGACTAGCGAAGTGAAACTCGGCGTGACCCGACGACATAATCAGTCGTCGCTATTTCGACGACTTGTTCTGGCTACTACACCACCACCGCACCTCGTTCATCTGCACATATAAAGTTATCACCATTAAAAGTTATTTTTATAAACATAGAATGTATATATTTCATGTAACAATATTATATGAATAGATGACAGGAATAGTATCGATATAGATTACTGAGCAATCTATTCATTTGTTGCAGTTGTGAAGGACGAGTCGAATTGTCGGACAAATAAAATAAGTCGAAGTATACTGAAGGTCAATTATACAATTAGAAGAGCAATTCGTGATATTGCTCCCTGTGGTATATATGTACGTGCCGTCGCGCCGAACAAGCAGTAAAAGTTCGTATCTGAAACTCAGTTTGCGAAAGTAGTAAAGGACAATTGTCTGCAGACAAGTGAAAAGTGTCAATTTAGATTTCAAACATTTCGAATTTTGATACAATTATCGATCGTACGAATATCGTGATAATTGCCGATGCTTGCCAAGTTTGAGTGGGTATGATGCAGTATAGTAACAAAATGAAGGACACCTATTCTGCCCTCCCGGCCTTTCTCGGTCGAAGATAAGTTACTCGGCTGCGTGTCGCCGCGCGCTCATCACATGATGAAGGGTCAAAATTGTATAAGCTATTTAATTTCCGGCGATAAATGTTCTGGACGATGGCTCATGTCTTGTCCGGATATACGTCAGGATAAATACATCTTACTGATAGGTAATAAATCACTGGATATCAAATACATTATTATTATAGGAGGACCCAGTATTTATCATTCGTGCGAGGTCTCGCCAGGTGTCTTGATTAATTAATACGCCACATGGCAAGTATAGTCGCATGATATTCACATTCGTCTCCATATTCCCGCATATCTTTTAGTCGTTCATGATTTTTCCCTCATCCCGAAAAAAAAAAGAAGCTATTGACAATAAAAATGATTCAATCGTTTTTTCATACTTCGCCATAGACAATAAAAAGGAAAGAAAGTAATTTTTTTTTTTTTTTATTATGTTTTTCGTATTTCTCTTCGCAAGCCATTTTTTTGATGACCTATAACTACTATATGTCACAAAGCAGAGAGGAAACAGAAGAAGAGGGCACACGTGCCCAGAGAATGTTTCTTCACTTGTTTGAGGAGGGTGAGAGCGATAAAAGTGTTCTCGCAAGTCGACGACACGGACGTGCCCTACACACGGGATCGTTTTCTCTCTGTAGGTCGTGCATTCATAGAACATGAGACGGAAGAAAAGTGAGTAGGAACAAATGGAGTAAAAGGAGCAGTTGTAACAAGAAGAACATGTGTCTTTTGTGAGTCGTGAAACGCGATAGATTGTCCAAGCCTCTCTTAGAACAATAAAATTGTAATGAAATGGAAGTATTAAGAAATGATAAATATTTATCTAAACGTTTAAATTCTTGTCATGCAAGAATGTAGACAAATGTCAGTATATTCATGTATATTGATTCAACAGCAAAACCATTTCGACTCAACGTGTAGCTCAATAAATAGTAAAAAGTAATTGAGTCATACATCTCACGTATATATCGATACTCCTGCCGCTACTGTCAATTCTTCTTTTTTTTTTTCACGATGTATTCACATTTCTGTGTCACGTGCGACTTGGGGAAAAAATGAGTTCGTTAGTATAATGTTGTATTATAGAGTCGAGTCCAATGCTAAATGTGATACTGTGATTCAATGGAGTTCAATCAAGTTTATCTGTTTCAAATAGACCAAATATATACGAATTAAAAAGCAGAATATTTGAATGATTGTACATAAGATGAAGTTCAAATGGAGACATCATGAAGAGGTGGAAGTTTACAAACGATAAATAATAGATAAATAGAAAATTGTAAATGTTCATGTAATTAACTCTGTCTCCAACACTCATTAAAAAATGCAACCTCATGAATTTCACAATTCCGCTCACTCTAATTCAAGCATAAATTTCGTCTTTATACTTCCTCATTCCTGTTTAATCCTATACCCACTCTAATTTCAAATGAGAAAATTGGAGTAAACAGTAATTAATGAAATATTCTTCTATCATTTTTTTTTTCATCGTTTTTTACTTTTTTTTATATCTAAAACCGTGAGCTGTCGCTCGGGTTACTCTATCTCTTTGCACTTCCCGTTTTTTGTCGCTCTCTCTTCGCATTAAATAACGAGTAATCCCTTGGAGCTACGGCAACTGTGGCTGAAAGACGGGCAGAAGACGAGTCGCACTTTACACACACACCTATATATATATGATTTTCAACAAACTTCAATAAACTGATTCAGCAGAGCATAGTTTGCAACATATTGAACAAGAATAATACGAAATAGAGATTGACATTCGTCGTAAGACAGCCAAGTCAATCAACGTGAAATTAAAAATTCCCACGCTGCCGGGCAGAAATGTTTTAATTTCCTACGCAAATCTTTTTCATATGATTTTGAATGGGGTAAAAATGCAGAGAACAATCACTCAACGGAAACACTCCCTGGAGAGGATATGGAATGGAGGGGAAAAAAGAAGGATTATGAAAAATCGTAGTAATTGGCAAAAAAGAATTTCAATTTAATTATTTTGTCAGTGATAAATTCGAACTCGTGCTCACAGTGAAAATTTTTTTATTTCCTCCCAATTGCTGAACTTTATTATTCACTCGCGTTAGTTGTTCAAGTTTGGTGGCACGAGTTATATGTACTCATGAATCCGTATATACTTGTGAAATCATAGATGGATGAACGGATTTGAAGAATGAATATATGATGTAATAATAGCCAGTAGTGAAACTCTACAGTGATCTCGGTTGAGCGAACTTTTCGCAAGTTGATCGTCGAAAATTGAATCCTTCAATTCGCAGAGAGAATCGAGAACAAGATTGAATAGATCAACGGGTTATACGGCTACACTTTCTCAGATAAAATATATAGGTATACAAGAAAGATATAACTATGCAAAGTCTCACCTCTGTCACGAACAAGCTCACGCTTCATTTGGAGAGTCAACGCAATTATTGACAATATTTTGTGCAACTTATTTCAATTCATAATCGGTTATATTGATTAAGCAATTAATGATTGAATCGAAATTTGAACATAAATTGATCTTTACCTCAATAAACATTGGTAGAGTTTCTCCAAACGGCCATTCAATGTATCTTCACCCGGTCTTAGATGCTCGAATGATTGAGAAGTATTGACAACTTTGTTGCACGGCATTGTCTGCTTCAATCGATTACCTATTTCCGACTATTTCCACTATGGAAAGTTTTTCCAAAAATTCGATGATTTTTCTCATTCGTTCGTCTTGAATATTTGTCCCATTGGGCCGATGATCATTCAATTCAACTCGTTTTATTGAATCTTACAGTCATTTACTTTTCTCATCCTCAATGCAATGAGCCAATATACATGGAGCAAATGGCATCGTTAATTGATTTTCATACAACTACTTCAATGACAAATATATATATATATTTGTTCAATAGTCATCACAACGCACACACACACGCACACACTTTACACGCACGAGCGTGTAGTTTTATGAAACAATCTGTCTCGTTATAGAGCAGTAAACTGCGGTTTTACATACCGACCACAAGTTCAACGGAAACTTTTCTAATTCTGTTCTCCGCACTGTGATCACAACGAATTTATCCGGACATATCTCTATATGAGGGTGATGAAGAATGAATGGCAGAAGTTGATCATTTTCTTCCTCAAAGTAATGTTATCTGACATCAAATATATATTTCCAACTTTCGAACTATTTTGTTTTATCAGTTCCACTGAGTCCCTCAATTAAATAATATCTACTTAAATTGAAACAAAAATTTTGACTGCGTTGTTGGTTGAGTGAGATTCGAAAATAACTTTGGAAAAAAATTTGCTAGTGAATCCTTCTGTATGGCTATGTTCTATTTATTTATTTCTTTATTCATTTCTAGTGATCCAAGATTTCTCTCAAGCTTCTCGTTCAGCACAAGGAGAAGTACACCCGCGTCGAGTGGTGGCGATTCGCGCACTATTCCAACACTCTCTGTCGAGCTCATCCGTTTTCGTGTATTTCACCCCGCCTGAAAATTCATGTCGAAGTCCGACTACGCAGACGCTTGTGCTCTATTGCGCCCACTATTGTCCTCACCTTCGCCCTTATAAGCAACATCACATGTCCATGAACATTACATAGAATCGTAGATTGTTCGATATATGAGTGAGAAGAGAGTTTGTCATGGTTGAATATATACAAATGAGAGTTTTCTAGTTACTTAAACCATAAAAGATACCCGTATATGAGCCTAAGTTTCGATTGTTCAGACTATAAGATTGCCCATAGCAAGTCGCAAATGGCTTTGGAATATCCTCGTCATGATAAATATTAATGATTTGAAAATGAATAAAATAAAATACGAAAGTTGTGATGGAAATTCAACAGTAAATGAATTATTAAATCT
Source organism: Zele albiditarsus (assembly GCA_958496275.1). Lineage (NCBI taxonomy): Eukaryota > Metazoa > Arthropoda > Insecta > Hymenoptera > Braconidae > Zele > Zele albiditarsus. Next base: position 9,691,421 of record OY292415.1, read on the forward strand.
CTTTTATTATTTTTATTTTTCTCATACTTTGATTATTTTTTTTTTCTCTCTATTGTTCCCTGAGGACAAATCAGAAGTATGAGTAAACTAGATATGACTCGTTTGTGTATATATATATAGAAGAAGAGGATATGGAGAAAAAAATAGTACGGCGACAATGAAAAACTTTTCCACTTTCACCACTCGCGCACGTCTTTCCCCTTTATTCTCACATATAAGCGCGTCTATATACAAATGCAACCTGAATATAGTATATATCTCCGCAATATTTACAAGACTACACTCTTACTTTGGTCCATTTCCCTCTTTCCTCGTACAATAATGCAAATGTTGTGTGCACACACTCGAAGTCACTGACTCGGCAATGTTTCGCATATATCTGAAATTGGAAATAGAACATTCGGTTATTATATTGTTTGTATTATATTTATTTTACCGTGCTCTTTTGTATACCCACTTTTATTCTCTCTTCTTTCCGCTAGGGAAGAGGGAAGTATTCTTGAGTCGAACAAATTCATATTCTTGGTCCAGAAATGAAATATTCGGAAAATTTGAGTAGAATATATCATAGTATAATATTCGTTCGCCATGTACGACTATTTATGATAGTCCAAATGAATATGGATTTGTAATATTTTTTCGATAACGAGTATTCGGGTCGCGTTGAATTTTTTACTCTGGATTAGTTCTTACACAATATAAGGAGAAATGGTTTTTTATCTCGTTGCTGCGGACTGTTATCAACAATATATTCCTGGAGCGATGAGGGAACCCATTGTGCACATCCCATATATTCGTAAATCGATTACATTACCTTATAGTCTGCAGAATGACAGCTCTTCCTTACGGCTTCCACATTCACCCTGTGGGGGTTGTATCAAGTTTAAAATGTCCCGTTGCCTTACAGATAACCGTGTACACGTATATAATAACACGCATAAGACGATATCGGTGGTAACATGAGATAAGGTAACGGTTACTTTTGAGAATTTCCTATAAAAAGCAGAAACATAATAGTACTTCATACGTTGACCTGATTTCAGCAGTGCAAGTTGTTTCATTTTCAATGCGTGAATTCAATAACACTTTTCATCTGATAAAGAAAATAAATAATCAAATGCAGATAATAATAAGCTGATGAGCTTATATGTAGGACGAAGAGATGGTTTTAACCGATACAATTTCTCAAGTGAATTTTCTGCTTCATTCCACGTGATTTCACTTCTACATCGTTCTCCTCGTTGTCATCACTATGGGACACTGTTTCACGCGGGCGTTTTGCCAACGTCGGGGAGCGTTAAAGCCTCGTTTACTACATGGTTGAAATCTTCAAACTCACAGTGTTAAAAGTTCAACCAATCTTTCGTTTAGTAAATTCGCCTTCATCTATGAACAAACATTATAATTGATGAAATAATCACAGCCTATTGGTTATTTATAAATTATTCATAAAGTGCACCAGAGAAATTTTATTCTCAACTCCAAACGTATGGATGACATAAAAGATGATTCAATATGAGTATTTATATATTTTTCCTATTATATTGATTTCTCGGTGAAACGATCGATGTATTGATTACTTTTCTTTGTGATTAATATGCATATACATTCATGACGATAACTGTTTGGGCGCATGTGCCCAACACTTGATTCGTTTTGCTTGAAGGGTTGTACGCAAAACAACGAAGCAAGTGGTTTGAAAGCGCTCTTTGTGGAAAGTGTAGTTTGAGACTCTTACACGCCTGTGGGAGTATAATTTTCACTGAAATCAACGTTTCCCCTACAATAATATGCCCAACCCAACTTTCTTCGCTTTCCGTTCCTTCATTATATAATATATAATGTATATAAATTTATATATGTATATATATAATTCGGTATGTCGATCTTTAGGAGACCTTGCATCAGTTTTGTGCCCAAGCACTCATTGAATTATCTGCCCGTGTCCCATGTCTTCGACTCAACTGATATAATCATATAACCCGATTAAGTTCTTGCACTTGCCGTTTTATGTCATGCAGTGACTCCACTAAAACGTGTTCAAAGTTCAGAAAATCTCATTAAATCATAGACGTTATGCACTATTTGTTGTAACCGATTTTCCGAGTATATATATATTTTTTTCAATTTTCGTTTCCTTTTTTCTCATCAATGAATTAATTATAAAAGCGATTATCAACGGAGAATGGGGAGCCAATTTGAATAGTTCTCTCACGACCGATTCCAAATTTTTATACGAAATGAACTTGTTGAAAAGAAAAAACGAAGAATGGTGTGAGAGCACAGAAATTTTGTTCGATTAATTAAAAAACTTTCATATCATTAGAGGTGAAGTTGAAATGAGTTCAGGGAATTCTAAGAGTTTCAGAGGGCAACATATCAAAAAATAACAATCGTGGTGCCATGAGAAAAAAAAAGTTAAATAACTAAATAATAATAATAGTATTGATGTTAATAATGATGATAAAACGTGGTTTGTTTGTTTTTTTTTTTTTGAGTGCTAAGTTTCGGTCAAACAAATAGAAACCTTTGATTCCGATATTTTATTTTTATTTACTATTTCATCCCCTTCCACTACATGGAATACAACAATAGTGAATTGAAAACATTCAATAGGCAATCAAAGGTTTGTATTTTATGAGAGTGAAAATGGCGCGAAAATTTTTAATTACTTAGCCTGAGGGCAATCACGCAACAATGAGCGTGCACAACTCAGTAAATATTTGCGCCGTTGGGTCTGTATGAGTGTGTAAGTCTATATACATAGGGCGTGTGTAGGCGTGGGTGTGTGTACATGAACCAAGGTAGATTGCGGAATGTGAGATAGACCAGAACCTGGTTGATATACTCAGCAATGACTCTAGACTCTGCCTTTCGTGCAAATACCGTTGCGGTTACGGATCAATTTGCGCCACCCGTGATTGCGTTGCAATATGTATTGATGCAAAATAATTGTGAGAGAAGATATGTCATGCAGAATACTCGTCCAAGACCTTTTGCATCCCGATTGTATGACACAAATTACATGGCAAATCATCTGCATAATTTCATACAATTTTCATATATAATACCTATTTGGTAGTATCTCACTATGTACATTATGTCAATTTGCATTGTAAATTACTCTAATAATCTGAACTGCTGCTCTTATCCGCTAACACAGAAATACAATGGAACTGACATTTAGCCAATTCGGTTCAGCAACTTGATCTGCTGTTCACATTTCATTCTGTCACTCCTGTATATGTGTGACTATTTATGTATCCAGAAATACCTGAAATATAGTCATGAATGGTAGGGTCGAATCGACTGTGAGTGACTCTCAATCAATGTACTAAGAGAATAGGAACACTGTAGATATTGAAATAATTTCATGAAAGTAAGATAGAAATTATATAATCACATGAAAAAGCATGGTTACGGGCAGAATTTTTTTTTTTTAATTTCTATTGTTCCGTTCTGAGTGAATTTTATACATGATATATTTGAAAAATGAAAAAAATACGCTGGCACAATAGCGTTGAAGTTAGTTTTCTCGCAAAAAACAAAAATTTATAGGAATCCCCTTTTTGAGAGGCTCTAAAACAGGAGATACCCTTGATGGCAAAATGTGTCATAGCAATTGAACAAAGTCAAAAAATTCAAGTACAATCATATATATATATATATATCTGTATCGGTAAATCGATCAATCACTCAGTGTGATGTTTGAAGAATCTATACCCCTCATAAGGCCAAAGTCATTGACTTTTTTAGCTGACTCGACTACACGTGATGAAATATATAATGGTTGGTTAATAGAGATGTGTAGCTATATATCATAGTTCAATTTCCAATGTGACCACATCACCCACACACACAAACACACACTCACGACCGCGCTTTGAACCCGAAGTATTAAAGTTCCTTACTTTGTTTTTTGTCTTTGACTAATTTTCGAGCTATAACTCCAGTGATAAAGAAAACCAAGAGGAATTTTCTTTTTATAATTTTTTGCAAGCGTTTGGTGATGTGTTTGACAGCCGAAAAAAAATAGTTTTCCATCTTGAGGGATTGGAAGAAAAAAAAAAGAAATATGGAAAAGTGGATAGAGGAAGTTGAGAGAGTGCAGCGAAGGAGTGAAAAGAGAAGAAAAAAAGCGGGACACACAACGGGGTTAAAAAAGAATGAGAACGCGAAGCACTCGAGTTCTGGCTGACGCGACTTTACGTGCCACTATAGGTGTCGGTATATAAAATCCAACTCTATAATGGCCCTTGTCTCCCGTTTTGTGTGGTCTATTCATGCTGCAGGCCTCGACTTTCTATACCTCCTGGCGCCTTATGTATATTGCCGATGTAAAAATTGTTCCGTTTTTTCATCCATAACATTCAACAGTATGAAGTACATTTTACACGCTCATTCCTTTGACGTTTCTTCTTTTTTTTTGCTGCAATACAAATCGCAAAATGTTTCTCGTCTTCTCTCACTATTCATCCCTCCTATCATTTGCACCTTTGGCCGGGACGTCAATATCATGTTGCGAGCCTGAAAGAGGCGTATTTTATCGTCCTTCTCATTCGTCACTTCTGTTGCTTTCTTCGCGCAACCGACTCCCGTCCATCCATCCTCTTTAAAATCAAGCGAAGTTATTCATATTAATGAATATTGTATAGTATAAATAATGATTCATGAGCAGTAACACGGAGATTGACAATCTCTATTGTAATTTATTGCAGCAACGAAAATTTTTCTACCAAAAAATATTAGTGAACTTCAACAATACCCCTTTTGTCTGTTGAAAACATACGTCTCAATTGAAGAACGCGTAAAAACAAGTGCTGACATAATAAATTGTCAGTAAAGATTACTCAAGAAATGAATAAATGACAACTCATACAAGTTGGACAGTCTAACTCGTGACATAATGTTGTAGTATCAGTGACATGAGTGTATTAATTCAATCAAATATCAAGTATTTATTCAAGTTTTTGCAATGCTAATTCGATTACTCATTGATTTACCATGACACAGATCATCACAAATGCACACGCCAGCTGCACAATTGCTCACCTAATTCTGAATATGCTTTGCGAAAAAATAATAAATTAATTAGTAGACATGTGTGTATAATTAAAAATTACACTCACCGTAGTATATAAACTTATTGCGGGATTAAGATTACTTGAGCTCTGGAATATATACGGAAGTAAACGGTAGGGATATAAAGATGTCTCGAAAATTAGCAGTTATATTTATTCTAGTCATTGTTGTGTTCGCACGTAAGTTGAATATATTGAGAAGGATAATTTGTGATAAGGTAGTATCACATCACAATCATAATAATCAATTGCAGGTTCCGACGCACAGGAACCACTATGCAGCGTGAATTCATCGTTGAATGATTGTGGGACAATATGTGAACCAAGTTGTACAAACCCAAATCCTAAAAATTGTCCAAGAATTGTAAGAAATATTTGTTTTTATTTTACAATCCAATATCTAAATATTCAGAACGATAATAAGCAATCAGCTTGTTTATACAGCAATGTTCAATCTACACGCGCGGTTGTCGATGTGAAGATGATTTTGTAAGAGACGAAAACACCAAACAGTGCGTACCACGTTCTCGATGCTCACTGTGTCCTCCGGGCGAAGCCCTACTATCATGCGGAGAACTATGTGAGGGAACTTGTGCAGCGCCTTTCCAACCAACCGCATGCAAAGTCACTGTAAATTTTCTTTTAATAATTACATCTCTTTTCTTTTATCTCTAATTTTAATTCAGTAATTACATGAATAATTAATCCACAGCGATGCCTTTTACCGAGTTGCGGTTGTGACTTAGCGAATGGTTATGTTCGTAATAAAAGAACCAAGGCTTGTGTCCGAATTACTGAATGCAACTGTCATGCCTACCCATCAAGGAAACAATTGTGAGACCATTCAACATCATGAATGTTACATAATTATGTTATGATAGAGGTAATGAGATTTCAATCCAGAAACGATGGATCACTTGCATGTACATCCAAGACTGTTGACATGTTATTAACAAATAAATAACTTATTACCTAAAATACCGCCGTCACTATCCAATAATTTTGTCATGGCTTCAATGGAATATTTGGCCAGTAGTGAGGTTTCGCACGATCTTTATGACGATCTACGGACGCCTGTAGTGCTGTTTCCATTGATAATATACGTGAACTAGCAACACCATATAACAATTTAGAATCTTCAATTCTACTATTGATAATGGATTGACGACTCTCAATTCTCAATTCATTCTCTTGATAATCCGTTAATGCTTGATTCTCAGATTCACGTTTACGTTTTAGCTCCATTTTGTGTCGTATACTTTGCTCCAAGAATTTCATCATATCCTCATCCACATGAAACTCCAAACATTCGTCATGTAAATCCATATTTCCGCCTACGACCTCGTATTCTTCTTCTCCTCCTCGATCCGTCTCCTCCTTCTCCTCTCCTTCATCTGCATTATAATGAGGATTCTGGTGATTACGCGGCGGATAATTTGCTCTTTGGTAGCTATTACTTGTAGAGGTTGCCGCCAGTTCTCTGATTTTGTCACGGAGTGCATCATTTTCCTGTTCTAATGCGATACATCGCGATTTCCACCATGCAACATTGTGCCTGAAGAAAAAAAAATCACCTAAACCAATTTCGAACTAGTATATTCTCTTGAATATTAATCAATTATGATCGGAGAGAATAAATATAATAATAAATACTATTATTATGACCATAATATTACCGATGTTGCCAGTCGTGGGCAACTTTATAATTTTCCCAAAAAGCATTTGCGGACATTGTACAATAATTCCTGTCTTGTTTCAACACATTGACATGATTATTGTCACGTGCAATTTTACGTCGTCTCAGTGATTTAACCTCCAATTTTTTTCGTTGATTTTTACGTCGATTCTTTATTAATCTCTTTTGCCTCTTCTGGGTACGGCTCTTAGCTAGTTTCGGGGCAATGAATTCCATGACTCTTTCACCTTGGATCCATTGTGTACATCATGTTCAACTTGTCCCACATACGTCGTTGACATTAGATGGTTATTGAAAATAAAAAAAAATGGCGGTAGCACCTGGTGGAAAATGCATCGAAGTACATATGTACACTACAAGAAGTAGCTGGTGACAAATTTTGGAACCACTTGTAATATTGCGCGCACATTCAAATACTCTAGGTATTCGTATATGGAACGTGGTACAAACATTTAACTTCAATTTTATGAGTGACGAACATAAACTTTATCAGAAATGTACAATGGTATTATAACACTTTATACAAATCTATAAAATACAATAGTTGAAAGAGTTGAAAACAACTCTTTGTCAAAATATCAATATGCTATTATATTTCTTTTCAAGTCAAACTTTGTTAAATATTTAAACGACAAAAAAAAAATGAAGAAAAGAACATTATTGAATGTTTAATGCCTGGGATGATTTTACTGTTTATATGGGAGTTTTGGCGAGGTTATTATTTTTGTTCTTGTTATAAAGAATGGAGAGTGATCTAACATCCATGAAAATATAACTATTCGCATTAAATCCCATTCGAAGAGTACACTTTATCAGATATGTACTCGTGAAATGATCGAATTTCATACTACTGTAATTATGTGATTATACATATGAATGTATATGTGAAAACGTAAATTTAGAGATATGATGTATTTAAACCCCGTTCGAAAGAAACTTCATTGTCTCCTAATTTAATGTTGCCGCTCGTGTTACTATCTCTACGTGAATTATTGGGCCTTGAACTTGAACCATTGATGAGGGCTCCATTAATATCATCCTCTAAATCACTCGTTGGTGGCGATGTGTTGTTCAACGGCTCGAGACCAATAATAACTCGTACATTGTCGGGTAAATTTGGAGCTACCGCCATCAGCTGATGATAAATTCCTTCGGCTTTAGATAGTGTCCAAGGCAACTCGATGTGGAGCGACAAGTCATTTACATGCTAAGAAAAAAAACCCATTGATCAATAACGTTTCAGAGAATAAGTAAACAACCAATTATGAGTTGATCTTACTTTCAATATTTCTGTAAATCCATAACGATTTTCCATCAATGCACTCTTCTCAGTGTCTAAAATAGCGACACATATCAATAAATGGAAATTTTTACATGGCATATCTGTCCATAATATTTCCCACAATTTTATGATGTCAATGGCATTGAATTCACGCTTAAATAACACCAGAAGCCATCGAAAGCAAAAAAACATATTGCCTGATTCGTGTCTATTCAAATATTGGGCTAATTGGGGTTCAGTTACATTGAGCAATGTGTGAAGCTGACATAATTGTGCTTTCATTCCAGCTTGATCCATCTCAAAATTAGAACTCTGAGAAAAAAATGTAGTTATTCGGTGAAAAAAATAAATAGTGGAACGCTACAACGGCATTCATTCGTACACGCATACGAATATATTTATATGAATATAATTACCACTTTATCCATGAATCCAACAAAACTCCAGAACGCATCAACTTCACTGTCCATCAAACACAAAATAGGACTGAGTAAATCGCTCATACCTTGTACATAGCCCAAATCAAAATTATACATCACATATGTCATAAGAATATCATAAAGTTGTGCTAAATGAGGATTATTATCTCCTGAGAAATAAGGATGAGTACGGTCAGTTCGATTCACATCTTTTTCTGTAAATCCAATGGGTATATATATATATATATATATACATGTATTAAGACAAAACAATATTTGTATGCATACATACGAATTCTGCAATTTCAACTCACCAATGAGACTTTTTCGATCGCGATAATCTGAAAAACGATTCTCCTGATCGGTCGACATTGATCTCCATTGTAATTTCATTCTATAATATTGATCCGTTTTAGTTTTCTTTAATTCTATTCGTTCAGCGTTTGTTGAATTCCACGGATAATAATTAAGAAGGAATTTCCATACTTCATAACGCAACGATGGACTAATTCCCTGAACAAATATTCATATTCCGAATCCAAATATTTTATTATGTATTTTGTAATAAAAACAGGAATGGAATTTTAATGTTAAAAGTAAATGTATCGAGACAAACCCCACGGAATATAATTTCTCGTACGGCGTCCGGATTAGTGACGCGTCCCTCAGCATCTTTACATCTATCCCATTGATCTTGCGATAATGGCGCACCACGTGGGCATGGCGGTCTACTTGGGAGTAATACTGTCTGTCCAATTACTTCGTATTCCTCACCCGATGCACTAGAGCCAAGTGGTTGTGAAATATCAACTGTTAGTGATCGATTCAGTAGATCGGCAATAACTGATTCCTCCACAGGCTGCTTCACTGGTTCTTTATAAACTACAAGAATAGCATGACTGAATATTTTTGCTGTTATTTTTTTGTATCAGATGTATAAAATATTACTCACGCCAAATATCAGCAAGTTTACTGAAAGCTTCGAGTGTCGTTTCATAAGGCCTATTGTGTAAGTTTTTAACAAACTTCCAAACATAATCCGATGTATTCTCTTGGAATAAATCCAATTCAGCAAATGATTTATTCAATACTGTGCTATATTCATCTAGGATGATATATAAATTTCTATCGGATTTTGATCTAATAAATTTAATAAAGCCTTTTAATGAATTGAGGAAACTTTCAGCATTTGATAATTGAAAGAATGCAACATATGTGGTGCCGTCTTTTTGCATGAATATAAGTTGTTGTCCACCATGATTAACACGAACAGATTTCAGTTCGTAAAATAATATTCTGACAGTTCGTGCGCGTCCCAATGAGTCTGGACCTTCTGACGATGTTCGAGTTCTTCTTGTATGTGATTCAACCACTGACCATTCTGGATCTTGATCTTGATTCTCAGATACTACGGATACTTCCTGTGGTTTCCACTCGATGCACTTCCCAAATGACTGTGATAACGATGGGGAATTATTGATATATCATCATCATAATAATTACAAAAATGATAACAAAATTTAAAAATTGCATGTTCGATCTCACATATTCAACGATATTGAGTGTTCCGGAGCTGTGTACTTCATCTTCCCTGATATTTGCTCCTCTCAGGACAACTCCAGTATGGATGCAGAGATCCTGGGATACAAATAAACATTTGTATTTATAAATCCTATGTATACCATATATAATTTGTTGGTTATGTCAGATTTATATCAAGCAAAAATAAAATGATTCGCGCAAAAATGTTTATTGCTGGTGGGCAATATAATCCTCTCTTTCATATAAAAATACAGTGCAAGGTTTGTGATCAAGACTGACAAAACAGACTGGTTAAATCGTAAAACCATTAAGAAATGATTCATGTTCTATCATCAAAGTAATGTGTGGTAATCGAGATATTTCTGAAACGCAATAAGGAATAGTGGGCTATATATATATATATATATATATATATATACGCCTTTTTTTTTGTGGAATGGAAAAATGCCTGCATAATTATTATTAGTGTCATTAATAGTGACGACGAAATGATTCGAAGAATTAATTAGCAGTTTATTTGTTCATTGTTGATATATACAACAGGGGTTGTGAAAATTGGAGCAAAGGGAGGCGCGCAATGAAGCATCTAATTGCAATGCAAACGTCTATGAGAATTGCGCTAGATTTATTTCATCATGTTGAATAAAAGTATTATTCTCGCGTTTGCCACTTACTTTTCCCTGCTCTGTGGGCTCGAACATCTCGACAATTTCTGATGGAATTCTCAATATTAACACTGATATCAATACATATCAAACTAATACCGATCATACTATGTAAATCTTCTGCAATGTTGTGAATGACAGTCAAGCACACACTATACAATGGATGTAATATAAGCCGGTACTGATTGTATATTGGGGGTTTGACTGAGATTGAAGATGGTGTATGTTGTGTCGCTGTTGTTCCCAGTAGTGCCCGGTTGTTCCTTCGTTGTCAGCTGATCGTTGTATATATACAACAGAATATTAATTTAAAAACCTGAAAAAGCCACATGACTATAACTTTTCGTAAATTTTCAGCAAACATAATATTTAATTTGGAATAGTTATGTTTATAAATGTTAATTACGCCGTAGTAAATCTGATCAACTGTTTGCACTCGATCAAACTGATGATACAGTTGAAATTGAAATGAATTAATAACAGTATTGCGATTGGCAAGTAAAAAAAAGAAGTTATGATAATAAACCAGTGAAATTAGACGGATGATAATAACTTTATTTCGGATAAATAAGAATTAAATTTTTTATCTGATGAAATTTAATATTGTGAAATTCAAAATTCATGAAAGAAGTACAGTATTATAGACTCTACTTTTAAATGCATGGGTTTTGTTTTTTCTTTGTTCGGTCACCGATTGCCTTTGATTGGCGTCTAATGTTACAGAATTCAATATAAATTTTTCGAATATTCATTTTCCATTTAAATATTTCAATAATTCACCGTATATACATATATATATATATATATATATATATATGTATGTATAGATGTTCATCTATCTCCATCACATAAGCATATAGTAAAATACTTCTTAACAAAATAGTACTCATATTCTACAAATACATATGTAATATAACAGTGCAGTAGACAATAGTTGGCACAAGATATTAATGATTAATTTTTTGCCATTAACAAGTGTTGAAATTAAATGATTATTAATTTACGATGTAAATTGCAGTCGACCAATTGTGCACATCCGATTGTGATCGTACTACACATTATGTTGATGCACTCTACTTTATATAATATAGTCATCTTTGATATTGTGGTTTTTATATCAAAAAAGAAAATGTTACGTAAAAAATTATGGATATTGAATAATAGAGTATCTTCAAATTATTCCAAGTCAATTTTATCTATAAGTTGGGCGCTGAGTGATCCATGGCTCTGAGCAGACTTCCAGACATTCTGAAAAATGTTTATGACAATTTTTGTGTTAAATTGAATATAAAGTTTATGAATTAACTTTCTTTCGACGTATATGTCTACGTACTTTTTTATCATATGGTCATAGATGTAGGACGGAATCACCGTGATCGTCACAACATTTGTTCCATTAGCTATTTCCGTCACAAGATCTTTATCTTTCATTCCGACAACATTCTAAACAACCATATTCAAGATATAATGCATATATCAATATACTTTAGGATATGTATATTGTTATTATAATTTTTAAACTAACTTTGCCATCAATTTCCAATATCTGATGATCAGTGAGTACGCCATTGCGTGCAGCCGAAGAGTCTTTCACGATTGCAATTATTTTTCCTTCTTTGAATTGGAATCCAATATTTCCGGCACGATCTTTATGCATCGTGATTGTGCGTTCAAACGGTCTGCAGAATAAATCACACAGATCAGAGATATAAAATCAATGTAGTCAATATCGTTCAAAGAATTTAAAATACAGCCACGAATTCATCTACCTATCTCGAACAATAATTTTGATGTCGTTAACAGACGCATTACGGAAAATTTTATGCACTTGATCCATCGAAAATCCAGCTATTGATGTTCCATTAATATCAAGGATTTGATCGCCAAATCTCAAACCAGCTTTTGATGCTGGTGAGTCTGGACTCACCAAACACACAAAAATACCATTATTCACAGCGTGAACACGTAATCCAATTTTTCCATCCATGTCTTTACATAGAGTTAGCTAAACAAAAGTTTACCCAAGTAAGGAAAATGAAATGTAGATGTTTTATGTACATATACATCAATATACCTCTCGGATTCCATTGGACACTTGAGCACGTTGTAAGCCGAGCGAATGACCGGATAGTGGCGCTACCATACCTGCCATAGGTCCCGATTGGTTTGGTTTGGAAATTTCCATCTACGTAAAGTGATTTAAGGCATATCTTAAGCATTTGTTTATGGGGAGCAGTTCCTATGGGAAAAACAAATGTCATGATACCGATTCTCGATATGTCACCGAATATTCAGGCATATTATTCTCAATCATTTCAGCACTGAATTCCAATCCCATATAATCGCTCAAAGCTGGATATAATTGACCAGGTAAATCACCATAATCTGGTGTTGTCAGTCTTGGTGCTGATGGTGATGTTGGAATCGGAGTAGTAGGAACAAATTGATTCTCAATTTTCTGTTGTGCCTGCAGGAAGAAGGGAAAAAACACATCAGGTAAATAAAAAGGTTCGGAATGAAATGTTGGCGCAGGATAGAAAATATTATGTGTGTACTATTAGACTACATTACCACTGCACACACATTAGAAGGAAAAGCCTTGACTTTTCAAATATCAAATATACCTTTATCATCTGATCCACCATCATGTCCTCCAAGGATGGATAAAGTGACATGTTGCTTGTTTTGTTGATCGTCTGAAAATGATCATAGTATTATATTTATGTACAGAAATGTTGTCTGGCATGAATACAGCTACGTTTTCATATTCAAAGCTCTGAGTCATTATAACGTAAGATAGCAGACTTCATTTTGCTAATGCAACAGAAGGTAGATAGTGTCATCATATATATGTGAATAGCACAATTGCTCATATATTTTACAAGGCACACGACGTTTATCGTTGGAATGAAATATAATTGTGATTAAATTTGTTGCAATTCGTAACAGTGGCCGGTAATTTAGAGGTTTATGAGCTTATGAGTCATAATAAAAAATTAACCACGTTAAGAAGTGTCTAGTTGAAGAAACGAAAAATCTTATATTGAATATGACATATCGAAATGAAGCAGTCATGTATATGCACGAAATTATGCGGCGCGACAGAATGCAATTGATTACAAACTTACTTATTAGGATGAAAAAAAGATGTTGTTCGTCAATTGTTGAGACTTCTTGTTCGTTGGTAAAATTTTGGCCAAACGAAAACCCAGGCGGCTTCGACGACGAAACACGACTTATTATGATCGAGTGTATATGTGTATTGCGTTTATTGCGTGTATTGTTCCTTTCTCTTCGTCATTCGTTTTTTTTTTACGGCATCTCTTTTGCTCTCTTTTGGTTTTTATGTGAGCAAAGAGAGATAACAAAGGTTAACTGCGCGTATATGAATTTGCGCGCGCATGTGCCGCGTAAATTCAAATAATACTATCAACCATATGGTGCCCATAAGGTCCTTGTTCACTCCTGTATTTTCGTTAACGTTCTATTTAATGATGCCATATAGATTGTACGTATTGTAACAAGCTGATACAGAATAACGATGCGATCAACCAATTCCAACTATCAACGATAAAATTATATAACAAAAAGTTATGGGGAGGACCTGCGATTGTGCCCCGACGTTGGGTAGCGTATCGATCAAAAATTTTTCGCACTGGAGGCAGAATAAACGCGTATCCTGGAGATATAATTTGTGTTTACACCATTATTATAATCAATAAATTAGTTACTATTGTTATCATTATTGGTGAGAGGACCAAGCAATAAAAGCTTACACTTGTTTTGTACAATTTTGTAATCGAATTGTGTATACATATTTACATGATAAAATTGTTGACAAATTAGGTGAAGGGAATATACAAAAGGAAAAGTTTCTGTCTTTTTTCACATATAACGAATTAAAAACCAGAATTGTAATGCATGAACATACATGTCCATTCAATGACCAATCGGAGGACTCTATAATCCATGAATAATTAAATTTATTTTTTTTCTTAAATGATATTTAACGACTCAATACATGTATTATGAGAAATAATTTTGTACGTTATCGATACGACAGATATGTTCCATTACTTCGTAGAACATCGGAGATGCTTTTGTGTTTAATATGTATAATGATATATTGACATCAATTATTGAAGAGTACCTCAGTATTTCAACGTACACATTCATGATATTGCAATAATTGCGTAAAAATCGATAAATGCCCGAGATAGTGAGAAATAGTATAACAAAATATATGAAGTACATTTTTCCAAGAAAAGGCCAGTGACTCATACACCGTAAACATATATCCGATCATAATTTTTTTTTTTCTGTCATGCTCGCTGGCCCATATAATTTTCGAATAAATATAACGGTGCACAGCCCGAGTCTTGTGCCACTTTATCACACGATTTCATTATACATAAATTTGTTTTTTCCTCTATATTTACAAACACTCATATAGTTTTAACAACAATATATATGGATTCATTTATTTTTCATTTCAATCCGAGATAATGATATATAATTTTTGTGAACCGTGTGTGAATTGTGCCATTTGATGCCGGAATTATGTAAGTGACAATATTCTTAAATTAACATTGCGAACCAATCGGCGATATATGGATGTAATAAGTTTTTCGCATTATTTTCATTCTTTCTTTCTTCATCATATTTGGCCCTTAACTAATAAAAAGGTGCGTAGAGTTGAAATTATATTTTTGTATTAAGACTGATATATGGAATGTAACGTGGCATTTTATCACATATACCAAATGTAATTATTTTCTTTGTTAGAACAGTCGAGCAATCGATTATAACTAGAATTGTCAAGTTATGCATTGCATAAAATAGATACAAATATCATTGTTATTGTAAAATTTAATTCGAAATCCATATGCGTCAACATTTTATGTGACGAATGTTGAGCGGAGTAATGAAGGATAATCATTTCCACGCAATTGATAAAATACAAATATTCGATGAATATCAAATTAACTAATTACGTGTCAAATGAAATTGGCAGTGTATATGTAGGATATGGATGTATACATATACATATGTAAATATATATATCGAATAAATAAGTTACGATATATGTAAAGTAGGCCATTTACAATGTTACTGTATCTTCAAAAATTCAGATTTTTGTGTCAGGTCAATAAATATTTCGTTCAGCTATCAAACGAATCGAATTTTAGTGATCGTGATTTCGGAAGAAATTTCTCTTCGTGGAAAGTTCCGTACCAGGACGACGAATTATCGGCATCGCCCGCGCTGAAACGGTTTGGAAGTTCATTGACAGTCCAACATGCCTGCGGTGCAGAATATCTGCCAGTTCCTCCTGAATTTCCTTCGGAATGTTCGGCTGTAAACTCACCTTTATCTGAGAAAAGATAGTATTGGAAATGAATGAATTATAACTGCAAATGAATCAAATTTGGTGCATCAAAAATAACCTGATGTTAAACATTGAGACTGATCCAATGGTGATCTTGGAGGTGTAACGCCCATAGATGCAAGTGGTTCGTATGGCGGAGGTGGTGGTGAAGACGGTGATGGCGTAAGTGAATTTCGTTGCACTCTATTGAGAATATCCGGATCAAGCCCGAGTATATTGAGCACACGATGGGCATTATCTTTCACCCACAACTCTAATAGATCAATTGGCCAATCCGTCTGCGTTGCAATATCAATTAATCGGACAGGTGAATCCCAACATATACCGTCAGGTAAACACGATGAGCTTTTGGCGAGAAGACGATCCTCCGACCCACTGCGACCAACGGGGGTGGGTAAATTTGGATTACTACGGGGCGAACGTACCAATGTTCGCAATGCTTGAATGGCATTACGCATCTGAAAATTTACGAAAATTATCATAATAAACATGAAAATTGATGCGATACAATGTGATTGGTGTAATGAGTGTATGCAATCAGTAAAAAGTTTGTCCTCCACAGTCATATAACCTCACGACGTTACCTCATAACTTAGTGTTACAACATCGTCATGCATCGTTGAAACTTGGGATGCCTCAAGCCGTTCTGTTGCATCATGACTTTGATCCTCCAATGATTCTTGTGCAACAAGTTTCGCTCTACTGCGCAATCCACCTCTGCCGATTCTGCACGCTCTGGTTTCCATCCTGCTGGTCAGAGATCATAACGTTTTATCACTGTGAATTTTTCAACTCTTCATAACTATCACCACGCATAATTATCCATAGTTTTTCTTTGTAGTGTCGACAATTGAACTTTTAATGATTGATCCAATGAGTGTAAAATATTATAAAATTATTAACCGAAACTTGGCACGTCTTGGACTCATTATGTGCATTGGTGATCTATTCGGCGGTGACAATGGCGAAGTTTCGCCTTCCTCCAGTACATTTTCATCATCCTCGCTTATCGATGGCAGCGTAAGTGATGGTACACCGTTCATATCGGACTCTTGCTGAATGAAGTGAATATAAACCGAAAAACATAATATTAATGGTGAATATACTCTTGTCCATCACTATTATTCCTCTCTTGGAATGAATCAATTACCTCAGCTTCATATCCTTCACGTAAATTGTATGTAAGATCGTGAACAATGTCCTGCGAAAATTGTTGCTGATATTCTGGATATAACCGAAGAACGTCAACAAGTCCTTGCATATTGATGCACTTAAGATAACAATATGTGAGTGCTTTCACGTCACAACTTGATTTTACAACCACATCACCACCACTACCACCAGATCCGCCAATACCACCACCATTGTTAGCATGCTGCAGGTGCATAGATATATCACAGCCAACTAAATCTCCTTTTCCTGTATCAATGAATTTAATCGCGTCAATGTATGATATTTACTTGATTATTTGGGGAATTATTTTTTTCTTCACCTAAAATTGCGACAACCATGTTATTCTGCACAACTTCCATCGAGCCGTTACAGAGATAATAAATGGAGGATAGAGCGTCTCCCTTGCGAATTAAATACTCCTCAGGCGCACAAAAGTTACTGCGAATATGGAGAGAAAGTAACTTCAGGCATCCTTGTGACGCAGCCTCAAATATTGGTAAGCTCAAAATTTCACGGTGTAAATGCATTGATACATCACCGCGTAATTCCTCTGGGAATTCTTTCAAAGTCTGTTATTGAAGAGTAAAAATAATCATATGTATGAATATGTAATGCGGGTAGAAATGTTGTGATATCGGTTATGCATACAGAAATATTATTGATAAAGTTGGAAACGTATATGCAAGTGCAGTTAGTAGAGTAACTGGTGTAATTAAATGGAATGCAATTATTGCGCACCCGACGTACGATGTTGTGCTTCAGGAAACTTTCCAAATCCTAACTTTAAATTAATTGGGTAATTTCATAATAAAGTATAATATAATTAAATATGCTGTTTGTAACAGCGTGAATTACCTCGGGAATGTCGATGCCATGGTTCAATGACCATGTCGTTTGAAAATAATCTTGCATTCTCTGTTTTAATTTTTCTGGAATTTGATGGAGTGCCAGAAAATCCTTCAAATGTCGCCATTTAGTTCGATAAAGTGATCGTCTGGAGTACATGCGTTGAATAATTGCCGTCACATTACCAAATACCACGGCGTGCATCAGAGCTTTTGTATGGTGGAAGGAAAGAAATTGATTTGGCTCATGACAGCCGATTGACAGGAATGATGGAGTAAATAATTAAAAAACGTTTTTAAATTCATAAACATTATATAACGAACCTCCAATTAACATTGTGCATATAGAAAATATTTTTTCACAAGTTGTATTTGCTGATACATTGCCAAATCCGACCGATGTAAGGCTGCTACATGTGAAGTACAATGCCGTAACATAACTCTCGGTGTGTGTTACATTTTGTACGGGTATTTTCAAACGTTCAGCGAGAGTATGAATCCAACCTGGATGTGCATAAAATTAGAGAAAATAAAAGAGAAAAATTTTATTGGCAACTTTCGACTCTACTCACTCAAGTTCCATTCCTTGTCATTGTGTGATCTCTCTTTTTCAGCAATAATATACCAAATACATGCAAGCCAATGAGCAACCAGAGTAAATGACAGCATCAAAAGGGTGAGTATCATTGCGCTATATTGCGAATATCTGTCCATTTTTTGGAGCAAACGTGCCAAGCGCAGCAGTCGTGTCAATTTCACTAAATGGATATGACTGTGACCCGATTCCTACGATATAAATGCAAAAAACCTAGTGTCTATTTATTGAATTTCATGTCGGATTTCATATCGTTCATATTTGTGTCACGCAATTGTTACTGACCTCGCCACTGTAAACATCAAAGGCGTAAAGTAAATCGAAGGGCAACGCTGCAAGAAGATCACAGAGGAACCAACCCTTCAGATAATTGATCGCGATTTTGCGCCCATTGATAACTAACTTTCCTTTTCGGCTAACATATGTTGTTCGAAAATTGAGCACGATATCTGTTAAATGAATAGGAAACGAATGAATCTACGCCATACCCAATAACTATAGGTGATTGAATAACATCGCATTGAAAATGGAATAATACATGAAACCGTTATGTAATATGATATAACACTATGTGGTTTTTGTCAATACATTGTGCCCGTAAAATTTGCAAGAATCATTTTTGCATCTTTTTGTCTTCGTTACATTATGCAACGAGCGAACACAATCGCTCGTGTTAAAAAAACATGGGTATTCTATACGATTTATATCGATGAGCTCTGATGTAAACTGGAAAGGTAGAGGGAATGAGAGGGTGCGGCGATAACCGTTTGAATATAATATTCGAATTTCGCAAATGCATATAATTATAATAAATTTCCAAAACATATTGTGAGTAGAAATCGTCAACATGGAATTTTTCTGACCCGCCTTACATCAAGAATAATATCGAAAAAAAAATTGGTATTGGAAAATCAAACGTGAAAATGGGCATTGTTAAAAAAATTAGAGATGAGTGAACATAAAAAAGACAAAAGTTGGGGACAAAAAAATGAATAATAAAAATTGTGGATGCGAGTCCATCTTCGTTCAATCATGTTCAATCATGAAAGTTTACTAACCAAATATAAATAAAGCCTCGACCACGACGTCACTGACCATTGTAGGTCTATCGGTGCTAACAAAACTCGCATTGTACGGCACAATAACAGCAACATAAATCGTAGCGAGAAGAATCAACCAATCCCAACACGATTTGAACCCGCCATAATGTCTGAGAGTGAAGTGTGATTTTTCAGCAGCTGAAGTTTTGTATTCTGGTAAGGGTGCGGCGGGAGAATGGAGTAATTGCTGAAACAAATATATATATACATCATCTGAGTATTAATAGTGTATTGAACGTGATAATACTAATTGAGGATTCTGTAGATTGAGTACATTGTTAAATTATGACAGCTAAAGTCAATGTGCTCCCGTTATCAACAAAAATAAATGACATAAACTTTATATTATTGACTTATGATATCATTTTTCACCTTGTTGAGCATTTTGTGCTTGCCATCCTGTTTATAATGACCTGACAATGTATATAAGACTGCGCGGC
This sequence comes from Zele albiditarsus, assembly GCA_958496275.1. Taxonomy (NCBI): domain Eukaryota; kingdom Metazoa; phylum Arthropoda; class Insecta; order Hymenoptera; family Braconidae; genus Zele; species Zele albiditarsus. Next base: position 9,711,648 of record OY292415.1, read on the forward strand.
TTCTTCGTCGTCCATAATTAGCTGCTGGCGCTTCGGGGTCGAGATCACCATTTGCATCTAAATAAGATGTATGAATAAAACGGTAGAATGAAAGAAGACACAAGAGGATATATACTTGACCTTAGTGTTGAGCTACTGTCATGAATTTAAACAATGATAATTCGATCTTTATTCATTCAATGACCGCATATAAATATAAGAAGAGTTTTGTATAAACGACTAGAACTGGTGGGGAAACGAAAGTACGAGATGTAAGACAGTGTGCGCAATTGAAAAAAGGAGGAACATCAATCGTCACATACTTCAATGGAAGTTAAAAAAGTCGACGAGCCAATTTGACTTGTAATAGTATGCGATGTAAATTAATTTTTCAACTTTCAAAGATTTTATTTAGAAGGAAAGGTCTTTTATTCAATTGAAGAGAAGAGTGGGTGATGACCAGGTAATTTGCTTGAACCTCGTGCTTTATTGTTTGTGATCACGAAATTTGGATACTTGGTGCATAAACATTTATTGTAATAATAGTGTCAGTCTTATTTTCTTCCACAATAAATTTTCATTCTGTATTCCCGGAATTTTTTCCACCACATAAGCCATAATGAAAACTTGTGCACTATTCCACAACAATTGTGGAAATCTCTACAGCGTGAGAGAGGAAAGAAAAATATACTCATTGATATGCACGTGGAATTCTACAAAAGCAGTAAATACTGTTTGCGTGTGATTAAAAATAGCATAATGAATATTCGTATTTTAATTCTGGTACATCGATGAAAACCTGAGGTATTTGAGGATTCTTATCTTCGATGATTCGAATTTTTTTTTACCGTAATGCACAGTCCTGTGAAGCGTTCAAGTACTCACTCGCACCTATGTGTGATCTCTTTTATCATTTCATCATTTTCATCAGAGAATATTGAATGAGGGTATTACCGAGACAAGAAAGTACCAACAAAGTTAAATAACGAAAAACATAAATGAATGAATATGACGTTTTACAGAAAAGTTTTAAAACATAAATAACAAAGCATTATACACGTGCACTCACCACCATCACTCAACTCACGCAGTGGAAGAACTTTTGTATATGAAATGTCCTTGTGTGATGCAAGGAATAATACAACGTCACCCTTCTCATTTTTTATCGGGACAATGTCGAGCAAGCAATTGAATGGTGTACCTGTAAATAATTCATCATAATGCATTGAAGATGATGAAACGGAATAACAAATATTGTGAACTTTGTAAGTTCGATTCGACCTGGCTAAATACAAAATTGCATTTAATTATTTATGAAAGAGAAATTTATGTTCTACTTGACATAACGAAACTCTTTTTTTTTTCTTTCTCTATACACACGTTGAGGACCAAGTCGTGGAAGAAAAGAGAGATGCTTCCCTTGTTATTAGCATTTTATCATCGATTGAATCAGGAGCATTCCCTTTTACAAACCGCAATAGGATGTGACCCAGTTTCTCACACATATAGTGAGTCAGCTTCCATAAAAGTGCCCAATATCTCTCTATGTATATAGCACACATACATACATTTATACATGTACGAATTAATGTGTGTTGAGAGTAAAGAGAAAAATGCTGGTCATTTGTTTTCCTCGTACAGTAGTTGGAAGCAATTGGAAACTCTTTGATGTACGGGTACACGTGGGCACACATTATGTTAGTAAACCCTTTGTTGTCAACAAATGGAAACAAATTTGAGTGACATATCGAACAAATGTAATTTAATTTGATCCGGGTCAAGCGCTTCTTAATAAGCTGCAGCGTATTCATAATATGTACATATATATCGTGTCTCTAAACGAAAATTATACAGTTTTCAATGCATTTTAATCTCTTTGTATCTCAACACCACTACTTCATCCCAACGATTACAAAAGAAAATTTGTTTAATATTTATTCGATTCAGATATTCATACAACGAATGAAGAGATTTATCACTTTTCAAATTTATTTTTATAATCAAACTCACTATCTTTTTTGTAAAAAACCACTTCTAGCTTCAATTCAGTTTTGCTCTCAAGGCTCTTCCATATCACTGTCTTATCCTCTTCAGTTGTTTCTGGTCCATATAAAAATTTGCAGGCGCAACCCTTCTGCATAATTTGCGCCCGCTGGAATCCAGTCAACTCACAAAAGCCATCAGAACAATAAACAATCGGATAGCTCGTCGAGACTTGCGCGTTTCCCAGGACAAAATTGCTATCTGCAACAAAAATAAAAGTGAACTTGAAAAACTAATGTTGCCATTACTTTGTTCTACCAATCTTTTCTTGTTTATTTTTCGCTGCTTCGGATAAATCGAATTATTACCAAAGGAATAAAGAATATAAACTGGAAAAAAATGAAAAATGAGATTGGTACTTCAAACCGTAATTTGCTTCATGTCTATAAACTATCCACCGCTCGTTGATTAATCCTCGTTGATTGCATAACGAAGTGATATAATAAAACGTGTTGAACAAAGAAGAAAAAAAGACAGAAAGAAGAAGGAAAAAATATAAGGGTCGGAAGAGTGTCTCATCGACCGTCCCTTCATTACATTCTGTCTACTGATGCTATTTCGGAAAACGCTTTGATGTTGGATTTTTTTTATTCTACCTTTAATCGTTCCCCTGCAGAAATTATCCTACCGTGATTAATCAATACTATTTTTAAGCAGTAGATATGCTGGGTTTTGTATAGCGTCGCAGTCTAACGCTTTCAAAGAACGTGTACTTGGCATTGGAGGGGAAAAAAAATTATGATAAAACTTTTGCTGTCACTTGGTCTATTGACGAGTAGTCGAGAGAGTGAAGATTATCATCACAAAAAATTACGTTACATCAACAAAACTAAAATGATCAAACTTGAAAAAACGAGCGACAAGCAGCGCAAGTTTTTATTTTCAAATATACTACGCTAGAGAGGATGCAATCTGATGAACCGACTGAATAAGAAAAGCCAGATGTTTTTTTTTTTTTTTGGAGGGAAGAAACAGATTGAGAGAATTATGTCGATACAATTATCAATTCGAGTTTGCATATGAACTCACACTAAAAGGAAAATGTACAATTGCGTTATGATGTATTCAAGTCGTCCAAGGGGAAAAGAGGAAGGAGGAAAAAAATAAGAAACGTGAACGAAATGAAGGTGGAAGCAGAAAAAAACATGAGAGATAACTTTCTACATGGCTGACAGTAACATCACTTTGATGGGTGGACTCATTATGAAGAAGCAAGAGATTAAAAACTCAGACAAAAAGGAAATTTTTTATTCTGCTTAATATATACATGCTGATGTACTGCAGCGAACCATGATGAAAATCACGATATATCAACGCCAACGACTACACAAATATTGATTGGGTGAAAACATAATTTTATCGCATCAAATGTGTAATCATGACCGAAATTATGTGTAAATGTATTGCGGTATTTTTGATTTATCAATTTGTACGCAGATCTACCGTATAATAATCCGATTGACCAGATGAACAAAGACAATGTGGTAAATGTATATATGTATACATGTCATGAGCGGGCTAAAATCGATTGTTTCACCCTTCTCATATATAGTCCATATCCATCAACAATTCTCCTTCGCCAACGCGCTCGACTCATTTCCTCTCTGTCGCCAATTTTGAATTCACAATTGACATTTATAAATTCATTCATAATAAAATGTCCAGAGGGTTAATCTGTGTTCTCATTCGTTTATCAATAGATACAAGATATTTGTGTATATTGTTAACATTAAACCAATGAATCTGTTCCCAAGCACGTTTTAATGTCTGTTTGGGGGCTATTTCATTTCACTATATAACAATAGTCAGCGCATTCATTATGACTTTCAATTTACATATATTATGCATGGATACTTCGTGTTTGAGTCTGACGACGTGCTATTTCATTCAAATTGAATAATAGGTCAAACTAATAGGATTTAATTCAAATACCATATATTTTCTGAATCACCCCCAATAATAGTGATTTGGCAAGAGAAATTGGCAATTTTCGACCAATTTCCATAATTGCAATCGGTTAAAAAAAAATTGAAATCATATTTCGAATCATTCCTGTACGTAATCTGTATACGAATCAATTCTGCGTTTTGACGATATCATGTTGGTGAGTTTGGCAAATATTCTTTTGTATCAAAGGCTTTCAGAATTTTTCGAAGGTAAACTCACGTGGACTTGATTACATTGCACCCTCATGGCCCCTAGATTTTCCAGAGAGAATTATCTTATTAGAAACATAATAATATTTTCTTGAAGAGTTTCACCTGTGAATATGTTTTATATTCAATTGAGATATTACTATTCATATTACAAAACCCTATGCAATAAATATTTATGAACTCATATTTGTCGGATTGTAATACATCTTCTCGCATTTGAATGCCAGAACATAATTATGATATATAGACATGGACATGTGGTCCAATATCAACATCATCTATGTCGTGTGTGATATTAAAAGATTAACTCCAGTTGGATTAAGTCCACATATACATATGAACTATATGCGTTCACCCTGAGTGAGTCGGTCTTGTCGCTCTGGTTCTTCGATATTATCTCATGGGAATTTGGTAAACATTAGATGTATATATATGTATCTGTATAGGATAACGTAGGAGTTAAAATAAAGACCAACAGAGGACGTTAATGTAATTGTGTGCAATTGAATTGAATTGATTATTCCATCTATCTACACTGTCTTTGTGTGATAATTTGATTACACGTGAATTTGATCGTGGACCAGTGCGACTTCGGCTCAGCTCATGATTTTATTTTAATGACAGTCATTTTAATTAATCACAAATGATGATGTAGTCGATTGAGTTGACACTAATGTATACATAGGAGAATACTGCATTTGCCCGTGAATTATGGGTATTTGCTGAAAGCTCACTCATAGATTAATATTCAAATGTAGCATATAGATATACACTCGTGTGAATTAATTATCGCTCATTTTGGGATGTTAACATTCTTCATTCATTCGATTTTCACAATATATATTAACTTGATAATGTGATGGAAAAGAATAATAATATTATTTTTTTATGAATTCCATTCTTGTTATGAAAAAGAGGAAAAATCTCAATTATTTTGTTGGGAGATTGGAGTGGATGTATTTCTCTTCATTTCCTTTTCGTATGTGAACAGCAAAAATTAAATATTTTTTTAGTTGAATAATGGTTGTATGTATGAGTATTGCAAAATCGATCCGACGGTTCCAGTGGCGAGACAATAGGAGAAAATTCCCTTGAAGTAATCTATCTGACCTGAGCATCAATGTGACATTTTATTACGGAACGATTCAGTTTTCCGTTCACGTCGTGCATGTGAACTCTATAAATTGCGCCCATTACGTTGATGGACACACTGAAATCATTTCTTTTATATACTACAAACAGCGAAAATCTTGATTCGACAGTGAAACAGATCTTTATGAAGGATGTACAGATGTGAAATGAGCTCACTTTACTGGCCGCAAATGTGACGGCATTTTTGTTCCCAATAGCTGCGTCGAATCTTCTTTCTGATCGGCTATTACTACTACATTCAGCAGATAGTAACACTAAAGTCTTAAAACAGAGCCGTAAAACATATATATATATATTTGACGGTGATAAAAAAAAATCCGTCATGAAGGTATTCAACGCTCAACATTTTCTACGACTGCCAGAGACAAAAAACATGGAAGAAAAACGCAACCACAAAACAGCGAAATGGTATGGAAATAAAGAACGGAGAGACAATTTAAGAAAACTGGGTTTACGTTACGAGAATATTTATGAGCCTTGTAGATGTATACATTGGTATATGTACAAAATATATATATATATATATATATATGTATCGGCGCTTTTGCAATGGGATTTAATGAAGGAAAATTGTGTCACGCGCCGTTTTTTTTTTTTTTTTCTATCACTGACTCAATAACAGTAAACGCACGGGGACGCGAGTGACCCACAAACATTTTCCTCTGCGTTTTCCCTGTTTTTTACTGTTTCTAATATTTTTTCATGGCCCATTGTATGTGTGTAACGTTGAAGGAGAAAATATTCTATATGTGATACTAAACAAGATACCGAGGAAAACAAAATAACGATAATGATGAATGTATAGCCCGACGTAAATTTTCCCAACGCTTCAAAATAACTAAGTTGAAACTCTCGCTCTTTCAGGAAGAAAAAAATTTAACTTGAGCAATTTCGCAGAAAATCTCGCAGATATAAGTTCATTTGCGATGAAACAAAAGAAGGAGTGAGAGAAAAATTGGATACTCGATTTCTTCACGGAAAAAGAAATTTCATCAAAGTCAAGATAATACTTTCAGGAATATTTTATCCTGAGGGATGACAAATAATCCCAAGTTTCATCTGTACATGCATACAGACACGTGCGATTTTGTAAAACTCCTCCAATTTTAGTTCATAAAATTATAGCTTGAAAATTTGTTTAAACTCATCTAAGTAACAATAGCGAAAGTTGTTCATAAATATTTATCAATTATTTTCTTTTAATTATATCTTATTCGAAAAATTAAATTCAGGGCATGTCATTGCTATAACGTGAAATATTATTGCATGAGAAAAACATTTTATTTTATTCCATCTTCACGTTTTCTTACAGTGTGTCAAGTCCTGTCGATAGTTCAAAGCTATTTCAAGCCGTGCACTGTTGCGCGCGCGAATATTTATTTGCGGGTGAACTGCGCGTTGACAGGCACCTAAATAGAACTTTTCTGTCGCTTTTCGCTCTCTCATCTTTCCCATGTGCTTTGAGCGACTCACGGATTTCCGTGTGCGCACCACCACTTTGTGCTCGACATTGTCGTGTCAGAGATTCGCGTTTGGGAGCATCGACCTTTCAACGATCTCGTCCATGCAACCTGGCGCCAAAACCTATTGAACATAATTCCTGCATCCACACTCAATTCGAGGCTTTTAAACAAAAAACGTATGCACAAAGAAATAAAAATATAATGTAATTTCAACAATGGTATGGCAGGCGGGGCTGTGATAAATATATACTATTTTCATTTTTATTACACAATTGTATCAAAATTCCAATTCATTCAGACACATACTAATAGATTCCCCAAGAGCAATGAAACACCATTTTATTGCTTCACCATTTTGTTTCAAATTAAAACCCTCTCAGAGGGATTTTGATTAAAAAAAGGTGCATGCAATAAATTGAACAAAACAGAAATGAATAAAAAAAAAGTCATTCATTAGTTTAATCGGCAATTTCCCGTTTATTTATTGGAAAAATGCTTTTCGAGCTGGCTCATCGCCTTGACTCGATCGAATCTCTTTTTCCATCGCTTTTTCTCCCGGGCGAGTTGATTAATTGTTGGTGATTGGTTGGCATGGGGTCAATACAGCTAATCTCGAATTCATTGGGCAAAATAAAAATTGACAGATGATATGGTTATATGGCAAACCAGAGCTAGGAAAATCGTTGAACATACAAGCTTCATATATGATATACCATATGAGAAAGTAACCAACCATCAAATCATCTATTCGAGTCTCGCAGCCCGACCTGATTTCCCTCTGGATCGATGAGCGAGCCATGAAAGATGCCTCAAATAAACCCTAATTCCCCAACTGGGAATTGTCTTTTCTCTTGCTATTCTGTATATACTTACTCTCCACCACCCACTATCCCTTACAATATATTCTCAAAAATATTCCCATACATTCGTGATAGTCTTTCATCAAATGATATAAAGGGAAATGAAACAAAGAAAGGAATACATTAATGATGTGACATCAAATAATAAATTCGTTTTTTCCTACGGAAAAAGAATCCAATCAATAGTGATTAAGAAATAGAAATTCAAGTTAGTAGACCATCCATTTTTCCTAGCACTCGAAAGCACGATGACGACATCAATAGTTATTAGTTCGGTATCTATCCTCATCGTCCCATCATTATGTCCTTTTCCAATTCCTTTACTCTTTATTTGTTTTAGTCATGTCATAATGAAAAAAATAAATCGATTATCTCACATTCATGAATATGTGGCTTCTATTTCAATCCAATTTTCGACACACTGACACGCTCTCTCGTTTTACTACATAAGTCTTCTAACTCCATACACTCCCTATGTACTTTCTTGATGCACTCCAGGGAGTAGGTTCTCATTTCTGGGCAGGTCAATCTCACTCTGAACGCCACTTGCTCATCATTTCACCGCAATTTCCCTGCTCATGCAATCACACTACATGTACATATATAATGCAAACCATATACCTGAACGGTTTCATTATCGATCCATAGTAAATCGTATTTAATCTGTGCACGCCCGTATGCAATACGTTTTGGCTATTAAATAACACTAGGCCGCATATTGTCAGCCCCAAGTTTTTATTATTGGTAGTATGATCGGCTGTTATAGGAATTATCTCGCGGTGTATTATATACAAATGTATGTATATATGGCATTATAGATTATAATATCGGCATAACTCTCCCGGAGCCTATCATCTGATTAATGATAAGATTAATATACGGCGTGACGCACAAATGTTCTATCACCTGTGAAATATATATTGATGAAATTTTTATTCTCTTTTGCATCTATATCAAAAGTATGCAGAGAGTTATAACAAGTTTCAAAACACCCACACAATTCATAATTGACAATAAAATGTTTCGTTCTCATTGTGTTTCCTCGAGTCTGAACAAAAAATATGTATATTTATATATTTTCCGCGCTATATCAATCTATTTTTGTTAACATTATGTGATGGGACTTGACGGGAAATCCGAAGGCGCACCGGACGTCGATGAGTTTCACTTGAGATCACGTTGACGAATAGTGCACTGTCACATGTGACAGAAGAATAACTTCCGTTATACCTAGGTTTACTCCTTTTAACGATATTTCCGACCATATAATAAAAGTGTCACAATTTTCATATACCAAATTCATAATTTCTATTACATTCATACATGTAATGGCTGGCTATTGTGGAGGATCATACGATCTATTGAATTCTCTATTGTTTTTTTTTGTTCCCATCACCGGAAAGTATATTGACTTTGACATGTTAATAGTAATTCAGCTTGTCTGATTTTGGCATTATGGATATATATGTGCCTATCTCTGTCGCCATATATATAGAGTTGTGAGGTCTTTCTTCTCCAATTTCATCTCATCTTGCACACCGGATGGATAAAAGATAGTGAGCGGATCTCTCTTCGTATTTTCATTTATAACATTCAATTTGTACACCGTTCGGACCAAAATTCTTGCCCTTCTCAATGAAGAAAAAAGTACAAAAAATCCGCACATGCGTATTGACAATGAAAAAATTATTGATAAATAGAGACATAATGAAAATGCCATCTTTGATTTTTACTTTTTCCCTTTGCTACATACGTTGTAATAACGAAGAACGTTTGATAACTATTTCGACTGTCAAGAGGTTAATGAAGATTGAACGATTGGTGCTGAAGGGCTGCTGTAATCCTGTGGACACCTTCCATGACCCACATAGCAGTTCGTCAAATAATCCACCATTAGACAATCATTAAGATCGACTTCCATCACGGAAATATACAAATAATATAAAATTAAACATATAAAATTTAATAATTTTTCCTGTGGCTGCAGAATATTTGCCATCGAGCCATATATTGGACGGGAAGGAAAAGTGTATAGGTGGTCGTTTTGCGAATGGTATAGGATTGGGGATATTGCAGTTCTCACAAATATACCTCAACAATTAAATCCGAGACGAGGGTAATTCGTGAATTTCCGCTGCTGGTAAGTTTGATATAATGGTCCATTTACGGTGTGATTACTACAACTAACTAACTTTAATTATTTCATTCCAATATATCAGCATCAAAGCTAAATAGACTCGAGAATGCTATATCCATCAGCAACATTTCCAATGAATAATATGCAGAACCTAATTGCATCAGTTCAATGAATGAAACGTTATAATTTAAACGAAATTTTATACTCACGAGTGCCATCGAAACGTGTGGCGATAGTATCCAGAAATGTATTCTGAGGAGCGAGGAGGCCCTTCCTGGCCGGCATTGGGGCCGCCCCGCGTAGCTTTGCGCTGCTCGGGTCTGAAACTAAAATTATTCACTCAAATACTGATCGTCAATGTAGAACTTTATATGGATGCTATTTTGTACTACAATTAATCGTAGCTGTGCACCATGATTAAATTACTTTATAGCTGCAGCATGAATTTCATACACTGCATATGAAAAGGAGGATTAATCATTTCTGATGGTCATCCATTGTTAACGGCGCTGCGATAATACAGCCCGTTATGAATGATGTTGCCAACATTTTCGCGATAAGTTTCTGAATATACATTCTGATGAATGAATATCTATATTGAATGTTTATTCAATTTCGAGATGAAAATGGAATTGGCATAAAAATTATATAAGGAGAAATGGATTAAGATTTCCTTGAAATCATCAGAAATTGAACAAAGAATGTAAATTTATATATTTTCCAATACTTGGAGATAATGCGAATAATGAACCTTCTCACATACTTGCTACAATAAACCACTAGAATTAAAATCAGATAATCCGTATATCAAAATTATATTTTGAACAACCAACCGAATTAATATAATTTCTCCACAGACAATTGATAATCCTCTATTCCTCTTTTCTTTATCTTGCTTCTTCACCATCACCGTTGATTTTGCATTTTTCAAATGAAATTTATATGTACGACTATGGTTATTTGCTCTTAACAATCATTTTAATCTGAGTGTATAGATGCGGAATTACTCCAGAATACTATTATAGAGTTTGAATGAAATTTCAAGTCTGCGTGGACAATGATTGAACCTTTTTTTTTTTCTTTTTCCCTCGCGTAACGTTCTCCACTTGTATTCCCGTAGGGGATCCCGAGAAGTTGACTTACAGAGTATTGTCCTTACGTGGCTTCCAATCGTATATGCGACGGATCTATTTCTTGTCGAAATGTCCAAAAAGTTACACCAACAATAAATATCTCAAGAAGTTTTCGTGTTTATTTCTTTCTTCGTTCATCACAAGTACAGAAAGAGCTCACCCCATCTTTCTTCAAGAGGTTCATAACATCAATATGAAAATATAAATTTCATTAGGTATGTTGGTATCTGAATTCTCAAGATAAATATCAATGTTGAAATATTAATTTGACTTGGAAACAATCAAATAAACAGTGTTATAGATTAATTCCAGAGTAAATGGATTGGCGCTCGGACTCTCTTAATATTTGGCAGCTGGAAAAATTATTGAGGGTGTATAAATTTATGTTTTCCTTTTGCTCAAAAAATCTCGGTTGGTATTCCAATTTTCACGAGGAAAAGTGGTTGAATTAACGGGCCAATGTTTTCCCCCGTTTCTCCTTTCATTTGTTTCCCAGCGATAATTGTGTTTATAAAATTGACGCAAAATCAATGTAAACCCATTCACACAAAAACATAAATCATTGATATCAATAACCAGATACCCAATAGGAAGTCATCATTACTCTCGATATTTCATAACGAGTAATAATTTATCGGTATTTTTGATGTGTGACTTGGTGTTAATTCCATGTCTCGCTTTCGCGCGTCGTTTCCCTATCCGTATATTTTATACAATTATTAAATATAATATTGATCGATTGCAAACCACGACGAAAATAAAGACGCCCATTCAAGCCCCAAAGCTCAATCTTTAATGAACTCGTCTAACTATCTACTTATTTTCTATTTATTTATCTATAGCAATAAAATCTAAAACAAACCTCAACAAATCGATTCACAACTCTAATGCTCTCCAGTGTTCAATCGTTTGTTTCTTCGCCATCAATAGCATCATCCTCTCCAACAAAATCTTATCCCTGGAAGAACAATGCACACTCCTATATTTTTTTTTCCCCCGCTTTTATTTTCCATCCACTCATTGATTCACTATCCACTTGAAACACGAGACCAATATAAAAAATGCAGATGAAAAACAGGTGGTGAAAAAAATGTATAAATCAGTAGATAATAGATAAAAATGAGGAGTAACAATTGGAAGGAAGATCGATAACACGTTGTGATATGACTGGAATATATGACATGATATTTTTGAATGTCCGTGCTTGATATGTACGAGGAACGCGCACGTTTCACGATGGCACTCGCGTAACTGACATACACGAAGGGAAAAATTGTCTATGCCAATGATGGCCCGGGCTCTCAGTCTGCTCTTGCGCCCCTCGAATCAAGCGCAACATGTGGATATACCCGTCTCTACTCTACTACTACCTGTGCGAACCATCCTGTTTCATCTTATCGTCGCGCGTAGCTGTATCTCACCTCCACCCACGCAATCCCCAACTCGAATATACACGAATTTCTGTACGACTACTCTCGCGCGCTTCTATTCTCTATCGCTAGTCTGTATTAAGGGTAAAACGCATGCGCGATTATTTGTATAATATGTTTTTATTATTTTTCTTATTTTTTTTTCCTTTCCTTTCTTTTCATGCGGAACGTATATGCGAGAACGGACGAGAAGAAAATAAGAGATGAAGGAAAAAATATGCATGAGAGTTTGCTATGAGCTTTGCCCGGATCTATATTATATAGCCAGCTGGCGATGTCGCTGATACGCCGACGCATTCGTAGAACGATCTGGTGACTATTGTCATTTCTCATATTTTTCATTTTCATTCATATGCAATGGAAGTATATTAACCTATTTGTGCAAGTGACATGTCTTCAATAATTATGTATGTAAAGTTATGTTTAAACAAATTTTTGCATGCCGTTGTTATCAGGAAGGCAATTAGAGACGGCCATCGGTACGTGCGATCCAATCAAGAGTTGGCATTTATAAAAGTTTACATGATAAAAGTACAAATTAATTCCTGGATCGTTTAGAATGTGTAGAACAACCTTTTGTACCACAAATAATTAATATTTCTTAGTAGCATTGCAAAATTATGGCAGTGTATTTGTCACTTGTTAATCTATGCATTCCATACACGTTAATTTGGTGATTTAATTGAGCGAAGAAAATCGGGGGGATTTGCTGGATGTGAATACACATATTATCGTGGCACCTCGCAGCGAAAATCATCACTAGCTACTACGGTACAGGTAGTAACAATACGTCTGCCCGACCCTATATAGAACGATCCTCTCACTACTGCAGCGATCGTTATTCACCCCTGGGAGGTTGTGGTTGCACGAGTAAGCAATATGGAGAAAAAAATTACGACAAATAAAAAATATGGAGCTGAAATAAATGAGAGAAAAGTGCCAAGCTGGTGGAAAATATGGAATACATAAAAATATTACACTATACAAATCAAATTGCTTATTATAAATAACTTATTGATCGTATCACATGAAATATGCGGATCCTGTTCTAGCACAATACTGCAATGTTATGGGAACACTTTTGTTTTTCTTTTTAGAAAAAAAAAAACAATTTTCTCTCACTCGATGTGACTAGAAATAATTTTTTCTATCCACGCCCTAATCATCTGAACAAACGTGATATTTTTGTATAAACCATCATAATCAAATCAATTTACATGTAATGCAGGAATTCATATCATAAACATAGAAAGAGTCCATAATAAAACAGTCGTGGGTCTACTGAATCCATCGACAATCATATTTAATTAACAGAGGAAGTTTCCTTTCTTTATGAAAACGAGTTTTCTAGGGGAAAAAAATTGATTTTAGAAGAATATATGGAAAATTGCGGGCGGCTGTGACAGCCCCAGCCTGTCCGACTCCTACCCTATTTTCAGCATGTGTACTCGGGCTACTGATAACTTTGATCATGTGGTATGTCACATACATCATCACAGAGTTCAGTTATTTGGGCCACTAGCAGCACCACTAGGACACCCATCATAGTCATTGGTAAATATAATAAGTTCGCGTGTGATGCTCTATATCATTGAGTGAATAACTTTGTGCAGGTCAGGTTCTTTTCATCGTGTGACGTGCATTACACAACCTTCCTCCTGCTCATTCTCGCACTACACTGTTTGGAGTGAGTCAAAAGGTCGTTGACTGTTGTCGCGTGTTAGAACCTCATGAACCGCGTTAGTCAGCCCTGTCCAACTCAGAGACATTCAAGATATGAATCGCCAACTCTTTCCCTTCAGCAAAATAAATGCTTCAATTTTTTTCCCTCGAAGCAACGGCGTGACGACTATGTGTATTTTGATTGACACCTAGACGATAGACGCGATATATGAACAAAAATCATATTTTTCTTATATGCCTACACTGTATTCATACTCTTCGTGAATTCTTTTCCGATCACGCGCGGTTGCCGTTTCGCATATGACGAGACTAAATATCCTTGCATATATTGTATATCAGTATATATTCAAAGTTAAGAATTATCTAATGATAATTGATGGGAAATTTTGAGAGGTATCACCTCCCGTCACTCTCTCGCATATGATCGATCAAAGCTTTCTCTTTCATCTATCTTCCTCTCAGCTTTATATATTGTGGCAGTATATCATGAACTGTCTTCAAAATATTATGTTGAAAATGAATGGGATGTATATTCCGTTTTGATGGAATAATCCGAGTGACTGATCCCATTTTCCTGTTGGAATTTCAACCTACTATCGGATTTATAAGTGAAATTGTCATGGATAACGATTAAATATCAGCGACTCTGGCATTTTCTTAAACCGTTACTTTTTATCCAATCCATCAGAAAAATTAAATTCCGTTGCATTGGCATCATCAGCAACAAATGGTCCAGTGTACGAATTTACAAACAGGTTTCACAGAAATTGATCTGATACTGCATCAAACCGTAGACAACAGAGTGACATGGAACAACTCAATTATATATTTTTATCCGTTCACATGCAACGTTAAATCAGCATCTCGCGACCGCATTTTTTTTTATACTTCTTTACATTCGTCGACAATTTTACATAGTTGTTTTCACCTACACAAACATTACATAAGTACTACCACCAGACGTCAACGTCCCTCAAATGAATTGCCGCATTGCCGATGTTTTGTTTGCTGTGGCTGTATGTAGTATCGGTGTGCATATAGGTCTTCGCAAGATATATAGAGTGCAACTCATTGGGAGCGCGAGCTAGAGTGCAGTGTACTCTATTTGGCCCCCACGAGGTGGACGACTTATCGACCTGGTGTCAGTTTCCCAGGCCGGCACGCTAGCACGTGCTTTATATGAAATGTGTAAGAGCACTGAGGGACAT
Source organism: Zele albiditarsus (assembly GCA_958496275.1). Classification (NCBI taxonomy): domain Eukaryota; kingdom Metazoa; phylum Arthropoda; class Insecta; order Hymenoptera; family Braconidae; genus Zele; species Zele albiditarsus. Next base: position 9,726,892 of record OY292415.1, read on the forward strand.
TTCCCTCGGCACGTGAATGTGCTGACAATGCACAGGCATTGTTTCTTTTTTTTTTTTCATTCGCAATTTACCAGAGGACCACGGTCAATCAATCCACGAGAATTCTAGCAAAACAAATTGAATTCATGCGTATGCATTGATGAATACATACCAAAAATTTGTGTAACGAGAAACAAAAATTTAACAAAATGTCTTCTTTATTCTAATCAGTGTTTTTGCAACGTGGAAAAGAAAATAGTTTGGTTTTACAAGGGGCAGTGGTCCCATGTGAAAACCAAACACTCCTCTCTCAACCATCGTCATTTCTCAATTCGATATCTAACCACTTGCTATTGAGACGCAGTCGGAATCGCGCTCTATCGGATTAAATGCGCGATTGAATGCGCAATTGAAACTCAGTCGGATCATAATTACAGTGGATTCAAATCCGAATAGACACCATCTTTCCGCGTATTGCAAATATAAAATTGTAGAAACCATTCGTGTGACATTTACTCGATGAAGAGATCTACATTACCAAATGCTGGTGATGAAATTGGAATATAGCCATACTACATCGCGGCATGTGCTGCTATTCGCGTGCATTGTGAGGAATTAAATCAAAATTGCATAATATGTATACATGATGAAGCGTATTGTAGCGTATTACATTTCACATCAAAATCATGAATATTAAAAAAAAATATCATCAATCATGCTATCAGTCCGTAGCGAATTGAGTGACGCTAAAACGATGACTAATGAATAATGAGTTGAAAGATTGTGTGATATTTAATCGGCGTATGCAGAAAAATATTTCGTAGTTCGAAATTCAATATGACGAAGGACGGTAACCAGATTATGGCAGAGGCCCTAAAAGCCCAAGTAAACAAATTAAATTTATTAAATAATTACATCATTAGTTTTAATACTCATTGATGGATATGGAGTGCCGAGTTACTCATCACTAAAAGAATGTATTTTCATTTTTCTTTCATCTCAACTAGTAGGTGATAAGTCATGAGATTTTGCACTATCAATATAATTGTAAAACTAATAATAGTGGCACTTCGACGCCTTATACCTGATTCAATATGAATCGAAAGAAAATGTAAACCAAAAATACTGATTATTTCGACTTCCCGGACTGAAATATTTCTTTAATCAATAATTATAATGGATATTATTTTTCCTGTAAGACATATATTTGTTCATTGTTGACTGTTACATTACAGGGTCTGACTTATGTATTTGGAATATTGGGACATCCGGTAATTGAATTAGCACTCAGCTTGCAAGGAGCCGGGCTTCGTTATCTGGGATTTCGTAATGAACAGGCGGCTTGTTACGCAGCACAAGCTTATGGCTATCTAACAAGTAAATTTACGGATGCTATATTTCGGAAACATAAATCTGTCACTTATTACTGTATATAATATTACTTTGATTGATATAGGGAAACCGGCTGTGGTTTTGTGTGTATCTGGCCCGGGCTTACTACATGTAGCTGGTGGAATGGCAAATGCGCAAATAAATTGTTGGCCATTAATTGTATTGGGCGGCTCATGTCCTGTTGATCATGAAGGTATTGGTGGTTTTCAAGAATATCAACAGGTTGAAGCTAGCAGACCGTACTGCAAATATGCCGCTAGGCCACCATCAGCTGCACTTATCCCATTACATGTTGAAAAAGCCGTACGTTTGGCAACCTATGGACGACCGGGTGCAACATACTTAGATTTACCAGCAACTATATTGCGACAACAAGTGAATGAAACTGAAATATCAAGGGTTTCCCCATGTCCACCGCCACCATTGATATATCCATCGATGAAATTGATCGATGAAGCGGCTGATTTGATTTCACGAGCCAAAACTCCTCTAATCATAGTTGGAAAAGGTTTCTATTATTCACAGATTTTCATATCATGAATATGATTTTCTTCATTAATTTTTATGATAGGTGCGGCATATGCATGTGCTGAAAATGAAGTACGTGAGCTAATTAATTCTACAAATCTACCATTTCTTCCTACGCCGATGGGGAAAGGCGTAGTCTCTGATACCGATAATCATTGTGTTTCCACTGCCAGAACAGCAGCTTTACTACATACAGATGTTGTACTTTTATTGGGAGCCAGATTGAATTGGATGTTACACTTTGGTCGGCCTCCAAGGTTTCAAAATAATGTTAAAATAATTCAGGTAAGTAATTACATGGAGTAGTTATATCAATTCAAGATGTATTTGAATTACTGATAATAAATAGGTTGATATATGTGCGGAAGAGTTGCATAATTCAGTGAGATCTGAAGTAGCGATTCAAGCTGATTTACAGCCGACCATTGATTTATTAACGAAAGCTCTAAGTAAAAAGCGATTCAGAATTGATGATACGAACAGTTGGTGGGCACAACTGCGCAGTCAAAGTGAAAAAAATAAACAAATGGTGATGCAAATGTCAATGAATACATCAGTTCCACTAAACTATTATACAGTTTTCAAACACATTCAGGAAAATATTCCAAAAGGTTATTTGAAGAATTTCAATTATAACTCACAATATATTAATTGGAAGTAGACGATGTCCCATTATTTTTTCAGATGCTATTATTTGTTCTGAGGGTGCGAATACTATGGACATTGGTCGTACAATGCTTTTAAATACAAAACCACGTCACAGATTGGATGCAGGCACATTTGGTACAATGGGAGTGGGATTAGGATTTGCAATCGCCGCTGCATTGTATTGTAGAGATATCTCACCAGTGAAACGTGTTATTTGCGTCGAGGGTGACAGTGCTTTTGGATTTTCAGGCATGGAAATTGAAACCATGTTCAGGTAGATTTATGTAAAAGTATTTTCGTTCTATTTCCATCTTGAATTGTCATCCCAATAATTTTCACATTTTCATAATTTCAGATACAAATTACCTATTATAATTATCATTGTAAATAATAATGGAATCTATGGTGGTGTCGATAAAGAAACATTCAGACAAATTCAAGCTGCAGGCGATCCAGCAGAAGTGTAAGTGATCATAATTGATATTAAATGTGGCTTGATGATGAATAATAGCGTTGAATTTGTATGATCATATTTATGCATTCGAAATTCGGATTGATAGAACCCCACCGCAATCATTAACTGCCGAAACCCATTATGAAAAAATAATGGAGTTGTTCGGTAAGAAGGGATATTTTTGTACAACTACTGAAGAAATAAAAAACGCTTTACAGAATTGCTTGAAGGTAACATCTTTAATAATACCATGAATATGGACATACGATGAATATAAACATAATTTATAAATTCCATTTATTCTCTTCGCCATTTCAGGAGAAAGATTCACCAAGTTTAATCAACGTTATGATCAATCCTTCAGCAGATCGTAAAGCCCAAAAATTCAATTGGCTAACAGAATCCAAATTATGAAATAAATTCATGCTTATTTCCATCAGGTATTTTATATATGGGGACGTGAATAAATAAATGGGATGATTGCTAGTTTGAACTGAGAAGAATTATTTCCCAACCCTCAAACGACTTGTTGAATGTCAGGAGTCCATAATTGACATGAGCCTTTGGGTTATGGCATCAACACTTACTGGATTCAACAGATTCTCTTCGTTAATATCATCGGGGGTTAGTAATTTATCCAAGAATTTAATGTCAAGTTCCTGAGCGATTCGCGTTAATGTATTGTTCGCCTCCTCGATGGCAATAGATAAATTTCCCTTGTGACGAATCATTTCATTTATTATGATCAATTCTCGCTGGCTTAAAAAAAAATTCTAATGATAAAACTTTTGTTCACCCACAATCAAGTTTCATATAACGATTACATCAATATTCCAACTTACATCTTCATTGTGACATCCTGAATATTACACAATGTTTTTTGAGTTTCGATATTCACGTTTATTTCTGATAGTTGTGACATCGTCTTTCTAGGGTTTATTGTGTCTCTAGTTGATTCAAATTATCGTCCAAATATTATATAGGATGGGAAAGAATCACAAGTCATGACAAAACACAGAACAATTTATCATATCAGTTGTAGAAGAGGAAGAGTTCATTCTAATTTATTACGATTTACTTGTATTTTTGTGCCATGGTTAACAATTGTTTTCTTATGGGAATTGTTACATTCTTAGAGAAACAACATGGCTGATTTATCGACCGATAAATTACCGTAGTATAGATGGATTAACGTCGAACAACTATACATGTATGTATAACCTATATCACATATATGTTGTACCATAAACTAATGAAATCATACAGAAATATAAAATGTATATACATAAGTATATGTCACATCAGGCCAGGAAATGACAATAGTCAATTAGAGGCAAATGATGCAATGTAGAAAAACAATAGAAAAACCGATGCAAATTTTACTAGAATAATACTATGTGATTCCTATATATTTACAAGAACGAAAATAACGATTGGACAATTTATTCCACCCATTTCGTCAGTATCCTTATTATATTCATATTGGTGTATATTATGAGCAATATCTATGATGCAGTAATATTATAGGGAAGGAATTTCAATAAACAATGCTGAAAATGCATTTTTATTCATCATCCATACGATTATTATTTTCAAAAAAGATTACAGTATATATCATCAACAGTATTTTGTTGTATAGAGAATATTAATCATGATTAGAAAAATTGTGCAGTCCCATCTATGGTGTCGAATTTTCAGCTGTTTTGCATTTGTATAGACATCCTTGGATTGTATTTAGGATGATGCCATACCTCGCTCCAAACTTTTCATTAACTTTTTGCCAACGTCCGCTAAGCGTGTCAATAAAGACATCTTGTGCTGTTTCGGAGATCGTTTGTGCAATTCGTGTAGTATTTGGATAGTTTCATGCAATGCACCTGATTCAAGTGCCAGTGATGAGCTGCCTCCAGCAGATTGAATCAATTCCATAATTTCAAGTTCAATTGGTGATGATTCCCTCTTAATCTTTCTCGCTAGCTCTTGTGGGTCTGAATTACTTCCAGGAATTGGCTCGTCAATGGGGGTTGCATATGTCTCCACCGACATAATAGCCAAAATCAAAAAAATAACTGATGTCTTGATGTCAATCATCATTTTTTATCTTTGCGTAAACTTGCACTTTTGAAAATCAACTTGGTTTGACGAAAATAGTGGCATGCATTCGACTTCGCATACGGGTTTTTATGAGAACTCCTATCAATAGTTTTAATGTTTCCATCACGACCCATCCGGAATATAAAATTGAAAATAAAAGTCTCTACTGATTGACAAATCGATAATTAAAAAAAAAACAATTAAAATTAAAAAATGATACGTTTCAATGTTATACATTTATCAATAGTTTTAATATTTCCATCACGACCCATCGGGAATATAAAATCGATCATAAAATTGTTTTGTTTGAAAAAAACGGTACAAAAAATAAAACGAATGATAATGCGAAATTTTTACAGTTATGGCTTACTATGAAGTCGTTGTCACGACATATCCGGAATATAAAATAGATAAAATTGAAGACCTTCTGAAGATATTCACGGAAAAAAAAAATGATAATGCAAAATACCATGCACTTGTCATCAATATTGATGTCTCTGTCACGATACATTCAGGTAATAAAATATCATTTGAAATTGCGCATCGTTCGCAAGATTAAAGTGAACTTTCAAAGACTATGAGTCAATCGATGAAATAATATTAATACTTCTATCGCAACGATTCAACATTACCGCGCATATGCACATAGAAGGAATCAGGTATCTTCGAACATTGCCAACGAGAAATGAAACGTTATTTACACTCGTATCTATTCTTATAGTTGCAATAAAATATTAACCCTCTGGAACAATGTGCGGTATAATCAATTCTTGGATTTTCGATCATTTTTACTTTATATTATTCCAGATATTTTTCCGGCAATGCTATATTATTATGATCACATGAATACTATTCCAAAATTTGAATTTGAAAATTGCCGTCATATAATTAATATGCCATCCGCAAATAATGGCGCAAATATAGACTGCTCCTTCCATTCGTCAAATCATGCCACCTTCAACCAACCACCCGCTCAAGGTGGCGCGCTAGTTCCCAAAACATATCTATGTATGTACCGTGTTTCAGCAAATATAGCATGATTCATATGTGGATGCAAAGGGTGAAATGCGCAAATACGGAGTTTCGACGGAATTTTAATAATAAAATGGCGCCACTTCTAGCTACTTCCCGTCTTGCATATCTGGCACCACTGTACATAGTCTGAAAGGAAGAAGAGTAATCACAAATTTTTGTAAAAAGTGAGGTTACAAAATAAAAACTGTCAAAATAATTTCTACGACATTGCGTAACTGCGAATGAATTTATTATCAAATTACTAATCTGAAATGATGCATTTTTTTTATTTGTAGAGAAAAATGGAGATTGCTGCAAAACAATTATTAGATATTTTGAATTCGCAGGATAAAATAGAAAGCCGAAGTAATTTGAAAATCCTGGAATCGAGTATCTCCAACTACGTCACGTTTTTACCACAACCTTTTACACTTCGAAAATACAATGAAATAAATAGTGAACGAACAATCGATGGATTTTTATACGGAAGAATTGTAGCGAAATTACTAAAACTGATGGATGATAACTGTTCATTGCACGATGAAATTCTACAAAATTCCATGCAAAAGTTACTAGTAATAGACGGATGTACATTCATAATGATTCACGAATTATTAGGAGCGATTGACGATTGTTTAAAGAAAACAAACAATGACCGGACCATCAATTTTATTGCCACAATGCTTGAAAGGATAATGAGAAGCGATGCTATTCACTCCGCAGTAATTCATGCCTGTAAACCAGTTGAAACGAATTCCATTGAAGAGCAAGAATTCTTACAGAATTGGCGAGAATTTCTCCAAACTCTGGTATCATTACCCAGTCGAATTGCAAACAAGATGAAGGGTAAAATAAGTGATATTTTTACGCTGGATACGTATACTAAACTTATCACATATCATATCATCAGAGCAATATCATTTGTAAATAACGTGTCGTACGAATTTTCCATCAAACCGAGATTCAAAATACTTTCCACAATGATCAGCAAGATCGTTCTGGCATTAGGCGCCGATAAATTTGTTGATTTAATTGAAATTTTAGTCGACTGGGCCCGAAATAACGAAAAAGACATGCGCAATTTCATTCACAATATTTTAATGCAAATAGATGGACCGAGCACGGAACCAGTTGCAGTTTTGGTGTTGAAAGCAATCAAAACTCCATCGACTGTTCAAATGATTTTTCAAGACTTGCTGCATACGAATCAGTGGAAACATATATTGGTTACGAAAATTCCGCTGTTATCATATTACAACGATGATTCTTTGATAGTTAATTTGATATTCTATCTAGGTTGTCCACAAAATGATAGACGTGTGTTGATTGACTTGTTGATAAGACTGTTAGATATTTGGGGCGATAGGAGTGCATTGAATCACACGTCTTTGGAACAACATGAATATGTTACTAAGTTAATTTTACTATCGGTTAAAAATTTGAAAGATACATTGGAACAAACTGATAAAGATACTATACAGCGATTACTATTCGAAGGCACAGGCGCTCATCTTGAATCTATGCAAGTAGAGATCAGGGCAATAGGAATGATTACAGGCGAACTCATCGTTGAATTTTTAAATGACTCGCGCGATGGGCTAAAATTGTTGTACGAATATGATTCAATGCCAGCGGCAGGAACACAAATAGTTGAGAGACTAAAGACATTTGTGAAGAACGCCGATGAGAGTATTTTGCAATGCAATGTGAACAACGAAAATAATACACATGATTGTGATGGAACATTTTCAAATGATGGTAATAAAAGAGTTCACAAGTTAGGAATTGAATGTAGCATTCCATCCAAGAACATTAAAGACCACAATAAAATCAGTAATGATGTACGTTTAGTGATGGAAAATCTTGCGATACAAAAATTATGTGATAACAAAGAGCCTGTGGAAGATGAGAAGAATAATAGCGATGACTTAGACAGTGACGATGATTTAATACCATATGATATGTCGAATGACACAAAAATTACCGATAAATTGCGACCAATTTATCTGAGAGATTTGAAAGAAAATTTATTGAATGTCGAAGCCAATAAAGATCCAAATATTTTCTCAGAATCTCTACACGTTGCGGAAGAACTCATACTATCACAATTACCAAATGATGATTCATCATTGGCACTTGAATTACTCGAAATTTTAATAGCATTGAGAGAAATTGTATATGTTGAGAATTTCGAGTTATTGAAATTTGAATCGTGCGTAGCAATTGTTACTGTCTATCCGAAGCAATGTGCAAAATATTTATGCAATGAATTTCATGCTCAAATTGGTCAGCATTCTGTGAATGATAGAATTTTTGTTTTGGACATCTTGAGTGAAGCTTCAAAACGACTATCGAAAATCAAAGTGAATAATAATGTCGATCTGAAAATTGATGATGATAGTGAGAAAATTCAAAGAACAAGACGGTCTAAAAATCCGATATCACTGTTTATTGATGTTAGTGGTGGTAAAAAATATGAAACTTTGTATGATGAAGACTTTGAAGTTTCTGTAGTCAGTCATGAACGTGGGAGAAGCGATTGGGAGGAGATAGTTCAACGTAGAATACAATCGAATACTAGAATTTTCGCCCATGAATCAAAACGTCCACAAACAACAATAAATAAGTTCAATGACGTTGTCGCGTCTTTTTTTTACCCACTTCTATATGGATTATCACAAAAAAGTGCATGTTTGTATAAAATACCAAAATCATATGTTGATCAAGAGAATATACTCTTAATTCATTTGTTAAAGACACTATCAACCATAATGATATCAGCGGAAAATTGTGTCATAGCGCCGAAAATAGGATTAGATATTTTAGAATTGGCTTGGACTTTGCGTTATCATGAGCAAGCAAATGTGCGATTGTGCGTTATACAGAATATTGCCTCTGTTATTGTATCACTTTCTAAAGAAACTTTTACGACTGGAATAGTTGAATTATTGCTGGAATTTAGGACCTGGCTATTTGATTCATCGCAAGATACCGTAAGAGGTGATCCTGATACCAAATGTCGTAGATTAGGTAAAAATGTTGTAGCATTAATTGATTCAGTAATAAGCTGCACAATGAATAATGGTAAATGGTAAATAAAACAATGTGTTTACATCAAATAAAAACTGTTAAAATTTAATTTTAATTCCACCTGAGGGCATTTTGTGTGATGACGTGATTCAATAACTCGAATTGAGTCCTGTTGCCACTTGCAAATAACTTTATCAATTAATATGAATGCGATATCAAACATATCGTGATTCAGGGACTCCACGACTAACTACAAACTCCACTTTTCCACTTGTTTATAGTATTCGAATTTTCGCGCCATTTGCGCAGTGAAAACAGACATAACACATCATCAATTGCTACCACATTAGTGAATATTCGCCTTGGGAACGTAATGAAATTGTACAAAAGACGCAGCAGCGGAAAAAAATATTTAGCACAGTGAAAAAATTGATGGAAAAAAAATGAATTCTATAAATTACTGAAGTTGAATTGGACAAATTTATTGGGTTATGATTATTTTCTTTCCAATAACGTACCGAATGGTTGTTTGGTGTGACAAATACATTAATTGTATTTTCGATCATCGTGTCAGGTGATAAACTCGACATAAAATATTCCGTAATAACGATAATTTTTTGTAAATTACTCAAATCTTAAAGAAAACGAGAAAAACAAAAAAAAACGAAAAAGGAAGAGAAAATATCCCATATTAAACTTTATCATGGCAGATAACGGACTCGACGAATTTAGTGGTGACCAGATAGAAAAAGTTCTTCAGTTTCAGGTAAATGCAAATAATAATGAAATATTTCCGTTTGCCATCACTGCAACACGCTGCGTATTATGTCTCAACAGGATTTGACAGGCATTGAAGATTTATCTATTTGTCGAGATGTCCTTCAGAGGCACAACTGGAATTTGGAAGTTGCAGTCCAGGTAATGTGTGAATATGGAAAAAATTTAATCAGAACGAATCAAAAAGTAGATTGTAAGTTTCACCGATACAAATAAATTATATATATAAGTATATATATATATGTATTTATTCATATTTTATAGGAGCAACTTAATTTATACGAAGGACGACCATCAATGTTTGCCCAAGATTCACGATCTAGGCCGCCAGCAGTTGTTGAAGACACGAGTTCAAGAATTTATTTCAATCCACCTGGAAGTTCCGGAAGTGGCGGTGGATTTTTGTCGTCTATATTTTCTATGTGCTACAATTTAGTGACCAGTATCTTGCAACTAGTATTTGCTATTTTCAGGACTAATGTGCGACCAGGTGAAATCAGAACAAAAATTAACTATTTATTTCTTGTAAATTATATATATCATACGGAATGCAACAGAAAATAATTATAATATATTTGCGTTTCACAGTGTCCTCTGATCCAGTTGAGGATGTCGTTAATTTTATCAGGTTTTACGAAGAAAAATATGGTAGCGCTCATCCTGTATTTTATCAGGGCTCCTACAGTCAAGCACTTTCCGATGCAAAACAAGAACTGAGATTTTTACTCGTATACTTGCATAAGGAGGAAATCCAAAATGTTGATCAATGGTGCAGAAATACATTAGCAAATACTGATGTTATTCGATATATTAATGTCCATACATTATTTTGGGCGTGTAATACTCAGTCAGGTGAAGGTTATAAAGTTAGTGAGGCATTAAAAGCCGGTACTTATCCATTTCTCGCATTAATTGTCCTCAAAGACAATAAAATGACTATCGTTGGCCGGTGAGTAATCCAATAACTTCAAATTTCCATGACCATCAATATTAAATCTGATTCTATTCTCTTCATTTGTTTTACACTGATAGAATGGAGGGGACACCATCACCAACAGAATTAATGACACGGTTACAAACAATAATTGAGAATAATGAAATAAGTTTGATACAAGCACGTCAAGACAGAGCTGAAAGAAGTGCAGCACAGTCATTGCGACAACAGCAGGATCAAGCGTATGAGGAATCATTACGTGCAGATCAGGAAAAAGACCGTAGACGTGAGGAGGAGCGTAGAGCGCGCGAGGAACAGGCGGCCCGTGAACGTGCAGAAATTAATGCACAAGAAAAGGAAGTGGAACGTATACGTCTTGAGAAAGAGCTTACAATTGGAATAGTCCCAAATGAACCCGAACCAAACCATCCAAATGCGTGTCATCTCCAAATAAAACTTGGCGAAAGAACGATGAAGAGACGATTTCTCATGTCTGACACAGTCGAGGTAATTGCAAGTTTTGAAACTGGGTTTTATACGGAATTTCGCGTTTACGGCATTCACGTAAGCGTTATATATTATTGTTGTATTTTTGTTTTTCGATTTAGGACGTGTATCACTGGATTTTTAGTCAGCCTGATTCGCCATCGAATTTTGAAATAACAACGAGTTATCCCAAGAGGATTCTCTATCCAACTATTGATATTGTGAGTCTATGTAAAGCTGGCTTGACTCACAGAGAAGTTTTACATATAAATGATTTAGATGATTAACTTTTGACTAGGATTGCATAATAAAAAAAAACATGTTGCAACTGTGAATGGAAGGAAGAAAGAAAGAATGAAACAAAGGACGCAAGAGAGAGAAAGAGACAATTATTGAAAAGATATATATATAAGAGTTTCTATATATATATTTATATTTGATACACCGTAATGTTTTATCCAAAGGATAGCAAAAGAAAAAAAAAGCAAAATGGTATGAGCTTGTCGGTGAACATTGAGAGCATCAGTTTGAAACTTGTATGCAACTGTTGAGAATTGTAACCGAGCTGAATTCAACATACAAGACTTCTAAAAAATCAGCAAGAGAATAACACACAGATTTCATTGCTACAATTATTAATTTGATTCAATGCTGTGATCAGATATAATTATTACAAATGCTCTTCATTCCTCTTTGATACAAAGTTATTGCATAAAGATTTAAATTTGTTGTTTCGCAGTAAATAATTTAGTAATGACTCTCATTATTGTGAAAGAGTAATTACAAATGTATATCCCATTATAACGATCAATGCATAGTTAATTTATGCAATAACAATAGAACTTTTTTTCTTGTCTTCTCAAAATATCGTATCATGAAAGTAATACACGTGTTTTTTTTGTTTTATTTTCTATTCATGAAGGATTTTTGTATGCACACCAAATGATCATATGAATGAATACAAATGATTTAGTCACGTATTTTGCATTTGAATAGAACTTAGTTTTATGGAAAAAGAAAAATGAGAAATCAATAAATCATTAGCATTTCTGAATAATAAGGTATTACGAAATTAGAAATATAAAAATCAGGGGACACTTTCTTGGTTATTGGGTATAAAATAAACTGTTGAACTTCGAACAAAAATGCAGCCAGAACAAAATGCGACAAATCAATTTCTAAGCTTCCTTCGCGCCAAACGTATCAATCATTTCTATTTGTTTATTCATGGAACTACTTCCATGAATACATCGAATTTAAAACTTAGGGAAGACGAGAAAAATGCTGATGCATAATCTATCAAGAAAAAAAGACATCAATTCGTGAGAAGATAAATTGATATCCTCAACATGACGTTCATATGCACATGAGTTAACTCTCCCGTTGGTATTCTCGCATTTTCGTTTCATATTCTTTATTAGAACTTCATTATTTCAATTTTTCCTAACTGAAACATTTATGATACATATCCACATCTAGTCGCGTCTGAGAATTGATATATAATTTTTTCATGGTCAATATAATCCCGACAAAGTATTTTGTCTATGGTTCGTTTTACCATTTTCATCATTATTACTAGACGTACATGAGAAAATTGCATAATGATATATATTTTCTGCGAATATATATATGTATATTTAGAATTCAAAAAATTCTTCAAATGAATGTTCGTGAAGGTAGGGAGGTAGGAAACCATCTAGTAATGGAATTAATGTGTTTACTCCAACGCGATTTTGTTTTATCAACGATTGATAGTTAAAAAAAAAAGAAAAGAGTATCGAAGTTAGATGACAGTCTGGAGACAAACATTCATCTACAGATTCATGATCAACTACCACTGACAACGATAAAATTACATATAATTACTTAAAACTATTTTTAACACCAACTGAAATGTTTATGTACGTAGCAACATTGGTAGTTGTATTATTAAGTATTTTTGGATTTACGCAATCTTGGCCATCGTAAGTTTTTCATGTTTTCGTATAGGGCAATACAATTATTTTACAAATTTTTCTTTCAAATATAACGATTTTCCAAATTGTTCAATTTTCTTTATTTCTGTCTTTTTTTGACAAGAGCTGGAATGATTGGAAATACAGGACCATCGGTGCCTATTTTTGAATTACCCCCATCGCCTTTTCTGGCTTTACTTGGACCATATTCTAATCCACGACGTAGGATTGAAACTGAATTAATAAGAGAAAATGTCAAGCATGAATTACAAGAAATTTAGAGTGAGCATGCGGGTAATAATAGGGCAGAAGTAATTTTGAAAAGATCCTACACTGAACCTAAATAAGTGCCGTCATTAAGTTGAATTAGAAAATGAATTACAAAATGTAATGGCTGGGGGAGGTGGAAATTGGGCATTAAACCATCCGAAGTGACATTATACACATAGATATATTTATTAATTTATCCATGAAATAAATTCATCAGAACTCATTTGGCTATCAATTGTCGAAGCTGATTCAAAACAAATTGTGAAGGATTTAATAAAATAGCGTAGCTCCGCGAAAACAAATTCCTCGATGAGATCAACACCAAATTACAGTTACAGTCGCATATCAATGCAATACGAATCTGAAAGATCATCAGAAGAAGATGAGGAGTTGCCAGATGCTGATTGATGAAGAAACCGAGAATCATCCGAAATATCAGCATTATCATTGATATAATTGTGGATCTATGATAAATTATAAATCGAGCGCATTCAAAACATTTTCAAACACACAGTAGTATAGTGTGCGTTTAGGGCGCATTAGCGATATAGTTTTTGGAAGATATATATATATATATATATATATATATATATATATATATATATATATGTATCCTCGTAGTGCAGGAGCATTTACAGGCTCTTACATATCTGTCAAAATTATAATGATGCAATTTTATAAATCATATAATTTTAAGTGAGGAATACGTCATTTGTTTTGGAATACAACACTATTTCTATATGTATATTGGTATATATATATATATATATATGAACATAGATTGAAGTCGAGAATCAAAGAGTAGTGAAAGCAATCGGCTGCTTGTGTATATTTTTTTTTAAGAAATAATGGTTGTATGCAAATATTTTCAACAAGGAACTTGTCGGTTTGGGCAATATTGTCGTTTCGAACATAATAATTATGGTAAGTATGTATTGGCGATTGGATATTGCATGATAATGTGTAACAATAACAACACATTATAACCTCACAATAAATATCATCAGGTGGTAACAACCAAGGGGAAAGGAATAAACCGTACGGCGAGGGCAAAAGTGTTGTGTGAGTATTATAATTATAAAAATAGATTGTGAAAATTGAATTTCGTATGCATTATTTCATTCGGTGATAGTTGCCACGTAAAAACATTTTTTGACTAGGATACCTCCTTTAATTGTGACTGTTACAGTTTAGGAGTTGCTGAAGAAATTCTCGCATCGGAGAGAGGTGGCCAGTGGTTGCTTTCATGCTTTGGACCATTCAAAGAGCAATCATGTATTCCTGGGATGGAAGATGTTTCGCCGGAAGAAGTTCGATGGGAAATGTATCAAGCCCAAAAAAATGGCACAGTCGATCAAACAAAAATACAATTTCAACAATTGTGCCAAGCCATGAGTGCGAAACGTGATGCATTAAAAAATCCTACACACGAGACCGCGTCAATGTTGGAGAAACTGCAGAAAGGTAATAAAGATAATGCTTTCGGTGCCAAAAATAATTTCGCACTATCAACATCACAACTAGTTGTCAATAATTCCGGAACAAATGTATTTGGTGCAAAAACCTTTGGGACTGCGAGTGGTCCATTTAGTGGAGGTTTTCCTGCATCAACTGTAACAACAACATCAGTGTTTGATCGTCCTACTACCAACAGTACATCTGTTTTCGCTGTTAAACCCTCTTTTGGTGGCAATGCAGTATTTGGGAGTCAACCAGCTGCAAACACAATATTCGGTGGTGCCGCATCGACAGCAGCATCAGTGTTTGGTGGTGCTCAACAAAATATGCCAACGTTTGGATCAGCTGCACAATCTTCTCCTTCATTCCTCGCAATACCTTCAAAGCCGCAGTCAATGTTTGGACAATCAACACCATTTGGTGCAGCCACACAACAGAACAATATTTTTCCAACTACTCAATCAACTACTTCAGTATTTAGTGGTGGTACGACAGCACCAACCTCCTTATTCTCAAGTGCATCAACAACCCACACTAATACATCACCATTTGGAAGTATAACACAAGGTGCGACGTCGTTATTTGGCGGCACTACAACAATACAACCGAGCGTTCCAATTTTTGGCAATAGTACAGCTGCGCCAGTTAGTTCAACAGTTGGATCAGCATCAATTTTTGGGCAATCCAAAACGACTGCTGCGTTCGGTGGCGCACCAATTTTTGGTTCTTCTTCAAATTTTGGTTCTCCAGCTCCAACATCGAATTTTGTTGCACCACCGGCATTCACTAATTCTACGAATATCTTTGGAACGGCTACAACTACCTCAACATTCGGATCAAACGCTCAAGCAACAAATAGTTTTAGTGCACTTGTAATCCCCGCACAGAACGTTTTTACCAATTCGCAGAATTCCAATCCAACATTTGGAAATGTTCCGTCAAATGTGGCTTCGACATCGTCAGCTACAACATTCGGTTCTGCACCACCACCAACTGCAATAACAACAATGGCATTTGGAAATGCACCTTTTGGAGCACCAGCAGTGGCGGCTACACCGTTTTCTCGGACAACCACGTTTGGGTCATCTATAACGGGGAATAATACTTCCTCAACATTCGGTACAGCAGTTTCGAGTCCACCAACGTTTGGTTCTACCATAGCAACAACTGGTTTCGCCAGCGTCCCACCTAGTACTCCATTTGCCTCCACCACAACGACTACAACAACGAGCAATCCGTTTGCACCGAGATCACAACAACAAAGTACTACATCATTTGCCAGCACACCGTCTGGTACAACATTTGGTGGAATGTCTACCGGACCATTTGAAAATTCCGCTTATGTATCAGCTGGTGCTGTAGTAATTGATAACAGTTTTTTCAGTGTTGATAGTAATTTAACTGATGATGAAAAAAACATGTATATGTCCGATATATTTGTTTTAGGAAAAATTCCACTCAAGCCACCTACTATTGAATTACGTTGAAAATTCATAGTACTGGAAATGTGTATTAATATTTGAATTATAACTCTTGTTTATTCGGGTATTCAGTGGTTTGTTCATCTACTGTGATACAAAACAATATTCTTGCACGTTTACTTGTGACAAAAAAAATTAACCTGTGAGATTGCGACCGCTGGAAAAATATTCTTCCATATAAAATTATAAAATACATTTTTTCTTGTTTTTATATTTGTGTATATAGCCATAAAATTTCTGCTAAACCTATCCTTTATGGCAGCCATCATTGAATGTCGCTATAGAATAATTTAATTTTTAACTGATTTCTTTTGTTTGCTTCACATTATGATAGAGATACAGTTGGAAGTTACTTATTGTGTGGTCGGGCTTTAGCTTTCTCCCGAGCACAAAATGCGTGACTATGAGCACGCAATGAATTAAACACTTTGTTGTTCAATTTTACATCAAAACCACCAGTATCACCAGTTGATATTCCCGGTGGAAATTCAAGAACGCGACAAGCATTTATTCTTGAAGAGATGAGTATATCGTGTTTCGTAACAATTTCTGATCCTTCAGCACTTTTTTTATAGCCGCAACGTGGTATCGATGCATATTCTTTCTCAATACTCTGAAAATTTTTTTCATTCTTGAACAATAACGGAAAAAAAAACTTCACGGTTCGATACAGTAATTATTTCCTTACCACAAATCGATCTAGATCACGATCTTCATCATTCACATTTTTTTTTTCCACATGAACGTCATCAGAAGAAACTCGAAAATTGGACAAAGATATTCCCACTGGAAAAAAAATTCTTATGGTCAAGCGAGAAAAATTATAGTTATTTTTGAGACTATTGTTTGACGAAAGGGGCATTTCAGATTAGAAGACCATTATGGGAGTGTTTTCCTCTCTTGAAAAAACGCTTTTTTCCCAAAATAGGACCGACAACTCATTAAGGGAACTCCAACAAATGTTTGCAATGACAACGTTCTCTAAAATTTTTGGGATCAATAATTTGGATGATTTTTCTGCTATGATTATATTACCAACGATAGTCCCAATCATAATGGATGGAAAGAATTTAACTCTTCAAAAAAATTCCCAATATCGCATAAAAAACTCTTTTCTAGTCATGAATATTTGTTCAAGTGTCATACCTTTGGATCCACCATTGAATTTCTCTTCAGTTCGCTTCAACATTAAATCGTATTCGTGATTAAATTCATTCTGTAACAATTGCGCAATAACTGCATCATCATTAGTACCATCCAAATCACATGGTATATATTCTACTGGATTTTCCATCTCTATATTCTTTGAATATTTTTTGAATTCTCTGAAAAGAAAAATGATAAGTGGTGATAATACGAAAAATAAAAAAATTGCATACATATATATATATGCCGCTCATTATACTTTTCTTGCATGCTCTTCACCACCTCTTCAGCCGTGATATCATCGATACTCATTATTCCGTCGTCTGCAGGCTCGATTTTGCTCCAAGGACATGCCATTGTATAGTAATTTTTTCGTTCTATAAAATAAGATTGTTCCAATCAATTATTGGGATATCATTCTCGATTACATCTAATATATATACATAGGTGTTGAGTACTGTTACATGACATTACGTATATGCGAATGTGGCGCAATTTATATTGAACAATGATTCATTGTCGATTGATTTTTTAATACAACTCACCAATAAATTAAACTTAGTGATAATATTAAACTGATAGAGTGTTATTCTATATATCAAGGAGAAAATAAAAATGAGTAAAGATTGCAAGGGACGAGATTGACTTTCAATGTACACGCGACGTATGACACTGAAATATGGGGTTATGTCATCTAGCCAGTAACATAAAGTTGCAAGTGGGGGCACCACATTATCAATTGTATACAACTTGGGAAAGCAAAAACAAACGAACAATTTTATGCAATTTGCGAACTTCTTATGTATTTCATCCCATTCACAATTAATATTTCGATTTATAAAGTATAATTATGATGCATTATATTAATTTCATGTTTCAATTTCGCCCAGATAGATTTGTTTATCGCTGGAGCCAGAGCAAACTGGAAATAAGAGAAATATATTAATATTTCTATTGCCGAAGGACATTAGAGCGCAGTACGACAGTATTCCGCTCTTCATTTTATTGACGTGATATATATACTTGTATATTCAATTTCAACTTACCAATTGGTTCTTTGGGATGGAAATCAACGTCATTAACTGAGCCATTGTGGCCAGGTAATTTATAAAGAATACGTCGACTAGTTGTATCCCAAATATAATGGAAACGATCGGATGAACCAGCAGATACTTTACTTCCGTCCGGTGACCATGCACAACGTAAAAGATTTTTTTCAAAGTTGTGCTGATGACCGGATAATATTTTTACACATCTTTCATAAGGTGCGAATGGTCTGACATCCCATATTCTCAATGTATTGTCCATTGAATTCGATAATATATATGAGCCATCGGGGCTGAGACTCAAACCCGTGACTGTATCTGAATGTCCCTTCAATTTATAGAGTACGGCATTCTTTCTAAGATCCCACACTTTGATATCATTATCAATACCGCCACTTATAACTTGTTCAGCAGTATCATTGAATGTGACCGAAGTTACCTAATTTATGATGACAAATCATGAGTATCAATTCAAACAAATCTATTTAATATTCCCCCGTGGTTTTTTTATACAGAAATATTCCATTGATTTTACCTGATATGTATTATTGAGCGTATAAGACTGTCCGCGTTTACGTGGATCCCATATTCTAATTGTGCTGTCATCACTGCCCGAACATAATTGAGTGGGCCCGCGTCTTGCTCCCGCTACTGAATTTACAAATGACGTGTGCCCTTTCAGTTTTTTTATCCTTATTCCAGCTATGAAATCCCATAATCCCAATGTCGTGTCTGTACTGGCTGTATATAAAAGATTTCCATCGGGGCTAAAATGCATTTCCATAACAGCACCACTGTGTCCTGACATAACTCCAATATTTTCGCATTCACCATAAACATTCCAAATAACTGTAACAAAGAATGTAAAACTTTAGTTTGGCGTCGAGTGACGGTAGCAAGGAAGATGGTGAATGAATAAATCGGATCGTTATTTCGTTATTATGTGAAACCCATCAGTATTTTTATACCTCCGAAAGTCAATACTATTCCATGTACTTTTTCTTTTAAGATATCATAGACCCCGGCCTGACAGGTGTAGAAGCAACATTTCGGAATGAGTAATAGCTTCAGAATTCAAAATATTTCGGACCACAAAATAAAATTCTTCTGATTTGAAAGGAAATTACATTGACTTACATATTTGTCTATCGAATCCAGTTGATACTAAGTACTGTCCTTCGGGGTGGAATTCAACTGAAAAAATGTCCCCGCCATGGCCTTCTAAGAGCATTATTGGTGATACCAATGCCGATGTTCTTGGTGGTCCCTTCAATCGAATCGAATATTTATTTTTTATATATAAATAAATAATGTGCAAACTTACTATAGTGATAATGCAATAATGAATTCAAATAGGTCCACTTACACTTTGAATCACCGCTTTTTCTCGACTGCTAAACACAACCTCATTTTTCGTTCTTTTTGACGCTGGAACTAATGCCAGAATATCGTCACCTTTGCGTTTATCAATATGAGGCATTGTTAAGCGTAATTAGAGGGAGGAATTGATTTGCATAAAGCTTTCGACCAAGAGCTGCTTCAATTGAATGAATGAACACAGTGTTTTCGAATGTACTCGCCCATACAGATTTGTATTCATAGACATATGTACATACTTATAGGTTAGGTTGTATTATAGTGAAGCTGTGTGAATTGTGCCGAGTATCCTCGGCAAGGTTCGGTTTTTACATCGGTAAATTTCGTTTCATTCATTCAAATGATGATTGCCCTTCACGAAGCTCAACTTCGTTCTCTTTATGAATTTCTCTTTGAATACGTAGCAATATTTGATGATCAATTGAGATAATGTGCCATTTTATTTGATAGATTATGATGATAAATGGTATGATGTACATAAAAGTGGCGTAGCGCGAAAATTGAAAATTTGTAGAATACACCGATTTCATTTGTCCCACACTCACTATCAGAGAGCGTCGCTGTAACATGTCGTCCATCGTGCGACAGTGGCGCCAATAATAATATTCTGAAATACATCGGTGTCCCGCCCTCGGTTGGCGCCATTTCACGTTACGCAGTGGCGCACTGGCGATAAAATGTTCATTAGTTTGTTGTCTACCCCGCCTGCTTCCTTGCTGAGTTGTTTCCCTTTTATAAAATTAATGAAACTTTTAGTTGGAAAAGAAGTAGAGCTGATGTTTTGAATGAAAATTGATAGGCAAGAGGTGATTCCACAATATCCATTATATAGCCATTCATTGAATTATTGACTGATCAATGACAAAATGGTACGTTATCCGGCACTCAAGGGTCTCTATGAATTGGAAAAAACAATTGGTTGCGGTGGATTCGCCAAAGTTAAACTGGGAACACATGTTGCTACCGGTGAAAAGATAGCGGTGAAGATAATGGAAAAAGCAGCATTGGGTGTATGTCAATTTCACCACAATACTAATTTATGTATTCAATACATTAATATATAATACAGTCCATAAAATATTTTTCTCCCAACTAACGATTTAGGAAGATTTACCAAGAGTTAAATTGGAAGTTGACGCATTAAAAACTCTTTTGCATCAACACATATGTAGGCTATATCAAATTATAGAAACAGAGACACATTATTTTATGGTCATGGAGTATTGCTCTGGTGGTGAATTATTCGATCACATTGGTAATTATTCTATTCCTTTTGGTGTTTTCATTATTGAATAGAACAATTGATATTGTAAGTATGGATGCTGTTTTATTGTTGACTACAGTGCCGCTATTTTCTGTTCTAGTGGAAAAAAACAGATTAACCGAAACAGAGTCGAGAAAATTTTTCAGACAAATTGTTTCAGCAGTGGCATATCTACATAATTTAGGATATGCTCATCGAGACTTAAAGCCTGTTAGTTTGATATATGTTTGTTGTACATATTGCCAGGATAAATGATCGTTGATTTTTAATTCCTTTTTAATGCAAACAGGAAAATGTTTTATTGGATAGCGATCAAAATCTAAAATTGATAGATTTTGGATTGTGTGCCAAACCAACGGGTGGAATGCGTGCCCATTTATATACTTCTTGCGGTTCACCAACGTATGCAGCACCGGAATTGATATTGGGAAAAAAATATTTAGGTAGGTAGTAGGTAGAATGAAAGATATATATAGTTTTATCCAAGAAATATTTATTTTTTTAATTATTTCAGGTTCTGAAGTTGATATTTGGAGCATGGGAGTTCTTTTATACGCTTTATTGTGTGGGTTTTTACCATTTGATGACAATAGCATCGAAAACTTGTACAAGAAAATTTTGGTAGAGTTGCATGTTTTTCTGTGAAATGAACATAATATGATAGGGGATCTTTTCCTACATATTTCTTTGTATTTATAGAGTGGAAAATATGATGAACCCAGTTGGCTTTCGAGCAGCAGCAAACGAATAATACGTGCAATGTTACAAACTGATCCAAAGCATAGAATAACAATTAGTGAACTCTGTGCACATCCTTGGGTTACAGCAGGTTTTCTCAATCCGGTAACATTTGCCAAAAAAACCAACGTAATGATGAGAAATATTATTCTGAAAAATAGATATAAATTATTGATTCCATTCATTTAATTAATTTAGAACTTTCCGTTCTTGATATACGCAGTTTGAGAGAGATAATGAGGTGTTAAGTACAATGTCAGCTATTTGTGGCGAACAAATTGAAGATATGTGGAAAATTTTGTCAACGAGTGCAAGGACTGATTATGGGACAGCCACTTATTTATTATTACTCGACAGAAAAATTAGAGGATTGTCATTGAGATTATCACCTGCATCACGATTGAGTGTTCGACTGGGGTCATTGGTATGCTCTCACCGCAAAATAAAATCGGCGATGAATGACAAAATTGTTAATGTGCTTACAGGACCACGAAAATAATTCGAGCACGGAGGATAATATGAAGAATTTCATTACTGTGCTCGATCAATCACCGAGGAGTAAAAAACCACGGTCTTCACTACAGGCTAGTGAGAATAAAACATATAAAGTAATACCGTCTACACCGGAATCAGGTAAACATTTTCAATGAAAAAAGAAAGCAAATAAAAAAAACTTAGAAGATAGTCTGAGCGTAATATTTTTCTTGCAGATAAATCACTGGGAAAAAGTGTAATGGAACCACCACATCACAGTCGTAAACGAGTGCACAGCAAACATGGCGACAATGTACCCTCACCTGGTGAGTTATCTGGATAATAATACGCAGGCAATTAAACTTACTGCTACGTCTTCACGATTTAATTCTAATTAGATAAAGTTGTAACGTAACTGGTTAGAAAACTTTTTAACCATGGC
Organism: Zele albiditarsus; assembly: GCA_958496275.1. Taxonomy (NCBI): domain Eukaryota; kingdom Metazoa; phylum Arthropoda; class Insecta; order Hymenoptera; family Braconidae; genus Zele; species Zele albiditarsus. The sequence continues at coordinate 9,749,879 of OY292415.1, forward strand.
GACGAAATTTACTGCATGCCAACACGTTGATATACACGTAGATGGTAATTAGTTCCCAAGAAATCGTCAACGATAATGTGTGAACATTTTTTGTTTTATTTCTCCTTTTCTTTGGTGCAGTACCGACTAAAAAACCATCCGATATTCTCAAAGCGGCCAATGCCTCTTCTGGCCCAAATACACCTTCAGAAAAAAATGTCAAGTAAGCTCAGATGGACATGTAACAAGATGTCGTGTCGTACTATTTTTAATCAGTGAGAAAAGCAATGATATAGATATAAATTTATCACAGGAGTATGCAATCGTCGACACCTGGCAGTGCTAGAAAAGTGATTATGGGACTTGAACGTGGACTAAATCGCGTTCGATGTGTTCTTACACCAAAACGACGAGTAAAGACTGAGGAGAACAATCCAGACCGGCCGGTTATGCTCTCCGGAAAAGTATTCGATAATATAATACACATAAATACAGAAAAAAACGACATGATCGAATAAATATTGAGCACTAACAAATACATTTCTTGATATTACAGGGTTTATGCAATGTCTCATCCACATCCAGCGATTGTCCGAAATATGTTTTGTCGCAACTACGACGTGCATTGCACCGCAAAGGAATTGCTTGCCGGCAAAAAGGGTGAATATACATTTATTACGTGAATCTGAAGAATAATACAAATATTTCTAACAATTCAATGGATATTCCAAATATTTCAATGTTAACAGATTCATCCTACGAGGGGAAACCGAATCAATCGATACGGAAAATATAAGAGAGACAGCAAAACCTTTTTTTTTGAGAAAAGCATGTTCGTTTGAATTAGAAGTTTGCCTATTGGATGGTATTTCGAATGAAAAACCACTGGTAGGCATACGTCGCAAAAGATTGAAAGGTGAATCGTGGGTTTATAAGCGTGTGTGCGAAGAAGTGTTAGCACTTGCGGCCGAATGTGTTCCTGGCGAGTTGAATGCAGATGCAGAGTCGAAGTGTCTCATCTGATTAACGGTAATGTGTGTTTCCTTCGTATCGTTTCAGTTATTGCACGTGAATTTTTTAAACAGAAAAGATGAAACCGTATCTATTTTTAAATATTAAGTGGTTGCCGTGTTTGATATATCAGGGAATATATATATATATATATATATATATATTTTTACATCTTTTGTTATTCGGAACTCAATCGAAATCAGTGTCGAAAGGCAGTGTGACATTCTGGGGAAATTCATTTATTCATCGATTACCTCAATTGCGGGATTTTGAAGTTGTTCATCTCATTGAAAATATTGCGGGAATTTTCTTTGATCTCTTCGTTTCGTATTATTACATTTCATTGGTTGTTATATTCTCGTTGGCTCGTATTTATTTCTGAACAAAAGGAAGGTACTAAAATACAGGAACGTCATGTATAATTATAAGATTATGAATAAATTAGTTTTGTAGATACATATATATATATATGAAGGCATACAATAAAGAATAAAAGATTCCATGATAATATTTCAATAAGAAGATTGACAAAGTATTTTGTTCTTCCGACAACTATAATATAATTCAACGATATTTATTTATAAGTAATAACGATCAAGGGTAACGGAATAGCCAAAAGAACTTTTTCGCCATTTGCCATGAAAATAACTAACAAACCAATCGTAAAATCCAACAATACAAGTTTCTCGTTGAAGAATGGCAGTTTAGTTCGATGACGTCTTCTTTATCTTTTTTCATCGTCGTCATTGGTCGGTACTGCGAATTTTATTGTGCGGATGCTCCTCATGGGATATATGTAAAAATACAGCATGTATTTCGAGTTTATATTACAGGTATAAAGTATTGCCGGCTCGTTTGAACTAGAGTATTGTAGAACACTTTGGCACAATGAAGAATAGACTTTACAAAGTGAAGTTATAAAATCACCACAAATCGATCACGGCAAAGTGGTAGCCGCGCGCTTCAATTTTATTTTATGGCAAACGCGCGTATCGTCCTTTTATCTTCACCCGCTGAATGATCCAGAATATCTCTACGCGCGTGTGGTTCACTGATGGCTATATTCCAAGTTGAGTATGAAATGTCCGAACCGATACAGTTTATATTGCGTATACCTGGTACAATTTTTTATTTTTTTTCATATATTTATTTTCGTATTTTCTTCTGTCCATCGATTTCATTTTTCATCCCCGCAACAGCAACAAAGAACTTGTACTATCGATTCGCAAACCATTTTGAATCTTCGATGAATCGTAACGATGCTTGGTAGCGCTAAAGATTCAACCCATCATTTACGATCCGGTGGTCATCATAAGTTTTGTTATATACATTTTACCATTAATTTCCATTCGAGGCGGCCAAAGCAATTTTCGTACACAAATGTATTATATCTATAGGAATGTCGGTATGTAGTTCATGAAAAATAGCCAATGCCATACTTAGATGTATTTTAATAGGTATACAACAGAAAAAAAAAATAAATGAAACAAAAAAGGGAAGAAAAATTGCAAATTATTGCGTGTTATAACCATAACATTCGGCCTAGTAGCCAAAGTTGTATCAATCATAATTATCTACATGTCCAGAGCCACTACTCGTTAGTCGCACGTTAATTTCTATCTTACAAATTCAATTTTCAATTAGTGATTCACTACCATTCTCAACTAACACACATACAGACGTTTCAATTTCGAATTGGAATTACATATACATAAATTTCGAGTCCAAGTAATAGTCATATAATATTTTTATTTTAATAAAATCGTGGCGAAATTCCAGTAAATTTTAATACAATATTTTCAAGTTATAAATTCTATGGTAAAAAAAATATATATAAACAATGTATATCATACAAGTTTCGTGTTGCATATATACATACCAATTACCATCGTTGGCGCGCAGTTAATTAAGCATTGGGGCAATGAGCCCAAGCTATGCATTTTCTGCGATAATGATTATCCATGAGAGTAATTGAGTGAGTGTAAGTTAGAATAAGGCAAACCGCGACGCAGCAGCGCCTGCCATACTAATATATATTGAAGACGCGCGGTTCCTTTCTCTCGCTCTCTCTCCCTTTCAGCTACTTCCCTCTTGCTACCAACAGCCTTCTCGAGTTTTTCTCTCCTTGTTCACTTTGCGTTTTGTTCCGCGGTAAAACTAGCGGATACACACTTGTGGTATATACGCCGCGCTTGCATATTGTATATGCAACAAACTCCTTGTATATATAGTGTTGGTCCTTAAGTAAGGCAAGTAAGTCAGGTAAGGATGGCACGCGCGGCGCGTTCTATCGCTTCCGGGCATCAGTGTGCTCGCGAGCCGCAGCTAATTGCTCTTTAATGCGCAAGTGCGTTGCTTTTCTATATACCTTTCACGATCCACGGAACTAGATTACATATATATTTGTATATGTATATATATTTAGTATTATCTAGAATATTCACTAGCACCTACCATTTCATATTAGCTTGATGCTCCACCCAAAACAATTCACATTGAATCCGGAATAATTATATTCTTTATCAAGCTCCAAGAGAGTCTCTCTATGAAGAACACTGTTCATCAAGTATAGTGAAAAAGAAATGGTATATATATACATGAAGATGTACGATAATAATGAAACAATTGAAATGAAAAATTGTATGGCGTGAGTGGGAATGAAGTCGGGTTCCAACAAAAATGAGAAATGAAAAGCGAGTACTGTGGACAGTCGGGGAGTGAGATTTAGGGGCAGCCTCATACATATGTAGGTACATCCGAAAATGTTGCGACCCCTCCGGAAAAAATGAATATGCAGAGTATGTCCAGAAGCTATTATTTCATTTAATTTATAATCCTTGTTGTGTATCTGGTTGAATTCTCACTTTTTTTTCTTCTCAATTATGTAGAGTACAATATAGCCTAACACGGTCGACTTGAGAATTGTTTATTAATCTTACTCCAAGTTTCTTTTTGCTCGAGAATTTTTTAGTTGATGACGAGGTAAAAAAAAGCCGTCAGACTTTTTATAATGATGAATTACATTTATCTATATATATATGGGAACGCAGTTGGCGCATCGTGCACGAAATGCGCGATCGTGACGGACGCAAGTCCTATAAAAATTGTTGCCCCCTTATCGCTATACTACGGTAGTAGAGAGGAAACGGAACATTAAATTGAGTCCGACGAGGGCGGGGTGTTTCGGTGGGTGCGTCCGAGATTTCCTGTGTATACACTCGTCCATCCTTTGGATATGTACTTAGATAATATTATTTTTTCTGTTTTTTTGTTTATTCCCTATACATATGAATGCTTAAGAAATATGCAAATTTGTGTTGGACATTATTAATCATGCAAAAAAAAAAGATTACATGTCGAATCTTATTTTCTTTCTGTATATAATTATAGAGAACAGAATGGAATTGGAAAAGTTTTCGTAACCATTAGACGAATAAGATAATATCTCGTTTTGTTAATTTTATTTCCATTCATGTTCTATCATTAATCATCAGACAGTTTTGGAATTTTTCAAAGTTTGTGCATATATATGCACAATTAAACTTTCCACTAACATGAATTAATGTTTGCGTTGAATGCGATACATTTTTACGTTGCTCAATACATTATTTTATTTTTTAGTTGAATCCGTTACATAATTTATTAATAAAAAATGAACGGAGATCGTATTACTATTTTTTCCATAAATTTTTGATATAGTTTTAATAAAAATTTTCAACAGTACACATATTATGCGTATTTATAAAGGACGCTTCATCATTAAATCAGCAGTCGTCTTACATTACGCGGAAAATTTGTATATAATAGTGCTATATACATATGCAATGTGTGTGTGTGTGTGTGTGTGTGTGTGTTGTGGGGGCTGCCGTGTGCACATATATAATAGCAATATCATAAGATATACGAACCAATAGCTTCAATTGTATGGAAATATGTATCTATGAATGAAGACACTTTCATTTATGAAACCAGATACTTATGTACCGGACACGCCGAGCGCCTGTAACATCCTGCTATTATATGTCCTCATATACAACTTTTTGCCCATCTCTTTCTTTCTTTTTACGTATATATACATTTATTTGTATCCCCTCTGTCTGATCGTTATGGATTTGACCTTTATTTGTCAACAGTCCGCAAAACACAAATCTTCAATTCATTCCCAATTATTAACGTACCAGTATTTCTTTTCGAATTTATTACATCTATTTTCATTGCAATAATGCATGTCTTTCATTATGAAATGATGAGACGTAATATACTTTAATGTCTGGTCGAAACGGGGAAGCAACCCCCTCGGGTGAATTTATATAAGGAACTATCGTTTGAACGGAAGGTGGTGAGTAAATTCGGAGAAAGAGGAATGCTCGTATATGAGAGAAAATGTTAAGTGTGAGGGAGAAAAGAGAGAGAGGATCGAGTCTGTCGGAATTCGTGGACTGTGACGCTTTCCGGTCAGGTGCCGCCCTGACGATCCTTTACTTCACCTTCCAATTTCTACCATCACTCCCCTCACCCTATATCGCTTGTACATATAAATACACGTTGTGGTTGAATCTTTGGAGCGCGTGTACCCGTTTACACCGAAAAAAAAAGATAGACAGAGGAATCATCCGAAACTAAAATACTTCATTCTCAAAGAAAAATGCGAGATTCAATGATTAAGGGCCCCTTCCGATTTAAACAAATTTTCTATATACTGTTATCATACATCACTCCCATAAAACAATATAGTAATATAATTGTTCAATATACGTCGTGATTTTAACATTTAAAACAATTTGAAATTTCTATTGGTAGCAACAAGAGCTCTGCAATCATTGTGCTACACCTCTAAAACCCTTGACACAATGGCAGTAGTAATAGTCGTATCGTAATAGTAGTGGTAATGGTATATATAGAGTCGGACCGGGAGAGTTTCACTGTAATTATCCGTCCAAAATCTCCTGCCTCCGGAGGTGACTTCCTGTGCTGTGCTGTGCGTATGTATAGAGAGTGGACAATGACCACTTGCCGCAATGGCAGACGCGCGCTCCTAATATCTGTACGCCGATCTACTTTGCGGAAGTACACTCTATATAAATATAAAAACTTAAAATTCTATGGCAAATTTATTGAAAACCGAAATTATCTTCTATTTTACCATTGATTGTTATTATATTGTGATTGTAATTTTTATATAATCTTCCGATATATCTCAAATATACGAGTTTTCCATGGGGCGCTCGTATAGATATATATGGATACACGTGTACATTCGGTGAACGAGAGACGCACGCGGGGATTTTATGGATGGAGAAAGATGGAATATGGCACGCTATATACTACATGAATGTTTGCATGTTGGAATAGAGGGGAAAAGACGAAAGAGTACACTCGCGGGTATATATAAGAAGTGAAAGAGGTAGAAGGTGTATGAGGAGGAGGTAGCAGAACTCTTAGCGAGCTCGTGCGGAGGTATATGATGGCTCGTGGCGTTATGCTCCGCGAGTCGTTATGCTCCTCGGGCACCACCGGACCATAAGCGAGGCTACTTCACTATCTTGACTCCTCCGCCGCGTTGCCGCGATGCCGCGCACTCTCCACACCGCGCACGTTTCTCATTATTAACACATCGGCGCCGACCGTGCCCTCCAAATATAGAGAGCTAACATGAAAAATTTGCCGCGCGCCGCCACTGTCTTGCCGAAAAGGGATTTTAGTACATATAATAATAATAAACGTATATATATACATATATATTCATAGGAACCGTCTGGCACCAACCACCACACAGTCTTTTACAGGATTCTAGAGGTGTTTTATATTTTTGTTTCGATTTTTGTTCTCTTTTCCTGATAGGTGGAATTATTGGTTAAATATGGAAGGGGGAGCAAGAACGAGAGAGCGGGTGAGACAGAAGCAAGAGATCTTTTGTACACCTGCGCTTATATATACCTGTATATAATCATGGTTTTGACCTCTGTTGAATCCATTTCCGATCGATTATTCCTCTCGTCGTTTCGGTGATCGGTCATGGTTGGTGTGACATAGATGCGCGGCTTCGGATCCGTATTGATTTTTAAATTAAAAAAATAGAAGAAAATAATTGTGAGAAAAAAAGTTAAAATATATAGTAAATGCTCTGATTATTCGTTTAAGTTAATGCATATATTTTTTACTTGCCGATGAATTTCCCTAAGTTAATCCTCAGTTTGAATCCTAACGGGAAATTTAATTTAAAAAAGATCGGAAAAAAATGGAATAATGAAAGGAAAGAACAATTGTTTCGGAGTCATGATGTAAAAGGTTTTAATTTCTACATTGCTGGATATATTTGTTCTATAATGCAACTTTCATATATATATATATATATATTTATTTTTGATATCTCAATTATACAATTTGTCCATAAAGAGTATCGGCAAGAATATGGACGCCACTGATATGATACATTATATATATATATATATACATATAGATATACATATCTAGGCACGAGCCACACGTTTGCATTTTATAGGTACACACGTTAGGTCGGGCTCCTGCGTGGCAGGCGAATATGCGCCCGAAGTCTCTGACCCGCAGTTCCTCCTTAGGGAGTCTTCCGGAGGAGCGTTCAGCATGCGTAAGGAGCGTTATATTGTACACACATATATACATTAGTCGGGCATGGAGGGAATATGGAGCTATATATGTGTATGGGAGGGAGAGCGTGAGTGAGGAAGAGAATTCGCGATACGAGGAACGCAAAACATAACATGCATGTGTGGTGGAATTATATTTGTAGAAAAGACGTGCGGGGGTGTATATTGCCACGCGCTATATATCTATCCCGCGCCTCCGCCACCGTCGTTCGCGGTCGCCATGCCGTAATGTAACAACGACTTCGTCACACTCTGCTTGTCGGCGCACACGATAATTGTGCTCATTACAGTTATTTAAAAATAAAAAAAGAAAAAAAAAATGATGAAGTTGAAGAAAGGAAAAAAAAAACGAAGAAAACATAATAATGAAAAATAAATAAATAAATAATAATGATGAGAGAAATAAACGTGTGCGAGAGGTAGAGGTGGTGATGATGGTAGAGCGATATAAAGACGCGCGCTCGCGTTGTAACACGAAACGGATGAGAAGTAGAGAGAAAAAATAATAACATTAGTCGGATATGTACATACAGACATATAAATATATATATGTATATATATTTATCTATATCTATGAGCGAGGAGGTTGGAAAGGAAGAAAATTGCGTTCTGAGACACGAGCCATATTTTAGATTGTCAGATAGATATTTATTTAATTTTTCATACCTATTTTTTTGTCTAATTAAGATGAGAGACAAAATAGATGATTACTTATTTTCATTCAATTAGACATTAACTATTTTTCAAAACGGCCGCGCTAATGAACTATTTTAATATTTTTATGTTTTAATGTCCATGTATATCATGATTATGGATAATTGTTCAATTTTTCATGGCTTCATTTGCTCCCTGCATTGATCATGCTGGATTCAATTTATTCTTTATCTATTTATTTCGGGCAGTGTTGGCTCTCGCGATCGCCGCGATGATAACATTGCAAAAGGGTGTGTTGTATATATGCCGGATCGTCAACGGGTTGTTTATCAAACGTACCTTACATACGGAACGCGAGGATGGTGGCATGCCATCGAGCGCTCTCCTGGCTTCCGCGTTTGTTTTTAATATAATATATAAAACTTGTCTTGGTCCTCTTGCATTTCTGCGCGTATAGTGTGCGCACACTCTCGAGAATGAAGTTTATCTCCGTATCGGCCTCACGGTCAGGAGGAGTTACGCACCCAGCGTCTTCACAATTTACGCATGTTGCATTTTTAATTCCATTTCTCGCTCATAATTCACAAAAAAACAAAGAATGAGATAAAAAATAATAAAAGAGAGAATTAAATCAAGAGTAATGTTAAGAGGATAACAATTCAAATAGTTCGAGCATTCTTTTCATTTTTCATGTATTCATTTTTTTTTTCTTCTCTATATCATATTTCTATATGTTCATATGGTGGAAGCACGATCGAATATTCTGCGCGATGATTTAGCTTGGAGTGTGGTACCTCATCGTTCCAAGTTGTTGGAACAATGCCGCATTGTCTGGTCATTGGTATATACATCTAGTCACATATACTGTACATTACTACTGCAGTAGTTGCGACTCTCTCTCAACAATGTTTATTATTTCTACTGGCATCTCAAAAAAAAAAAAGGAAAATATATAGATATAAGAACAAACAAACATAAAACTCTATACATTTGCGTTGTACTCCTCTTTCTATATATTCTGACATCATTTTTTCATATGACGACCAAACACAGGCTCGTGAATGTCAACTGGACTACAATAGTCTACAATCTGCACATCATCCCCCGATAATTTGTAACAATTGCAAGACAAAGAATAGAAATACTATGATATAGAAAAGAAAAGTGATATGAATCAAAATCTATATTTTTTATTTGAGACAAACGTTATATTTGCGATAAATGAACTTAATCCAAAAAACTTTTTGTCCAATTCGTTCAGATAAATACCTAAAATATTATTAATTCTTCATGAGAAACCTTTAGGTGGAAAAAACCGGCAACGCATAAGCATATTTTTCTTGGACGTTGTCTCTTTTCCAGTTGTATCACCCGGATGTTTCTCTTGGTTTGCGAGTTAGGTACAAATGATTTTCGTTCTGGCAGTATTTTTCCAAGTTTATTTCTTCGATGTGCAATGAACAATGTTCGAATATTGAAATAATTTTGTTGGCAGATGAATGAAATTTCGATGATGACAGGTGGTAACTTATTACCATGAAAATTAAATTTGGCGATTTCCACAACAATGCTATTCCGACGTTTGAAATGCAAATTTATAGAAGAAAAAACATATATATATATATATTTATTTAAATATATATATGTATATATATATATATATATATATATATATATATATATATATGTAGACTGTAAGGGCATTATAATTTATATTACTACATGTGGCAGCGGCACTTCCGGCGCGGGCATAGGCGCAGTTCCGGTCAGCTCTCCGGGTTGGAGATCCTACATCGCCAGATTATGAGCCCCGCGCCATGCCGTACAATGGATCGTCTGCCTGACTAATACGTCAGCAAGAATTACTCTATATATATCTCCTCCGGTTTTATTTAATATATATATGTAGAAAAAAAACCCAAGCGGGATACTTGACTTTGCTTATATGCATTGACTTAATTAATTCATAAATTCTTATGAGCCCAGTACAAAAGGGTATATAATTTTTTTTTCCAACCAACCCCGACTATTTTCTCTCTACACCAAGCGCACCATATAACAATCTCGACATAAATTACATCAAGAATAATAATGATAATGGGGGGATAAAAATTATTTAATTTTTTTTCTTCACATCTATTAAAATTGCAAATCTACCATTTTTTGTAACATCGACAATTACTTGGATTGTGGTTTGAAAGCGGGAGAGTATTTGTCGAGCTTCTGTTGGCGAATTAGCTTTCAATATTGCTTGAGTGTATGCAGCAGTCACATCTGTTACTACACTTTGTGCTTTAGTTGTGCCAGCTTCTATTGATGCTTTTGCATTATTTTTATTCTCACGGCTTTGCATTGACGCCTCAATAATGCTGTTTTTAATCAATTCAATCAATTCACCGTCGTCCTTGGCCAACTTTCCATTCGCTATATCAACGAGGATATTTCGTATTGCTGCATCATTAGCTGAACACGAGGAAAAAAAAGCAGAAATGTAAAGAATAAAAGTGTGTGGTAAAAAGTTAATGATAAGACTTCAAAGAATTTTTTTCACTTACCAGTTTCGTTAACCACTGTCGCATTGAGTCTTGGCAACTGTGGGTAAGGTATTTTTTTGAAGTTTACATCATGATCGTAATCGTGACACCAAACCACACTCGTCGGTGACAAAACAAAGGTTGTCATCAATATCATAAATTGATTGTTCATTCTCGTTGCAAATCAATCGACTGTCTGAGCTCCACCAATCGCATCACCTTTTTATACATATTCCATGAACACACATTTGTTCTAGATTTAAGTAGGGATATTATGTAAATCCATTCCTTGCGTATGTATATAAGCTCAAATATATATGATTGATGTTTATTGGACGTAGTGAACAGTTCAACATGATTCTGATGATACATATCGGGGAAAGCAGAATGAGAATGCATATATGTTTGTAATTTGTATAAGTATAGACCCAGCGATATTTCCTATATTGAAGAATTGGAAGCATGCTCCGTTGGGAATTGAGACAATGAAAAACCAGGACAAAAACTGAAGGGAATTAATTCCAAATTTTTGATTGTGAGTTGCATGTTTAGGTCTGCTTCTCTGTTGACGAACGAGTTGATGATTCAAAGTTAAAAGTGAGATTAGAATGAATTGGGTTCCGGTATGGTAACATTGTTTATGTCAAAGGAGAAAAATATATATATATATATATATATATATTATATGTATACGTGTTTAATGTCGAGCAACAGGTCGTTTGTTTGCCTGTACTGTGGATTATACTGGGCCCCACCAATGATTGTTGAGGTAAAAGTGCGTGAGTACATACACAGTGAGGGAGAGCATCCAGCCATGGTTCCTGTTCACCGATTTTACCCCATTCCTGCTATCATTCCTGTCTCTTACTTTCATATATATGTATGTACATACATATATTCTTCCTCTCATCCAATTACAATTTCGTTGATGGATGTTGCTGTTAAGGTAGTTCGATGATACAATATTTTGTTATGTGCCCTACCATAAATGAAGTCTGATTGAACCAGCCATGAAGAGTTCACTATTCGTAGTTTTACATCATGATTTAATAATTCGCAACACATAAACTACATTTGAACCGTCATTTATCTGCTAATTTGGTGTTGATAAGCATAAAAATAGATATAGCAGTTTTGAATGATTAGTGTGTCACTCAGGTCCGTCGAATGTAGACTTTCGATCCTTCACCAATATATATATTCGACACTTTTTATCTGAAACATGTGAATCAATAATTGATAGCACATTTTCCGTTACATTGCCTATGTGAAATACGTTGATAACTTGATATTTTTTATTTTCTTTTCTTCAAATGAATATTACTTTGGAAAACATTGAATCGAAAGTTAGGTATTGGTTCGCAATGTTCGGAACTCTTCATGGAAGCATCGCAACACAGTTTCCCACTAAAAAGTCGTATGGATATACATGAATTACGATACACAACCTTGACTACATTATTCATCAGAATATTTTGTCTTAACGAAGAAAATTGAATTGTGGGAACGTGCGCATATTATATTTTATACATGAAAGGCAAATTGTCATTGTCGTCATTGAGTTGACCGGACGTTGGGTTGAGGGATTTTTTTCTCTCATTTTTTTTTTGTTTCATCCGTCTTGTCCTCATCGTGTCTACAATATACATATATATAGCTATGTCACATGAACACATATGTCAATGTGGGATGAATGAAAAATGCCGGTATTTTCATCAAGCTGTAAATAACATTTCATTCATGCAGGAAAGCCTAGGATCCCGTATATTCTTCCGGCATATTATCATATTTTCACAATGCAGAAGGTATATATGCATATATATATATGTATTCCTTCTATGTACATACACATGCCTATATGTATGCATGTGCAATCGCTGTAATCACCAAAGACAAAATGTATATTATTTCTACATCCTGTTTCTTAATATGTACGCATTTCACCTGAACTCAGTATTACCCTTCGCCCGCACTCTTTCTATTCCTCATATCGTATTTTTTTTTCTTTGCGACATTGCACCAGCGACAAAACTATCATTATATATTATGATGGATTACTTGATATAGACCTATGTATGTATCTGAAAAATAACTGTTGTGTGTTTGAATATGAAATTCAGTTGTCTGGTACATGTTTCAATATATATTTCATTACAGTGAAGATAATATTTTGAAAAACCATTTTTTGTAGAGAGTTCGCAGAGGGAATGATGTGTCGTGGTTTCTAATCCGTCAGATGATGGCTACAATGCAGAGTTCAGTGCACTGAATATAAGGGTGAGTGACGGTGGATATATACTTCGACAATATCTTTATATTGTTGTCGGTGATGATTATTGTATTAATATATGAGAATAATCGTTATGGGATACAATGACGCGTCAGTGGGGACTCCAATGGTATATACAAAATGTACATGAATGAATTATCGTTGTCATGAATGCCAATGCGAGCGTCTTCGAGTGCATATATATATATTTAATCCGGTATATACGTACGTCATAGACAGATTGACAAGGTCTGATACTGAGCGCTGATTTGCTTTGTGCTCCTCGTGCCGTCTGCTTTGAGTTCTTCGCTCTTCTGACCTCACACACTACCAATACAGTTTAATTCTGATACAAACGGCATATTTCAAATCAAAAAAATAAAGAAGGGCATTGAAACTTTGCAGTGTGATTTTTTTGTCCTTTGCATTTTTAATTACGCACTTTCATAACCGCCATGTTTTCCAACTTATTAGGAAAGTTATTCCATGTATTCAAATTCCCTTTCAATAACAAAATATAATCTATTCCATTGGTTGAATAGATGGATTAATTGGTGAATATAATCGCAATTGAGACTTGAATGTATTCACGATTTCTCTTGATTTTGTATGTCACTTGATATATATGTACATGTATATTTTTGCAACAAACATAGAGTCGAAAGGCAAACTACGTGATTTCATAATTTAGAAATCAATTAATCGCAAGCGATCGCGTCTGATGTTGATATGCAATATCGAACAATAGATTGGGTTTGACTCTATATAATGGATATATATAGTGTAACCTTGGTTTGCTCATTTCGACAGGTGTCTATGTACATACAGGTACGGTCACAAACTCGTTACAAGTCAAAGTGAAAATACAGAATCTAATTTTACGATATTATTTCGAAAAGCGTGAAAACAATATGAAATTTTTTTTTTTTCATTTCAATTTCCAGTTTTCTTAAGATAAATTGCAGGGTGTAATTTACATGGAAATTGTACAGAAGTAGCGAGGACACAGAGGGAAATATGTATGTATGAATATGCATATACATAGACGAATGTATGCAAAAAAAATATATATATATATGTTTTTTTTTCTCATTTTCAAAGGGTGTATTGTTGCAGCAACTGTGGTACAACAAAACAATAGTTCTGCTTATTGTATTGTTGGTGACTTACAAGTTCATGATACACTCGTTTGACGAGTATTATAACTTGCATATTAGAGCAACGGAATGACAACGGAGACGTAGGACGTGTCCTTTTAACCCTGAGTTATAGTATATTGAGACCAAGAATAGTATAAATAAAAACCGTGAAAAATTTCTAATCTGGTCAGTATTTAATTTGCCCTTAAATAAAGATATACAAAGACATACAAACATACAATATGCATACCGAATAATATTGAGAATTGATATCGACGTTATACAGGCGTGTCGTAAGACGATAATTCATGGCTCTACATGTTATATCGCGATATAAAATGAAGGCTGGATATTTGTGCGAGCCCATGCGCACATATTTTTAAACGACGTCTTAATATTCTTCGAGGACTCGATGACGTTTAGTGCTGGCGTCGTTAGTATAATAATTTAACGTGCATATAAACCGACGACCACGTTTCCCATTCGCGTATTGATATATATATATATATACACTCGGACTTTTCTGTGTCAGCAGCTGTATCCCAAACGTTCGCCGGAGTAACAGGCAGGCAACGCACTTGATACAGCCCGATAGTTCAGCTCTGATTCACCGAACTCTCGGCTGATCTGTAGGTGCAATCAAAAACACGTGAACTTTCTCTTTACCTGTTATAAAAAAACGTAAAAATAGAATAATAATAATAATAATAAATGTCAGTATCATATTTATCTTGATATTTTGGCAAAGTCACATCGATCATCACGACGTCGTGTTTTAAATTCGTATCAGTCTCCATTGTTAATATGAGGTTTGCGAAATTGTCGAAATTGTAGCTACTTGCTCTTCTCTTTATCCAGTCTTTTTCTCGTCCGAAAAAAAGCTGTGAAGTAAAAACTTTAAAATTGATGACGTGAAACTAAAAAATTTTATTCACACGTTTTTACACATAACAAAATTTATAGTTTTTGTTTTTCCAATATTATTATGTACCAGAGATAGTTTCTCGTTCTGGTTCAATTTAATCTGTGCTCCGAAACTTCATCGGCAAATGATTATATCGATCATCGATCGTCCGAGTATATAACCGCAAAAAACTCCTCTGTTACTGCACCTCCGAGTAAATAATATACACCTGACTGAATGCTAATATATAACGTAGTTGGGGTTGGATGAGTGATGGTGGCGGTGGGACAAAAGGGGTCAAATATAATATTGGTGCGGTGGCAATCGGGAGCTGTCTGCATGCGGCGAGAATATATATAATGGGCGATGATTGTGCACACGAAAAATATTCACGCGTAAAATCATTTCAGAAAGAAACAAAGTGAACAAAACTGAATAAAAATTGAAAGAAAATTCTCTCATGCGCAGAAGCCAAATTTGAAATGCATCAGCTTGTTTTATTGTATTATTATATTATATATTTGCTTCTTTTTATTTGTATTCTTTCTCGCACCTTTTGGCGTATTACGCATGAAAATCAAATATACAATGATTGCTTTCGATTTCTCTCGACTCTCGTCTCATTCTCTGCAAGTATATAAGAAGATTGATTCTATAAACGGAGTAAAGTTCTGCGTATTCGAGAACATTCAAAATTCGTGATATTACCTGTGGAGATAATAGAATTTTTTTTCGGTCTGTTTTATAAGTGTAGTTTTTTTTGATTCTAAGTTAAATACCAGCCAGTAGATCAGTTAATTATTTTCACAGAATATAATGACGATAGGGAAGAGGAAGAATACTTGGCTGCCGTAGGCAAACAGCAATCTTTTAGAATTCGACTATAAATACAATGGCAGTTGATAATTGTATTCTGTAATATTTTTTTTTTTTTTTGCACTCCTTCAAAGCCGGTTCATTGCGTCGCGGACAAATGAGTAATGTTTCAGCGGACCCCACGGCCATGGTGTAATTCACTGTCCTATCGGCCGCCTCTTTCGATGATCGTGGGAGAGTCATCTCTGCTACACTCTCGTCAAATACTTTCAGACAAATAGAATTGGTGCGCTCTATATATATTCGTAAGGTATAGTTATTCACGGAATAAACCAATCGCATTGACCAGTCAATCGTGATAAACACCTGAAGCAAAAATGACAATACACCGTAATTCTCATGATGGCTTGTTTACTCTTTATTATATCTATCTCAGACACTTTTTTCTTCTTCCTATCTTGGCTTTATTTTTCTATAACAATCATCTTATTCCCGGTGATATAAAATGTACTCCACGACAAATCAATTGTTTCCCAATTTTTTCCACTTTTTTCTTCGTTCCATCAAGTTTATCACTGCAAAATCTGCAACGATCCGTGGAATTTCCGCTCAGCAATTTTCCATTTGTGCTCGTTCCTAATCTACCATTTACCTATATAAAACATAAAATATTATTTGGAATTAGAGTGATACATGAATGGCTTGATACCGTAAGCGACAGTCGTACAGACCGCAGTTAACTGCTCACTTTGGGAAGAAAAATTGAAGAATTGATATACTTTTTAATCCACGCTCGTCGTAACTTTTTCTAGGGTCATTCTCAAAAAGTCTCCATACAGTTACAGACATTTCGAGCTATGTTCAATTCTAGGGTGGCCATATTCATCATTCCTCAATAGTAAATATGGCCATTCCACGTTTATATGAACAGATAGAAATCAAAAACGGAAAAGAGCTGGCGACGCAGGAAGTGAACAATAGTCAAGTGGTGAGGTGAAAAAAATGCGGGAGAAAAATGAGACGTACCAAAGTGAGGGAATGTAATAAAGGAAGGGAAAGAGGCAATGTGTGCGCGGTGGAGAAAGGGTGTAATAGAGGAATGAAATGAAAGAACGAGGAGCGAAAGCTTGGAGTATATAGAAGTATATAAAAGTTGGCGCGGGAGGCACGAGACAGAGAGAAATATTAAGGAGATAGAATGAGGTAAAGTGAGAGAACGCGAGAATGGAATGAAAGAGCCGGACTCTGGGTTTCCTTGCTGGGAGTTGCAGCCAATAGGAGGCCGGTGGGCGCCGCGGGTAGGAGGAGACAGTTCCGCGCCGACAGGCGACGTAATCACCCGCGGTCGTGTCCGCTCTTGGGCCCCCCTGGCTTCTTCATTCTCCTCTTCTGGCCCCCTATATAATCCCCCACCGTCCATAGTCCTAACTTCTCCTCTTTCGCCCCTTCGTTCGCTGTTTTTTTCGCCGTTACCAACATACACACATGCGTATGTGAGTGAATGTGGGGACATGATATAGGATATGAGATTTCGTATGTGTGTACGTGATCATACGCACTCTTGAAGGGCCTCCCGCGCAATAGTCTAACCCGTAAGTGGCCGCGAACTCGTGCTCGGGTCTACTCGGCCACGCGACATGAGCATGCCTGTTGGTTGTTTGTTGGGCTGCTGCGCGTGACTGTACGCACACGCGCGCGTCTTTATCGCTGTATGTTATATGCGATTTTATTTTTTCCATTTGTTTTCAGATCATATCAAATCATCAACTTTCAATTACACTGCCAAAGTTATTCGTCCTCTGGTTTATTCTCTATATCCAGTTTCTTTATTTTGTGAATGAAAAAGTTTCGAAAGAAAATTGTGGAGGAAAAAAAACTTTGTTGTTTCCGTCACGAGTGTAGAAAAAATTTGGGCCTTCAGGAAATTTTTTCTGCGAACGAATGCGAAGAATACATCTTTGGATATATATTCATGTAGGGAGAGGAATATCAGGCCAAAGGTTCGAACTAATTTCCCCGGTAGCGTTAAAAATCACAAATAACATGGCCGCTTTATGTGAGGGCACTGCACGGTAGCTCATGCTGTGTAATTTCGTGTTATTTTCTCATTACCCGCCGGGACATTGGAACGAAAAGACTCGATATAGAGGTATAAGCCGATTAAATCACTAAACTTCACGATGCCGACGGCGATATCGAGAATGGAGTTTTAGAATTAACGCTAACGCAGGACTCATCCAGCCTCGTCGAATCACTGCGGTATATTAAAAATACCGGAATATATAGGATATGACTTCCAAGAATTGAAAATTATTTATTTTTCATCTATGAGTCCAGCGCTACACGCAGTAGAGACATCATTCGCGCTTGGCACACACCGCACACCGGTGAAATTAATTGTGAATCAAGCGCAGGTGAAAGACTAAATACCGTAACAATGCTCATCAGACCTAGAAAGGAACAAAAAAATACTTAACAAATTAAATGTCCATGTAGAACGAGAAATCCATCATCGTTGAATGCTGGAAATGGAGTAGGAAAAAGATGTAAACATCTGTCGCACCTGTCATATTAGAACATCACCGCGCCCGCTCGACTTCTCAATACCATCAATTCGATTCACTTTGAAACACCCTCGAATTCAATCTATCAAACAATTATGAAAATTGAATTGAATGAATAGGATTTAAGAGAATTTCTTGAAATTGTTTTTTCATCCTGGCACTTGAGTGTCAAGGTGACGGAAATATCGTGCCATAGTTGCAATGAAGAGGTTTATGAAGACACGGCGTGCGCCCGAGGGAATGAATTCAACAAAGATAATGATAAACGACTTATCGTCAGTTTTAACCGCAATCTATACATGTATGTAAAGTCTTGCTGACACGACCAACGGCATGCTCTTCATTGAATGAACCGTAATTACGTTAGCACGCCCGTCCCGTTCGGTTGCATTACGCGTATGTATATATATATATATATATATGCATATTCACCTGGGGCAATTCTGCTTCAAGGGATAGTGACTGCAGCAGCATAAAGATTGTCACGCGGTCGCACGCATATTTTTGCGTCCACGCGCGACTTTGCCACGTGTAACCACATAAACACATAGATACTCTGCATATACAAACTAAAAGTTGCTACCGCATTTACTGCACTTCTACATACCAAAGCGTCGCTCTCATTATCGCTCGAGGCACCCAATCCATTTATCCTCGTGTGACTCGACCTTCCGGGAATGGTTCGAGGCACATATATATGTAAAAATATATTTACCATAGTATATGAAAGAAAATTGAAAAACAAACGCTGCAAAAAATTATTCTATTGACTTAATTTTTGTTTTCAAACTCGAACGACAGATTGAAATTTGATCAGTATCTTTATTGTTATATACTATTTTGAATGTGCGCTAATTTGCATGACAAGTAACGATATAATTGCATGTATATGTGCTGAAGCGTGCATGTGAGTATGCAGTGCAGCGACCTTGCAATGAATTGAAAATTCACAAAAAATAAGGGGGGGGGGGGGTAATGCATAGCTCAAGGGAATATATGGAGAAGAAAAAAAAATAGTTATGAGAAAATATATTAATAATAATGACGTTGCGAAGTAATCTGTAATAAGAGTTGATCTCGTTAAAAATGAACTTATTGTTGAGTGTGTGTGTGGTGGAAATGGGTCTGGGGATCTGACACTCGTTATATGTGGCGTCAGGTGCCCGGAACCGTTGACGTGCGCGGCCGTTAGTAACAAAAGAGGGAAAAAGAATAAGGAAAAAGAGACAGACTCGAGTTAAAACCCTTTATACGTGTATATATACGAGTATAGCCCACCACAATGATAATGTATGCCATTAATGTATAAGAATGTGTGTTCGATGAACGAAGAAGCGAAATATGGTAGTGGTATATGCTACTGTATATATTATTATATATATATGCGTGTATCGTCGCTATGTTGATGGGGCGAATAGCAGAAAAATATCCCCATTTGAGAAAACGTCGAGCGAGCGCGCGCACAAGGCTCACTTAAAGAGGGCCATGTGCTTTCAACTCTCGCGAAGGGTGAAGGGCACAACTTTGACGGTTGGATGCCACGTTTTTCGGGGTGAAGACGCGAACACCAGCTGATTGTAACATGTGTTTCCCGCGTGCGCTTTTTACATTGCCTCATATGCATTTAAACATCAATAGCGAAATTTACTAAATGTGTAGTGACCTAGTTACCTTCAGATATTCGTCAGAGTCGACAATTTTTTCATTTTTTTTTTCTCTCAATCGATGACGATGTGTCGTGCAAAATATAATATTTTGCTATCTATGTTAAATTGATTTATCAGCGTTGACACGAATGTATTTTTCGATATAGGTGTATGACAATTCAGCTGCTACGTCTCTTATATTAATTAGGATATATATATATATAATCAATTCCAGTTCAAGATTAATCGCTTTTGCGATCACACCTGCAGGTTACGCATTTCATTTACGGATTAATATGGCGTTGAAAAGAAGAAATCCACAGGTATATTTATTCACTCATTTTGCGTTTATTGGGAAAATTTTCATGATTGGAAATAATTTGATATTATAAGTTTATGAGTACAGAAATTCTACATTAGGTACATATTATCATATATGTTTTTGTATATTTGTATTTGTGTGTATGTAAAAGTGGAGGAAGAAGACATGGAATTTATTCAAGTCGTTGACATGTCATTAGTGTAGTGGCGATGATCTATTTCAAGATACATTTATACAGTAAAAATGTTGGTGAAGGTGAAAAAAAATTGTAAGGGGCGGCGGAGCGCGTTGCACCTTACACCGTCGGCGTAACAGGTGTCCCAGCTGGTCCCAAGAGCAGCGGCAAGTGCATATAGATATGAATATATATGTATATATAGAATACGCCAGGACGCATAACACATATAGGGACATTAGAATTGTTGCAGACTGCAGTTTGTAGGTATATAATGTTGTTGCATGGTGCTACTGACCGGTGGAGAGAGTGCAAAGGGGTGCATAACTATTTTTCAACTGTATAGATATATATATATGGAATGAAAGTGGATGTATATGTAAAGTGGCGATTGAGTGAGGAAGGGAGAGAGGGAGAAATATAAAGACCATTTTGAATTGCGCGCGCGACCGTTGGGCCGTCAGTAGCCGTTGGCCCGTGAGTTAATTTATTCCTGATGTGATAACGCATAGAATGGATAAATATATAATCAGCCTTGTCTTCAGAAAGGGCAAAATGCCCATGTATTGTACCAATTAAAACACGGAAATTAATTCTCCTCCTGACCGTTTTTTTTTTTTTTATTTTTATCATCAACTGACAAAGATAATGATAATTGACAATTCAATTTCGATCTGCTATCATAAATGGAATAATTCAGCGAAATAAAACACTAGAGAAGGCAAGAGAATTGGTGATTCTATTTATCAATGGTTCATTGATGAATCTATTATAATTGCCATTTCATTAATTTGCTTATTATTTTTTATTGGCATCTCTGTATTTTTTTCGTGTCGATAACGGGGGAAACAAATTATAGGGATATGGTAATTTGAAAGTTAAATGTGGGGGTGGCCAGAAGGGTAAATGACTAGGACGATTGGACACACTATACATATTTTGGAAAACGAAATTTCATGGGGATTGAGCATTTGTTTGAAGGGGAAAAATATTTCACACGACTCTCGGGATACGCACACTTGGTTACTAACATTGGCCACGCGTAATTCGACAATACCTATTATACGATATGCGTATGTATATAGGCGTTGATTTATATGCTGATGTTAATGAATAACTTGGTTAAAAGGGGCGGGAATTCATAAAAGCAATAATTTTACCACCAAAACTTTAATTTATTCCATCATATGCATGAGGGTCATGTGACATGTTCATGTGGCGCAATTCCGTTTGAATTCTTGTGCGCCCACGCACGTATATAATAAAAATGAAAAGACATGAGCAATTGAAAAATAATTCATAGAGTTTGACTTGGATTTCGGTCGTTTCTGTACGTCGAACTGCTCAATGCATCTTTCTTGATTTTTAATAGTCTATTTTGTATATAGATATCTGGAAATACTATATACTGAATAGCTATACAAACTACAATTGTTTTTTTTTTCCAGTACAATAATTTCCCGCGCGTGCAACAAGTTCAATCATGTCTTAAAATCGTGATATATATATAAATGTATTCATTCTCTCGCATCAATTTTCTCGCTCGAGAGAGCGTCGGAAGCTGATGTGCGCGTTCATCCTTTTCAGTGCCATATAATCGACCGCTCGTCGCCGGTGGCACCTGTTCCATATTTTTCGCTAGCTGTGTGTGCGGGTGTACGCAATCATCAATGTATATAGAGGTAGCGTGAAAAAAAGAGACAATCCTCTGTGAGGGACCGCCAAGGTAGTCCAAAACCTATATACCGTATCATGAAAAAAAAAAAGAAAAAAAAAGATAAATAAAGTGCCAGGAAAAAAAATTATAACAGAAATAATATGATAAAAAAATGTGATAGCGAAAAAATGGAAATAACCGATTGAAAAAAAAGACAATACAATTCTACACTTTTTTTCCAGTTCAATATCATTTATTTTAACATGCTCATACAAGCCGTATGATTAAAATTGTAGTGGGGGCAATATGTTCCTTTTTTCTCATTCACGCCTTACCATTCAAGCCTGCTAAAGTAGGACCTATTTGTGTACACTTCTCCTTCCGTTGTAACGGGCCGAACGGTGGTGGGGAAGAGGGAAAAAAAGACAGGTACGCTTTGGGGGAGGAGAGACAAGAGTGGCTTTGTACGGCAATTACAGAATTTGCAAAAATATCGTAGTTGCATTCATG
The DNA here is from genome assembly GCA_958496275.1 of Zele albiditarsus. Lineage (NCBI taxonomy): Eukaryota > Metazoa > Arthropoda > Insecta > Hymenoptera > Braconidae > Zele > Zele albiditarsus. The sequence continues at coordinate 9,772,685 of OY292415.1, forward strand.
AAATTGTGAACTAGTACTAAGGTTGATAATTATATTAACAATTATACGTAATTATTTTATTTATCATCTGATGACTCGACTTCAACTCACCATATGATACATATTAATTCCATTTTCAAATACATATTCGTGCAATTTGCAATATAGAATTTTAGATTGTGATCATAAAGAATAATGGGATTAAGACAACTATCAAATCATCAATATCATTTCAATAGTTTCTGTAACTAATTGCCATGAAAATGAAACCTTGCTCAATACAGATTCTTACCGGTTAGCAGTAAGAAAAAATTGGACGGGAAGAAAAAGAATGTGAACAAAAGTAATATTTTTGTGACTAGTTATATAGTGGCGTCATACCTCAGTATCTAACAGCCACAAGTAGAACGTCATTGCAATGTTTGAGGGAAGGAGTAAAATGAAATGCGTGGAAGAGGGAGAGTGCAGAAGAGAGAAAACAATATATGAGCGAGGAAGCAATAGCGAGAATATGTGGTCTGTGTTCACCTGGCGGGAGGTGGGCGGCGGCGAAGGAGGAGAAGGTGGCGAAGGGTGTCGAGGAATTGTTGGATAAGGAGTGAGAGAGGGGAGCGGAGACGCGTGAGGGTTAGACGAAGCGGAGGTGAAGCGCGACCGGCCCTCTCTGACGCGAGGGGCCCGAGCTAGTCCAGTACGGGACAGCACGCCTCCTGCTGCACGCTCCACGAGGTGTACAATCCATCGGGCAGCCTAGATTTCCGCCACGAGAGTAGTCACTGCTCTCTCATTGCAGCTATCTCGCGCTCCGCGTTGAGGCCCCGCTTTACCTTCGCTTCTCAATTCGATTGCCGCGCTGCACTCGACAGCACAAATATTTATTTGCTCTAGTGTATCGCGCGCGTTCTCGCTTGCTGCATGATCGCCGCACGCGCGCGAACTCCACACTCAATATATATTTGTTGCGGGATATATATTTCATTTGAGGGAGAAATTACAGTGCGTAAATAACAATGCAGAGATCATTGATTGTGCACGGGATTTATTGCTGATGAGGAATTTGTGCGCGTGGTGATACGTATGCAACCTCACAGCACGCTTCGCGAACTGTGACAACGCGCTTGTCCAACCGAAGAGACGAATCCTCAGGTGGAATCAGCTGGTGCGCATCACGTGCGAGAGGGAGAGATTAAATTATATATTTATAATCGTGGTCCGACGGAGCGATACGAAAATATTTCACCGACTGCAATTCCAAGTGTTGTTTATATCAAAACGTTTTTGCTATTTATTTGTTATCATTCTGTTGATATTATCGTTAGATTGTTATTGAATAGTGAAAACAAGTTTAAAAGTTTTGTCAGAAGGGGAACATTTGAGTGATGATTTTATTGAGTCTTCAATAACGTAGTTATGACTTTGGTTACAAATAGAGTTTTTGTAATTTGGTTTATTAGATTTTTTTGATGACATACTATTGGATTTGTGTGACGAATATTTTTTCATTATCACTTCGTGTTTGGTGTGAGGAACTCGACATATACAGTTGGGTGTTTTACGGTGCGTTCGAAGTGCGCGGGTCCCGAAAAGAGACTTCAACGCTCGAGAGCCTCACGCGTCGGAATAAACAGTTAAACAGTGACTCATAAGTAAGTTTATTTATTTATTTATTCCCTTATTCATTCCTCTTGTTCACTTCATTTAGGAATTCACTTTTTTACACCAATTTGAATGTTGATCGTCGAGCAATGGATCACACATAATATCAATATACGTACAAATATATTTTGGCGGGAAAACGTGAATTCAGAAGTGAAACGTAGAAGCATTACGCAAAAATCCTTGCATTGCTATTTACAGGAAGTTGGTTAATCCTTATCCGGCGAATAATCACATCAGTTTTGACGTATGTTCTTTCTTTTTATTGCTATTATATACCGTCTCGAGAGAAGTCAATTTTATACCTACTGCAAGAATAATTGATATGTATCTGGTCAGAAATAATCCACACACACTCACATATAAAATAATAAAAATTGTTCGATACAAATAAATGTTGAATAACTGAGACGGAACAAAAAAAAATTTTCTCGCAAAGGATCACAGTACTCTGTCGAGGAGGAATATTCAAAATTGTTTCATTATGCACGGCCATATCACGGGGTGGATGGAAAGGGCAGAAATAGATGAGAAGAAAAGTATATTTTCAAATTATTGCTTTCGAAGAAGTGTCAATTGGAGGATCGCTGTATGGGCAACTGTAATTGAAAATTGGAACAACCTCAAATATATTGAGGACGTGCAGTCCTTAAAAATGAAATTAAATGGCGACACCTGTGACTGTTCAAGTCCGTTATCGCTTTCGTCCATCCCTTGAAAAAAAAAAATAATAAATAACAAAAAAAATTGAAAATTATATAAAAATTCGTTTCTAATCACCAGGCACCGGTAGATCGCATCTGCCTGCGTATATTCACCCTTGGCACCCTACAAGGAGTCGACTGAGAATATATAGTTATATGTAGGGTAACCCTCCGCCAAGACAACTGTGCGCCCCATGCCCGAGTGTCTTGAGGCAGTTGTACGCGTCAGGTGGCGTGTACATTATATTAGGGGCAAAAGTTTGCGTTGACTTTGCGCTAGTGAACCTTCGCGATGTGAACATAAGACATCAGGTGTGTGGGTTGTATATTATACATACGCATATACATGTATACAGTGAAGTGAGGGGATGATGGTCATCGCCCCTATGTATAAATGTCAGACACTGCTACGTCATTACTACCGAAATAAAATACGGTACATAAATGAGGAGACAAGGTATGTCTTGGTAGAACGGGTTTCTCAACGGAAGTGACAAATTGTTGGAAGAGTAGGAGGGAATTAGGGAAAGCGACAGGGTGCGAGGGTGTGTTCCCGAGTGGAGGAGTAGGTGGGAAAGAAGGAGAGAATAAAGGGGAGGAAAAAGAGTATATTTTTGTGCTCTCCATTTTTTGTTTGTTGCAACCCGAATCGTCCAAAATTATTGTTGCATAATTTTTTTCTCTACACATGTTGCTTTTACTTGAAGTCTTTTGTCAAATTTCCAGTATGACGACGGTTTGTTGAGAAAATTGTTACGATTATAGGTGTACATATAAAAATATATGTATATCTGTATTGAGATTTATTATACAAAGTCCTCGAAGATGATTATATTGGAAATCGTTGGTGGATCGATCGCGGTCACGACTGGCGGCCTTCGGGATACATTAATGCATATATATTATATCTTATATATATATATATATATATATATACATCTATATGTTCCGTGCTTAGCTATATGTAATGTATGAATATTCGAAATTACTAATAGTAAGCGATTCAATAATCATATTTGGCTCAAGTTGAGCAAAAGTTCTGTGTGTTGTATCCTTGTATTGTCCCTTCAACATCTATTATCAATAAAGTAAAGTAAATTGTATTCAACATGTTCGAATGAGTTAAAAGTTCGTCGTATCACAGTTTCTTCCGAGAGAATGACAAACGTAAAGAGAAAAAATCGAGTTAATAGATATAAAAAGAACAAGATCATTAGGGAAAAATGATGCGATCACTCAAAGGGGCCTCTCACTCTCTCTCTCCCTCCCTCCCTCTCTCACCTCACCGCGCGCGTTCAATGATGAGGCCCACTCACCGGTACTTCACGCGGTAACAATCCGTCCGGCACTATCTCTATATACTAGCCCCTGGAGTCAAACAAGAAAACGTCTCATCGAAGAGAAGACACAAAACCGGTTCGATGAAAAAGCTCGCGCGCCGGTCGCACCTCGGGGGCTTCCTCCTTCGCTCTCATACATAAATATATATACATACAAATACTCATATATATGTATTTATATATATACTTGGTGATGTTCAGTCGCGTTGTGGAGCCCATGCACTCTTCATCATTGCTCTGTTCACCAAAAAGGAAGCAAACAAAAAAATAAAAATGAATATGGAAAAGTAAAAAAAATTATATATTAAAATGAAAAAAAAAAGTGCACAGGAATATAGGAAAGACGGCACTTAACGCAACGACAGCATAACGATAATCACCTTACTTACGGTAAATACGTCGGGTGCTATTATAATACCGCGAATATATCAGCCAATATCAGTGGCTTGGCACTGCGCTCTTTACTGTACACATATATGTGTATATGTGCGGTATATATCCTTGCGGGTCATTCCTGCGGCTCGCGTGACGCTCATACTCCACGCATATATATAGATATACACTATGTAGCTTCATGGCGTCTTTCTATTTCTGCAGGGCACAGTAATAAACACAGACATATATATCTCAAGACAAAAAGATAATTATTCCCTCATTATAAGCTTCGAGGAAGGTGTGAGGAAAATTAGTTTTTTCCATTATTCCAATTATTTTATATGCTATTGAAGGCAAAATGTTTGGCATACAGTATGCCCACTATTATCAACTTCCAAACCTATTTCATATGAGATTATGAACAAAATAATTCGTATGAATATATACAAATTCTTTTATTGAATTTTTTATTGAATCATAGGCGATTCTGAGATACATGAATGTAAACGTTCATATGGTTAATTGCTGGCGTTGCATTGCACTCACGCGCGCGCAAAATATCCGCCCGGTTATACAGTTAACCGAGCGAACAAGAAGAGGATATAAAGACCAGGCGAATCCCGAGAAGAAAGACAGATAGAACGCGAATATAAGGCTGTGATGGGCGCGCGCCATCCTAGTTCTCCCCCCATACACCTCTTTTCACTTTGTTTAATCTCCTCTCTCTCTCTCTCTGTCTCTCTTTCTGTGCAATTCTTCTTCTACGTCTTTGATCTCATCTATACATTCACGCGCTTCATTATCATGCATATATTGGTCCATGTACCGTCGACAAGTCTCTGCGTGTGCAAGTAGCTCGAATCTATTTATAGTTAAGGTGCACTCTCGCATGCTTGTGTCCAGTTTGTGTTGGTGTGTGGCGTATCGGAAGAAAAGAGTAGATGAAAATAAGAAAGAAAGATAGGGGGAGCGAGCGGGAGTGAGGGAGAGAGAAGGAGAAGTGTGTGCAGAAGTAAAGGAGTGCAAGACTCGTGCCTCGGCTCCATGCCACACCTGGCCCCAATTGCATCCTACCTATCTATTCTACTTACAAACTCTGTTGTATGTATAATATAAATAAGTGTGTATAGATACGCGTACTCCACCCATAAGTCCACAACTCTCTCGGCCGCTCGTTGGAGCACAAACTGTGTATAATGCATTGAATATTACATTTATACATAAGTATTAGAAATGATAAAAATCGTTGTTATTTAAAAACGAAATACCAGTGCAAACTGTCCTAATGAAAGTTCCTTCTCTGATATCAATATATTAAATGACATTTTCTTCGATCATTTGAATGAAAACATTTTCGTATGTACACACATATGTATATAGGGAAATGTGCGCGTAGAGAATTCAGAGAATTTCTCTGGTTATCTAGCCCGAGCAAACGTAAATCGATCTCTCGCACCTGTTGCAACGACGATCGTTCGCGATATCAATGGACAGCATGTGGGCACAATTCTCTTTCTATTTTTATTCATTTATTTTTTATTTTATCATTTACTACTCTCTGGTGCTAGTGCAAAGGTGGAACAACGCTACGAGAAGTTCTCCATATATATGTCTAAACACGAACCTGTTTCCTACACTCTCCATTAATGTATGAGTATATGTGTGAATATGTATTTGCTAGCGATGTTATTTGCAACACGTCGTTCTGATGTAGTCATCTGTATCAATCAGGTACGCGATGTGCTCGCTCGAGTCCGAAGCTCATATACATGAACACCTTTTTCTTGTTTTCACTCGTCGATATTCATATATACATATATATATGCATAGTTGAGGGCACTTAACTCCAATCAGCCACGATAGAACGGTGGTACAACATATAGGACGTAATTATTGACAAGTTGGAATCATTGAATTATCGAACGATGTGAAGGAAAAAAAACATGAAGTTGTCAAAAATGTTCATTTATTCACTTTGATGTGATTTTTTCGCCCGACAAAAGATTGGCGTTAATATCAATTATTGATTTGATTTTTATCCCGTTAGCCAGTTAGGCCAATTAATAATTTATGGTCTACGATTCGTTCTTCGAGTTTTTTATTGTTATGTTTTTTTTTTTTTTTTTGTATACCTTTTAGTGACTGTTACATTTGCGAATTTCCGTGGGAAAGCTTCAGGTGATGTATGAGTGCGTGAGGTATGCAGGGGCAAGGCCCTACATATATATATGTGGACGATGAGTGCAATGAATAACTGGTGGTGTGCATCATCAGGTGCACGTCGTTCTTCCACATACATTTATATATAACACAGTCAAGCACTTAGCAGCATTGTCACTTTGTTCTTGCTATATACATTCATTTATATATATATACGCTTTTCTTCGCTATTTATATTTATTTACTTGAAGATACATCGCCATTATATATTTGCTCGGATAATTGGAGGCAGGCAATCAGACAGTGAATGCAAAACAATTACATCGCCGATTGATTGAAGAAAAAATTGGTTTAATACATTAAATTTCAATGACACATCTCATAAAATCCTATTACTTCAATTACTAGGAATTATTGATAGGAATTATTACATTAATTTAGCATTGATTATTTGAGATCTGACATCTTCATTTTGTTATACAGTACAGGATAAAAAAGTGGGAAACAATAATGGACAGATCGAAAGAAATTCAAGTTTAAATTTCCCATATAATGTACCCCATATAGTTATGAATAATTGAAAGTGTGACTGTCCGGAAGTGCGAGAAGTTACCATGACCTATTGATTTAATTCCGTTGGAATGTTCATAAAAGTTGGCACTTACATAGTCATATATTTATCTATCAACCCCTTTTTGCAACAGGTGTTTTAACCCTACATACACGGGTATAAACTATTCGCTCTGACGAACGTGACCGGATATTTTCCGTGTCACGTTATTACACGCGTCGCAGACATTATATAGGAAGTGGATATATATACAAATTAGTGTTGAGTAATGGTGTATGGATGGATATAGATATGCGGTACATATAGGAAAAAAAAGGTGATTGGAATGAAACGAGTGCATGTGGTTGATGTTGACTGTATTAGTATCAGGTGCATGCATGCGATATAAAAAGGACGAGAGGGACGTTAGGTCCGTTGCTCCTTCATAGCAGGCGCACGTGAGCGCGCACTAGAGAAAGAGACCCTGGCGTTATATAGATGATCGGTAAACGAAACGTCGATCGAGTATCGCCAAGCGGCATGCAACGGGGCGGGACCCTCGGCTACAGATCGATCTATCCAACAAACTCCATGAGAGACTATTTCCACATATATATATATGAACTTCAAAGCTTGTCTTCCTGATTCACTCTGTATTTTTTATTTTTTTTCATTCTTCTGATTGCTTCAAAACGATTTTCGAACAAGTCTTCACAATTTTACATCGACTTCTTCACACATCTTTTATTAACTGCGTTAAGGAAAAAAAAAAAGATTTTGCAGTTTATCACATTAATCGCTGTTCCATTCCACGTTTTCCACACTTAAAAAATTCTTCTAGTTAAATAATTAAAAAAAAAAAATAGAGTGGGACAGATCTCAATTGAAAGTCATTATAGTGGGTATATCATTAAATATTGTATAATACCTCACGGCTATACATATACATATATTATTTACAGTATGAATCATTGACGACTTGTGCTGGGTGTTTATCCACAAATTTACTGTTCCGCATCTTGCGTCTTGGCCTGCTTTCCTCTCTAACCCGCACTGCCGCCACACACTACTCATGTGTATTATACGTTTAACGAGGTGCCGCTGGACACGTTGGTTTTACACAAATGCGCCATTGGCGCATCTTGTATACGTATATACACATATAACTACTATACCCAACGGCTTGTTGTTGTTTAACAATCATTATTTGCGAGCTCGCGGTGTTATCCAAAGATCACAATCGGGCGAGAGATCGAATCTCTTTTGCGCGGTGGAGGAAAAAGAGTCTTTTTTTTTTTTTTTCATTTTTATTTTTTTTTCTTCATGGTGTTTATATATTGGAGGTGACACTTAGAAAGCATTGTATTCACCCTTTGGCTATAGCCATGTATATGTGTATCGAACGATGGTGGAGTACCCATGAACTTCCACTTGGTGATGATATAATGTTACAATGTGTACTTTTAATACATATTTATAGTTTCAGTTTCATTTTATTCACATATAAATTGAACAGTATCTACAAAGTATAACGGCAGATAGTTTTTCTCCGTTTCACAATTTTTCAAATCAGTCTCGATTAGTATGAAACACTTGAGAAAATTTGATAATTCACATTTATAATTTGTGATCATGTGTGTGGTTGTGTGTAACAGGGTGACGCAGGAAAAAATTTCATAACCGTTATAATTTCGAGCTAAAAAAAAAAAATAATCATGACTTTTAGATTCGGAATGTCTACTAGAGTTCTATGAGCAAAAATTCGTGGCACTTTTTTGAGTGAATCAATTTATACCGATGCATATATCTTTACACATATATCGTTGACCTTGTGAGTTTGTCTATCGTTCCACAGGCTATATATATCCGGCGCTGAGTTATCATCGTGACTGGACATTAGATTCCTGAGTTTTTCGAACCTGTCAGTAGCCACCATGACAATACCCACAGAGCACACACACGCACCCATAATCCTTCACACATATAAAAATAAAATGTATACATATACGAAATACATGCGCCGACAAGTTCTTGTCAGCGTGACGTGGACGAAAAAGTAAAATCAACCTAATTTTCCTTCAATTACTCGTGGCGAACCCGAGTTGAGCGGAAGTCGTCTGAATGAAAAAAAAAAAAAAAAAAGAAAAAAAAAAGATAGAGTAGAGGAAAAAAAAGGGAATTTTACGTCCGTTGGAAGCATCCGGTGCGGGGGACCAGTGACGCAGCTATATATCTATATTAATGCATACTGTGAATCAACTATATACAAATGTACACGTAAAGAAATGCTTCCAGAAATGTTTTCTTGATATTTCGTACCTTTTGGTATTACTGCTCGACTATTTTTCTTTCAATAAACGCGATTGTAAGTTGCGTTGTAAAAGTGAAATATTGTGACGTCTCTCGATAAAAACCTTGTCGACTTCCTGTGCCACCCGCCAGTGTCCAAGGTCACCTCGTTACGTTCCCTGTGCGGGTTTTATATTCTCGGATGCCTCACTCTGTCTCTGTCTTCTGTATCCTTATTTTCCTTTTACTCGTGTATGCTATCGCCCATCACACAAACTCGCACAAACACGTTCAAGTTTTGTACAGTGTGTTTTTTACATTGAGTGCAATATATCTTTTTTGGTAATCATCCGCCACGTACGACCAAGGTTATCAGTTAACCCACCTCGGAAATATATGCGCACACTGTATACCCTTGTCCATTATATAACACGTAGCTCCCGCATTGGATGAAAATAGGTGACAAAAAAGTCGGTAAGGTTCTCCTATCAGTCAATCCGAGTTATCGCTCCCGATGCGTCCACATTCGGAAAATTTGCCACGCGTCGTTACCATGCTTATCACGTCGTCAAAAGTATAGGATGGACTAATGTGACGAAGGAGGGGATAGCTGAAGCCATGAGTTCCCTCAACAACGCTGCGGAAGATAAATCCCTCTTATCCTCCGTTTTTTTTTTCCCCCGCATTGAGATTTTCACCAGAGAGTTACTTTATTTCATGAATGAGATATATAAGTCTACAGTGATTGCTGAGTAACTCGATTTGCCACGGCATCACTCCCGCTATACTACGAGTCGAAGGATATGGCAGCGAAATAATCCTTCCGCTCATCCACTCTCTATACTTTGTCTCTGTCTTACAAACATTATAAACGTACTTTAGAAATCACCATCGGCAACCAATTTACGACCTTATTCTGACGGTCGAATGCGGCGTGAAATATACATATATCTATATATTGACATAGCAAGATGAGACAAGATGAATCGGAGGCACCGCAGGAGAAGTTGAGGTTGACTGAAAGAAATAAATAATATGTAAAAAAAAAATTAATAAAAAATACGAGTAGACTCAATCCTGAACGACTACTTTCCCATGAACGGTGAAGTATATATATAACACGTAGAGGGCGCAGGATGTGCCAGGACCAATCAATTGTACACGCCGGTATATATTCACTTTTGTTATATAGCTTCCATTCGTTTCCATTCACCTTCCAGCACTTCCACACTATCGTCGTCGTCACCGCGTGATAATTTCAATTCGTCCTTCTCTCTTCCTTTCATTCCAAAGAAAAAAAAGGAAGTAAAAAATTAGAAAAAAATTTTGTTTCTAATTAAAAAAAAAAAAAAAATACGGAAAAAAAAAATTTATAAACCAGTATATGTATTCAGACATATCTCGTCGATGAACACACATGTTTTCTCAACGCTGTAATTTTACTGAGACCGCAAAAGAAATCGATCGAGCGCGCAAGCAGTATTTTATTGATATACGTATACGTATATATTGGACTATAAATAACCTTGGCTCAATGTCGATCAATGAGAAATGTTTTAACATTGATCGTATTGACTGTATGTTTATTCCAAGTGCGTGCATACTGTGGACGCCCAAGCGAAATAGCGTGAAAGTGTAAGATATCACACGATTGAATGATTGTACATGTGTATATGAGCGTGTGAGCATGTTACATGCATTTATGTGTCACGTTCAGAGAAAAAATTCGCCCAAGTTCGATGCGATTTACATCGCACGCTCAGTATGATCATTAAAAATGCGCAGTGGCACATTGCTTCGGGGGCGAGCAATTTTCTATGCTATTATATGTATCCACTTCGTTTATTTCATTCCTGCAATGTTTCATTTCTTTCCAAACGATCGTATATACATTCATTTGACTGAATTTACCACCTATTTATCTACATATATAAACTAAATTATTGAGTGTGATTAAATACATAATTTTCCACATATAAAAAATATTTGAGAAATGATAGAGATAGCAGTCATAAAATGGCATGAATTTTAATTATCGTAGAATGTTTCTGTAATGAATGAAAACAATAATTTGGAACTTGAAAATTTCGATTTGTTTCATTTATATATATATATATTTTTTTTTCACCAATGAATGGTCCAAGGACATTGCGATAAAGTCTGATATATAAAATCGAATATTGCAAATGGTCGTAGACAATAGGGCGAGCAAAATTGATACAGTTATGTAGACATACGCTTTACAATTCAACCGCGATTATATATTGAAGTGATTGGAACTGATTGTTGCGATGCTATTCGTGCGCGCGAAATAAAAAAAAGGCGCACAATGAATTCACCGTTACATATATTCGCGGGGAATAGCTGAAGTTCTCGATTCATCTCAATCCGCGAAAAATCGTTTAGTTATAGTCCAAACATATACGTATATACCTATATACATTAATTTATATATATATATATATATATAAATAATAAACTAAAGTGTGTCGATGCGCGCGAGAAATCACACTCCCATTCTTGCAGACAGACATCATCGAGATATTTGCAAAGAACAGACACGCGCAAATATAATTTGCTTTTCCATTACTCGCGATTTATCTACATTCTTTTTATTTACCAGTAATGTTGTGGTTGTCAATACGATACATTTCAATAGATAACTCAATGCTGTATACACCAATGTTACAATTTCCTTTTTTTTTTATTTCGATATAAAGTATACTCTATGAAGACAAGTTGCGCGCTCCAACAAAACCATCTTTCGCATATATACCATATATAATACATTTAAATATATATGTGTATATGGTTGAGCTATTTGAGCGTATCGAAGAGAGCAAGTCCATAAATTACCGGGTTGGCAGCTCTCGGTACGCTACGAATTTATCGTGTACGAACATCTTTCCGGCAAGTAGCTACCGTCCCGATATTCTCATCTATATATAACTAATGAAATGACATGAAACGTAACGATGAAAGTCTCTCCCATATGCCTGTCTGTTTGTTTGCATGTGTATGTGTATACATATATGATTGCTATGCCTCAACGATTAATTGAGCGTCTTCGGTATTATGTGAGATATAACATTGCTATACACAGTGCGAAATTATCCACCATCACATATCCATATTGCATCTCATTCTACTTCAATTTCAATTTGTGTATCATTTTTTTTTATTTATTTTTTTTTTGTTACATATTGACATTATAATATGGATGATGTAGGATCCTGAAGTAATACTAGATTTCGTCTGTACTGAATATTTAATCAATTATAATATATAATCAATTCGTTAATTATCCAATAACTGTTGATAAACAAAAAACTACGGTTAAAATTAGTTTGTGACGCTAGATATTGATGATGAATAACTGAATATCATGTCACGGCTGGTTCAATTGAACCAATCTTACACGTTCACAGAATACAGTTCTGCATGATACAACTACCTTAAATTAAATGTCCCGATAATATCAGTTATAAAAGATCGAATATAAGTAACGAACCTTAAATTTCAAAGGACATCTGACACTCTTATCTTCATAAATAAATATATATACATATACAGTGAGAATTAATTTAAAGATTTCCAGTAGCATTCAATTTATGTTTAGATGTGTAATCAGTATAGTTTAGGGTGAATAAATGTTGAGAAAGAACGATGTAAGGAAAGGTAATAGAGAGTCCAGGTGTGTTGTACGACTGCCGATCGTGCGCAGCACTATATATATATACCTGTTCATTGAGTGGGCATGTGTGTAGTGGTAAAGACGATATGAGGGGAATATATATCGTGAAAGTCGCAGCGTTAGTCCGTTATATACCTGCTGACCACTCTCACCAGTTGGACATGAAAGGACGAGAGTCAGGTATCATCTCCTCTGTTATGTGTGGGGGATTAGAGAGAGCACTGAAGGCACGTGCCATATACAACCGCATACACACACAAAGGTTATTATGTTCATGACATTTGGTATCATTTTTAACCGCAAAACCCCATGAAAAGTATGTATTCATTTTCAGAAATATAAGAATGTATATAATCCAATTATATAATTGAGGGGCAATTTTATGGTCTGTGTTGAGAAAAATCGAAATTTTCGACATGTTTTACATTTCTGTAACTTCCCTTGACTATGGAAAATAGTATTCTATCCATAGTCTGAGAATTTGAATCGTTTTTAGTAGTTGCAACTTGGAAAGTTCATTGGAAAATTGGAACTTTTTTTGGTCCGAGCGCAATTTCCTGGTAGCAGTCTCTAATTCATAGTATTACTTCAAACTTTTTTCATATTCTACATATAATTCAATAAATCATTGAACATGTTTGATGTTCAATACATTAATCGAAATACATAATACATAGGGCTATTTACATGTTTATCTTTATTATATTTCTCACTCAGTGTGCTATGCTCCAATAGTTTCAGCAGTAATTTTTCATCATTAATAAGACAACAACGCGGTTCGATGAATTATACCGGTCTTGGATGGTACACATGGTGGCATATAAGAACGTACTAGGGGCAAGTTAATGCTCCAATCGTGTGTGTGTGTGTGTGTGTGTGTGTGTAGACTAATACAAGATATATATAGCGTTTGGTAAAAGGTACGAGCACGGGGCGTAATCAGACAACGACGATGGTTACAACGGATGAATATTCCTTACGTAGCAACTCGTATGGATATCGGGGTTAATGAGCGCAAGATAACGCACTATTTTCACTGAACATAGCACTTCACTCACCAATATATATATACCTCGTACCAAACAAGTCTCACAATTTATTCCAGAATGGTATAGTAGGTATGTTCCAGAATTTTTCATAAACAACTAGATGGTGGAAGGTTCATGTTCAGACGAGTTAGAAAAAAAAAGCCGGTGGAAAAAATGGTGCAATAACAACTATAAAATCGAAAAAATATATTTACAACATACGTTTGAAGGGCGAGAGAAGAACTGAGGAGGAAGAAAAGGGGGATGATATAAAATGGAGATGAACAAATTTTTTGATTCCATAATTGGACAATCACAATCATTGATTTTTTCTTTTACAAAAAATGGGATGAATCAGAAGTGTGTTGCTCCTTACTATCCTGAAATTTTTCCAAAAACTTCAGAAATTACTTGATAGTAAATGGTTCATGTTCAGCCAAAGATAGAATAAAAGTCTGTGGGAAAAATATTTTTTTTTTTCGCTCAGAAAAAACATGGGCAAAAAAAAATAAATTTACGAGACATTGGACATTGGGCTGGTAATGATGCCTGAAGATTCCACTCGAGTACATATATATATATATATATATATCAAGAGTGAGTACAGACAGTGAGGGAGAATGTAAAATCGATTACAGGATTCCTTTTGTAAATTCTTGACATTATCGTTAGTTTATGAAGCGAAGAGTTACATAATGTATTGAATACTTTTCTCATGAGAAAATATCTTTTCCTGTCCCTCTATTTATGTATGCTTCTGTATATATCAAGAACGAAAATTCGCGTTTCTACATACCTTATATCACCTCATATATATGTATATATATTTGTAAAATATAAAGGAGTAAACGCATTGTGTGAGCCTTCAACTATTTCTCCCGATGCGCATTGTCACGCGTTGTTAAGCTTTGAGTATTGCCATTATGTCGAGACGAAGGTGTATATAAAATAGTGTGCGAGTGTAAGGCAAGGTTGGTGTACATGTAGCTTGGATATTGGATGAGACTAAAGACACGTCTCAACAATACTCAGCATCAAATAGCCCAGTAGTTAGTTTATACCAGTAGCTCGCGCCTATCAACAGTCAACAGTAAAATGGTTTTGTTATATACCTCGGGTTATTGCTATTTACGTAACAGTCATTCCTATATTCGCTATGTATATCTTAGTGCATTTTTATATCGTCATGACTCACGTTCAAATTTATATTCATTCATTTCCTCTCTATCAATACTGATGATTGTAAACAAAAAAATATAAAACATTGTATGATAAATTCTCACTTCTACTATTTTATCAATGTAATTTTATTTGCGGTTTTATATGAATAATAAATTTTCAATCTGTGATGTATATATATATAAATACACACCCGATGCGATTGATGTATATCAGGAAATGAATTTTATAGAAAATTCGAATTTGAAACCACAAGTGTATGGAATAGATACAGTTGGATGGCCTTGAAAAACTTCCACTCGGATTTCTTTTTTCTTTTAATATTTTCCCCTATTAACTTTTTTCTTGAATTTTCTCTCCCTCTTAGTCATCCAGCTGGTTGACGGGTAGTTAGTAGAGTGCAACGGCGTTCAGTTTATTCTAAACAATTGTTGAACGATGTATACGTTTGAATTTTGCGCGGCAAACAGTTTGTATTTATATACATCCCGTGCGCATGTAATACTCCCACGGTGGTTGAGCTTGAAAATAAGAAGCTAAAAGCGAGTGCATAGTATATAACCAAGTCAGTGAATTGAAATACGAACAAGTATAGGTATACCGAGAGAGGAAAGGAAGAACAGAAAAGGAAATAAAAAACGATGATGAAGAATAGCGATAGGGCCACACGGGTCTTTATGCGTCATTCAACTCGCTCGTTTTCGTTCGCTTATATTTTCTTACTTAGCTCTCATCTCACTTGCACCCTTATATTCACTTATACTCCACTTAGAGGGAGACGGGTATGAGAGAGGAAGCGAGAAACACTTCACTTACGAGCTGAAAACGATGCAGGGGATACATCTTTAACCTGAACATTTTCAAAGTCTTTCGAAGAGCCAACGGACGCAATATTGTTCGACGTTTACGCTCTCTGTTTGTATATATATACATTTGTATATGCATTCCGTGTTCTATTAGGCCCCCGTGTGGTAAGCACGCTGAATAGTCTACTGATCTACGAGACGGTTGGTACAGGGAGACAGGAAAAAAAAAAAGTAAATAATAAACGAATAAATAAAATGGGCAAAAGAGTTTGAAATAGGGGAATCCCAAGTCTCTAATCAGCCTATGCCAGAGTCGTAACCACTTCGTCTTCGAGTTATATTCTGCGTGTATATGAATTTATATTTTGTATATTGCCGACAGGTGGATACAAGAGGCGCTCAACAACAAAAGTTACCTTATACTGAATGTGAAAAGTGAATCTCAAAGGGTTTTAAGCATGGTTGTAAAATATATTTCTTGGGTATTTTACTTGGCATAGCTATATATACATATATATATATATATATATATATATATATATATATATTTACTTGTATATAAGCGATGAAGCGAAAGGAAAATTGTATACAGACAGACTGGAATTTTTCTTGCAAGTATAAATTCGTTACTGATAGACGGTACCGATAGATCTATACTACCAATTGTTTAGTTTATAGTAATTGTCACATTTTTATATTTGTATTATTTCTTGGAACAAAATTGTTGACTCATCGACAGTTGGATATATAATTTGCTACGTGAAATGATTGGCTTTATTTGTCCTTGGTGTGACAATAAATATATTGTCGACTATATAAGTGTGGGACAAATTAAAATAAAATTTTTCTATGGAATTCACGGGATTCTATGGGAATGTGTTGGGCTTCCGGGAGATCGTTTGCAAGAATTGACGAAGCGTTAAACGATTTATATGTATATATAACATGAGGATGGAGGTGGGAACAAGTATTGACAAGTCAAAATTTGCAATAAAATATGATGATCATCACACTAGTGTAGACATTGAAGCGTAACGATATGATTTACGCAGTCATTTTATCTGTGGGAACGTATTCTGTGTCATTATACGTAATTTTCATATGCTCCTCAAATAAATATTTCTAATAGTTCCTTGTATTCATTTATTTTCTTTCGTGGTACTTAACATGAATAATTCACTTGTGTGGGTATCTCAAAATTCCAGAGTAAAATCAAGTTTTTCCAATATAATCGTATGGTAGTTCTGAAAAATTGAAGGCAATCACTTGGTGGATATTTCGTTTTAATAAATGCACAGATATTGGCATGTGTAAATTCTTTTTCTTATGGTATTCCTAAAACTGAATAGAAAAACACACGAAACCAAATGATGACACCACGATTGGTGTTTGAGTGTTTCTTTATAGAACGTCGATGCCCGTATCTCATTTTTTTGCTCGACATCGCGCGGTTACATTTCAATTATATATATATACAGCGGCGGGAGAAAACGTGGGATGGAGAGTTGTGATGGCGAACACAGAGGACAAGAAATATTCCTCGAAGGAAACTGGATCAAATAAAAATAAAAACTGAACAAAAATGAAAATAAATAAATAAAAAACAGGGTGGAGAGAAAAACGTAATGAAACAAAAACAAAATATGGTATGGTCATTGTATTGGTGTGTCGGTCTGAATTGTGAAATCCGGTACGGCGATTTCCGTTAAAGGGCGATCGCAGTAGCTGTATGCATCTCTAGCAAAATTACACCTCATTCATCCTTTCATTCATCCCGTTGTGCCGCGGCTTTCTCTCCACCTCACCTCCTTTACCCTTTCATATTCCTCTTTCTCTCAATCTCAATCTTTAAAGTATATATCGTCGCGGTGTGCTCTTCTTTCGACAACACAAACCAACGGGTCTCCGGCGTCCTCGTAATAAGCAAAAAAGATCACCCAAGCAAGCCCATTACTGGATGGCGGTGAGGGACGAAGAAATTATCTACTTCGAAGATAAAAAGCGTGGCGAAGTCAATTCTACCTTGGGACCACCGAGCATTATTTATATCCCGCGGGAAAACATATATATATATATATACGTATGAATCAGTTATAGACAGTTGCCACACTTGATTGCAACATCATAGCGTCATTTGCGTGACGAACGAAACCACTCATTAAAAACTTTAACTTCCAGCTATTAAACTTACTAATATACAATGACTGTAGATACGTACAGATACAAGTTAACGACATGTTGATTTATTAATTCTAATTTACTTGATTTTGTATTTTGTTTTTGTTTGTTCTATGTAAAGGTGAGACCTCGAGGAGACCGCACTGTGGTCGGCCCGGAACATTTATTGAAATAAATAAAGCCTGGAACGTTTAATAAACGTGATAATTAAGGTGCTATGATCAGCATGGAATTACCATCGCACACGACGCAGCATGGCGCACTTCACCTTGGTGATCCTGCCGGCAGTGCGTTAGCTGCCATTCATTCACATCATCAAGATACAATGGGAATGCAACAGCATCATGTACATGGTGGCACGACAAATGGAGGTATGATTGAGGAATCCAAGAAAAAACGTACGTTTCTTCTGACGATTTCTGGTATCATTTTTATCCATATATATTTATAGAACAAACATTCAGGAGAAGATTGATGTCATGTTTAATATCACGAGAAATCACATCGTAAATGTTTGCACGTAATGTCATTAAATTAAATTTGAGTTGCTTCATATTTTTATGCGACTGGAAACTGATGAAGAATAGGAGAACCAACCTATATAGAGTTACCGACCTGGGCCTGAGCACTCATAATATTCATCTAGTTATAGGCGAAATAGCAGTAGAAAATTTGCCCACGTCATTTGATATTGTCTTGGTAAATAATCTCAAGTGGAAAGAAAGTAGTAAAATTACTCTGGGGTTAAAAATTAAATACCGATGATTTTTCCACGTGTGGTAATGATAATGTTGATTGAAAGGTGCAATAAAAAGCGAGAGAAAAATAGCAAATTGATGTCAGATATAAGACTCAAGTGATAAATTTCTTGGTAACTCGAGTAATAGAAAGAAAAAGGACAAGAACAGGAATGAACGCGCACAACTTCTCAATCGCGCGTGGTGGATGTAATTGGTCTTCTTCTTGTCCGCGTTGTCGACTGGATGCCAGGTTTTCTAAAGAAGTCTTTTGCCTCAGGTCAGTAGAGATCGCACTGTACCTGAGCCTGTATACCCATGCATGTTTGTATGTGTATAACAGTTGATTTACGTTATATTCCCTGGGGCGACAATCAACAGCAATAAAACGTAACATACAATGTGTCAATCAGAGTGTTGAGGAGCACATACATATACGAGTTATTGTTAAATGAATCGAGACCACCCAAGAAAAAATTCAATCGAATCATCGAAATATATTTGGTCAATTGATGGAAGAAAAAATAGCAATTAAAAAAAAAATTCGAAACGAATATAAAAAGGAATGAGGGCTGCCTTCTCTTATTTTCTTGGTTAGCTGAGTGTACTGCACTGCGGGCGGTTACTAAACGAGTTGCACTCTTACTGGGTACTCTCTATAGACAAAGGAAGCCGCATGAGCGCAGTGGCGACTATATGAAAGACAGCTTTGTTTACTTGGGAACAATTGCGTTAGCATCAAAGACATTTTACTTCACACAACATGTTAAATATATCCACAGGTGAATTTTTTTTCTCGATACACAGATAATACAAACATATAACACTGTGTGGGGTAACATCAATTATGTGTTCATTAAATATCATGATGTGTAAAGCAACAATTAGGAATATATTCTAAATTATACTGACCACACACAGAAATACAATAATTCCATTCATTTTAATGACTTCCAATATAAATAATCATCATAATAATGTATATATAATTCTGCCTCAATTTTTTGGAATTCAAGTTTAAAATTGCGACAAAGCTCCAAACGTCATTATCCTATTTTTCGGGCAGTAGGAATAAAATAAGATGGAACGTGATGAAAAAATAACTGGTAATCGCGCGTTGAACGAATGAATGTACCTACAATACACGATACTTCGCGAGAGGCCAGAGTAAATTCTCGAACGCGTAATCCTTACTTATCTGTTTCTCTCTGCTGTGCTGGGTGTGTTTTTGTTGTGCGCACGTCGGGCAGTGTGACCGCGTGCTTCATCTGAGATCGGCGTCATAAGAGAGAATCGCGCGCGTGTGGATCCTCTTGTCCCGCGTGTCGAGTTCAGGTTGAAAAAAGTGCAAACTGGTAATACCAGAGCACGAGGCGATTACAGACAAATGCGAATAACGCGAGTGGCTTTATAAGATGTATTGTGCCTTGCAATATATCGCTTGAGTATATGCAGTATAGCCATAAAGCCTCTCCCGATTGTAACTTGTGTATAGACCTCACTTATTTCCTTGCTTGTGCTCTCAAGTCGGGTTTATATAAATACATATATGTATCGAATGAATATTAACGGCCATTACGGTTTAATAATATTTATCCAATGAGAAATGAATGGGTTCATATGAATTGGAATAGCATGGAAATAATGTTAAAACCTATTAATCAGGAAAATTTATAAAAAAATTGACGACAAATAATCTAAATATATAAGTAATGGGAGATATCCAGATGTGAATGATAATACTTATGGCTATTATTTCTTTATGTTTGCATAACGAATTAGAAATTCTTCGACAAAGATTCGAAATATTACTCCGAAAATTGTTTTTCACAGGTGACAATATTCTCAGTAAAATCTTGAAAGAATTGTTCGTAATTGTACTAAATAGTAATTACAAAATTGATTTTATTTCAATTCTCACATTGATTCTCGATCAATATAATTTCAACGTATAAATTAGTTCGATTGATGACAAATTATTCAATTTTATATCACCGTTCAATTAATCGTTATCTCACCAATATAGTAATTGAAAAATAACAACAAAAATTCACTATAAAAAAATATGCAAAGACAAAATCATCTCGATATGTACATTGCACATAGGATTAAATATTGAACTGTGTGCGATTATATTCAATGGAGCGTATCCAGCAGAGTTGCATTAATTTGTAATTAATGCCTACGTGTGGCGAATATGAGTTTGCGTGAAACGAGTACGAATTGAGTGAATGAGGTATTGGCTTACACATATAAGCTGGGGAGGTTAAATATTCCCAACTACATTGCATCTAATAAGTATACAGATACCTTCACACATATATATGTATATATATACCCAATAACATGTAACACGTAACGCGCGCGAGCGCGGGAGATTGAACCACCGCGATGTTAGTTACCTACTCTGGTTCACCGACCCTGGACGTGCGGCCAACACATAAATATATATAAATAAATATATACCCAACAATTTCACCTCACCTATGTGTGCGCGTCTTTCGTAATACGCATGGGCTACCGCATGCAAAAATGTTTCTTTATCACTCCCAATTTATTTCAGGTAATTTAATCAGGCATGACTGTATGTCATGGGTTTATGAAAGGGCCTCATTAAATTCACCAAGTGTACATTGTTTTTGAACGATTACGTCGGGTACACATTGAATGCTTCTCAAAGTAATAGCAATTTATTAATTTTTTTTGAATTTTCAACCAGAAAAATTCGAGCCATGTTCAAACTAGATGGACAAAATGTTTTACAGTGAAATAGTGTTCGCTTGTATGTTTAAAAGAACATATCTACTCATATATATAAACGTATATATGCAGCGGGGTGGGAGATAGCAGACTTTATTTATGGGGTTAAATAAAGGAACACAGTGAGATGCCATGATACCAATGAGACCGAGATGGTACAAATAGGTTGCCGTGCAGGTTCGCATCAAGAGAGCGGGAGCCAATACTTTTCTCTCTCTCGTCGTTTATTCTGATAAAAAAAAAAAAATGGCCTACATATATATTTGAATACAATAATAAAAAAAATATCCTTTTAAATTCTTACATCTGATTTTAAAATTTAATTTTTCTGTCTACAGACGACGGCGGTCACGGCATGAACCAGGACGGTGAGTGATTCAAACTTTAATATCAAACTATTCACAAAACGAAATGGAAGTATAAACATGGAAAAAAAAAAGAAGATGAGCGCGCGCCAGATGAGTCGTTGCAATCCAACTTCCCATGGAGAAGCACTTTGTACTCGGCAATTGCTCGTGTACACCCGAGTGCTGTATCTGCAATCTAGTCATCGCTTTTGCACTGTCATATATATATATATATATAGTTTGAAGTAGGGAGAAAGGACGAGACACAAATGAACGCGAGGAAGTTGAGTAACGATCAACCGATGTCCCTATGGGCTTATATGTGCTCGCACAATCGACGTCGTGCCATTCCAAACAATGTTTATTAAACGTCTCCGGGTACCGTAATGCAATACTATATCGCTAATAGTACGCCCATGTGTCGTGTGAGCCAGTGCATTGCTGCAATTGCGCTGGAGTCGTTCGGTATATTATCTTAGCTAATGAAAAGAAAAGAGAAATGAAAAAAAATAGTAATAATAAATAATAATAGGGAAAAATAGGTATAAATAAAAATATCAAAACAACTTGAACGACAAGTATGAGAAACGGATAGTTGAGGATAATATACTGAGACGATCATTGTAAAATATATTTGATCGTAACTCTATCGCACTTGAATTCCGTTATTCTAACAGCCCTGTGATAATTAAACCGCGTTCAATAACGGACACGTAAAATCAACCTACTTAATTATCTTCATATAAATAGAGAGATACAGATAATGATCCGAAACTCTATAAACAACCGACCCCCTGTTGGTAGTTGCATATTGGAATTTCCTTTTGAATTCATATCACGACTTTGTTTTATCATTCAGTGACTTTAATTTCTGCCTTAGTGTTGTGTATGCGGACAATATGAGAAATGAGTCTGTGAACTAGATCATACGCGTGCTGACATTCCAAACAATTGGTAAATAAAGTAGGTTTTATTTATTTAGCGATTATAATTTCCATTTTTTAATCACTTCTCTCCCACTCCTTATTCTACAACAAAAGCTGAAAGTGAAAAGGGCAAATTAAATTCATCGTGGGCGATGTGTTCACTCCCACGAGCTTGTATCAAACTCACACATCCATATAAAACTTATATGTGTGTATACATGTATGAGTGTTGCCAAGTGCATCAGCATTCACACTCGCGTGTCTTGTCGGGGTAATTTATGCCCGATGAATTACCTGCCAGCGAGTGAATGTTGTACAGAAGGTGGCGCGCAAAGGAGGTGCAAAGTGTCTCGGACGAATGAAAAGATCTATATGATGATGATAATGATGAAGTCAAAAAAAATAAATAAAAAACATTGAAATAAACTTAATAAAAGGAATGGAAGAATAAAAAAAAAAAAAACAAATCAATTTGCACACACGACCGGTGGCCAAAGGGTGATCGCGGCGCGAATGGGTTTGAAAGGGTTAACACTCTTGTGCAGTGTCTGTGATGGCAGAAAAAAAAATATGAGAGACGCACTACACCTCAAGGCCCTGTTATATCGGTGCATATGTTTATATACACTCTGACGGTATCCCCCTGCTCAATATATTCAACAAGGTATTTACATTCGCAAATTGTTTACGTCAGGTCATGATGAAATCTGTCAGAGTTTGGTTGAAACTATGGTTTTACCTCTCTTTGTATCTCTAAAATGCCTTTGGGCTTTTTTTTTCCTCCCTCCGTTTTCTCCCTTTTTTCATGTTCTTTCTTTTCTTCAAATTGTTCTCACCTCGTCTTTATTTCAACCTCTTTCTACCATTATTATTGACGAAAAATAGCAGCAAAAAATTATGCCAAACCATAAAAATCATTTTCCCAGTTTTAAACATCTCATAAAAATCCTCGGAAAATTTTTTCAAAGCTAATACTCGGGACAAAGTGTAAATATCATGCAAATATCGATATTGAAACTCTGCAGCATCTTCCTTCTCCATGTATCAATATTAAAGGGTAAATTTCCAATTAAAAATTTTCCTGCAAATGTCATCGATAACCATCCAATTGTTTTTTTTTTTTTTTTCAATAGTATTTATATAAGTTTGAGGGAACTTATATAAAATATTTGAATTAAATTGCAATCTTGCCCCTAGTGATAGAACTAACTTGAGATTAATTCTCATCTCATTATATCCAACTACCTATCTGTGAGTACAAAATACCACCACCAACATACATATATACGGAATAGCAGATGCGTGACGAGTAGACTTGAGGCAGACAAACACGACGCACACGTGCTATAAAGAGTATATTTATATATATATATGTGTGTACTTCAAGTTCCCCATATCCAATGCCCCCGGTTTGTTGATGTTTATTGCCAGGTTATTAATACTCGTGTGTATATCTCTCACGTGTAAATGTCTGTGGCAAATGGGGGGCGAAGAGTGCAGGGCCAAGCAAAAGGGAGAAAAAAAATGATAATAATGATGAGAAGAAGAAGGTTTATATGCATCCATCGTGTGGCTATGCACGGGCCCAATTATTACAGCGTAACGCGAGAGCTCTCTGTACATACATCCATAACGACTCGAACGCAGCAACAGCAGCTACAGCAGCAGCCCGAGAATGCGGAGTAGTTGATTGTGTAAGCTATATAATGCGGCTGAACGCGTTGCAGTAGTGGCTCTCTTATGTATGAGTGAGTTTCAGAGTGAGTAAACATTTATATATTATAAAAGAGCGAGATGGACGTGTGTTTTGCAAAAGACGTATGTCGGAAATCGCATTTAAGGTGGTTCTATGTCATCAGACAAAAGAATGAAGATAAATTCCAATTTTTCATGTAGCGTTTCACAGACCAATATTCGAAATTAATTCATCGGCGATTTTTACCGAGAAACATTAAATAATCAATGTGTTCCCAATCTCTGGCACAAAACAAATGTTGCCATCAACGAATTTCGTTAAGCAAAATGATCGAATGTTGTGGATTTGAAGAGAATTACTAAAAATTCCTTACCGTCATCATTATTATATTATTAATAGTGAATAGAAATTTTTTTTTCACTATTTAACAACGACCGACTCATGAGTTTCGTTCTTGCGCTATTGTATTCCCTCAAGTATCATATATTTGAGTTTTCTGGAGCTTAAACACACTACGTATATGTATACATATTGATACGATTACGCATGCATATATTGGATAATGTACACGCCAATTATATGCGGGTAGTCGTCTAGTTTATTCCTGCACGAACTTTATCGTTGTCGATTCATTTGAAAACTGTGGCATATAACGTCCCACGCACGGTGGTGGATCTAGATATATCTACACGCATTCTCTTCTAGATATGTATATGTATATATATAGAGATGTATTAAGGTGAATATAAGCGGGCGTCCGACAGAGAAACCACGCCTGACTTGGAAGTGATTTGTATTATGTTAAATAATCAACACACGACGACGACGACAACGACGACGTGAATGCACGAACTAAAACGCGTAGAATATATTTCCACTTGCATTGGTATACAGATATATAGATGCACATTAAAAGAGCGAGAGCGTGGAGTTATAATCCTCTCGGATATGGTGCGTCCATATTAACCCACGTGTCCAATCGTAATAACGGAAACTTGTCGCAGAAATTTTTTCTTCTTGAGTGATACATAAAAAAATTAAGGGAAATAAATAGAGGACTGAGAGAAGGATGAAAAAAAATATTAAAGTGAGATATTAGAGAACACGAAGAATTCGCAATTTGTTACGCGATTGAGATTCCCACAATTGGATACGCTCGCAAACGTGCGGACTTGAGATTATCAACTTGCGATTGTATACCACTATGTACAACTTTGTATATATATAATAGTGTTATAAATGTGTGTGCTCATATCGATTCGCTCTAGACACACATGAATATAGAGATTATATATGCGAAATGATAGTAAATTATTCGCGCCAGAACGTGTCTGCCGTTGGTGACATTCATTATTTTTTATACATTGGTTTTTCTTTCTCATTCCATTTTTTTTATTTCAATACTTTGAGATGTAAAATTTCAAATTCTTTCATTTTTTAAATAAAACACGATGCGGAAGTTCTATGTATATATATATATATATAGATGGCAATTGATATATAAAGTCGATTGAGCGATAAGTTCGGTGAATATCTGTACTGTGTGTCTTTTATTTTTTTATTCATCATCTTCATCTTCTTCGCCTTCGTCGATATATCTCTGGACGCGAAGGAATATAAGAAACCGTATTGATTGGCGAGGACATTGGGTCTGATGTCGGTACGTTTGAAAGCACGAGGATGCGTGACGAGCTACGTGACGCGTCGAATAGATCCTTCTATCGACTGCGCTCGTGCTGCTTGTCTTCTTTTATTCTTCTTTCTTCCTCTTTTTTTTTTTTTTTTTTCTCTTCATCCCATCATCTTCTTTCCCTCACATATTCGCTCATGCATATGGTTTCGTCTTTCGTCCGAGCGCAAGGTGATGCTGATGCTGAATCTAGGTTGACCAAGGGTGTGGCTTTCTCTCTCTTTTTCTTTCTGTTCGTGCGCAACGGTATTATCCACTGTGTGCATATTATCATTGGAGCCAAATCGGTGAGGACGTGATCGAAGAAATGCATTCGAATCAATATTATTTATTTTCTAACTCATGGGAATATGCAGAGTCATCTTGTTTTATTCCATAATGTCAATGAATTGGCGGATGAATAGCAATGTTGAATAGGAATTGTCAATTTCGACACAGATAAAAATTGTGGATAATGTTTTGGATGTAAGATGAATTGCATGTTATAAATAATTGAACGTGAAGAACATTTTTGTTTTTTCTCATATTCAAGAGAACCTCCCTGTGTCCGCCATTATCAAACATTTGATCTCACGTGAGGAGGGGGGACAGCACATTTACACAAGCGCGACACGTCAATCACGCCTACGTTCCGTGTATGCTTGCTCTCCACCAATGAACATCAACGTTCCCGCCAAGTGGCTATATATAAATGTACAAATCTTATACATATGCTTGGCACATTTACGAATCGTCAGACGGGTGGCATACATGTGAATGAGATATCGTGTAATATGAAGGCATATAATAAGATGTCCGATTCGGGGTAAAGTACGCGGAGAAATTTTGACATTTTTAACTGCTTCGATTGCAAAGCGCTAATGACTACCGCATCATATGGTGGTTAATGCTATACTTTAATGCACCATAGTAAATTTTAATTTCGACACTGTAGTCGACAATGACCATTGGGCCATCACTCATAAACAATTTTATAACATATATCAATTAATTATTAACAGAAGCGAAATGTCGAATGTATCGATACGTCAATTATATATGAGACGGCGATTTTCTCGTACGTCCTTGAGAGCCCATTAAGTCGTGGCGAGAACCGTTACGAAATCAGTATCTTGATAACGGACTATGGGGCCAGGCCCATACACACAGTAGAAAACATATACGTATCTTTATTTTATGTGGTTGGTATGTGTAATACTGATAAAATTAAAATGAAAGAAAAAGGAAAATAATTAATGATAATAAAATAAAATAAAACCGAAGACAATGACATATGTGCTTGGTTGCGCATATTGCAGTAGGTATACATTATATTTATAAATATGGAAACTGTCGGACGTTGCCCGCGACACACAGTGTAACAAACACGAGGAGTGTGTGCGTGTTTATCATCATGCTCAACTCTGCTAAATACATCGTGATAATTAGCATCGTATGCATCGTATGCTGCTGCACTTCTATCTTTCTCTTTCTCTCTCTATCATGCAGATATAATGACACGCGTGCCACCGACTATCATACGTGTATATAATTTTTTTTCTATTCATTTTTTCACCTCAAACATTTCTTCATATATGTTTACATTGTATGTTATTAACATTGATGATGATCAATGAAAGTGTGTACTTGATTCAATTTAATTATTTTGCATTTTCTATTTAATTTCCTTATTTATTCATTTTTTTCCTTCATCAACATTCTTAATCTGATTCAGCAAGTTACTGTGTTCTCATTTAAAGTCCATTTGATCGATAAAAGATGCTTAATTCACTTCTTTTTCTACTATCTTCATTTTATTTTTATTTTATTTTTCTATTCGGTATGGTCCTTAATGCAACTTGTGACTTAATGAAAAAGAAATCGCTCAGGGAGGTTGTGCTGATACCAGATCATAGATGGATAAGAATGTATATGTATATATGTATACCCGTAGGCCAACTCTGGAGAAAGTCGTTGGCGATTCTAGCGGTATAATGCGACTCTTGTGAAGCTGCTGTTGCTGATACTGCATGTGTGCTGGCCCGTGCGCGCACTCGCAAACGTATATATATATATAAAACGAACCGTCGCCACTATCTATCAATGATCGCGATCAAGTGGCCGCGCGCCACCAGCACCATATTGCATCAAGGAGCACGATGAATTCAAAGCGTTTCAAATCTATATCAGGGTGAAACAGATGCCGGACTCATAAATATACAAATGTTCGATGAGGGTTGTATTTTATATTTTGCTCCAATCATTTGACATACGTATTTGCAGAAGTTCATTCTTACATTACTTATTGGTGTAAAAATAAATGGAAATAATTCATATATGGTTCATTTTGCTCCACTTTTCACGCATCGTATATGTACTTTATGGTTCAGAAGGTTAATGTTCTTCATGGACACTCAACGTCTCTCTAATGAATATATTTAATACGACATAGTCAATAATTATAAACATTCAATATGTAAAACAGTGGATGTAAATTATGATACTGCATGTGAGGTTCATTGAACAAACGTGCAATAGAGCATGACGCCATCAACGTAACTATCAATACACGTGGATGAGGTGCTAAAGATTTCTTATGACTCTCTTCATCCATTCCATGGCCAGAAAAAAAGTTGTGATGAATCATCATCGCATAATTTCGTCACTTGGGCGACGGAATGGACTCAAATCTAATGAGGAATTAGGTTCGATTGCAATACCTCTTTCTCCGTGTATATATATTTAATTCGAGTATATTATACCTATATACTAACTCCCATAACCATAAACATCCATATCATAATCATCTTTATTATATCATCATGAGAAATTGTCTAGTGTGATAATGTGTCAGAGAAAATTCCGCTCACGTTACTTTTGTCAAATATAATTTTAACTCTTTGGCGGGCGGGTTGTGCTCCAGTTTTCCGCATGAACTGATTGCAAACTGGTTCGTGTGATCATCCAAGCGTTGTATTAATGGACGCGAACGCGCGCGCGGTAGCCGATGCGTTTCTTCCGTATAACACTCTCGACTACTACACTCAGCTTCGCAGATTATCACTTTACTTGGTCAGGTACAGACGCGTGCCGGTGCATTCAACTGTCACATGTCGTTTTCGCTCTTCAATTGCTCTCAACAAATATAGATATATTACTCTAATAATATAAGTGAAGTGTTAAATCATCAGGATAAAAGAAAAGGAACGAAAAAAAAAAAATAAAGGATTAACTCTGAACGTTATTTGGAAGAGGATTTGATATACACATAAAGGGGACAAAAGAAGCATATAATCGATTGATCATCGACTTATGCTATCTTTCGGTAGTCCACGGGACAAGTGGAGAAAGATGAAGCTCACGAGATTCAAACGATGGATTACACCTTCGACCTGCCAACGCGCTGATGTAAGGCCGAGAAGGGGCATCTATGTATACTTGTATAGGTATAAAGAACTTGCCGGAAGAAAGTGCGTACGTCAGCGCAATCGTTGAATGGATGATATATATATATATATATAAAAATACAAGTGAAGAGAATTTTGTAGATGACATTGGATCAGATAAGAGACCAATGTCATAA
Source organism: Zele albiditarsus (assembly GCA_958496275.1). Taxonomy (NCBI): domain Eukaryota; kingdom Metazoa; phylum Arthropoda; class Insecta; order Hymenoptera; family Braconidae; genus Zele; species Zele albiditarsus. The sequence goes on from OY292415.1 coordinate 9,802,341, forward strand.
TCAAACAGGAATGAACTGACCGATTTCTCTATGTAATAACGTCTCAGGTGTCCAGGAATTTGATGAATGTATCGAATATATATATGTCTCATGCTGTTCAAAAATGTTTTTTTTTCTCCTCATCATCGTGAATTTTATAATAGTGCAACGATCTCCGCGGTGAATGTCTCAATTTAACGACTACATAACTTCTCATCCTGTCTATGAAGTCCGTCACTTATATGTATAATTTTGTTTACTTATGGGTTATCATGCCGGGTGGGTAAATTGGCCACTGGCCAGGTTGTCAATTTTTTTTTTCTCTGATTTTTCTTTATACTATCGAAAGCATTTCCAATATCTTTGACTTTTCAAATAAAGAACGAAATGTATGTCAAAAGAAATAGTATATATATTGGAGGAATATTTCTGTGTCTTGTTGAAGGAGTAAATTCAAAAATCGATTTTGTTTGCCGTCAAATTATGGTGAATTAGCAGGAGTTAAATAGCGCCGACAATTTATATCGTCAGTTATGTTCATATATATGTACATGCAGCTTCGTTTATCATGAAAATGACAGACGAAGAGAGTGAGAGAGAGAGAGAGAGAGAGTAAGATAGAGCGAATATGATGAGACAGAGAGGAAGAGAGTGCAAGGAGAGAGGGAGTAAAATGAAGAAGAGTTAAGACGAATGCGAACGGACGTGGATGTGGACGGGCAGGGGCAAACATAAATTAAGATGGGGGACTGATTATGAGGCCGAGGGGCAGGCTATCATTACACCGAGCCATCGTGACCGGTCGACCCTGCAGCCGTGGCTGCTGCAAAACCATATATACATTTATGAATACACATACATACCTATACAGATCAAGAAGGAGTTTGAAGGCAAGACTGAGAACTCCAATCCTCATTGCTTACCTTTCCTTCACCTTATGCCTCGTGCCTAGACTATATAATACCAGCTACGGCGTATGGGGTAGTGGGCAATGGTGGTGATGGTGGGAAACTGCAAATTATTAATCTCTGGTTGTTGCATCGCATAGTTCAATGAATATCAAACAAATACGGGAATTGTTGGGACTAAAATTTATACTATATGAGACTTGACAACATTTTTTTCACTCAAAGATTAATTTTCTTCTATGCCAAATTATTGTAATCGAATTGTTCAGTGGAAAAAATGAATGTTTTATTTTTTTTTATTATCAATTTTTGTTTATTATTCATTCGAGTTTCGATTTGAATGGCGAAAAGTTGTTTGACATTTAGATATTATATGGTGTTTGGCTATCGTAAATAAATTTAATTGATCCAGTTTTAGTTGTCTACCAGGTGACCATTCACTTCGAGTTGATATTCATGAGCTTTATTAATTTCAATTTCAAAATCATAAACATAAATCGGTCAAACTGATGATCGATTGATTTACGGTGTGCGATAAATGTTTTTAGAGTGAAAGTTTACAGTCAATTGTATATACGTCACAAACAATTTCTCACCTGATATTTTTTTTATTTCATCTATCCATCACTCTATATACCTATTTATTTATTTATTTATCCATTTTTCAACTCATGTTGATTTGTTGCGAGCACATAGATACACTTTTGTCTCTGTATACACGACGCAATCAGAAAGCGCGATTTTGCAAAGTGATAAAGTGTGCAGTCAGTGCTTTCACTGACTTTTCATGATAAATGTGTCGTAGTGATGGATTTTTTCACTGAAATACTTTCATAATTGCCACCATGAATAAAATAGCAGAAAAATGAATTATATATAATTCAACACTCAATATTTAATATGTTTGCACATACTCTGTATATATTTGACTGCACATATTTATACAAAGCGATTGTAAAACGAAAGTGGCCAGTTGCTTGACTTGCGACAGTAGTCACACATTGACCTTTCGCCTATCGCCGCCGTCGTCGTGTCTGTATTACACATAAAACCTAACCAATGCGCCAGGTTTTGTCGCTTTAAAGTTGGCGTTGTGTACTTGAAAAAACACAGGAGAAAAAATATATATCCATACTGCAATAATAGAAGGAAAAACAATCGTAACAACGTGCGCAAGTGAGCATTGTCATTCGATAATTTCTTCGTGTGATCGTGGACAATTAGAGATTGTTATCAGTTAGTTTTATGTACAACAACAACAACAACAACAATAATATATATATATATATATATATATATATATAATATATCTTGTGTAGCGGGAGTAATGTATGCAACTTTAACGGGGGCGGTATGTTACGACGCGATTAGAAATTGGTGTAGAAACATTATTATTTAACTTATCTCGTGTCTCTCACGAGAGGATATAGGGTATATACCACATATTTATATATAAAGATATGTATATATAAATGCGCTGCGCCTTTTCCTGGAGAACTATGTGCGAGCGTGCGCGCAGTTCAGCAATGTGGCCGCCCACGATATATATCGCCCGAGGCCCCAAACTAAGAGTCGAGAAATTGTGCACCAACCCAATCCAACTATATTCACGGTAAAATGTTAAATGCACAGGATAAATGAAAGTTATATATATGTGAGTATAATCGAAATGAATGAGTGAATTTGTGGATTCATTTGTCGTCTATTGCAACGGAAAAATACGATTTTATATGATTTCAATTCGCGATATATGTATATTTGAGGAGAACCGCCTGAAATATATACATTTATATATAAACGTGAATGCGTACGTGAATAGTTCCTCCCGCTCACTAAAAGGTAACTGGATCGAAATAAAAAAAATTAAGGAATGAATAATATTCTCGGGAATGAAAAAAGAAAAAAGAAAATTTATACATGCATTAATTCTTTCCTTGTTACATTCACGTTGATAGAATTTAAACTGAAAATGAATACGAATAAATAATACATCTGTGCAATGAAATTGTCACCCATGGCAGCACACGCACACACGAACTCGTGCTTTATTTAACATTAATCGCACTTGATTTACGTCGCCAGAGGTGCGATATACAACCCAAAGAGTTATCGTTCTCACCGCACACACGATCACATTATTTTTTTTAATTTCTTTTCCATAATATATATTATTCGTTCTCTTATTTTTTTCACTTCCATTAATACGGATTTCTCTCGCGTCGCGTGCGCGTGTCCCATGTCTTTTCTCTCTCTCTCTCTCTTTTTTCATCTCCCGTTACACACTACTTTATCCTCCTCTGCTTATTTCCATACATGTATACATGTATGATGGTGTGATGGCACAACGCGAGCTTTCGCCCGCGAGCGCAATTGGAAGCGACATATGAAGAAAAAAAAAATAATAAATAAATTTCCTAGCGTCCTATCTCTTACACACACTCTCCGGGATAATATCCAACTTTCTCACTCTCTATACGCACCTATGCATACGTATGCATACATGTATTGAATCGGTGGCCGCCTCGAACGATTAATCCCTAAGACAGAGATGCACGGCAAGGCGATTTATCGCGACAATTAATAGCGACTGGGTTCGATGATAAACAGGAAGTGTATAGTGTACTGAAGAGGAAGGCCTGGCTTGGGCGCGCGCGCGCACGCGCATTCACGATATACCATACAAGAGAAAGAGAGAGAGAGAGAGAGAGAGAGAGAGAGAGAGAGAGAGAGGGACAACGCCCGTCGTCGTTGCTTAAATAAATTACGACGGGGGTAACTTGTTACGAGTTACGATATTATATACGTCTATTTCTCTTTCTCACTTACTCGCATATATGCATAATAGTGTTTCAAGACATACGATATAAACACGCTAGTTTTATAGACGCCTTTTGCGAGATATATGTATATATATGTCGAAGGATACGAGCTGTAGGATAAAAGAGAGCGGAATATGCACGCGCGAATGCGAGAAGCGAAAGAATCCGCGTTGGGCTTCATACGTGTATATATACGTGAAGCGTCACGCGAGCTCTGGATTGGAGCGTGGCGCATTAGTAACCTGTTTGTTACTCGATAAAACGAGCCTATATCGTTTTAAGATTTTATTAGATTTATAGACCAGTCATATACATATATTCACATATACATATATATACAGTAGATGCCAAGAGTCACTGGATCCGATTATGTCTCCAGATTCATAACAAAAAAATCAGAGGAAGAAAAAAGAAAAAATTGAGAAAGAAGCAAAATAATTATTTTTCGCCTAATAAAATTTTTTCTCTTTCATGAATATGCATTTATTTGTGTGTGTGTGTGTGTGTATGTCGCAGTGGCTTCCTAGTTGTTTGGTTGTTTGAAGCATCATTGAGATGAGCGGGACACAGTGATAGACGACACCTGTACGCTTGGGTTGCTGGTCGCACGCGTTTAAACCCACACGATTATTATTGTGTGCATGTGCAGATGAACACTTTTCATTCTAGGATTTATGTATTTGAAGTGATTTTTTATTTCTCGTCTTCTGATCGCGGCGATGTTCGCATCTAAAGAGACATTATTTCCCAAAATGATTTTCGATCAAATAATGGAAAATGAACAATTCTTTTGTCTGTTACACTACAATATCCTCATAAAACATCAAGTGTGCACGCGTGTGTGGTCAGTCGGTATACTGTGATGGGCCGTTAACGAACCAGAGCGCGTCCACATTGTCGCAAATTATTGTCGTCTAATGTACATACATATGTACATATTAAACAAACACACAGCACATGAAAGGTAGAAAGCATATCCGCGCGAGTGTCGCGAGCTACGTGGCTTTGTACTACTATATGTGTCCGAACATGTATAATGTCTAATATATTGTACATATAAACATCTATATACACACACACACACACATATGTATTTATCTATTTCCTAACTATGTATCGTGTGGCCCATTGTCATTACGCGCCCATAATCTACAATGCGAGTCATCTCAACTTCCGCTTGCAACATACACAACTTTAATTTGTTCGACTTGTAAGATATCATCAATTTTTTTTTCTATTTTGTTTTTTTTTTTTCATATTAAATTGACATGAAAGAAAAAAAAACAAGGGGGGAGTGATTCTAACTAAATCGATGAAGGAGACAACGAGAAGCAAAATATTACTTGATATCCGCCAATACATACGCAAACAATTAGATGAGTTGATGGAGAAACATTAGAGTTCAACAACATTCACCACCGGACGTTGGATAATAGCCGACAGTGGTGTGCAGGATTGTTGATGATGATCCAGAGAAAATATAAATGAAAGAGTTTAAGTATAGCGAGAAAGAAAGAGTGACTCTGATGGGGTACACTTCTGTGGTTTTCACAATGACACAGTCTGTCTGTGCCGCGCATACTGCAAATGTAATTTTTGGCTGACATTGAAGATGTGGCATTATATTATATACATAAATACCAACATCCTGCCAGAACACCACAATGAACAGAGTTCCAGAAGACACATGGAAACTTTCTCCATCTTAATCATCATCAAATGGATATAAAAATTATAGTGACGAAAATTTGTCTCCATTCATTATTTCTTTATTTTCCTGCAACTCACTTAAACAACGTTCTTTTGTTTCATTATCTGTCATCACCATTTTGTTTTGCTTTCGAACAACAAATAAAAGCATTGCGTTGAATTGAGCACGTGGACTAGAACGATTTTATCATACTGAAAATTGCCCGGCTATATACATATTTATATAAATATATATGTATATCATTCTACTGGAAATAATGATGAAAATATAAGAGCGAAAGAGAGAACAGGAGGGAAATGCAACACGCAAGATATTTTATTACGGTTCGTTGATTCTCGACAAATGCTAGGAAAAAAAAATAATAATATTAAATGTATGAATAAATAAAAACATTCAATTGTCCAATAAAATTTGATTTAATCATCATAGTAATATTCCGGAATATTTATTCATATAAAAAATATAGATGTGTTGCGGAAAATTGAGTGAGGGAGACGTATCTCATATATAAAGTATTGCACTGAAACGCTGTCGTATATATTTCACTCGGACTTGCGTGAATTTTTACTATGGCTCATGTGACAAATGAGCTATTGATCAATCAACTAACAATGAAAGCATATGACGATAGCAGAATATGTCAATTATATTTTGGTTCACATTCTCTACATATCGATATGATCTAATATTAATATGTGAACAGGGTAATTTAAAATGTGAAAAATTTTCAGTGTAGAAAATTGTGAGGCACAACCAAATAGGATATACCGTGTTAAATTATCATCATCTTGTTATGGGCAAATATTTTTCGATGCATAGATGTCGTCGTTGTATCGGAAATTCATATCACTATTATTGTGTATACAGAGGACATCGTATCTATATGGACAAAATCGTGGCATGATAGTTAGGCGATACCCATCTGCGTGCTCATATCCCTCTGGTCCATGAGTATAAATAGAGAGCGAGCGTATATGTGTATATAGTAGGAGAGAAATAAGAGGAGGAAGATGAAGGGAAAAGGAGCAGAATAAAAAAAAAGTAAAAAATAAGACGAAGACGAAGACGATCCAACAAGAGGTAATCATTTTACGACCTCCCGTATAATCTGCTTGGACGGTGGTATATAATAAGGATAAACAGCTGTTCTAGCCATGGATATATAGCCCAGTTAAAATGATGCACAAGAAAATATCAATGATATTTTATTGGTTGATGGTTTTATTTCCCGCTCAATAAACTGTTAAGACATCATCACAAATACATTTTGTTCATGTAAAAATTTTCTGGCGATTAAAAAATAAAGTTTCCTTTTCCAATCAATTTTTCAATTTTACACTGCAGTTGAAGAGAATAATTATCATGTCACGCATCTTGACAGTGATATATAATAATGATCATGATATTGAGAAGAAATATTTATAATTATCTCATCAGAATTGGTAACGGAATTAAAAAAAACTAAGAACAAAATGAAATATTACCAAGATCTCACGCTCGACTTTACGCCAATCTCCACTTCCAAACCAAAGCTCTTTTCATGTTATTTTTTTTCACCATTTTATAATTTCACTATTGTTATTATTATACTGTCGACGAGAAGTGCTAAAGACCTTTAGGGCATGTTGAAGGCCATATTACTGTGGTTGTTTCAAGTTGCACCAGTCATCGATGATCCCACCAAGATCATGGGAACACATTACACATTTTTATATGATATATTTCTCTACGTTTTTCCATGAGCTAAGGAAACACTGAAAGTGAATCATTCCATGTCTTGTTTCTGAAATTGAAATAAATAGTGAATGAAATATATTTCATATTTCATGATTTGATCTCTATCAAACAGAGAAAAACAAAAACAACAATAACAATATATTCAAAGTATGGTAAAACTGAATAAAGATTTACATAGATATAAATGCCATGTCATGAGATTATTGCACGATAAATTGTCGAGCATTTGTTCTGTGCAACAACTTGATTGAATGAATTCTATGGATGGCGCTTAGATCGCTCATACGGATCAGTCGGTTGGGTTATATATACATGGACACATACACACCCATATATATTTATATCGATTGGATAAAAGGCGTCGGAGGCCGCGTGTACCAAGTCCCGTTTCTTGGTTCATAAAACGCCAATGTCCCGATCGTTTAGTCGCGCAGTTAGTCCAAAGGATTTATCTGGCGTATTGAACATTAGCATAAACGGTTTATTTAATCATGCCCGAGTTCATATACATATCATACAATGAATAAATATAGTGATATTGAGGGAAGCAAATGCGTATGGATTCATTGCACGATTCTACATTATATCGTTTTGCTGATAAAAAAACTGAAAAAAAAAGTATTCCCACATGCAAACAATTATTTTCCAGTAGAACGTGATATGCGCGAATGATGAATGTATATGAGAATTTGTATTGGCGATCACTGTACAGAGCATCAGTATAATTTTGCATGAGTGATAAAGACTTGTCGTTCATGTTTATTAATTTTAACGATAATTTTTAGTTATCAATAAGAAGAAAGGGATTCGGCGATTCTCTATTGATGATGATAGTGAAGTAAAACCAATCAGTTGTTCCGTGAACTCGTCGAAGAGGTGGATGACTTGTCGGAGAGGGTAATTCTTTTTTTTTTAATATTTATTTTTTCACGAGAATTGGCGCGCAGGTGCGAGGCGATTATCGACGAGTCCATCGCGAGCAGTAGATGGGTATGAGGAAGAGAAGAAGAAACACAAGAAGAGGAGGAAGAATAAGAGAAAAAAAGAGGAGGACGCGTCGAAGGACGATGAAGGAGGTCCACCCGGTTAACTTAGGTCAGGGTTAGTTCGACGTACTGATGTTGAGCTAACAATTTAGTATTTTCCAACTGTTCATTTCGTCCTGTTCCGTTGGGCAGATAGCACAGGGCTCGCGCGCCATATCCCAAGGGCCTCTATAGTATATAAGCGTACATACATATAGCAGCCTTCTCTCGGGCAATATACCAATAACAGCAACGGTGTGCTCTGTAGAATGTGCGCGCGGAATTCAAACTTTATAACAGCGAGGGCGAAAGAGAGAGAAACAGTAAAACACGCGATGGTGAAAGCGGATAATTGCATAATCAAATTCAATTAGCACGCACGAAGGTCTATAGGCCCAGTTTAATTCTACATACGCGAGCAGTGCGGTGGTGGCGGCAAAAAAAAAAATAAATGAAAAAAGTAAAGGGAGATACACAGATCTATACAGGTGCTATAAATCGCGTCTGGTATGAAAAATGAAAAAATATTCATTTGGAAGGCCAGTTGCTCGTGATTCGCGAATAAGATGCGCTTGATTAAAATCACGCGAGAGGGAGTACTTTAGCAGCACCACGTTACATATGTGTGTGGTGTATCAGGGCGAAAGGCATTGTGAGAGATCACTCGCAGTTACGGCGGATTAAAGGAAATAATTGAGTAGTTTGTTATGAGATACCTTATATACAATAAAAAATTTTATTCCTCGTTATTTTAATTTATTGTTCAGATTTGTTTTCCATTTTTGTTTTCTTGACAGTTAATTTTATTTCCCAAGTTGTACTGATTTATACTGGTGCCATGGGAAAGTCGTTAAAGAGGTGAATAATAAAAATGAATAAAGGGATATAAAAATATAATAATACTTTATCATATACAGATTGTTACAGTTCGAGATAGTTGTATGATCAATCGAGAGATCAAATGAATTTTCACCTTTGATATAAATGCTTCTCAACTTCATTTCTATAATCCAACAAAAAAAGTTATAGTTTATATTTTTCGATTAGTTCCAAGCAATAAATATCACATTGTTGAAGCGTCTTTTCCCTCAGTTATGTTATTAATAATGAATGATGATGTTTTTTTTTTTTTTTTTTTTTCCCGCCTAATTCAATTGTACCCACTTCAATACATTGACAAAATACGCCCCTGACTGATAAAACTACCTTCAATACATCTTATATATTTCTATATCTGTTTTGCATCGTACGGCACGGGACAATATTATACACGTAGTAGGGATGGTGAGTCGCAAAGTCTCGTAGAGTGCCGCGCCTACGTCAAGGCGGATGCGGCTCCTCTATCCGTTCCCGTTCTAGAATCCAGTTGGTGGCGAGGCCGCTATACCTCGGCGGCAGTTTAACCATATCGTTACATACAACGTCTTTATATACATACGCACACGTATATGTATAGTTTTATTTTACTCATTTAAACAAGCTCATGGGACGATAAGCTTCAACAAGATCTGCCACGAAAAAAAAATCGACAAATGTCTTGGTGATTTTTATTTTCCCCACAGACATAAACCACACAGTCAATATAACGAATAGGCAAAAATACCCATCAGGGAAATGTTGAACTAATACAAGTGAATGTGGGTAACGGCGAGCATTCGTGATATCCCTCGGGTATATCCCACTTTTTCATTTCATTTTATCTTACTTTATTTCATTCATTTATTTATTTATTTTGTTTCATTTTCTTCTCCATCTCTTTAACTTGAGAATGATATCTACAGTATACAAACTATAAATATATATGTATAGGTGGGACGGTTGCGCGCGCGCGTAACATGTAAATAAGTTGTGATATGGTGCCGGCGGTAAATGTTGGATATACAGCAGCGTGTACAGTGCTTTTGTGCACCGACTGTTATTAGTGGCGTTTCAAGAGCGAGGGAAAAATGTTGTTGGCAGGAATGAAATAGCGTGGCCAGTTGGGACACGTCGCGGCGCGTATACTCACCTGAGGAAAACGCATGCAGATATTCGCTGCCTCTCCCAACTTTTTTTTTATATTTGTATAAATGTATGCGCGCCTGCATACGTGTATGTGTGTGTTGGTGATGGTGGTCCAGGTCTAGAGAACAAGTTACCAATACAACGTAGAATGCGCGCTCGCGTCTAACGAGCTGTCCATCGTTATACTTCACGTTCCACTCTCGCTTAGTTATATCGCTGCGCGCTTCCTTCCTGGCATTAAATCAAAAATAAACAAAATCAATTTGACCTATATATTTTGTACAGAACCTCTTACGGGTATTGCAGCAAGAAGTATACACTCTATTATCCGGCAAGACCAAATGAAATATCTGACGACTTCCCCGAAGTTCATATATACATTTAAAATAAAATAATGCAAGTTAATGATATAGTTTTGAAATAATATGTTATGATAATACACTTTACATAGATTTTAGCGTCATTTTTTTTTATGGTCGTAAAACTAGGAGACGATAGAGTAATTTAAAATATCAGTATGAAGGTTAAACTAATTCGCTTTCACGTGTATTCTCTATTCTATTTGCTGCTGCTACTACTATACACTGCCTACTTTGTAGCCATTAACATTTATGTATTTAATATATGTATAAGTACATATATAAATATATATTTATACATATTAACATAAAGCGATGGTATGTAATTTCAATTTGCTTATGATCGAGAGAATTTTTAATATATATAAAGTGTGTCGCACATCGGTTCGCACGGGTTTATCAATCTCGGTCAAGTTATTAATGACGACGCCCTCGCCACACAACATTTTTCATTCGGCCATGTTGACCATCTACTTTTTTTCAATTTTTTTTTTTTTTTTTTCATTCATTTATATATACTCCTACTTCTTTATTTTACCACTTTTCACATCGCATTTACACTATTTATCGTATATGCCACTCACGTTTATAATCGCACGATGTGTGGATTAATGCGGGACAAGCAATATGGCGACAAATAGAATGCCGGTCGCACGCTCGAACGCGAATGCCATTTTTTTTCTTCAGGGTTTTTATTTCTTCGACTTATAACAAATAATAAAAGTATGAATACACAAATATATATATTATATATCAACATATTAATGTCAATACTCAATGTGTTTCATAGTTCCTTCAGTGTTCAATTGAGACAGTGAATATATAATCAAAATCTTCAAAATCCTTTATTTATTCTCTTACTCATAGACAAAGTATTACACAGTTAATCTATTTATCACCTATTCATCATACCACACAACTGATTGCTATCTACGATTATATTATCACATGACGACAAATTGCCACAAGATAAGTATTTATACATGAAGATATATAAATTTTTGTATACAATATACTTAATGCGTTACACATAAATAAATGTTCATGTGCTATCTCTGTATATTTTTTTTGTATAACGATAGATCCATAATATCGATTCATAATTTCTTTGTTCATGATAAAATAGTGAATCATCGACTCTCGAAGACAAAAATTTTGTATCAACATCCTGACGAACAAATTCGCGTATGCAGGATACAAAACATTTTTACGAGAAAAGGAAGAAATTGATAATGCATAAACAGTGGAAGGGAACTCCCCAAGCAAACACGCAAGCATTAGCATGCATCAACTTGCATTTGATCGTTCCAAATGTTGGACAAATTTAGTACCTGTACAGTAAATGCATAAAAATAGTTATGGAAAAGTAGTGAGCGCTGATATATAGATAAGAAGCCATATCGGTAAGGCCTCTTTAAAGGTCCACTAAGGACAGTGCTTCTCGGAAGCGGCTCGCGCTCAACCGAGGGTAATCGTACCTCTGGTGGACGTTGCGCACCTCTCTCGAATCACTGTCGGCGCTGCGAGTATAAGGAGTGAAGACCTCTTTTCGCTCTTTCCGTCTCTTATACATTTGTATATGTTTCTTTCTGTGCGCGCGAGCCCCAGCAATTTCCGTAAGTATACACAGTGAAAACCCATCGTGCCTCCGGGGAGCTTCTATCCATGCGGCGGAGTAGAGTACTCGCGGGCAAAGCAGAAGAGTGGAGAGGAACAAAGGGGAAAAAAATGAGAGGAAACTTTAATAGTCGCCGCGCGATACACCTCTCTTGGCACATTGGCACAAGGCGGCATAACGCAAAATCAGAATGGTCCACTCATTGTCTCCTTGGTGTTGATGGTAACCGTAAAAAAAAATATTCAACTGTTTTAAAGAATTTTACTGCTGTATGTACAGTATTGTATAATTCCCTGGACAAGACAACAGCAAATTGTTCACGAAACACAGCCGTATCTGTTTTTGCAACTTATCAAAATTACTCTCATCCACAAATATTTACGTGAGTGTGTGTGTGTGTGTGTGTCAATGCATCCTTTTCCTTTTTCCATATTAGTGGATATATATGGACAGGGTCAGACATAAATAAATGACCCATTGCATGCTGGAAAATAATTCTCACTATTTTTCCTTTACTTCGCGTGGATAAGATCAATTAAATTAATACTTCAAAGAAACACTTCGATTGTATATATGTATATATATTGACTTCACGTTTTGCTCTTTAGCCGACTGACCCAAACTAAAATGAAAAAAAAAAACGAAAAAATAGATAAATACATGAATAAAAACACGGAGATATTTTCATATAAATTTGTAATTTGTAAATTGCGTAATTTTTTGTGCACAATATTATTTATTTTTCGTTCGCGTGGTGTCGCACGGAAATAGTTTTATGGTAGAAACGATAAATCGTAAATATATCATCACACACCTCTTCTCCGATCTACCTCAACTCATTCAAAGTATAAGTAAATAAACATCAGTAGGGAGTGCACAAGCCAGCTGAGTAGTGCAGTTGGCGATTCACCGTCGAGCGCATTATTTATTATGTTGGGTATATCGAGTTCAAAATCGCTGGTATTACTGCGAACATGAGAGGCAATGGAAGAGTATTGAGCAAGGAAACTTCTGGTATAAAATAAAACTGCTATGAAGACCAGCATTGAAGTATCCTACTACACGTACATGTGTTTGTTTGTGAAAAAAAAATTGTTTTTCTGGTGAAACGAGAGGTCTTCATTGCTCACGACGAAGTCGTCGATTCGATTCAGCGTCGAAACCGCGCGCCACGATAGCAATATCCCTGTCGCGATAAAACCATGGTTCTTTAAATCACCAGACATTCAGGAGTTACTTTATTGAATAGAACATTGCAGAATTGTAAAATCATGGTATATCTTGTCGAATAGTAAGAAAAAAGAAAGGTTGATTGCATTATAAATATAGTGAAATTGAAATGTGAGTATATATAATATATATATATATATATGTCTAAGCATGTGAATGACGTGTCACTAGATGCAAATATAATATTATCGAGAAGCTGTGTATATAGATGCTATACTGACGAGAGCCGACACGCTTCCATGACGACGTTAAAGCGCATGGCAAAGTGCCTCAGCGGCACCTCGTTAGTCCCACCGGAGGCTGGTGTGGTTTTATATATCTATCTCACGCGTTCTGCCTGGATGAAAATGTGTAAACCACTGGTGTTGAATTGTCTAATGGTTTTCTGATAACTCTCCAAAATACATTTGAGCATTAAATCAAAATAATTGGTCGATTGAACGTGTTGAGAATTGCTTGAAACAAAATTCATTAACATTATCATACAGATATTACATATATGTGTATATTGAAACCGAAATGAAAATGGTGATGAATTTGAAGATACATAATATCTACATAACGCAATCACGCGCGTTCTCCTTCTCGGAATGGCTCAAAAATAATGCGCGATCCACAGAAAGATAGGTATACGAATATATGTATAAATGCGGGAACACGCTGGGGATGACGTCGTGGGATCGTCCTTGTCTTTGCTCCCGCGGCCTCTATTGTTTCGTATATACACAATCATATATACCACCTTCTTTTATACTTTGGTAAAATCGAGAACACTCCTCACTCACTTCACTCTCGTGTGCCTGCACCATATAATAATTTAATTCGCTTCACATGTATTTTCGTTTATGAAAAAATTATTTTTATACTTTTATTTGATAAATATATTTATGCATATTTGTCATTGACTTTCTCCAATTTGCGGCGACGACGGGTCCTCGAAGAATCCTTGTCAACGTGCTTTTCACGTTTTTGTTTTCCTTTTTTCCTTCTCTTTTTGTTCAATCTATTATTTTTCTGTTACAAGGGAGATACAATTGGTCGCGGTTCGATAGAGTCCACGCGATAAGAAATTGCCACGCTCTCGAAAGACACTGCAAGAAAATCCTTGAATTATTATTTTGTTATTTTATGTTTTCTTCCTCACTCTGTGCCGATACAAAACTCAATTGTCATCCGGTTTTTTTCATAATTTGCATGAAAAAGGAAAAAGAGTTATAATATGATATTTTGTTCTATATCTATTTCTATATTTATTCATTCATATTCCTACTGTATACAAATGCAATAGCTCATTACCTCATTAAAATTATATGTTTATACAACAAGAATATATATAAGTGTAGGCATGTATAGGTGTTTATCATGAGCATTATATCGTGCGACATCGGCACCTTTCGCAATAATTCCCAAGCCAGTGTTATGTGGCGCACACGCGCTCAATTTTCGCAATATCATACCCACTAATATTACATATATATGCTCAGTGAATTATGGAATATTTTATTCTCAAACAAAAGGACAGACCATTATATTATTATTCATTCTTTTTTTTTTCTTTCTTTTTTTTTCTTTTTTTTTTTTTTTTTTCGTCACTCGTCAGAGCGCTGGAAAGAAAAATGAAAAATAAATCTAAACAGACATGAACTTTTTTTTCTCACTTTACGCCACGTTGAAATAAAAGAATACATACTCACATATAGAGTAAAGAAATCGACTGTCACGTTTTTGTCCGCTGCAATCGTCCGCGCAGCATAAGAGTATGGAGAATTAAAGAAAAAGTGCATAATCGACTGGAACACGCAGGTATGATCACGAATAATATATACAGCGGGTCACGAATCCAAAGTATAGTGTGACAGGAATCAATGGCAGGACGCGCGCGGTCCAAGTTCTGAGTAGCGGACGCGGGGAATTGCGCGCGTGAACCGCGAAAGCGATTGTATTTATATATATGTATATATATATGGGTAAGCGACATTCGCGGTCCATTGTAGAGGTCAGTCATAAAGGTCTCGCGATTATATATCAAGGGAAAGTATGTATGAAACATACACGTGTTCAACCAGGAATGGTGAAAATACGAATGATAAATTTGCCAGAGGAAGTAATATAAATTCAATTGAGAATACACAATTAAATGACAATAACGAAGAGGACCTTCATGGATGGAAAAAATAATCGATAATTATTATTATTTAACGTTGAACACTGCCCTGAAATAGCACATTCTGTCTCCAGTTAGCTAGATTCTCTCCTATAGTCTGTTCCCGTCTCTCCTTCCCATCGTAACCAGTGTCATCCTGCTGGTCACTGTTGAACGAGCATATTAGAGATGATTCTCGTCATCATCACGTTGCGTGAATTATTATAACCAAGCAATTTATAAATACGCTCGCACCTCGGAGTGGATGACTCGACGATATAAAAGACTACAGAACTTAACTAGTAGTCCAGCAGCAGGATGTCGTGTTGCGCACCTTCAAGTGCAACATTGTTGTATGCAAAAAAGAACGAAATTAAAAAAAAAAAAACCACAACAAGATTGTGCGTGTTACTAGTAAAAGCACACATCGAGTAAAACACGTATACTATTATACAAAAGTGCGAGTGTATATACAGATACACATGTACATGGACATTATTGCGCGCTTGGGAACTCGACTCGTGGCTCGTCCTTGACCGGGTCTATCGTGTGACCGATCTCGGGTGCGCATCACAATGGGCCCGCGCGCGCGTTTTCCTCTCTCTTTACACTCCTCTCCTCATCTGTATACCAGTGACGCGGCGCCGCCCTCCTTGTCTCCCCATATTTCTCTCACACATGAACAAAAAATAAAGTGTAAAATAAATAAGTAATGAAAACTATCGAATCTCTGTCATCGATTGGTATTATATTATATTGGCTATTCGATTAAAATTATTTCCACAATGTTTCTGTGATGAAGAAGCTCTTTGGAAATGATTGGTTGGAAAGCAACCAATAACAATAGATACAAACTAATTCCACATATAAAAGTTGAACGACTAATAAAATTCTAATACATAATATATAACTGTGTTGCACGCGTCATTAATTCGTTTTGCGAGCGGCAGGAGAGTATCAAATTGAGAGCCTCTGGGCAACAGTTAAAATATATATAGTGGGAGCCAAAGAGTGGAAGTAGTAGTTAGATACCTATAGTATATAGTTGACCAAGAGGGAGTGAGGGAGAAGGGGGGCAAAAGCGAGAGAGCGACAGACTGATGTGAAAAAGAGACAAAGAGTGAGAGGGAAACATGCGCAGAGGGACTGAGACAATGGAGCATTAAAGCAACGGCGCGGTTTTCTAGACAGGAAATTACAGGGATCACGCGGAGATTGACAGAAAAACGGCTTTGACTTGTACATACCTATACATATAAACATGCATATACAATGCACAATATGTATATATATATATATATAAGAGTATTCAGTGCGCACGCGTACAGTTGATATACTGCAACTTTGATTACATATTATGTATCACATCACCGAGCAATGTAATCCCATTATAATAATTTTTGCTAATGCATATATGCGTGACCCCACACATTTGTGACAAATATATCGAGGATGGAATTTATATTTTATATAATATATGTATATATATTGAAGAGGTCATCGACACTCCCGGACACACCTGACGCCGAGACTACTTCCAAGACTTTCGTGCGCGGCGAATCGCCGAGAGTTGGATATCCCGCACAGTGGACTGACCTACAGCAAGGCAGACTTATACAATAAATTCAACCACTGCACACTGCACTACTATCTGTGCACATAACCAAAGTGTTATGCGCTATTCCTATATATGTAGAATGCATTCTCCATCACATTCTTTAAAGTCTTAAGGGCGCGCGCGAGAACCCCCGCGCTAATAAACGCGGGCATCACGGCTAAGTATATATATGAATATATATATATAAATTCGTGTAGATATTATATATTGCAAGAGCGCAGGTTACATTGGCAGTATTGAGTATAAATGCGACCGAAAGATTTATGCTCGTCGTGCGGGTGTAGAGGAGAGTAAATATGAAATGGTGTGGAAGTGAGACGGAGGGATGATGGAAGACTGAGATATATATACGGAGTTTATAGAAGAATGAAAGGGCGGGAGGGAGTGAGAGAGAAGAACAGAGGTGTATGTATGAATTTGTATGTGTGCTTGTGTGTATGTATTGAGAATGGGGCGGTGAGACAAAATACGCAGAGAATAGGAAGGGATGCGGTGGCCGCAGGCCTCGCGCGCGATGGACCACACGGGGAGATTCAAGATGAGAAAGAGAGGGGGAGAGAGAGAGAGAGAGAAAGAGTGATGTGGAGTTCGTGGGGGGCCCTCACGCGGTTTTATCTATCATGTGTGCAAAACACATACATTTTTGTATTCGTTGTGTGATTCTTATTCGAAATTTATTACGGTAATTAGATGAAAAATCTGTCGAATATTGAGTTACATTTATAAATGTAATTCATAAAAGTCCAAAATGTAAAAACACTAGTTATCAAAATTTTTTCCCAGGGGGAGAGAAAAAAATTTCGACTCCATAAATCGTTGCGCTGATTTTCTCACCGTGTGATATATTCATTTATATATATGTGTGTGTGTGTGTGTGTGTGTGTATGATTCATATATAAATGTGTGCACTGTGGGAACTTCCGTTCGACTGGTGCGATCAAGGAGTTTAAAGATTTCTATCGTGTAATGACCGCCTCCCGAATCATCATCACAAAATAAGTTTTGCTTTTCAAGGAAGTCTTGACGAGTACCCATACACATTTGCCCTCCAATTGTCAGAGTATGAATACATGAAGGCGAGAAAGAAAGAAATTATGTTAAAAAATTATAGGAAGACTGTAAGTCGAAAATAAAACTTTTTTTATAAAAAATATTTCACCAGACTCATCAATTGTATTGAATAATTATATGTATACGCATTGAGTTTGCTTAGTTGAAGTTCAACAAAACTACCACAATATCGTACAACATACTTTTTATTATCTTCATTTATGTTATTAATTTTATGACGCTAATAAAAGCTAGCTGGCTCTCATTTCACCTTGCCAAGACAGTCGTCACGAATTTCTTTATGCACTCGTCAATTTCCTTCTTAAATTCCTTTTCCATTGATTCCACCATCAATCCTCGATATTCTGTATTACTTATTTATCTACTCGTATATTCAATAGTCAGAGTTTCTCCTCGACAATATTTTTATTCACGACAGCAATTTTTAATAAATGTGCATGAAAGATTTTTTTAATAATCGAGAAACGGGAATTGAGCACATGCATTCCGGGCGAGACAGACGGCAAATAATACGCATTTTGGTTTATCTGCATTATCAATTTATCCCCTGATTGTAATGTCCAAGGCTCCCTCGATGCGGTTAGTTATCCAGATGGGACTACTTAACAACAAGAGAATGTTCTTCCACACATACATAGAAGCATAAACAGCAAAACTTTACTATAACTAACCAGTCAGAGCAGAGCAACAGGAATGGCGATCCACAGCGACCGTGTATCAATTAGACTGCACGCGGATTTATTCGAGTTATTTGCTGCACAAGGTTGCAATAGCATCGTATATACATGTTCCATCCTGTATATGCACACCACGAAGAAGAAAAAAAAACAAAAATGAATAAATAAATGATTGAATAAAAAAAAAGAAAAAAGAATTAAATAAAAAATAATGTTGAACATTCAAGTGTCCGTAGTGTTGGCAGGTGGAGGAAGTATGGATTTGCGGAAATGGAAGTAATCGAGACAATTCATTTAATTAATGCACACGCAAACATCCTTCTGTATCGAGAGCATATAAATATATACAAATACAACTGATGCGGTTTTATTGAATTTTGTATCAAAATAGAACGAAACAAGATAGAGAAGTGCGAGCAATTATGCTATTAACTCTTGAAGCACGTCGGTAAAAACTTTCATCTGCATTAATAATGTATTATTTCTTTTCTTTTATTTTACCAATTTTTCAATCGGTCTAAGTCTTAATTGAGAGATAATTCCCATGATATTTTTTCATGCGTTATGTTTTTCTCAATATCATCATGTATTCGCATACAATATTACAGTTATGTGTTGTATTTTGTCGTGCTACCACATGAGGTGAATGCATCCATTTCTATATTCTTCTTTTGTATTATATTGGCATTTTTATCATTGTCTTTATCCAAGTCGTGATGCTGGACAATTCTAAACAATTGTTATTGTTTAATAAAAATATCGCCAAACAGAGGCACGAAGAATTACATTTAGAACATTTACTGGCTTGCAATACTTTTTTTTCCCCCTTTTCTTTTTGTCAAAGTCGCGTCTGCGTTTATTTTTATTTCACGACGCTGGGAGTTGGTCTTGTACATACCGGTGTATGAAACAGGGGTACGCGCACGCACTCAGCCGTGAGATGCGCGCCATACGAAGTCGCACCGCCCGGATTCACCAATGGCATACACATATATATATCTGAGTAAAATGTGAAGGCGGTAGTTGAACAGGAGGGGTCGCAGGGGCGCCGGAAACGATTTGTGTTGTATCTTCTCGTCCGGTTGAACAATACCATCATGAGTCATCCTGCCAATTCTACAAAATTGAGTGTACATACTTCTCAGTAGAACACATTTAAAATTCACCTAGCACTAATTTTTCATTCTTCAACACTACATCTAATTAAGATAGGTGATGATTACTCGTTTCAACAAGTCTATGTGAAAAATATAATATTTATAGATTATTAAATTAATTTTTGGTTCGCATATGTCGACAATCACAATGTGGACAATCTATCGTGTAGTGTCAAAAAAATATTTATCCATCGATATCCTGCCAAATCGCAATTATACGATTTCAATATAATTCATTGGTTTCACTGCATATCATTCTCGATACCTCACCGAAAAGATTACAAAAAATGAATATAAACAATCTCGACACTTGGAGCAAATGTGATTTTAATTTTTCGATTGTACCTCTAAACTTTTTCTCAACTCTTTCACCATCATCTCAATCGATATATATATATATATATATATATATATATATATATATATATATATATATATGTGATCATAATTATATGAGAGGAGGAGAGATAAAGTAAAGGGGTTTCTGCGGTTACACCAGGCGCATCGTTGCGGTTAAAACTCGTAATACATCACGTAGCAGTATTGGGAATTGAGAATATAGTAGCAGCCACTTCTTAACTGCCTACTCGATATACTTCATATATGTGTGTATACCTGTTTGGTATAGTTATCCACTATTTTATCTCCTTCTATCTTCCTCTCTGTCTCATCTCTGGACACGAGAGAGCAAGAGTGTGTTTATAATATTGCTTGAGAGATAGTTAGGACACCAACCAACAGCGTCAATTATTTGAGTGACCGCAGGGGCTCCGATAGAGAGAGAGAGAGAGAGAGAGAGAGAGAGAGAGAGAGAGAGAGAGAGTTCTTTCCGACCGGATTTCGCGTGCTTCAATATCGTTCTCAAAATCATGTTTCTCCTTTTTCCTTCTTTCTTTCCCTCTATACCTCCCTCTTGCATCCTCTTTTGGATTTTATAATTTTACTGTTTGTGGTGTAATGAATAATAACACGAATGAACAACCTGAAATGCACACCGCCACACTATTAATTCACCAGGACTAATGAAAATAAATAAAAGAAGAAAATATGCATAAAAATATTTTTCATCTGTCCCAAAATAATTAAGAGTCCTTGAAAATTAAATCAAGTATATGTTGTAGACTTTTTTTTCAACCTTGAAGAGCGACAGAATACATCCTGAACTGACTTTATCTTCAACTCTTCCGTTACGACAGCCATCATCGTGACTCAATCAATTTTATATTCTGTACGTATGCTTCAACGATTAATAAAAAAGATAAAAACAAAATAAGCGAAAAAGTTATTATATTCAATTCAACCTTTCACTTGAGTATTTTTTTATTGAAATTAAAATACATATGAATTTCAGGTACCGACACATACCCGCATTTTGCGCCACAGTCTCGACAGTTGATCCTTCAAACTCAATATCGCATTTTCATTTCCCACTAACGCCATCTGTTTTCATTCACACTGAACAACGAACCCGTGCGCGTATGTCTCCGATGAGCCGTGCATGCGCGGCAATATACCATGTGCACACGCAGCAAACTCACAAATCGCAACATACCAAATAGTATCTACACAACTCTTGCGCACATACAAGATATTTGCACTCATTGGGTAAAGATGTCTTCTGTATTTCCATGTGGACATCTATTCAACCGGCAATGACGAAAAAAATTGACTTACAACAACAACGACATTATGAAAAAAAGGGTTTCAATAAATTATAATACAGTAGTACACACGATACTATAAATAGTTAGTAGAGATCGTTTATTATGGGGTATTTCTTCTCACTCAATCGCCACGGCTCTTATGGTTAATCGCAATTAAAATTAATCGCCCTCAGCGATTGACCTTGATAATAGAACAATTAGTATATTTATTCATCCAATTTTTTCTGACTAAATAAAATGTTTCTTCAAACCGAATGAAAGATGGTTCAGCGCAAAAATGGAAAAAGAAGAATTAATTCATCCATGTCCACAAATATGTGAATGGCTAACTTGTTTTTTCCATATCAACGGATAAAAATCTCATTTACACTATCAACCAAGTGTTATAATCAAAGCCACCACGATCATTTTATACTTCTTCTTTTCTTTATCCAATCATCCTCCATGACGTTAAAAATTATTCGCGTTGACGCCTGTAGATTATTTGCGGGTATGTTTTATACATAAATAATTGCTATATCATTTTACCCTCCGCAAATATTCAAAACACACCCTCACGCGCAAATACAACCACCGACATATCTAATTCTTCGTCTATCGACTATGACGAATAGTGTCGCGTTATCCACGCACAGTATCTGCACTATATCCTTTTAAAAAATTTTGGCTTGGCAGTAGTTTACATATACATGTATATATATATATATATATATAATGGCAAAGGGTCGATTCGCGCGCGCGGCTCGGCTCGACCGAAGGGGGTGGCAGATTGATCCGTCACGGAGCGCGAGCACAATCACCCCCATTAGACATTATGTGCCTGCCGGTCCACGTGACGTATATATATATATATATATATTTGCAAGCAATACACAAATATAAACGCGGATGTGCCCAAAAGCCAAATGCCTATTTCACACGATATATATACATGTATGGGGTATTTGTATGCGTGTGTTTTGCCACTATATGCATTAGGCCTCTGAGCTATGATACTTGCACTGATCTACCGGTAGTGTGTGGGACCATTCACGCTACAACAAGTACGAATTTGCGGCACTTTCAGCTTTACTATATACTATTGTATGTATATAGATATGTGTGCATATGCATATGTGGACATATTATAGATACGGATGTTAAATATTAACATAATGGGTTTCAAAGTCAATATACATTTGTGGAATGACCAAAATCGTTTTAATATTTGAATATTGTGGATGGACGTTGTAACATGCGCGGTTATTTTTTCACATTCAATTCATTGTAATCATAAATAGTTTGGTTGGTAAAGTTGATGAAAATTGAATTATCGCATTTTCCCGGTTCACTCATCATAACAACTCAATCGGCAATATTGAAAATAAAATCTGATTGTTTAACAATAATAATCTCTGAGTATGATTCGAAAATACGCATATATAAATGTATATAAACAAAAATAAGGTATACACTTTGTTTTGTAGCGCAGGAGTTAAACGAAACGATACGAAACTGCGAACGGCGGCGACACGCGGCGTTGCTCACCATTTCCCGCGACCGCGCCGAAGCCACCCACGTTGCGCGACGCTCGTTTGTCATCCGACAAATAGCTCTTCTCCAAGTGTATAGGCACACGCCGTTGCGCATTTGGTTATATTATATAGCGTGTATGAGCAGTCAACGGTTATGTACATATATACATGTTCACATAGCTTTTGCCATCACCAACTTGTACTCTTCCTTCCTTCCTTTCCGCGTCTACTTTCATTTTTTTTTTTTTCCATATTTTTTCTTTCACTTTATTCTCAAGTACAAATGCGACAACTCAACGACGGATTATTATAACCACGACCTCATGCTCTCTCTGTCTCGCTCCTTTCTCTTTCTCTGTCTTGTGACACATGTTTCTTTGCGCACTTGACAGTACAGCCCTATATAAAATGGAAATATAACATATTTCACTGGAAAAGGGATTCGTGGGTCAAGGATTGTTTTTTATGGTTCGGAAATTATACAATGTAGCATATACTGCTTCTTTGTAAATGACTTTATTGTTATTTGCATTCGTAGAAGCTATTGATATGAATGAGTATGTCGCAAACGTGAACGCACAGTGACAAGGGGAAGCAAAAAAAAATGGACCAAGTTAGAAAGAAAGAAGTGCGACTGAAATATAAAAGAAATAAAATGGAAGAGTCGGAAAAAAAGAGAAAAAAAAAATAAGGGGTCGGAGAGAAAGTTGGAGGGGGATGATACTGCGTTGATGATGGTAGTAGTGGTGGTTTTGCCGAGGTGAGATGAATAAATAAGAGGGTTTTGAAAGGAGCACACTGCCATCGGCGCGGCAAGGTTATTACGCGGCGTCACGCGATGATGTATCCGCGCTGGTTCAGATTGTCTCCACGAGATGGGACCACCGACCGTGAAATATGCACCACCCCCGCGGTTAAACCCCCTCGAGAGTGGCTGTACATATATAAAATAGAGGGTGGAAAAGAGAGACGTGGCCTGGGACATGGTCCTTATTCAGGACATCACCACCTTGAGAGACGTCTCTACTCCGGTGAAAGATTTCTTTTTTTTTTTTGCCAGTCGCGATCCTCTGAACAAAAAAAAAGAATAAATAAATAAATATACCCAGGACACAGAAAAATTTGTATGAAATCGGATGAATGTGATTTGGCCACATTACTGTCACTTTTCCGATAAAATAGAGGATTATTTTAATTCATTCGATCAATTGTATGTATTATATTTTTATCTAGAATTTAACCAAAATTACATTGATCCGATTGAAATGAGTGGAAAGAAACACTTTCCTGGCATTTCAAAACAACTGCAGTGATTGATTGTGATATTTGTTTTTTTAGAAATAAAAATAGGATGACTGAGGGTGTATTGTGTGGAATATATATATTTTTTTGCACGATGTAGCAATAATTTTCAAATATGTATGTACGCACGCATATATGAAGTAGAGGGAGGTATATAGATCATGAAGGGCTCGTTGTGGCACGCGGCAGCACGTGCCTGTCCCAGATCCGGTGTTGCATACATATATATATATATGGTAGAATATGGAACATATACGAAACTGTGCGTGAGACTGAGAGAGGAAGATGAGTAAGAGGCCCCAGATATTTCATACACCCACAAACGACAAACCACTCAAGTGCATCGTCCCCTTGTCGCTCCTTTGCCTCACACATTTTCTGTACTATGAGAATGAGAGTACGAGGAAGAATAAGGAGAAGAGAGCGAGGAAGAGAGAAGGAGAGTGATTTTAACTCTATTCGTGTGTGTAACCCTTCTCCAAACCATTACCGGGGCTCTATTCATAAATAGAGAATTATTATTGCCCGCGAATCTGCCACGCTTTGCTCCAACTTATACTTTGAAATATTCCGGCCTGTTTATGGTTTTAAGTGTTGGTGTGTGTGTGTGTGAATGTATAGATGTATTATCATTTGGAATGTATATGAAACCCAGGGTATATTAAATCTAACGGTTGTCATACAAGGAGAGGGGGAATGCGAGCAAAAAATTTTGTCAATATTTTGAAATATTTGGAGAGTGTATTTAGTTGAATGTTTCACTCAGGAGAGTAAAGACTGAATTTTATTTCGCTGATATTTATTATTACTATTCTATTTGATTTTATTTAATTATGATTAATCTAGTTGATGTATTTATTTATTTATTATTATTATATTAGCATGATTGAAATTATTGGTGATAATAAATGGCGTTAATGGTTGAGTGTTTGGCAACGTGGTGCGATGAACCTTTCCCGAAACGTCGAAAGTGTGAGCCGCCAATAATAATTTATAGTAAGTGTGAAATGAATTTAAAAAGAAAATGAAAATGGAAAAAATCATTATTATATAAACTTGATGAAAGTATAAAATATTTTCGATACAATGAATGAGAATATCCAAAAGACATGACGAATGAAACACGTATAATACTATAATGATCCTGTTGGCTTTTCAATTCCCATGGGAGACGCCCTGACATCGCACAAGGTATATACGTATATGTAAAACCATAGTATATGCATGTATATGTTTGACATTTAACATTTCCCAATGGAATTTATATGATATACACATACATCTGCAAGTGGAAATATTTTCCTTGTACTCGTGATACAATATAATATTCGTCATCATCGCTGTTGTCAACAGTGAATTACAGTCTTCAGGGACATTTAATATATACACACTATATTATATAAAATTTTCGTCCTATATCCAGCTCGAACAACATCAAACGATGACAAAAGTGTACCCAATTTTCATTGTGGAAAATTCATTATAATCCTCGTACCCACAAATTCTGTGGAGTAAAACCTTTTTGTATTTTGGCAACGGTAGGAGTTGTACGCACTGTAGTATATTTACTCAATCCCAAGAGAAGGCCAGTTAAAACTTGATGTTTTGTTGCCGTTACATAAAGCAAAAGGTTTCATCCCCTTAACCTAACTCTTTTCCATCTTTCTCTTAGTTTTGGCAAAAGTCGCATCTTCGTCTCGCCGCACTAATTTACAAGGCAAAACATTGCCATGGCTTTCGAGATCTATCGTCGAGTGTTGCAATTTATTTTTGTATCAAGTGGTGTGTCCAACTAGTTTGCCTCTCGAAGAAAGTACAATCTTATCTCTCTTTCTCCTTCATCCATACACACACACACACACACACACTCTCTTTCTTTCTCATTTCTTTCCTTTCTCTCACTCCTATACTGTCGTAAGATTAACGATACTTCAGAGCTGGTTTTAAAGAGCACCCACACTCATCTACTCTCTACTATGTATAAATATACAGTGCCCAAAGTCAGCAAAATCCCTTCGTTTCTATATATCCCTATATACCTCGAACGGAAGTAATTCCGTGATTTTATTCGCTCCAAGACATTGATGTAATCATTCAACGACGAATGATGTTGTCGTCGTCGAGACTGGTTTCGGCCATTTTACGATAACACAAAAAGAACAAGAGAAATCCTCACGGAAAATTCGTGTATTTGAGTTATGTAGGAAAATATCTGGAAAAATTGTAACTTCAATCTACTTTAATCGTAATTTCCAGTTATTCGTACGTATATCGCCAATATACGGTTTTGCTTAAGAATAAAAAAAATGAGAAGGGAAAAAAAGTGATAATAAAAATGAATGAAACTAAAAAATCATAATGTGAGATATTGAGTGGTCGAGAGTGGTATCAGGGTATATAGAATTGAATAAAAGGCAAAAGGAGAGAGGGTAAAGGAAAAGACGTCAAAGAGAGAAATGCGGCGATCGTCGAATGCGACTTTCACCCTCAGCGATTGGAGTTAAGAGAGCAACCGCGCGCGCGTCGCGAGTTTGTTAGGGTGGCATCAGGGGGTGGCACTCGCGACAAGACGCGCGCCAACAAGAAATGGAGTAGTAGACCGGGTGGTATATAGGAGGGTGGGAGGGTGAAAAGGGGGAGAAGAAGGACTTGAATTGATTGCTTTCATTACGTAAAAAAAAATATTCCCCTCTCGGTATTTTTAACTTGTGCCGCGGTGGCGAATAAGTAAGTGCGCTATTTACATCAAATCTCGTAAGTTATCGCTGCGTGATCCTCTCCTTCCCCCTCCCTCATTCGCTCCTGTTCGCTTCTCTTCTCATTTTATTTCTTGGTGCTCTGTCGCACGCGCAATATCACTATACATCAACCTCTCGAATAAAGTTGTCGACTAAATCTTCCGACGGCGATGGCCTTGCACTCGACAAACTCTGTTCTCGCTAGAACATTAGCCAGCAAAGATAATTGTGTTCAAACGTACTTTTCCCTCTTTCCCTCCTGTGCACCCTCACATATTACGACCATTCGCATTTTTCAAGGTTTCATTACATAGTCACAAAAAATTTCGCCATCTCGTCCATTCCATCGTACCATAATCGATTGTGAATTCATTCTTTGCATAATAATCCAATCAATAAATTCATTTTTGATCGTTCAATTAGTTATGAAGTTTGTTTTTCATCATCGTATGAACAAAAGTAATCGTTGATAATATCTCATTAAATAGTATATATATATATATATACTGAGAATTCGTGTATGAAAAATTTATTCTCTGAACAAATAAATGAATTTTCAAATAATTTTATTTCTCATTCATCTTGACATGTCACTCAATTATTTCTTCAACAAATATTCAGATGAAACATTGTCTCTCTGTAATCCCAATGTCCCTGTGCAATTTACTATACATACATCTTTCTCTTTAGTTCATACTCACATGGCAAATCTCTCTCTCCCCCACTCTCACTAGCCGCTCTTCGATCTTCCATATAGGTATATATGACAAATGAGATTAATGTCGCGGCCGAGAGGGACGGATTACAGGGAAGGATATAGGAGAGACGGTGGACGCGCGCAACGGGGGACATTTCCGACTATTTGTATATATCTATATATATATATATATATATATATTTATACATACAGACATACATACATATATTACACAACACTGATTAGCTCGTTGCATTCGCACTATACATGATACCTCGTGATCGATGCACCGGCAGCAATCCACTCGCGGTAGAGGCGACCTCATCTACATCTGCCTCAACTCTGCATCATCTCCTCTTACACCCACACGCACACAGATATATATCAACGTCCTCGACCTCATCCGCATCCATATGCCGACGAGAGTGAATAGGGTCGACGCCGTGGTCCCACACCGTATATACCCACCGACATCAGTACATATACCAAAGTATATATATATTATATAGGCAGTGCAATCATGTCAGGACATATTGCCCGTCAACGCCAACCCAGTGGCTCGTTCGTTTACGCAAATGATATGCCAAAGTGAAGATAATCTTGGAATATCCTCTCGAGATTAGAGATCACGACGCGACATTGAATATCGATTTCTTTTTTCATATCTTATCGAATATAGATATGTTCAATATAAATGAGAATATAATGGTTAAAAAGAAAATGTCGAAGGATGAATCATTTTCTCATATACTAATTTATCGTTTTCACAAAAGTTTTTGTTTATTTTGAAAAATTGCTTAAATTGCTATTTGAATATGATTTGAGGAGAAATATTCCGTCATTTTTTTCCGGTCAATTGTTGAAAAATCAACTTGTAAATTTTCATTCACATTGAACTCAACAATTCTGGTACAACTTCGTACACGTTCGATTTTCTGTCAAAATAGTATTGTATGACATATCAAGTGTCAATGAGAAAATTAGCTATAGATATGAATGGTGACTGTTTGTGTAGCTGGATTTTTCATTTGGAATGTGAGAAAATACTTTTATATATACATATCGTCATGAGGATATGCAATTCGGTCACCGCAGCATCCGGAGACATTTGTATAGACTTGGTAGACCGGTTGCATAATATATATTTATATATATATATATACATATTTATATACGTATCTAGTGTCTTTGAAACGTGCGACATAACGTTACAAGTTGACATTAAAGAATATGAAATGAAAGAATAAAAGGGAATGCAATGTAAACTGGCCCCTGTGAGATTTGCACTGTGCTACGGATCCCAGCACCAACGCCTCTCCAATAACTGACCACATCTTCCGGGGCTGTGTGCGCAATCTGAGTGATATATTCCCTCCTATGAAGTTTTATATATACCTTCAGTCTTTCCCCTCTTCATTACTCATTTTTTTTATTTTTCACTCGAACAAGTGCAGTATAGGTGTAGTCACAGTCGCATCTCAGTTGTCTCCCTTCACTCTTCATATCCATTTCTACTTGTCCAATACGTTTTTGTTTATATATTTACATTATAATTAGATTTCTCAGCGTTATAATTGAATAAACTCAAAACAAACAATTGTGATTCAACAGCGTATTCTTTTGGAATGTAAAACCAAGGAATATATTTCAAGACATTATTATATATATCCATGTGATTTCTCGCGCACTTGGAATTGTCATACATTGGGAAAAAAAAGGATTATTCTTCGGATTTTATAAATATACTTGAAAAATATAGAGAAAAAAATATTGGAGAGAATAAAGAGAACGAAATTTCAATCAATTATTCCCAATAATTTATTTGTTTATTCAATTTTTCTATAGCGATTTTTCCTTTTATCTCGTGTCAATAACATTCGCACCATGAATAACCATACATTGAGTGTATCGGCGTGGCTTACTCGTGATTTCGCGTGGGACTGTTGGCGGTAGACCAGCTGGCGATAGTAAGTTTATTTTGCAACCTTTACTGCTCCTCTACTCATCCAAACGACGACGACGACGACGACGACGACGACTACAACGAACGTAGCCAATATAACGACGTTACTCCACCACGCGACGCTTCAATTGTTGCCATAGAAACGAACCAATGTTAACGCCCATTAGAACAAATCACGTGACTAAAATTCAGCCAAACGGAGTGGATTGAAACGGGATGCTGGGATACTGCGCACGTTTGGGGTCGTGTTTATGGGCGTGGTTTTAGTTGCGCGTCGGGGATGAAAATTTTCGGATAGATTGAGCGGGGCGAGAAGTCGAGCGAAAGTCACGTGCCGACACAAGCAAAAGGTCTTCTCTCTATCTTTACATGCTTGCGCGTCGCGACCATCATCGGGGGCACCGTCGCCGCCAGAATTGTCAGATCTATCTTGTTGCTTACCTAAACAACTTTTCACTCAATCACATTCGTCGTTGATGAAAACGCGCGCGCAATTTCATATGTGTTTCCAATTATAGTCAAGTTACATTTTCGCTAGCGATAACATAACGAAATATCTTAGAAAGGAGAAATTGCGATGGGGATGAAATACTAGTCGATGTAACCATTGAATTTATCATTAATTCAGTGCTCATTATTTATGTATTTATTAATTAATTTATTCACTTATTTATTTTGAAAAGAATTCAATTGAAATCTTGTGATTGATTTGTAGTGAAGCGCCATTTATCAATTGAGGATTATATTCGAGTGTATATTCAAGTTTTTAGTGATGTTGGTTTTGGTGATGGTGAAAACATTGTGCATTGTTCATAAATATTGAAAGGAAAATATTTGTTGGGATAAAAGATTGAATATATAAATCAATAGAATGAAGAGGAAACATCCACGAAGACTGATGGATAATTGATATAATACAATTTTATAGAGGAAACGAACAGTATTGAAGAATTAAATGAAGAAAGAGAGGAAATTGCGGAAAATATAACAATGTTTGCAAAAACTTTAATTTCACTTAAAAATAGTTGAACCAACTCGTGAAAATGATTGTGATATATAAATATTCAGGGTTATTATATTCGCGTGCAAAAAAATGTTTTTGGATTAAATATGAATTCGCCGTTAGTATATAAATTCAACGGATATGGCAGTAGCTCTGAATTATTTCTGTCGGCTATGGGAAAAAGCAGACAAATGCGTTTGGTCATTGTTAGCTACAATGACCCGCTTGATGACAGTCTTTGTGCTACCTGGCCATAGACACCCGCGTCAATGAAAGTACCAACTACTTGGGAAGACTCGTAAAGAGATCTTTATTGAGAGGAGTCAATAATACTCTGTCAAAGGAGACCCTCGAGTAAAGAAAAAAAATACATTTATACCGAAAGATACAGGGTGAACAGCTGTATTCCCACAGCCGACGGCCGACGGGTCGGTGGATGCCGACACAACGATGGACCTCAGTACTGCGTACAGATACAACCAGAATATGATGGAATATTATACGTGTAAGATTTGTTCCTAATTTAGATAATATAAAGCAAGAGAATAACTCATTATTCGACTTATTCATTGTATTTTTCATTGACAATTCATATATTTTTAATAACTATGAATTGACTCAATCTAATGGGCAAAAAAGTTCACCGCCGTTCGAGCTCTCACGAAAATGTATTAGCGGTAAATTGAGATCTGAGAGACGAAAAAAAAAAAAACAAACAAACAAAATCAAAAGAAATATCTTTTTTTTTGCGACTCAAACCGTGTCATCAGGATTGAAATAGAATCGATTCGCAAGAAATTTTATTCTCTCACTGTCTTATATATTCTGTGAGACTGGATAGACAAAAATAGTGACAATGTATTTATATTTACGTTGTCTATGAAAATATGTATTGAAAGATAAAACTGCCAATAGCCACGTAACATATACCTACTATATAATACGATTGTGAAAATATCAAATATCGGTTTATGAATATTTGAAACCTGGATCAAACTTGTTGGCGGTTGAATCATTTCACATTTCTCGTATTCCATATGAATCCTATATATTATTGTATATAAATTCAAGCTTGAATTCAATACACTCGGTACTATGCAAAAATCTTTGCCAGGGTCTTTGACTTTAATCCATGTATAAATAAATTATAAACAAAAATAAAAGACTTTTCGATTCGGTAAATAAACTGGTCATAATACAGTAAAAGAATCTTCGATTACATTCGTGCAGATTCGATATCCACACTCGCGCATTACAGAGAATATTTTGTATATAGATATAATTTTTATATGAACAACTACGTGTACGACTGCAAAAGTAACCGATGAGGATTTGGCCGGAAGTAGTTCGCACAGTTCGGCGCGCAGCCAGGTCACCTTATTCACGATCAGAGATTTTTTGTATTCTTCTTCTTTCTTTTTTTTTTTTTTTTTTCCATCTTATACTCTATTTGTTTTTTCTCATTCTTTTGATGTCACGATCGATCTCTCGCTTTCCTGACTCTTGAAAGGACTTTCTACAGAAAAAAAAAGAGAAAAAAAAACTTTTGTCATCATTACCATAATAAAATCTCATTTTCTCTCTAATACATGGATGAACCGTCAAAGATCACGTCATTATTCCACACTGTGTTCTCAATGTAAACCACCTTCAACCAAACATCAAGATCTTCTTGTCTTTATCCAATCATTAACCTCGTTAATTTTTCTAGTCGAGGTATGTTAACGGGCTAAAAAGCTAAAGTGACCTCGCCACCAACACATAAATACATTTACATACATTCATACTAGGAGAAATGTAGGAAGGCGATTGCAATAATAAGGGTCGTAATGCAACTCGACCACCGGTGCGGTAGTTGTGCCATGTAGGGGGTGGTAGAGGCTGGACCGTGCTTGCCCCTCGTATATAGTTGTGGTCAGCAGGCGTGACGGCGCGTAGGGTACACCGAAGTGCTTGCATTGCTGTTGCCATTCTCTCTCGCTCTCCCTCACTCGAACACTATATGTATTTATATCTACTTCACCTCTCGCTCTACCGTAGTTTCCTGCAGAATATATGTGTACGTAGTAGGGATATCATGAGCTGAGAGAGAACGAGACAATTCTCTCACACAGCCCGTGCAGATTCAACGTGATATTCCCCTTCAACTATGTACTGGCAACGCCACGGGGTTGCGACCATAAACGCGCAAGCGAAATTGATTTGTTGCTAACGGAAGTGCCTATCGGTTCTGGTAATGATCAACTCCTCTATCCCACCATTGGCATCATTGTCATTGTCTTTGCAATATAGAGGAAAAAGAACAGAAAAAAAAATTGATTTATATCATATATATATATATATATTTACTCGATCCATATTTCAGTGTCTGTAATCATCGATTTGTCGGATATAAGGATGTAGAATGAAAAAAATATGTTTTCCGACTATTTTTGGAGAAAAATTTTCATCTGACTTCTGTGTTGTGACTTTTTGATAAAGGTCCTTCGCTTATTCATACATTACAATGGAAAATTATAAAATATATTTATTTAATGAATTCTTTACCGTACGCAATAATCGATTTACGGTAGTTGAATGTGAGAAAAGATATTCCTCATTTTTCTATGGGGAGTTTTTATTCGATTTTGGTACTGTGACTTTTTGATATAGCGAAATAGAAGAAGGAAGAGGGACAAATATGGTTTATATGTATATGGATGTATTAAAGTCGCAGGGGTGGAGAGCCGTGGGGTAGAATGCGTGGTGGATAATTCGATTGAGTCGTCGAACAACATAAAAGCGCGGTGAGAACAGAGAAGTAACGGTATAGCAGACACCCTGTATGTATATATATATAAGCTGGCTCTGTTATTCTGCTGCCCGTCATTGTCATTGAGGGTTGAGCACAGATCATCAGGGTGTTGCTTGGTCGCGCGAGTTCTCCTGTGCACCGGCATGAATGCTATAGAACGGAGGGGACATATGTCGTGGTATACAGTATAGAACCCTCTCCATTATGATATTGAGCTGACTTTATCGAATTAAGACACTTTTAATGCAATGTATTATGACTATTATGAGCATTATTGACACCACCATAATTATGTACTAGAACTATATATTCAATTACCATTGGAAAAAAAATAAAAAAATAATTTCATCATGATAAATGTTCACTGAATCAGTTTCAAATGAATGAAAAACTTTTGTGCAATAAAATATTCAGTTTATTTTTGTCGCTAATATTTTATGTATGGGTTTGTATTTTCTCAGGCCATGGCGGAGTAAATCAGCTTGGTGGTGTCTTCGTGAACGGAAGGCCCCTACCGGATGTAGTGAGGCAGAGGATCGTCGAGCTCGCGCACAGCGGCGTCCGACCGTGTGACATTTCCAGGCAACTCAGGGTATCTCATGGCTGTGTATCCAAGATACTGTCGAGGTGAGTTTTCCACTTGTTTTATTTCCTTTATTTTTCTTTCTCACTCCTTCTCTCCCTCTTATTCTCTTCGTTACTGTGATCCACGTGTATCCATTTCACCAGGCGAAATATTAGAGCCTCGCGCAACGCAACTTGTATTTCCTCTTCTCTTTAACTTCCTTGACAATAGTCTACCGAATAAAAAATTGAAACAGTGTTAGTTGATATTTTTTCTGCACATGCATAGAGATAATAATTTTTTCTTTCATTGGAATGAGCATAAGGATACACATATCTAGCGGAAGGAAGTTTGGGGGGATGGGGGGAGGAAGTTTCAGTTCAGACGTCTTGATGTGGTTTCCATGTTGTTTTTTTCTCTTTTTCTCCGAACATCCCCCAACGCCTCGTGGCGCTTTGATGGCACCCCTGAATTATTGTCATTCATCTTCGCACAATTATATATACGTATGTATATCGTATATGCAATTCAATAAACCGATTTTTAGTTCATTGAATGTGAAGACGTGTTTGTTCCTCACCCACTTTTATTTCCAGCAACTTATGAAAAAACGAATGATAAAAAAATAGATTAATATAATGATTGTGTTTTATTGAAGAGGGTTATACATATAAGTATACAAATAGATTTTTCAGATGCCCTTGCACATGTCGGACGCGAAGAGGGTGGACGTGAAAATTTCAACGACCCGTTGGCGGCCATTGTGCGAATTTAATTGAATTGGATGGGGCTTTGTCGTTCAATTTCGTGTTATACAATATATACATATCGATAGCCGGTGATTGGCCAGAAGAAAAATTTTTTTTTCGTAGCCTCTATCATTTTGCGAATTCGGGTCCATCGATTTATCGATAAATGTGACAGGACAATTGAAAATAGAAGCACAAAAAGATAATTTCTTTTTTTTTTTATGTTATATGTGCGCAAAAGTAATTTACGCAAATACAAAAATAATTCTTTAATTGATAATTGAATAGATAACGGAAGAATACAATTGTTTGTCAAATGGATGATAATGATAAAATGGAATATATTTATGTATAACATGCATTTCTTGCAGTTTATTCGTCTCCGTTTGCTACTAAAAGATGATACTGATGGAATAGAACATACGTGCCGGGGTATATGAAACACGCAACGAGCCGTTAACGCGCAGTTTACGCAGTCACGCGTCGATGAGATACGACCAAAGACGCCTTGGCTTTCTAGGAATTTTCTGCGCTAACACACGCCGCTCGAAGTTTTCATAAATAGACTTGAACTTTATGACAGTTTTTTTTTCTCCTCAATATTTTTTTTCCTTCATTTTTTATTCTTTCGTCACGTCAACCCTTAAAGTTTCGGTTTTATATACCGAGAGAATGGGAGAATCCATCGGAATATTTGTTATGAAAAATTGGAGAATATACTGGCTCAGTTAATTCACCTATTTAGCACATGAGAAAAAATTTAATCGAATTATTTGTCAACTCTTGGTGATTTATTATTTTTTATTTTTTTTCCTTTTTTTTGTCGTATCATCATCGATTTCCGTCCAGTGGTAAATTAAAACGACGTCCGGCAGATTCGACGGCCAATTTAAACGGGAATTAATGCCACGTCTACCCTATATGCAACGTGTGTCGCGCGTCGATTTGAAAAATTTCCTTTGTCTCCTCCCCGCGCGTTCTCGCAAAATAATTCACATGCACAAACGTTATAGGGCTGAGGCAAAAATAGGGAGCGAAATGACAATGAGTACGTTCATGAACATATAGGCACCACACACATTCATACAAATAAAATTTAACACCAGATATAATCGTAATAATTTTGTTTGAGGTAGTGATAACGTATAAGTGAAGAGAGTTTGAAGCGCTGCAGGTTTACCACTACTACTTGTACTCTCACTACCTACTACTGCTATCGTACGATCGAGTGAGCGAGCCATTTCCTGTCTCGCTCGATTTCATCCCCGATGGCCGGATAATCTTATATCGATTTTTATATATTTTTTTTTAAAGAACCATCACTCTGTCGTCAATAAATTTACCAAAGAGAAAATTCTTCACCGACATTGCATCACCATACATCTCATTCTCATTGATTACTTTAATCCCAGGAATTGAATGAGAAAAATTTATTAAAATGTGTAACAAGGATATTTTAAAGAAGGGTGTTGAATGGTGTTGGAAATAACTCCAGCCATCAACATGTGTGTGTGTGTGTGTGTGGGCTTAACAAATACCTCGACATTTATCCCTCAAACATTCATCAAGCCAATCGTATATATATACCAAAACCCACAACCTCACCATTATTACCCTGGGTTTGGATGATTGAATTTAAACACCAAGTAAAGATATTATTTAACTAATTAAGCACAATCGGTCTCTGTTGACTGGGTGGGCTCGCGACGATCAGTGAGAGAGTGAGATTATAATCGCTGAAACTAACATAACGGTTTTTGACAGTAGGGGGGCGCGCGTACATGCTCATCAGATACTAGTCCAATTTCTCAGCATGTCTACAACTCTGTAAAGCGTCTCTTCAAAACTCAGATTAGTTATCAAAGACTAATGAATATACGTATTCTTGCAACGACCACCCCGAAGAATAAAAGTTGTTCATAGCTTGGAGGTCTACAGAATTAGTTAGGTGCGTGTTTTTCCGGTGGAACATTGCCATGATTCGAACATTTTTTGGCCACTCTACGATAAGTCAATGTTAAATTCATCGGAATTCCTCAACTATCAAATAAAATGAGTAGATGATGTGAAGAGA
Organism: Zele albiditarsus; assembly: GCA_958496275.1. NCBI lineage: Eukaryota > Metazoa > Arthropoda > Insecta > Hymenoptera > Braconidae > Zele > Zele albiditarsus. The sequence continues at coordinate 9,839,460 of OY292415.1, forward strand.
CATGTGGTATGACATTGATCGCTTGGAGGAATTTTTAATTCTTGGAATTTATTTTAATTTCAAAATTATTTCAGGTATTACGAAACGGGCAGTTTCAAAGCTGGAGTAATAGGAGGCTCAAAACCAAAAGTTGCAACGCCACCAGTTGTCGATGCAATTGCAAATTATAAAAGAGACAATCCAACGATGTTTGCATGGGAGATAAGAGACAGGTTGCTGGCAGAAGGAATCTGTTCGCAAGACAACGTGCCATCCGTCTCGTCAATCAATCGGTAAGTAAACTCATAAATACAATCAATAGAAAAAACAATTTGTTTTCCTCTCGCTTGAAATATTAGCAGTAATACACTCGTAATTAATTTGCGTGAGTATCCATCAACAGCCCGGACCGCAAATGGAGTTACTGAAATTCCACTTGCAGTGAATTCGATGCACATCAAATTCAATTTCATTATCTCCAATGTAAAGAGATGTCGGGAACTACTACACATACATACACATTCATATCTACATATACAATACCATAAGGGATTGAAATAGAAGGTGGTAGATACAACCATGAGATAATGCCTTAAGTAGTGACTGATTAAATCTCGGGACATATGCGCGAAAAAGAGATCAATGGAGAGCAAGGGTCCAAAATGCACCGGCCTTCCATCTCCATTATCTTTATCCCTTTCTCTCAGTCATTCACTTCAATCGTCTCGTTTCGCTCCTATATACTGCATACTACCCATTTGACGACCCCTTGGGGCAAGTTGTTCAGTTTGTGTGGTGCTGATACGCCGTAATGCCATCCCTAGAGACTGTCACACCCCCTTGTTGCTTGCTTGGCACATATACACAAACATACACACATGAGTTCACTCGACACCACTATCTGGCCCACCCTTCTCCTCTCTATATAACGTAAAAACACTTGAATTAATCGGAGCATTCCCGAAGGAACCTGCGCAAAAGGTCAATGGGATCGAATGGAAAGCAAAGAACTGGAAAGAGACAGAATAGACAGAATAAAAGTGAAACAGCTATAGTGCTTATCGCAATTCAGAGACTAGCTACCCAACAAGACCGATAACTAATCACTCCCCTGGTTCATCGAGGAAAGCATATGTCGACCTCCTCAATTTCCGACCATTTGCCGATAGGGTGTCACGATAAAATCGCCATCTCCACCTATTTCTCTTTCTCCCTCTTACCCTCTCCGCCACTTCCCCATCAATTTCAATCTTATCGATTTCATCATCATCATCATCGCTATTCTTGATAAGACAATATTTCCGCGCACTATCATTTATTGAGTGTGAAAATTCACGCCGTATACTTTATATTTGGGTATAACTTTACGTATTTTATCGATCGATGATTTGTTTGACGATATATTGTGAAGCCAGTAGCAATTTGGTGTGTGTGCGTGTGTGTGGGTTCCAACATTTCAAAGAGGGTGGCTTGTTGCTTGAGTATAACTTGAACTACACGTTTCGCCTTTTCTTCTCGCCTCCGACGATTTTACTATGTATGCGAGTGTGTGTGTGTATGTATTTTGCCTGGTACAGCTTCAGTCTCTCACCCATACTATTGCCACAACAGCTCCAGTTTTCTCACTTGTGTTCTGTATACTAGCAAACCCAGATGTGCTTGAGGGTATTGATCTGAATCCGAAGCTATAGAGGAGATCGCCTGGAAAAATTTTCATACCGCGGGATACTTATACCTCATATCTTTACTTTTGTATCTCAATATATATTATTCTCAACCTTACCTTTCATGTACACTGATATTGCTGGACGTGTGCACATCCGATGATGTGAGCACTCGCCCGAAAGCCAAATGCTTTACTCTGTATACTCTTTTTTTTTTTTCTGTTTATGGTGTTTCATTCTCCGCGATTCGGCTGACCGTTAATTTGGACGGCTTGGTCTCTGTATCGAAACAACATTTTTAACTAACTAATTTATGCGATGTTTTCATTGAATTTGATGATCATCAATTTTGTCCTCTTTTTTTGCGTTTCCAAAATTGTCACCAATAAAACAAACAAACCAGTATGAGTGCAATATATATTATTCTTGTTCATTAATATCTAATGGTAAAGTAATGATTGTGTGTATTGAGATCACGAGGGTATTTTTTATTATTTTACTTCATCTCATTGCACTTTTTGTGACCATCAACGTTGAAGTGTCTTCTTCTAAACTGGCGCTATCACGGAAAAGTAATGATGCAGGTTGAATATAACTTATTGTCTGGTTGATTTTTTGCTCGTAGTTTAGTATATTATATCGTGGCACTTTGAAATGGAGACATCTTTGGTGGAGAAGTAAAGAGAATAAGAGGGCAGGAACAAATGAAGTAAAAGAAAATAAAAGTAACTGGATGATGGCGCGGGCTCGGGGATAGAAAGGGAAGAATTATATCTATGTAGAGAGAAGATAATGGAGTGGTCGCAACGAAAAATAACAGTTATATATCCCGTGTATGAGACGAAATTGTTGAAAAAACGAGAAAAAAAAAATAAATGAAATGGAGTGAGGTAGATAGAGCGAGCGAGCGAGAAGGAAGGAGATATGATGAAAAACACAAGCTGAAGGAAAGATTGGACGTTAACAGTTCCGTGCTTTTTCCGTCCCGGTTCAATGCCATCTCCACCAAGCCAACCACTGAGCTTTTTCTTCACTCCGTCTTTTTCCACTTTCAACCTCATCACCGTATCTATATCCACCCGAATAGCGTGAAAGCTTTTATTGTTTCGTGAATTCGCTTACGCAGAAAACAAAAAAATACATGAAAAATTAGAGTCGAAGTGAAAATAAAATTCTGATAAAAATAAATAACATAAATGTTTGAATCATGTTTAAAACACCAGAAATGAAAAAAAAAAAAAACCGATGCAGAAAAAGCAAATGAAGGAAAAGAAGACGAAGAAGTAGAGAAAATAAAAAACACAAAGTTTGAGAGCTAAAAGCAAAGAGAAAAGAGGAAGTGAGACCTGGGAGAGGAGTATATACAGAGTTTTGGCGTGTAGGATAAAGAAGCACGGGCGGTCTATGGTAGGAAATATTGATAGGCTCGGCTTCGTCTGCGGAGTCACGCTCAAGTAGGCGGCGCTCCATCGAGGTCTATCTTATATACGTTATACTACGTTACAGAAAGGAAAGAGAGTGTACTACTACTACTACTACTACTACTACTACTATTATTATTATTATCGCTACATCCTTGCAACCTCGCTCTCTCTTTCTCTTCTCCACTCTCAGGGGCAGATCGATAAGGAGCCAGCTTCGCCCAAGGGAGTTTTACGCCCGGTCCAGCCTCGGTTTCCTCTGCTCGCTTCACATATGTATACCATAGACTTGTGCATTCTCTTACTTACGTGGTCTGTTTGTCGCATGTGAACATCACTTACAAGTATTCAATACACACACATATATATATTTATAAAGTTCAGATACCCGTTCTCAACATTCAGAGAGAATGGATAAATTAATTTCATCATTGTTTCATTTTCAAGAATGTCCGCTTAATATCATAATCGGAGTCAACTATAACGACAATGAATTTTCATGTGATTCTCCTGATAATTCACCTGTTTCATATATATGTTAAATAGAATACCGAGTGTCAGGTGGTGTGAAGGGGAATCATATATCCACCCTCGACTATTTAATACGACGTAATGACGACTCTATAGGAGTTCATGTGTGTGAGCTGTAACAGTTGGTAGAAAATCTGTCGTTGAAAATCGTTCTCTTGCTCACGGGAATTGTATCAATCTGTCATCGAGTTAGTTGGAAAAAAAAAAAAAAAAAAAAAAAGAAATTGGAAGGAAGTGCAAGAGAGGAAGAGAGAAATATTTTCATGAATGCTCCTATCGGACGGGTCAATCTTCCGAATGCACAATAAGGGTATACAGTAGCCCTCATTTTATTTTCTTCTCTCTCTGTCTCGCGATTACTTCCATATCATTTCCCACCCTAAGAACTGACACCGGGCGACGCACGATGCCATATGGCCCAGTCGCGGAATAGACGAAGCAGACAAGAGAAATAAAAAGAGAAAAAAGAAAATTCGCATCAGCCAATGGTACTGAAGTGGTTTCGCTATATTCAATTTTTTTTTCCTTCTTTTTTTCATGCCACTTTCGGTGGCTTTCCGGCCGCGCTTTCGTGTTATCTCCCCCGTTCATCTTTGCCGGTTATTAAATTACATCCCCATAAATAATGCGCGTTTTTCCCCCATATCGACGAATTGTATTTACCGTTTCGTCAATTATATACTCTTGCTCACCATTCATCGATTCGGTAGTAAAAAAAAAAATTTGAGACAGAGGATCGAACGATATATATGGAGCAATCATTCAACAATAGCCGATGGTCTTTTACCAGGTGTAATAACATGCAGTTCTTTGAATGTTGCAACGGTTGAAGAAGGACGATGATATAGTGATTCATTTCGACTTACATTACCAATTAACGTAATGAAATGAAAATGAATGAAATGGAATGTATATTTATGTGCATCATGATATATGAATATTCATGACATATATCAAAATAGTGCCAAAAACTGGTATCAATCGATTTCAAGATCATCGTTTTATGCTTCCAAAAATTATGTAAAGAAAATATGTGCTGAATTGAACTGCATCAAGCTGCAATCTGAGTTGTTAAATTTTGCAAGAATTTTAATCTCGATTATATGTTATAAATTTGCATTTCAATTATCATCTGTGCACAATTACAAACATTCTTCCCACATGTAATATCACACAAATGTCAAAATATTTTCGAATGTTACTGTGTTTATATATATGAATGGGGTAGGAAAATAATTTTGATGTATCACTGCACATACCCATATCACAAAACACACGACGAAACAATATGGTGTGTCCCCAACGTGTTCGTTAAAACACCGCCATATTTGCCAGCACACAAATCCCACCTCTCCATTACCATCACCTCCTGCTCTTCCTCCCGCTTCTGCCGTTGCCTCATTCCACATTCGACACAACCCCCAAACACGAGAAAGAGTAGGTGGTTGGCTCGTCGTTGACGACAACTATACGACGACGATGTTATACTTGTGCGCGCGACGTCGCCCGTTTGTATGGTACCGCGTATCCATAACCATCCTTTGTCTCTTTAGATAATACAATTATTACTGCGTTTCATCATACCCTCCGGTGCAAAATTAGCCACAAATGAAGTTACAATTACCGTTGCCGGTTTGTTCTCCAACCTCTCTGACGAATTTTCCACCCTCCAAAAACCCTCTCTCATCCTCTTCACTCTGCTCCCTCTCTCTATATGCATATATCTCTTGCCACATTTCCTCTCGCCCCTTCTGCCCATCTTCCTCTCATACTCTATGTCTCATCCGAACAGCAAGGGCGAGAGAATGTGGGAGAATGAGAGAGAATCGTGTGACGAGTCAGGACCCGTTCCCGGGTGTCTCCAAATACTGTCGGGTTGCCGTGGAAACGTCAGAGGACAGACGGAACCGCGATGAAACCGGATGGTCGACTATACACCCCTCGATCCCTCTCTCCCCTTCCCTCGCTCCCTCACTCTCTTCCATCTTCGCCTTTCACATAGATGTATACATGTGAGGTATAATGCGCACGTCCCTTTGTCCCTGACGCTGTGAAATTCACGGAAGCCACCGCGGAGAGCTCAGGGGGTCGAAGTGTTTCATCCCTTGGACCCAACTTCCCTCTCTGAGATATAACTTCACGGAGCGAGAGAAGGAGAGAAAGCAGGAGGAGTAAAAGAGAACGGGATAGCCAAGCAGGGTGGGAATTCATGGCGTATTTTTTTGCCGATTCCACTACACAAACATACTTTTGTATATACATATAACAAGACTGCAATATATATATATATATACATAGGTGAGTGAGAGGGAATGAGAGTTTGATTCCACCCTATTGGAGTTATTTGGTCACCACTACAATCACACGAATGTTGGATGATATAACGCTATTGGTCGTGGCAGCAAAATGACGCCGTCAGCCACCACAATCTATCCCTTCCCCAATATACTTATATATATATATATATACTATAATAAAACTGTAAAATTCACAAACGGCTTGTGGTGCATACATCATGTGCACTCGTTTGGCGCGCTAAATTATCAAAATTATTACTTATTATTTAGGAAAATGGTAACAGAAAAACACTTGAACAAACAAACAAATATATAATCCACACTCTATATCTCAGTTGAGTGTTGTTCCATTTTTTTTTCCTCTAATCGAATCGTGTATATATATCATATTATCATATATATTAAATAAATATATATGTACGAAAAAATATATACATCGATAGGGTGCGAAAGAATGTCGGGATGCACCCTTGAAAATATACAATGCCAATGGACTCTATGAGGATAATGGGCAAGAAATAAAGAGTCGATGGGGGCCTTCCCATGAACCAACTGAGCTAAAGGTCCCCATCACTTTCAAAAATATACATTTGATATGGGGTCCAGGTCGCGTTTTTCTGTCATGGATATATATTATTTCGATATGTGTTATTATAAATTGTATGTTACATTGTGCTTAGTAGTCTGTTTGAATCGTGACTGTTGGCTCGCCGACGGTATTGTTAAGGGGAAATAGAGAAACACCTTTTGTTGTTTGAAATTGAGTCGACGCATCGCAAACAAACATGCGGCATCGAGAGTTTTGGCGCCCGCACGAGCATCCAATGATCATTGTGATGATGATGATGATGATGATAATGTGCGCAGGCGCCCAATGTTGTACATAAGTTTTAATATAGTGCGTGAATATACAGTGTAGAGACGGAGCATTTGCAGCTGCTAGCTTTGACAATAGCTTCAAATACACACAGATATACAGATATTCGAGAGACACAATAATAATATACACTCACTCTCTCTCTCTCTCTCTCCGGTCTAAAAACTTTTGGGGTGACACTTAATCAAAGTCACTTGCATCAGACGATTGACTTGAAAATTTTTTTTCAATACAGTCACGTTCTCGGTCGTTCGTAATATGAGTAGATACACTATCATTTAACGAGTCTTTGATTCACATAAATAACACTTATTAATATATAAATTCATTTTTCAAAAAGAGTAAGCCTAAAACAATTGCCCACAATTTTTATTTTTATCGTTCTATATTGAACATAATTACATAAAATACAGATGAAAATGTAGTGGAAAGACATACGGAGCAGAATTAAAATTTCGCGTGCGTAATATAGTTCTTTCAATCGTGGCTGACCGCATTAAAGTCGAAACATCAACAAATCCTAGTATCCTCTCTCTCTCCTACACATACACACACATACTGTTTTATCGAGTTCATGGCGACATTGTCCTCACAGCGTTGGAGGGTGCATATTACCAGAGCGCGGGAGAGAAAATATTCTCCATCTTGTTCTCTTTCTCGCACTTGAATACTGAATAGAGAAGTGGTGGAATATCAGAGTACACCTTTTCCAGCTATTGTGCGGCGCCGCGTGTGGCTTACAATGGCCGAGAAGTCCCGTATTGTGTCTCCTTGCTCCGGAATGGGGCGACCAAAAGCCAAAGTGAGTAAGTGAGTAGGCAAAATAAAGGAAGATAGAGGAGGGTAGAAAGAAGAAGACAGAAAACTCTTCTTCTCTCCATTTCTCCCTCTTGACTTGGTCCACAAAGAAACGTTCTGCCGCCAAGTTACGCGGACACGGGAAAGCATCTGTCCGTAGAGCCGCTAAATCCTTTCGAAATCTCTCCACAAATCCTATAGAGAATGTATATGTATATCTCTGTATCACCTTGAGTTCCGTCCTCTTGACTCCTACTTGTGAGCAAGAGGTTTAGATAAATAATGGCAGCATAATAATTTTAATGGCTATGTATTAGCGCACACCGCAACCACCAAACCTAGAACGTTTAACCCTAACTTTACCACAAAATCCCCATAGCTAAAATTAATGTCCATTTATCAGTAGACGGAAATAGGCAATAAATTTTTATTTCTCACATACCCTTTCCCAAAGTAATTCTAGCTGAAAAAGAGTTTTTTACTACGCAATTTTGGGGAGAACAAAATGATTGGTGATCATTCGCAGCAATACTTCATCGATAAAGAAGGCAATTCAATTTTGTGTAAATTTAAAATAGAATGACGAAGATAATTCTGTAGGAGAGAGCTATACAAAGAAAAAATAAATAAAAAATCATCGCTCAAATTTAACGATTGCAATTGCTCTGTCGAATCGGAGAGAAGTATATTAATGTGAAAATAAAAGAGAGATAGTATGTGTAGATATATATAAATATAACACGATAGTAGCGTGAGTACGCATTTCGGGAGAAGCAAAATGCGATAAAGTTAGCGTAGAGGTAATTTGGATATAAAGTTTTATTCGCAATAATTTAAGCTCATGGATATAGTGGTGAGGTATATATGGTAGAGTTGAGAGAGAGAGAGAACGAATAAGGAAAGCGGACCCACGCCGGGTCATATATTTGATGGGATACTTGGCATAAAGTCGCGCATAAAAGTAATGCCAACATTAAAGTTTGTGGTTCCAGACTCAGGACGCGCGATGCTGCTACTGCTTCTACTCGCTATACGTGCGAGAATCTTTCTCTCTTATACATTTTCCGTCATACTTACTCATACATATGCAACCTTCGAGATTCTCTCCGGTTCTTCTTTACATCAGCTATCTATCCAACATCACTTTTCTCTTTATCTCAGTTGACGACACGATCTCCTTATACATACAAAGATACTTCGTGCGCGTGGTGCGAAGCACTCTATCTCCAACATGTAGAGCAAAAAAGCTTCGTTCCAACCTTCGGCCCCAGTTTAATGCTCGCGCGCACGTTTTCCCAACTCCCTCTCTCCTCAGTCTCGTTTTGTCACGATTCGAATTTGTCTACTGCTCTCCAGGGAAATTATAATCGTTCAATAAAAAAAAATTAACGCACAAAAAAATGATATAAAATGTTGAATATATATCCAATATATTTCAGTTCATCATTGTATTTATTTTGATTCGGATGACATGGGATGAAAATAAAATGTATATGTGATTATTATAGAGGGATTGAAATCTCGATGATGAAAATAATTAAAAGTGTCCGGGAAATTTTGTTCTTTTCTCTCTTTCTTTCTATTTTGAAAGGTGGTAGTAGTTTAGTTTGGGAGTAGTCGTCGGGGAACGATTTTAGAGTGTCGAGGGAGACGTAGTTTCTTCATCCCCATAATTTTAACCCTGCTTGCAAGAGAACACGACACTATTTATGGATATATACATTTGCCACCTATATTTTCTCCTTGATGCTCGTACTTCCGAACAGTAAAAAAAATTGATGATTAAAACAAGAAAGAACAATCTCGTCATGTGTATGCATATGCGTCTTCCACATTAAGGTTACCATATATGTTTATATAATTTTCTCTCTTCGATAAAAGTTAGAAATAAACAGATATTTCAGTCAGTATGAAGAAAAAATTTTCATAGATATATAATCAAACGCCATAATTAATAAATGATACCACTCTGTATTTATCTTCGAGTTTATCACTTATTCCACACGAATTTCCAGACCCTCCAAATCGATATCTGGATAGCTTTGACGAGGGCTTTTGCTACCCCTCTAGAGAGGCACGTGAGAGGCGTGTCTGGATAAGGATCAGAGCTAATTGTTGCCAATTGGCGAAGGTGGCAAACGAACAAGGGCATAGATATACACATTTACTCTCTCTTTCTCTCTCTCTCTCCCTCTGTCTCGCAACAGGTGTCATCTGATTGATCGTTCCGCGCTCGCCCTCGCGCGATTACCTAGCCCGCAAACACATCCACAGCCTTAATGTTTCAACATTACCACAATCGCCTGCGTATCTGTACATATATATAGCTACATAACATATAGACCATGTGTATGTGTATTATGTGTATGTTTGCGAGATCCCAATAGGGCGAGTGACCGCGTGTTCGAAAATCACCGTAAAACCTCAAGAAATAAATATCACACGTTGAGTTTAGAAAATAAATATGGGCAATTAAATCAACACAAATAATTGGTTGGTTATGGTCAAATATATCCGTACTGAATTTTACAATTTTATAAATAATAGAATAAGTGTTGCGTATGTATTCATTTTAATTTATGAACGAATCTGCGGAGTTTTTTGCTCTATACGCCCAAATTCACGAGAGAAATTACAAGTACAAAAATATAACTTTACTTTTATATATATATATATATTACGGATAGTGGATACAGACTGATTGTTGAAGATTAACGGCTGACTCAACAGTGATTGATACCGACGTCGAGTGTCTATCCGTTGGAACCACACGATACATCACGGATAATAAGCGGTTACACACCAGAGAAGATCTAAGCTCCATCGTTATATTCTTCTCTATCCTCTCTTTTTCTCTCAACACACAGTCAACACACACACACATATATATATAATTTGCAATATGTAATTATGACAACTTTTCACCGAGTCATCGACTTCACCCTCTTTCTCTCTCCTTCATCTCTCGCTTCAATATCCTCAAAGAGGAACAATATCCCAGTCGATTCAATCCACTTCCGCGCGGTTATATTCATCAGCGCAAAATAATGCAGAGTAATAATACGATTAATTGTATTTGTCATTGTCATACAACTCTTTTGTCATATGCATTTTGACACATAAATATATTTGAGTTGTGAAACAATGATGATTTATGCATTTGTTTATTCAGAATTGTGCGAAACAAGGCTGCAGAAAAGGCGAAGCATGCGCATCAACAGCAACAAGCGCAACAGCAAGGTCAACCTCAAGGACAAGCGGGTTCAGGTGGCCCAGTATCGGTGATAGCCCATGCACCACCAACCGCCACAGGACATCCAGCATCAGCGACAGCACCGAACGCATACAGTATCAGTGGAATACTTGGCATACCGTCTCATCATCAAGATCCGAATGGAAATAGTATCAAAAGGAAACGCACCGATGATGGTGAATATATAAAATTGAATTATTTATAATTGATTATAGCGATGATTTGAATCTGTTTTTGTAAATAGCTGATAGTCAGTTGATGGTTCTAGCGGCGGATGAATGTACTCGAGCAATATAATAGGGCAATATACAGTACATATAGATTGTGTGTGTGGCCTCGAGTTCAATATTAGTGGCACACAAATTTATACTTCGCGTAGGTTATCAGTCAAGCGTCGTCGGGCACGTGCTGTGTGCCATTCATTCCCACTGTCATTGCGTGAATAAACCGGCGTCCCGAAATATAAACCGACACGTGGCCACTCATGCAACCAACGTGGTTTCTTTCGCTCTCCCTCTGTCATTTCACTCGTCACATTATTCTCCGGACAACTTGGATACAGAATCACGGACACCAACGTGAAGAAGAAACAAAATACAAAATAAATTCGTTTTATCGATTACATGATATTTCAACATTTTTCGCAATTCGTGTCAAGTCCGTATGAGTCAATAACAAATTTTTGTCCTTCTGCACATGCAACGAAATTTACATCGCTAATATATATTTGTTTATTTATTTGTTTATACATATATGCGAGTAATTGGATATAATTCGATTATGACCGGTGTGTGATATGCGGTTGCGAGAAGTGGTTGTGCGCGCGGTGAAAGCACTCAATGTGTATTTCCCGTTTCACTCCCCTCGAATGTGCCCATCCACTCTGTCTCTTCTTCTCTCTTTCTCGTGCTCGTTCCCTAATGCCACTGCTCTTTGGAGCAACGAGCAACGACCAACGAACAGTGGTCGAGGGTGTAGGCATGCATTAGATTATAAACTTCACAGACCACAACCCGCCGGGACTCTTCTATTTATCTCAACGTGCAATGCGACGCATTAGCTTTGCCTTCTCCCGCCACTTCTATGTTAATATATATATATTATGATTGCCCGCTACTGTGGTAGCCTTCATCCTGACTCATGATCATACAGAAACACTAACTAAATAGTGAGATAATAAACACTCATATCCTTTCTGTCTGATATTTCCTTTCACATTTTTCATTTTTTCCAGTATACTCTGCACATTATAATTGATTCCACAATTTTTTTTCTTCGTGTTCTTTTCACTCATATAATTACATGCAAAAATACGAGAGTGTGTACACGGAGCAATTAAAACTGCGACAAGGTAAATAATAATTCTTTCCCATTTTTTTTTCTTTCACTCGACGCTCACGCGCGCCTTATGTCTAGTGAAAAAAAAAAAAAATAATAAAAGAAAATGCATCTCCACGCTTTCTAATTTTTCGTTGAAATATACATAAGGTAAAAAAAAAAGAGTTTCACTCAATACTTGCAATGTAGGTGAATATGTAACCGCAAAAGATATATATATATATATATATATATATATATATATGTATGTAAATAGCTTTTATATATATATATGTAGCAATGAAAACTCTGTGCGCACAAATACGAATTTATAAAATAACATACATGATGTTGTCTGAAGGGGATGGAAGAAAAACCCACTCGACATGAGAGTTAGAACTGATCTATCGAGAGGTCTGTTTGTTGTCGTGTTACATCTGCCCGTTTTTATATATGCATAGATATATACATGTATAAAAACACCCCAATGCAGATCGTATGAGGCATTTTTCACCCCCTCGTCCTCTGGACGATCAACATACACCCTAATCTAAATGTACATATAGATGTGTCCAAGTGCAGTCACAGGGGGGTCGAGATTCACCCCAAAGTCCATTATTACCCATGTATTGTATTGCTTAACATTGACTCAATTGCTTTCGAATAACTTGCGACAAAGTATGGGAGAGAGAAAGAAAGAGAGAGAGAGGCAGCGAGATGGAAAGGGAAAAATATGTGAGGGACCATCGTAGTCGTTTTTTTGATATATCAATCGAATTATTCGATTTACTGCTCTTTTTGAGGGTTCCACATGTGTATATAAATTCTTCTCACTTCTATAACTTTCGTCTCTCTGACCCTCCAACAAATTAATCGAGAATAAAATCATTGAATATTTTTCATGCATGACCTGCTGAACGCAACTGACCCAAGTCCTCTCCGAAATAATCATAATTTCATATTGCATTATTTCGTGTCAAGAAGAAAATCGTAACACTGAAATCAATCAGCTATCGTCAAGTGTATCAATGTATTTTGTTCAAGCTGTTACCAAATTGATAGAAAAAAGAATGAATAAACAAGTGCGATTGCAATAAACATTGTGTGTCATTAGACAATTTTCATCGAGCTAGCGATTAAATGCGAACGATTTAATCATGAAATTCACGAACGGTCAAGAGCTGGTGATATATATATGAAGGGGTTCTATCTTTGTTTGTGTTGGAGGGTTTGGTACGGGATTCAGCGCGGAATTTTATAGCCCATAGTAGTTATAGTAACAGCATATATAGCCTAAAAGCAACAGCAACAACCCTCGAATCCGAATAGCTCTCCGGGTCCGTCGAGCGGGGCCGGACAATCACAACTTGACAGAGAGCTTTAACGAGCCCTATGCCAGCACACGATACATATATATATATATATATATATATATATATATATATATCTTCTATTGCAGTGTTTCCCTTCCACAATCACGCTGCCATATACACCCCTCTCATGATGGTCATTTAATTATTCGGGATACCTCGTATATGTTCGTCCACATTCTCATCCCGTTACTCGTTCGTCCGATTTTGCTCACAAATTCACGTACGACACCCAGACCAATATTCTATCGTACCGCAACTCCACATATATATACCCACCATATTCACTATTGAACTCATATATACCAGCATACGTATCTATTTTCTATATTACAACTATATATGTATTGATGAGGACGGTCATGAGATAATGAAGACATATAATGGAATCGAAATTATTTCTCTATCTATCAATGGCATGCAGAGTTTATACTCGCGAACTTGGCTGTCCCTCTGCCTATCTCTTGTCAACTTCACACCCCTTTGGAAGCCAACAGCTTTAGTTTATTCATCCGCTAGTCTACATACAACCATTTTATTCATCTTCTTACGGATATAATATGTATTTCAAGTGATGTGAATTAAGAACACTGCATTGTCAAATTAATTCATTTACAATAATGTGAAGTTTATGCAAGTCATTTTAATTATAGTAGTTTTATCACACTTGAATCTCACTAAATTTACCAAAGATAAATATCTAATTCTTTATGATTAAGGGCATAATAATGAATCGGAGAATACGCAATATTCTTATGGCAACCAGTACAAATTGTCAGTGAAATTGAGAAAAAATAATATGTACATATTTATAAAATAGGAATATAAAATAATACTGATTATTTTTTTCCCCAAAAATTTCAGATGATAATCGGGATATGAGTGACCACGCCGAGGACGATTTGAAGCGACAACGAAGTTACAATGGTGATCAGCTGTACTCAAACGTAAGCCAACCGAAAATAAATTGACAAAATGCAACATTTTTTTCACGCTCTCATACGAGTAAAAATGAATGGGATAAAAAAATTATTTCTTTTTATTTATAGCTGTGGTCGAGTAAATGGAATATCAAGGACGAGCACAATAAGCTACTGAATGAGCTTGGTGGTGCTGCTGGTACCGGAAATGGCGGTACAACGGGTAACGGTGGGGGTGGCGGCGGTGGTGGAGCTGGCAGTGGTAATACCACGGGTTACTATGAGCACGGCGGATTTCCCGGGAATGCTATTGCCACCTCTGCCGAGCTCTACGACTCCCTGGGCACCATCAGCACTATGACGCAAGCGCAAACGCCCCACCTATACACTCCGCCCATAGGGGGCACCATAGGTGAGACAAACGTTAAATATATATGCATATATATATGTTCAACCCTCTTTTCACCCTTCGCCCAACCACCATCACAACATATTCTCTCTTTCATATATACATCATCGCCTTTCACCTTCTTTTATTATTTTTTTTTTACTTTCTCTCCTTTCATCTACATCAGTGACTTATTCCAACACTCACTATCCTCCGCTTTCGCTTCTTATTATTGCTCACCTCTCACTTTGCATACCCATATCGACTTAAATACACGATTTTAATAATGCATGAGAGATAAAAAGAGGTCTTCGTCATATAGCTTCCATTTTGTGTTTCATTTTTTTCTTCACTCCATGTAAAGCTTCTTCTACTTCCACTTTCATAAAAAAGATTTTCGTTCCTTTGCACTGTTCTAAGTTATTTGTCTGTCCAATTTATTTCTTTTTCAGCTTCTTTTTGTCTACTTTGTTTGTATCATTTCCTTATATCCTTTCACCTTTTATTATGTAATTGGGATGTATATTGATCGTGAAGAGTTTATAGGATTTTGCAGTTGGAAAGAGAATTGAAAGACAATTTACTTAATTTTGCCTTTATTTTAGTTTCGTACTTTTTTTTTTTTGCTCTTTTGTTTTTTATTTTTTTTCGTTGCAAAGCAATATCATTCGACGGTGGTCTGTCTTGCTTTGCTGTCGTTGGCGCGTATAAGCGTTGAGCAAACGCGCGGAATAAGCGAGCCGTGTAAGTGGCAGGACATCTCATGAAATTCAAACTATATGCCCGCGTATAAGATCATACCCAAGATCAAAGCATTGTTGCATTCATTTATTTCTTCTGTTTCCACCCCTTTCTTTATATGTATAACTCATTTCAATAATGTTTCTGTTTCATTTCAACTTACCCATATCGCTTCACTGAAATATAGACAATTATAATAGATCTAAACTGAATTACAACGTTTATTTCGCAATTTTAAGGTGGGACATTAACGCCACTTGCACCATTAACAATGCAGGAATTGAAGCTAAGTCAAACATTGGATGGAGCTAACATGTCTCCTTATCACACCACTGGTGAGTAATATTCATTATATCAATGAATATTCATCATGGCTGATGTTCATTTTCATGTATCACAGTAATTTGTAATGATTTTTCATAATCCCTCGATGCGTTTGTTTGGATCACAATTTATTTCCCATTGAAACTTATAAATTAAATACCAAAAATCATGCTTGATTAAATAAAAATACATCGAATTTTTTTCCAACATTCAAAGCTGTAACACAGCGAGGAAACATATTGAAAAAAAACAATTTTTACTTCTATTTGTACTTATTTATTTATTCAGTTATTTTATTTTGAAAAATGCTACATATATATTAGATAGTGCTTGATACGAATGTTGTGTTGTGTTTGTGCATGACGATAGCAGAGAGCAGTGCCGTTGCAGTCTCTTATGTGGGTGTTGGGGCTGGCGGGGGCGAGCACAGTCCACCAGTTTCGCTACAGAACGAGGGTAATGCCACCCCGACGGCCCCAAACACAACTGGTGGCGATCAAGGATTGACAGTGTTGCAGTCACCAGTCTCACAAGCTCAAGTAGCATCGATACCACCGTATTCAACAATGTTACCAAGCTTTGGACACTATGCGACAGGTCAGTAAATATCTGTTCGCTATTTAATTATAACTGTTTGTGCATCACTGAGGAAATGAGTGAGTACTTAATCAATTTGTATTGCATCGTGAAATGTTTATGGGATTGCACGGAGATTGGATCGATGTTATATTTACAATCCAGCGAATAAATCCAAATCGAAGATTTCTTGTTTTTCTTATTTTCCTCCTGAATTTCTGTTTGCTTAGGCGGTGGAGATTATGCATACAGCGCTGCCTATTCACAATACTCGAGTGCACCTTACAGTGGATACGGTTATGGAGCAGCGACAAGCGGGTTGCTCAGTAAGTAAACAGTGAGTATGATAATCGATTAGATCAGGGTCCAGGAGTGAATATCCATCCAATATCAAACTAATGTCAACAAAAAACTATACCTTTTATGAAAATGCACTAATTTCTAACACAATCATGATAATTGGTTCATAAATGAACATATAATGGGATGGCTTTTGAATCAGCACAGGCGCTATAGATATTGTCAGTAGATTATTGGAAAAGAGAAAAAAGCTTTACAATTTGTGAAGATACAAAATTCGAGGTAATCCTACGTACTTATTCATTCATTTTATGTTTTCGTTTGTCGAATAGATTCAACCTACTACTATTGCAACGGGGACACGCTGGCGTCTTCCCACAATAATTCACAGCATGGTGGATGCAACAATGTTGGTCTGGATAATAACGCGGATGTTGCGAGTCGTTCGCCTTTGGCGGCCACCAGAGCCAGCAGTGGCGCGAGCGCTGCATCGCCAACTGGAAGTGCCTGTACAAAGCCTGATCATGCAGCAACACCCACGGATCTGTACCTGGTTTAATTTTCCAAATATGTCATCGGCAGAAAAAAAGAACATAGAACGAAAAGAAAAAAAAATAAGTGTTTGTATACTCGGCGAAACGCATCACCTCATAACTCTGGTAATAAGCAAAATAATGAACACATCTTTCATCGATCGGAGTACATTAGAAGTAAATTGCTGTACTCGCCCCGTACATGAGAAACAAACGCCATATCACCGTGTGGAAAATCAATTGAAATTAAGTACTGATCTCTCAATAATTCCTATCAATGGGACAACAAATAGAAGTCAAATGATTTCGTTTTTCGTCAAATAAAGAAAAGTAACTGAAACTTAATAAAAAAATTAAAGAGTGGACGTTTGTCCGTTTATACGTATCGCAAACGAAAAAACAATCTTTCTGGCACCCAAGCAAGTAGGTAGTTTAATTTATAATTCCCCTTGAATTAGCATGATTATTATTTTTATTCTATTTTATTATCATTATTATCAATACTATAACAATTATTATTATCATTACTAGTATCGTTATTTTTATCATTATTATCGTTATTATTATTATTATCATTATTATTATTATTATTATTATTATTATTATTATTATTATTATTATTATTATTATTATTGTCATTATTTTTATTATTATTATTCCTTTAGTCCATGCAAGACTTATATCGCAATTACTCTTTTCTTTGATTTTCTTGATACGATCGCGCGTGCGCTCCCGAGTCAACCTTCGAATATATGTACATACATACATATATCCATATATTCTTGCGTGGAAGTCTCTTCATACAACTGAGAATACCATTCGTATAAAAGTAATGTACATGCTTCTGATGTGTGCTTGAGGAAAAGTCTAGGCGTGAGTTTACCAACATAAAATTCATGCGCAATTTATTCTCTATACATATAGATGAAAAAAAAAAAGAAAAAAAGCATCAAGCGAATTATAACTGATTGAGTTAGAATGTGATACAGCAACGAGCACTGTGGGCGTAAGATGTCCATGAAAAAGACATATATGTCAGTTGAACATTGGAGCTACTTCCACCGGTGGCGGTTGTATGCGTGTGACATATTTATTTCCCTCTCTCTTTCCCTCCTCAACTCCATTCTCCTCCTCTCTATTTTTCCAATCCCCTCAATCAACACGTTGGAAACATTCTCGGAGAATCTATGCAAATCTAATAGGCAAAACAAAAAAGTAAAAATTAAATTGGTTTTGATTGAAAATTAAGGAGAAATAAATGTCAAATCGAATAATGATCATTACCACATAAGAATATTACTTATATATATATATATAATTATATATATATATGTATACATATATATGTATATATATATGAATATATTTTTTGTAGAAAACCAAAGACCATACGCAGATAACTGGGATAATAAATGAAATTTTTTTCGCGTCGCTTTCGGCCACCACGGCACGAAGAAAGGTTTCACGGCGACTTTTAAATCTGACTAAATAGTTCATAGGAATTTAATAAAGAATTGTAAATATTATACAAGGATAATTGTGAATGATGTATAGTTTATAAATAGGGGTATATATACGCCAATATATATATATATTGATGGATGAATGCAGAGAAATAAAAAGACAAAGATGCGAGTATGGAAAAAAAAGAACTCTGTGAAATAATTCAAATTTATAATAATGAAATAATTGGGAGAGTGATATTGTGTATGCGGTCTTGCGGTAGTGTAAAAAGATACTAGATATGAAATATAGCTAACTGCGATTTTGACTATGAACTCGTATGTAAAATCGAGGCCCAGTTCACGACAAAATGGCGAATCGATGCGGAATCTGGAAGGAAAAAAAAATGAAAGGGTGAGAAATAGTAGGGAATATTGTGTTGTCGTTGAAGCATAAAAGAAATTTAACGAAAAAATTAATTCTGTATTGATCTAACCATTTTTTTTCTGTGAACTCGCATCTTAATGGCAAGACGCGCTCGTATTACATAAAGTCCTTCATTACCTTCCCTTTCTTTAGTCTTTTGTCTCCAACAAAGCTCTTACAGTCTACCTTTTTTCCTATGTTTTTTTTTTCTTTTTTTATCAATCACATTATCGACAATTTGTCTGGGCAGGCCCGGATGCACCACAGTACGTTAACCAAAGTCCAATATCACGTTCTTTCCATTTGAATCCATTGTCGCTCGGCCAATCATTTTCCCAAGCATTGTCCGACCCAAAATTTCATTACGGAAATAAGAGAAAAATGAGAAAAAAAAAAGGCAGAGGGCAAATGAGAGATTGTGACGACCACCGATCCTCCTCTGCAACTTCTCTCACCTTTTCTCCCCGCCCCATCCACCCTTCTTCTCTCCACATTTCCAATCTGCATTTCAGCTACACGTGTTTTCTATTTAGGATCGGTTTAATTAATTTTATCCAACACACACATAAATACTTATTGTAAGACGGAAAGAGAAAAATTTCTTAGGCACTAATTAATTCTAAATGCTATTTAAAATTTAATATATTATTGTAGTGATGGAGAATGATATAGCGGCAAAAATGAGATGAAGGAATAGAACAGCGTGAGAGACGGAGAAATGTGAAAAGAGAGATAAAAAAGAAAAGCAAGACAAAAAATAGCGTATGAACGATGAATTAATGTTTTTGAGGCTGCGAATTATTTCGTACGGAAATGTCAATGTGTCTAAATGATACCACGAATTGTAAGAGAGTCTACCATTTTCGTCGAGACATAGTCTCAATACGTCTAGGGAATGGACGTTGAGGGATACATTTTTTTTTATACACGCATTTCGCGCAGCACGGATTAGCTTATTTGTGTCCAAAGTTTCATCTACGACTTTTCATTTTTTTCAGACAATTTTTGATTCATAGCTCTTCGTATTTCATTTCTTTATTATATATACTGTTATATTATTAATAATTATTCACCAATTTATATTATTGTCATTTACGAATTGTTGAAATAATTCGTCAATGCATTTTCATTATTTATTAATTGTAATTAAATAAACCTATGTGTAATAAGTTTTGCCAAAGAACTCTTACTGAAGGAAACGGAAAATATGAAGAAATAATAATGGAAAGAAAAGAAAGAATGGATGAAAGCAATAATTGCAACAGATATACCTTATCAAATTCGATGCGATGGTTTTTTTTCCTTTTTTTTTTAAAACATAATGAAAATAAGTAAATGAATAAAATGTAATACAAACAAACAAAGAAATGGAACATATACAGTTTGCAGCAATTGAATGATTGAAGTATTCTACAATTCGATAATAAAAAAAATTCAATGAATTCGTCGTTTACTTCGGCATTTAATATATTTATAACATATGTCCTCTTTTACTTTTAATTTATCAATTAATACGTCCGTGTGATATTGTTCCGTGCGCCGCTCTTGCCAAGTCTCGCTGTAGATACTTGCAAACAAGACACTGTAAATCCTTTTTAAATAAATATATGAGGTTTATATGAATTCAGTTGGCTTCTATTTTTTTTTCCCCCATCCCTACATTACTTCACCTATGAGAAGCCAAGGTTTGATGATAATATATTTTGCCTTCATCTCACATTTTTACGACGTTCGTAATTGCCGGGGCATCTAAATAAAAATTTAATATGATAAATGCATCTACAGTAACGTAGCGAAAATCCTCTCTGCACATCCGAGGGCAAGCAATTCTCGGCCATTTCGTCATATCCGACCACAATAGTAATTTTCCACTGATGATAAAACAGAATTTACCGCTGTGTTTGTGTCGACACATGAGTATGCTACGATGGAAGGTAATCATGTCACAATGAGTATATATTTCTCTTTTATGGTCACTTATCAATTATAGATAATGATCAGGAAGAAAACCTTTCAATATACCAGCAGCTCATCAAATAATTCATGTTCTTTATGAATTTTTCCAAAATACATATTTATTCATCACGATATATACTTGTATATATTTTCAGTTGTATCCATTACAGGTGCAAAAATACTTTATTGGTATATAATTTACGTATCAAAAAAGAGAAAAGAAAAAAAAGTATCATAATGTCCATTAATGTGCTTTGTCTTGTGGAATGATAGATTGCGTCGAAAAAATTTATTTCACTTCTTGTAGACGTAACTTTCGGCTCCACCTCGTCCAAACCCTGCCAAAGATTGAATAGAAAATAAAGAAAATGGATGAATTAATTATTCTATATTGATTAGGGTAATGTGAATAAATTGTAAATCATCAAATTATTCACCACCCGGTCCGAAAAGCGCTGAATAACAGGGTTGATTGCAATAAGGTTTTCCCTCATGTTCTGAGTGTCCTCCAGGCGTTAAAGTTCTATCACATTTTTCGCAACGCAAACATGCACCATGCCAATCCTTTCCCAAAGAAGTTTTTCGTTCAGCTAGAATTAAAAATAAAAAAGATCAGATTGGAATTGGAAAAATAAATATAAAATCATTTATATAAATATTGATCTTATGACATTCACACACTTGTATCAATATTCTCCCAATCATTTCGTGGTTCCTTATATACCGACAATACTGAATTATCTAATATGAATCAAGATAAGAATTACTACTATATCAATACAATTAATCATTGTACATATATTTTGGATATATCAATCTATATAAAAGAGATGAGAGAAAGAGAAAAATAGTCTTGCATTCGTAATTATTATCACCGTCGTCATGAAAATAAAATAAAATAAAATGAACATCCAAGCGATGATAATAAACAAAAGCGTCGGGTCCATTAGCAATTTTTTAATTATAAATTTGAATAGCGCTACATACCCTCGGGATATTCGTATACATGCCTATATATTAAAATACAGTATATGTGTACTCATCTAGTGTGTGAGGCCATTATTCGTCGTGCGAAGAAAAGGAAAAACAGTAATAATAAAAAATCCGGTATGAAAACCCATGGGCACACGGGATATATTGTGTGGACGAGGTGAAAGAAAAAAATTCATCTTACACATATGGAGTTGTGCATACACCATATACATAAACAAATATACCACAATGTTTTCTTATGCTTATTGTCGCAGTGTGTTACCGTTAACCTCACCCTCACCAATTCATTCACACTATGTTTTCAGACAAGGCTTGCAAAAAGGATGCAAGTGCTTTCATGATCATCCAAGCGTTAAACAACGCAGTAAACTATAGGCGCATCTGCATATTATGAGATCTAAAAATACATATATTACCCTGTCGTTAATGATTAACTTGGGGAAAATATCACCCGTATATGTAGAAATTAACTGACTATAATTAAGAGAAGTGTCGGCTGTTTGTGCCGTTGGGGCTCATGTACTCTATAATGTCATCAAAACATCACACTTCTCTCTAGTCTGCTTGTTTCTTTTACGCTTTCATGTCATTTTGAGAATCCTCAAATATTACTAACTATTGGAAATTTATCGTCATGATTTAACTTTCTTGTCGTCAAAAAAAAAAAAAAAAACGATATATTGTACAGCCGGAATGTTATTGAGATGATTTTACTCCAAGACTTGTCGTAAAATCAGTGCACCGTAGTATTTTCAGTCGTTGTATATGAATTAGTGTGGAAATTCATCAAAAATAAAGTGCAGATGTGGCAGATTAAAATTGAAAGGAATCAGCTGAAAATTTCAAAAATGATACAGTTATTTCAAACAATCTCATGGATATTTGCGAGATAAACAACACCCTGGGTCAAACAACAGTTTCAAAACCATTGACATGTTGAAAAAAAAAAAAGGACTAATCCCAGTGAAAAATAAGTGCGGCTGTATACTTATAATCCTACGTATGGAAATTCATCCATTGCCCATTAGTTAATTAACTTCTGATTATCACCAATAGCAGTGCCGGTAGCAACAAGCATAAAAGGGAGAAAGTCGGCATTTCCGCGCATCACAGAGCCGGTAGACTGTGCGGTGCACACATCGTTGCGCGCCTGGCGCTAAACAATCGTCGACTATACTACCCTTACACGTATATATATGCATAAAATCCAGGAGTTTCTTTCACCCTTCAGCCTTTTTTTTATTTCCCATTTATTTTCTATTTATTATTTTTTTTTTCTTTCGACTGACTATACCATCTCATGCAATTCCCTCCAAACTCCCCACGGTTGGTCGTACGCATTTTTTTTCCATTTTTTCCATTATTTTTTGTTGAACACTCTTCGCCCCGTGTTCTTCACCGCGACTCTACTCACCCACTCATATATATATATATATATATAACTATGTATATACAATGTATATGTAAATATAATATGTGTGGCGGTGCGCGCGCTTCTCGAGTCTTTCGTTTTGAGTGGGGCTTTTGCGTTGGAGCAGAATGCGCACACTGGATGAGTATGGTCATTCTTCGGCAGGAAACCTGTTTCATTTCTCTCTTCTTCTCATTATTACCTAGTGAGTGTGTATAGAGGCAAGAGTATATTGTATATATATATATATATATATAGGGAGATGAAGAGGAGATGAAGGGACAAGAGCTTGAATCTTCTTTGTTGTTGTCCTCACGGGCGGATACTTTATTGTTGTGGCTGATGTTTCCACCGCATCTCCAATGGCTTATCTTCCTTTTTATATTTTTTTCCTTTTCTCTTCTATTCTCCTTAACGTTGCATCACCGCTCTACGAATTCATGACTCGCTGCAATGCATACACACAACTGAAGAGTAATATGAGAGTATTGATGGAAAAGAAGAGGAAATTGATGAATATATCCATCTTCATTCCACATTGGCAATTCATTTTTCTAAAGACAAAATAAATTGCTCATGAATTGTTTATTGAGTTTTTAATCTAATCCTCTATGAAATTTGTCATTTTATGGTTGATGGCTCACGGGAATTGATAGCACGTGCAGTGAAAAATTTGTTGACATTTACACACGCGGGAGAAGAAATGCATCTCGAATATTCATTGTGAAAAAATAGTATGTATGGTCCACGGATAAATTGTATAATATTTTTAATATATAATAGTTGAGAACAAAATTCCTTCTGGTTTCGAGTGCACGTCTCTTGGTCGAGAATGCTTATTTTTCACTGTGATGGATTATATATACAATGCCGTGATTGTATTAAAAAAATTAACAGACAATTTTTTGCAATCATAAATGTGAGCGAAAAAAAAAAATGTTCAATGGGCTCGTTAATATATATACTTTAGGAAAGAGACTATTGCTGTTTATCAACCTCACAATATTGTGCAGTTCATTGGCAAATATATCAATAAATTAATTTTATACTGAGAATATACATACATTCGGATATAATGAGATGAATTGAATGAGTTTGAAGTCCACTGTACACTGTTCATTTATTTTCCCCACTGGCCATTCGTTTTTTCTTTTTTTTTCGTTATCTGCACTATCTAACGGTAATTTGTTATCTCCATACATTACTTATTGGGCTTAGAACGGCCCTTTTTAATGACAAACAGTCAGCGAACGAGACAAACGACGAGCACTCAACGATAACGATATCAAAACAACTCGTCATACAGCAACACATGCACACTGTTCCGAAGTTTGAGCTATTATTTTGTCTTGCTTTGCGGAGATTGAAAAAAAAATTGGCATTTCACCAAATTCAAACATATTTATGTATATAAATAAAATGTTTACGTATATTTATTATTATTAATATTTTGCCCATTCAATTTGAACGATTCATTGACGAGGTTGTTTCAAGTTTGTTGGAACTGAGCAAAACGGGGAATGACATAATATACATATTTGTCAAGCCAAACGTTTTCTTTTGGGTGAGGTCGAGGTGAATGAGATCATACTACACGCATAAAATCCCTGTTTGAGGAAACTGAATCGATGCTGTACAAGTACATAATAAACACAGATATGAGCAGCCGAGTGGCTTCAGCAATACTTGTATTCAACACGCAGGAATGTATAAATAGAAGTGCCACCTTTATACCGTATAGGAAAAAATAAAAAAATACTTCGAGTCATTAATTATTCATGATTGAGTTGACTGCGTTTGGTGTACAGAGTCTCGCAAATAGTATGTCGTTGAAATTTAATTGGCACTATTATTTTTTTCTTTATTTGCATTTTTGAACAGATATTTTGTACAATCTAAGTTGACATTGGCGTGCTTATATATTATAATCTCAATCGATTGTTCGTGAAACAGTTTATTAAATAGACACCCATATATTGACACACGATGAATATAATGTAAATATTGGAATTCCATTATATAACAGTATAAAGATTTAATTATGACTTTCATATGACTGTTTGGTTCATTCTGTTTACGAATGTAAACATGCAATTCATACCGAAAATTCAATTTATACACTAAAGACAAGAAAATATAACATCTGCTGATCATTATAACTAATTTATATACTTATTTATTCTTGTTAGATGTTTTCATGTGTATGATACGTGGATAATGTTTCACTTACCGAAATAGACAGGTTTATTACACTTGGGACAATTCGGCATCGTGATAAGAGTGCTTTTTATAGTAAATTAAATAAAATATCAATTTTAATGCTGTTCGTTGGAAGAATGCGAAGAAGTAGTCTCAAAGGTTCCTCCTTCGAACGTGGTCAAGCGCGCACTGGTCTCTCACTGATGTCTGCGTAAGGTAACGCAATACTCTCTCACTCTACAGTTAATTGAGCGTGCCAACATGTTAGTTCTTACCATACTATATATATGTACAGCTGATGTAATCGACAGTATCTGACGTTTAAGTCATTTTGCGTGTTTACACATCATATACATATATATATATTCTTCAGATGCAAAACAAATTCAACTCCATTCTGTCAAGTGCTTTTACCTGTATAATGAAAGCATCCAATTATTTATAATTACCACACATTCATGACATCAATAATAATTATTATAATTTGCATTGGATTGAATTTTCTATATTGATTCAATTTGATAGTTTTGTGTTTGTGAAGAAGTAATGAAGAAACGTATTGACACCGAAGAAATATTGTAATGTTTTCCAATGGAAAAAATTCGTTTTCCCTCACAATAACCGTTTAGTATGTCATTAAATGGCTCCGTCACATTTGAAACCCATACTTGTCGATTATTTTTCTCGGTTACACTGCATTCATACAACATTTATTTACATTTATTTATCTTTTGTTCTCTGAGCGATTTATATGAGTTATGACTGTGATGAGAAGTACAGTAATTTTTATCACTTCAGTAATTATTAAATATAGCGTTATGACATATTATAATGCTATTAAATAGTATTTAATACCAGGTTGTTGTGGACCAGGTCAAAAGTACTAGAAGTATGTCTCGAGACTTTTTCTACTACGCCAGCGGCAATGTGGCAAAGCGGTGCTTCCGATGGTAAAGCACGCATTGAAACAGAGCTTTTATGTATATGTGTACATGAGTGTATGTACATGGATTTATGTATGTAGCGCCCAACCCCACTAACAATTTTCTCGTTATCGCGTGTGTACGACACTCACTACCTCTGTGCATTTTTTGAGTGGCCCATGACGCGGGCATATTATAACGGATGTTGACGACTCTTACATGCAAGATTCTGTACGCTAAAAAGGGGCTTCAAACCTACTAATCCAAGTCTCAATTAGTAGTCAAGAAAATTGAAGAAAATGAAACGAGTAGCTGCACAGAAATTCTGCACAACATGAAATACTCCTAGCAATTTTTTCTCCCTTTCCCCTCCCTCATGCACGTTTAACTTTTAGTGTTTTATTTAATATGTTCTCATAAAAAGTTCATCATCATTTAGAATTTATCCAACTATAAGCGTATGAGTGGAAAAATGATGTTACAAACTTTGCCATGCGTTTATTATTATATCATGACGATGCACGGACGATAAACCGACACATTAAATGAATTAAGGTGAAAAGAAATTAGAGACGAAATTATTTTTTCTTATTTTATGATAAATTATTTGACATTATTGAGATTCGAACATTTTAGCTCCATAAAAAGTAAATTTTCATTAAAAATCATTTTTATTCACGCACATTTTTTATCTTTCACTTTTGTTATGTCATAATTCAGAACAATCTTAAGTGAAGTACAAATGTCTAGTCAGACATCCCGTGTACTGAGTAATATCGTTGAAAGACAAAAGGGATCCGTTCCTAAATATCCTCCTTGTTAAATTGCATCGCGTGGTTTCCTCCCTGCTGCCTATATGCATACATAAAATTCTCTCCCTCAAACAGCACGTTTGACAGTATACGGCTTTTCTCCAGTCATCATCAGTTATATACTTCTGCACCCATACACACATATATTCAAACGTTTCTCCACATTAATGATGTGCATTCCGCATACCATTTTATTTTTCTTCCGCATTTATACCTCTTGCTGCTCTACTCTCTTCTTGCATCCATCTCTGTGATTCACATATACTGTTCAATGCATTTGCATTGAGCTCCTCCATTTCGTTTCCATGACGAACCCAACGACCAGTTTTATCATATCGTCAAGGATCTTCATCCCCATTACACACTACTGTATAGACATACACATGGAGAATACAATAATGATGATGATGGTGATGATGATGATGATGGGACATGGGATGTGATGGTGGAGTAGAGTGCATGGAAGATTGGTTGTAGGATATTTCACATGAGTGACATGGAATTATCTAACCCTTTTGGTTTTTACCCGATCATCTGTTTGGCTGCCAATCAATCAATTTTATACATCGATACATTAATATAAGGGGGAATACTGACGAAAATATTAATAATAAGCTCGTTTTCCAACTATTATATTATAAAAACATGTATTTTATCCAGAAAGTATATTTTTATTTTTTGCTTTTTTCGTTCATAAAATCTATCATTAAATTCATATAATTTTGAGTTTTGAAAAAAAGGTGCACCACTACTTTATTCAACATTTTTCACCATCTCTCAATGTAAATGTTGCGTGGATACTCCATATATTCGTGAACTGATTTCAAGAATAATATTTTATAATTCAAAACATCTTATTGGAGCATCTATTTTACTGTCAACTGAATGATAAACAATTTTATGTATCATCTGCCGTTTGAGCAGATTTCTCAGAGTAATTTTATCGAACTTCCAGAATTTATTTCCGCATAATAATTCGATTGATTTGCGAAATTGAAAGTGAAAAAGTAATCATCCATTACAAGGATAATGGAGTAGTAGACGAAAGTTATTTTCTAAATATAAATAACGGATTGCTATAGTGATATTACCGTCTGAATCCCCCTTTGAAATATCTCCTGGGCACCAGAGGGCAGGCTACACCGAGGCGATTGACTGTTCAATTTTCTCTGCTGGGAAATAGGAATAAAAGGTTTGAATGAAGACAAAAAAACGAAATGGAAAACCCAACTCGATGTAATTCGTGGGCATATATAATGAACAAAAATTCAAGAGAGTGGAATAATTATTTTCAATATAAAATGAGTTGCATCTACAGTTATGAATCATCGCACAATAATAATATAACATGAGAATTAATGAGGTGTGAGTTAACAAATTGCGATAGAGATTTCATGGAATGAAATTTATAGTTATTTTGTGTCCACTCCGCTCTATCTTGTATTCACTGTCGCTGTGAGCGAGCGCTAAACTGCCACGCATGTTTGAGTATAGCGCAAAATAACTCGTTGAAGTAAATTGCACTGTTAGCAGATTTAAAACCGTACAATATTCGACAATATAATTGTATTTGCTATGTGTCGACAATGTACAAAGTGTGAGACACGGGCTTCATCTCAGACCCCACTTCAACATATTTATAAATACTTTATTATACATTTTGAGGATCTGAATTGATCAAATGAAATCAAATTATGTACTTTCAAACGGGGGGGGGGGGGGGGGGGGGGAGTTATTTTCACCTTAAAGCTAAAAGTGAAATAATATACAATTGTATATTTTTATTCATACATTCACAATGAAGGAGATACAATTTAATTTGTATTAAAATTGATGGTAAAAGCGCGCGAGAAAGATGAATAACTTTCAATTTATCACTAATGGATCGACAGATTCCAAAGTGAATTCCATGAATTTGTAATACCCCACGATAAGATTAATACTCCAACATTTTTGCATTGTAAATTAACTGCCATATATATATATATATATATATATATATATACGTATATTTAAATACCAAAAGAAAGACTGAACATTCAGACATAGTATATGTATGTACCTATATATCGAGGGTCATGGTAATCAAATACGAAAATTGGGAGACAGCAAGTGGACGGCGTTAATATTCTCAATAATTGAATTACTCCATTTCACCATATATATAGGCCCACGCGTTTCTATACTCAAACATTGACAGAACGTGTCACTCACGTCTTCACATCCTTATATATAGACATATATATCATTATCAACAATTATGCATGTAAAAAATTTATTCCTATTACAAAGGAAATTCGTTGCAATCGTCACCATTCACTGATATAATACACGTTAATATCATTACTGTAAAATAAAAAGAACTTAATGTACAATAAAAGACAAATCGATCATTAAAAAATTACCTATAATGACATTCTGCTGTACAAACAGGCTACTGCCACACTTAACTTCAATCTGCATATTCATATGTACGATTATAATGAAACAAGATCACGCAATCATGTGTCTCTATATGATCCAACAGTGAAGTTTATCTCGCGTGAAGAGTGACACGCTGGTCGTCTATACTATGTAATATTTATACATATAATATATATGTGATACATCCCACCTCATAATATAAACGAGTAGTCAGTCGCGTGTCATCGTCCTTGCGTCGTTGTTCAACGTCTCTGGCGGCGTTTTACGTGGATCACACGGTGGTCGCTCATATTTAAACACGTACATAAATATAGACACATAATATAATATTTATAATATATATAAATATACATATAGAAGTGTGGTGAGCAACGAGAGAATGACTGTCGCATGCGAAGAGCGTCGGCGCAACGAGTTGAAACACATATAGTCCCGCAACGCCGCCAAACAACCACACGATATATATATATATATATATATCGGATAATACCGACGCTCGTTTATATTCGTGTAACATCGGTGATCTTCGTTTGGCCGCCTGGTCGCTATATAAGTATGACTGCCATGACTGGTCCCGCGGAGCGTTGCGGGGGGCTGCGGGCGGCGAGTCAACGGAGGGAAGCCGTCCGGACGAATCCGGAGTCGTGATTGGTCCACGCGTGGGAGAGTCGCCCGCCCGAGCAGTGGGATCTCACTGGCAGTCAGCACCGAGCATCCAGGTAGAGCGCTTCGAGTCCGACGTGTGTGTTTGGCGCGAGCACACAACGGGAACGCAGCTCGTGTGTACCACGCAAACACTTTTTAATATCTCTGATAAATATTGTCGGTTGGAAGAAAACATTTTTTCCTCCTTGAGACTGCAATCACGTGGTTTTATTACATTGATAACAACGGCTGTGGGCATAGATTACAAAAAGGGATCGAGAATAAACAAGAATAATTGAGAAACAAGAGCAACAGTCTTTATGTAGATATTATATGTATATAGTTGAATCTGTATATATTCTATACTCTGTATAAAGAAAAATCTTCATTACAATAATTAAAAAATAAGAAGAGCAAAGCATAAATAATTTCCTCAGTGGCAACACCACAACAAAACAACAACGATGATGGCCGCCCGCCTCGTGCACCGGCATCACTCTCGTTCTCTAGTAGTATCATCATCATTTCACCTTGGCCAAGTGTTGTGTCAATCCGAGCTTGTGTCGCGGCGTTTATTGCGCGTGTATATAGTGTGCGCGTGTATCTCTGGCCTCCACTGAAATTCACAGATACTAAAAAAGGGAGAAAAAACGGAGTCGATGAAGAGAAAAATATATTTTATCATTGATTATCTATTTCATGAAACGCCAGGAAGCCCAAACGAATAATAGAATGTTATTTGTCGCTACATAATTTAATTTTTCACTGCGTAACGCGTAATAATACACATAATAAATTGATTGCCAATATTAGCAAAGTTGGAAACTGAACAAATTTCACCTCCGATTATCAATTTGACAAATAAAGACAGATAGATAGATAAAGGGAGAAATAGATGAAAATTCAATGTATAATGATATCAAAAGGGTAAAGTAGTGAATCATATCGAGGTGATGATGGTTTTGGTGATATAACATGTTGTGTGTGTTCTGGATGACGGGTGAGGTGAATGAGATACGATACATAGTCGTATCAGAAGTGAACGAGTAATACTGCACATGCGAAGCAGGAGATTCAGTAGTCCGTCGGCAACGAATGTGTATGCCGGCCAACTGCAGTCAACACTTCATTTCAAATTTATTTTCAACGTAATATCCTCTGCCTTTTTAAATTCTGTAGCTCTCTTTTTTATTGTATATATTAGAACATCAACACGCTATCGTGTGCATCCAACAAATTCTCCATAACCGTCATAATTTTCCTTCTTGTTGTAACACACAAACTAATTTTTTCTGCAACTGTTTATCTGTCGGCTCATCACTTTACTATATGATTCTATTGTGGTGTGATACCGGGCACAGTGATAGAAGAAAGTGTTGGAATTAGTGTGGTGACTGGTTGGGGAATGGTTTGAAAAAAAAAGAAAAAAAAAAAGAAACCCTGTGATTGACATGATTTTATTTTGGAATTAGTTTTATTTTGCACTGTGATATTTTGAAGAAGAAATAAAAAGAAGAAACAACGTTATTTTGCCGAAGAAAAAATAAGAAATAATAAATTATTGTATATAAATGTATGCATACATTCATATATACATATATATATAAACAAGCAACAACCTGCCAGCGAACGGGTGTTGACGCCCGATCAGTCCCGTCGGACGGTCGGCGCGCGAAACAATAATGCCGCACGTGAGCAGTAGCGGCGGTGGCGATGATCTCGGCAGCGAGGACGAGGTCAAGGTATTCAAGGATGAGGGTGAAGATGAGAAAAGATCATCAGAGAATCTCACTGAGGAAAAGAGTTCACTCATCGATCTCACCGAGTCTGAAGAGAAGGTATCGCTCGGCGGTGGTGCTTACACCACTACGGGAAAATCATCAACGAGATCCGATCTCAGTCCTGTATTTGGTGAGTCATATTTTTTGTTTTCGTTTTATATTGACATTTCGTGCTGTTGAGATACGGTGATCCAATTATCTTTATTTGAAGAAAATAACTCGAAAATTAGCTTGTTGAGGAATTTTTTCGGGGTCAATTATGTTGCAGTAAACCTATAAAGAACAGATGTGAGTCCATCAGGTCCACGTCAAATTCTTCGTTAACGTCAAAATTCAAATTGTACTATGGTTTTTCGTCAAACATTTTAGTCTCGACGTTTTGGACTCATTCTTCTCGACATACTGCTGCCCGCATCGTACAAGTTGGCGTTTTAATTTTTCGACACGGAGGAATATCAAGATGTGTTAATTTCGTGAGAAATCATTTCGAGTTGATAACGGCAAGGTCGCATAGACTTAGCCAATTGTATTAACAATAAGATACCGTCCTCATTGTCTATCTTATTTCTCGCGGAACATTAGCGCGAAGAAAACTCGATTGCAGATCATTCTCTTATTCTCACTTTATGATTTTCCACCTATCGATTTGAGAGTATAATTGTCCAATTTATTTCGAATTGTGTTCAACAGTTGAATATTAACAAAAATGAGTATCATCATCGGTATGTTGGATAGAAAGCAATCGAAATTTGTACATCTCGTGAATATTGATAAATTGTGGGCGCCTTTGACACTTGAAATATTTGCCATTATCAAATTGACGGAAGAATTATCCACGGAATGTATCAATTTAAATTTATCATTATGTTATTGATAATATATAATGGCATCTTTTCTTTCGCCGAAAGTAATCGGACCCGTCCTATTCGACCACGAAATACAATTGTACGTGATACAACTATTATACTCCAATGCCATTTTGTTAAGAGTGAGAAGGTGTGGCGGAATTTGGATAGACGATAATAGAGAACAAGGCAACGAAAAAGAGAGATTAATTTACAAGAGGAAAATAAATGACAAACGAAGAATTTAATTCCATTTCCCGGTATGTTTAAGATACAAATTATCGTAACTTTATTCGTTAATGCATACAATAGATTTATATCATTTACATGTGTCTATTTGAATTGTTGTTTTTTTTTTTCTTTCGTTTTCTTGCCTGTACATCCAACTCTGTTTTCATATACATGATACATATATGAGGCATCTTCTATCTCGTCACTGACAAATTGTCCCGGCGTCGTTGTGGTCGCAACGTTTGTCACACTGTTGCCAAAAGACCATATTGCTATGAGATTTATGGATTTACGCGACACGCAAGTTTACTCCACTTCAACCGCGTCCAACCATACATACTTGTTTCATTCTCTATTAATTGTCATCTTAATTCTCTGCCATTTTTCAAATCAACATATACATAATTGAGTAAATAAATGCATATAAATCCTAATTATTTATTTTCATTCATTTATTCATTCAATTTTTTTGTCGATTGAATTTTATTCTCGCTTTGTTCACACTTTATCATACGATGCTACAAAGCCTCAGTTGAATACAGTATCTATAAACACTCGAGAGTATACGATAAGATTTGGTGTACTATTACGCATTGGATTCAATAAACACACGGGTTTAGATTCGGTAGAATTGTTTCTTATCAAGTGCGGAGAAAAAAAAAAAAACTTGATATAAGGAGTTTAAAAATGTGTGTATGTATGCGGGCGTTAAGTCAATGACAGAAGCTCAAACTCATATGTCGCGACGGATAATATATAGAAGTGAGTGTGAGACACATATATATATATATATGAGAATATGTACCGAGACCAAAGTCCTGTTGAGGGAATGGGGCGAGCGGGAAGCAACAGCCACTCAAGTGGTTAATAATCTGGTGATTGGAATGGCCGAGTAGCGGCGGTCTAAAGTTGTTCGCCGAAACGAGACATTTGAAGCGCGCGCGGGCGTCGACGTTACCTATCAAAAACAAACTCTCGTTCATTTCGTCCAATTGTTTTTACATTTTTTTTTTTCCCTTTTATTTCCCTTTTTTTTTTTTTTTACTACCATTCTCATCCATCCCTGCTTTGATTTTTTTTTCATTCTTCCTCGTTCGCCGCTCCCTTTTTGTTAATACTCAGGGCACAAACAAAACCAAACGAATCTCGAGGATTTTTAAATGAACAGTCGAAAATCAGAAAAAAAATTAGCAAAATAAACAGATATATATACAAAAGTCAGTGTATGTATTTATTTTTCACAATTTTACGAGATCGCGTGCGGCGCCTGGCGCGAATTGGCAAAACGTGTGAGCGATAATAGCAGGAAATGCAAAAGTGGTGGCGAAGTTATTGGTTGGTAGTAGTGGTAGCGGTCGTGATGGTGGTTTGTATATTCGGAGGTTAAGAAGCAAAATGAAAGATGAGGAATATATTCATTCTCCTCCTCGCCTTGAGGGCAAACAATAATATAATACATGGGCTGCCCGATAATTTGGTGGATTTTTTTTTTCCTTCCTTCGTTGGCATGCGTATATTTTGTTCATTTTCGCAAACGACGACTCGGCGACGACGGTGACTACACATGACGAATGAATAAGCGACTCAGCCGACACACATACTTATATACATACATGCACAAACAAACAAACAAGGACCAATGATATGTCGTTGTGCGAAGTAATTGACGAGTTCGCGTGTAGGCGGCCGTTTAGATCGCCGGCAGCGTATATGGTGTATGGTGAAACGAAACGAGGCGATAGCAACATTTATACAGGCAAACGGCGTCTTCGGCAATGGTGAGGAGAGTTATGTAGTTTGGTAGGGTAAGGACAACAGTGGGAATAAGATGAGGAAGGTGATTTGAGAGGAGAGGATTGGTAAGGAAAGGAGGCGCAAAAGGGACTGAGGAAGCAGAACGGGAGGTGAACGAGACTTGCTGCATCATCTTCAACTTGGCCGAATACCTTTCCACTGAATTTTACACACGATAATCATTCGCCCAATGCACATGGCACCCCAATGTGTAAGCCGAAAAGAGAAAGAAAGTCAATATGTATATCCTTGTTTATCTTTTACTTCTGCTTTTCCGTCTCTCCTTTCCACTGACGTTCTCCATTTCTTCGTCTTCGTTCATTCATTTCTTGGCTCTCTCACGTCGTCGGAAGAGTGCTGCGCCCTTCGACTGTACTTCTTGACGCCTGCATCTCGTCTCGCTCGGTCGCCCTCATCTCCTAGCTCCTTTACGTCTTTTCTCTTTCTTCATATATCGTTTCCCTTCTCACTCTCCACCACTGTCTCGCTTCATCTCTCATATTTCTTTCCTCCATCATTCTCTTGTTCATTCTATTTCTTATTCGATCTTTGTTTCTCGGTCACTCGACTAGCCCACCCATTTCTTACGCTTGGCATTGCCTACCGGGTGAGCAACACGACATGCCCTCGCGAATATTTCTCCTCTCATCCGGACCCCAAAGATATATATTGGATACGCGTGTGTATGTATGTATTGTCGCAGTGAATTCTCGGGCGATATTCAGTGTTATCGACATAAATATTTTTCTATTGTTGGATGAATGGATGGATGCCTGACTGGAAATTGTATGAGAGGTGAAGCGGCGTAAAATCGAAGTTGTTAGACTGCGCACATTGTTAGGTGGAGAGAATTCACAGATGAGGAAACGCACGAATGGACTTTTTAGATGAAATATATTTATAATAGTATATACGTGTACCTACGCATGGATATATACACGCGTGAATGCTCAGTGATAGACCACCAAGACACCCGGTATACATAAATACAGACAGAGACTACAGTCAGCATTATATACACCTATCCTATGGCGCAGGCATCTCTCTACCTACCTGCTCGCTAACGAGCCTACCTGCTGCACTTCTTACATACAAGGGACGAGGCGTGTGTATGTGCGCGTGTGGCAATATATATATATAACTTGAGAGTTCTGTTTTCTCGTGTCCCTTCACCTC
Source organism: Zele albiditarsus (assembly GCA_958496275.1). Taxonomy (NCBI): domain Eukaryota; kingdom Metazoa; phylum Arthropoda; class Insecta; order Hymenoptera; family Braconidae; genus Zele; species Zele albiditarsus. The sequence continues at coordinate 9,875,808 of OY292415.1, forward strand.
GTCGTCCTACCCGCCTATTCGGGATTCTGATCTTTTCTCTCGTACACACAACGCGCCAGTCCACTGGCTCCCCCGTTGTGGTGTTGCACCTTCCTTTATAAACAAATTTCTTCGTAAAATGCTTTTCTAAGAACATCGGAGGCTTCACTTAATACTGATCGGTAGGGTGAAGAGGGAAACGAGTGGGAGAAAGAGTGAGAGACAGAATGAGTAAAAAATGTGAGATGGATTATCGTCTTTCCATGGATGTGCGGGAATGCACCTGATCTGGATGTTCGCCTCACTGAGTTTTCGTTCATATATTTTTTCCCACTTCTCCTTCATCTTCACTAGTTTCTTATTTATTATTATTTCCTTCTTTTTTTTTATTCTTATAGGTTAATGCTATTATGGTTGATTGGCAGACGATTACAGGAGAGCAATAGGAGTGAACTGTACACAGAGTTCAATGTTCAGTCTCTTTCATTTTTTACTTTTTCAATGCTTTATTTAACTTCGTGTTATTATTGAAATGTTTTAGATTTTCAATCCCATTTTTTTTTTTTTTTTCCAGAGTTTTGATTTGTCGGTAGTATTCAGACTTTTTTTTTCTTCATTCCGTTAAATAAGGCGTTGGAAAAAAAAATTCAATTGTGATAATTAAGAAATGGAGAGTAGGAGAGAAAATATTTAAATATATGTTAGTGTTGTTGCATCATAAACGTGATTCGTTGACAGGGAACCGGGTCCCTGACCCGCGGCAACACGTGCTTCACACGTGAGGAACGGAGAGAGAGGAGAACATTTAATTCATGTCGTCACGCAATGTCACGGCGAGAGAGAGGTGGGAGAATGTATTATATATAGAGTTTGATGTTCACTGACCGATCGTGATATTGCATTGAGATAGACGGAGAGAAAAAAAACGATTGAGAAGGCACATGAATTTATATTGTAGTGGCTTAAATCATTGTGATTTTGAATGAAAATCGAATGAAATTCGTTCAAGCTCAAGTGATCTATCAGTATTTGAAATATCATATCAGCTAATTGAAGAAAAAAGTTTAGGACAGAATGCGCTGAGGCGTTCACCAAACTTCGTACACCAAATTACAACATTCATATCTCTCACGTTCTTCAAATTTTTCAAACAGAAAGAAAAATATATATTTCTGTTATTTACGATTTTCTCCCAATCTTGAATTCAATTCAATTACTCATTCTATTGAAGTGATTGTTTGTTATTTATTCATGTGGATAGAGTTATGCCAGTGCTGAAATAAATATGATTGAAAAATTTGACTTCAGTGTCACCGACCCCAGTCAATTACTCACATTCACGCACTATTCATATCCGCCTTGACATTCCAAGTAGTTTCACACTGATAAGTCGCCCGATGATTGTTACGTAACGTTTGATAATAATAAAAATACATACAAAAAAAGCAAGTCGGTAAATAATGATCCTATGATGAATGAAACAATTTGGACAATGTGCAGTCACACAAGCATATCATAAGACATAAACATATGAAATACAATTTCGTTTTGTAACCCTTTGTAAAAATAATTATTTAGGAATCAATTAACACTCATATATTCATTAATGACAACTTCTGCGAAAGGAAAAAGACTGCTTCAAAGTGGAATGAAATAGAGAGTAATCCATATCCACTTATGTAAGCCTTGCAGTATTTTCAGGACTGAAAATATTTATTGGAACGATTGAGTGACAGAAGAGAGAGAGAGAGAGAGAGAGAGAGAAAGAGAGCGAGCGAAAAAAAAGTTTTACCGATTAAGTGGCGTTAATAATAACAATCGTGTGTACTGGTATATGAATATGGAAGGATGATTATGATTGTAAAAGGATATATGGGAGTTGGGTTTGGAACGAGAGTAAATGATGTGTATGTGTGTATATGTGTGTATATGTACATATATCTATGCATATGCAGGATAGAGGGAGCGCAAGAAAGGAAAAAATGGATGAAAGACCAATGTACAGAATGAGAAATAGAAACCGCGTGTGTTCATATGTTTGTGTCGAAGGAATGGCAGCGGCACCAACAGCAGCAGGAATATATGTGTACAGCATGTGTGTGTTCGTCGAGGTTAGCAATCTGTGTAGTGTTTTACGACAACTATAAATATGGCCATAAAGCTCTTTGTTTAAAGCAGTTGGGCTTTCGAAACTCTTCAGTTTAGTCCTGGTGGTGGTGGTGGTGGTGTTGGTGGTATATAGTGATGTTTTAGAAACTTTTCTGTTTCTCTGCCTTCAAAAATTCTTCAAATTGATGTTGAGAGTAACTCTCCAATTAGTTATTCAAGGTTACTAATGATAACACAAAATTAGATCAAAAATTTAGTATTTAATATTTGCGCTCTGGGAAGATAACACGGAAGTACTATTGGGTGTTCCCCAAATGTTCATATCTCTATGGCCCATGTTCTGCATATTTATAATACAAACTGTCTTATATTGATATTTCCGGGATGGTTTCAAAATTCAACACTGAAGAATGGATATGCTTCACGGGCATTCAACTAGAGTTGAGTGATCCCCACCATGACTCCTAAAAATACAGTTAAGTAGATGTAGAAAAATAATTGTAAGAACGTATATTTTTTGGAATCCTTCAGTATGTTATCAATTATGAACGATGCAATATACGTATGTCATTCAGTCGGGGCCCCCCACTCATACACCTATCAAATAGGATTTTGCGTGGGTGGGCGCCCATACAAGTGAATGAGAATTTAGATGTTTTAAATTTTTAAAATATAAATATCTATTTTCGTTCCGTCTTATCGATGAGAAAAAAAAAAAACAATCAAGAGAAATAAAATCTGTAAAATTCGATAGTGTTGGAGAATGTGTAGAGAGAATTTGGATCCTTCATTCAATTCCTTATCGCCCTTCATCTCCAACACGAAAAATCGAGCGTGCCAGGATAATTTACTTGAACATATATACATGTATGCACGTAGATACATAAATATTTTTCAACTCAGGTCATCTTTTCTCTTCTCTTTCGCCTTCTTCTCCGTCTCAGGCTTGGTTCCTCTCTTTTGCACGTTGTTGATGCACGTGCACGGACCTTCGATCGTTAGGAGTAAACGAACGTGTGAGAGAAAGAGAGACAAAGGAATTGCAATTTTGCCTTAATCGTTTTTTTTTTGTTCTCTTCATTCACTTATTTTTTCTTACAAATTTATTATTTCTTTTGTGTTGGGGTTATTTAGTCTGGTTCACGCCTGTTGCGAGTCGTAAGAGGAGTGGTGCTGGCATGAAGAGTACACAGGAAGATCAGAGGAGGTGAAGATAAAAAATGTAAAAAGTCAAGATCAATCGTCTTTATATAGGCTGCAAGTTAACTAGGACTAAATATGGTAGCTCCCACCCAATACTATCTTTCTCTTTTCTCTCGTGTTTTCTCGCTCTTTATGCCTCTTATTTCTGTGTAAATAATTGTATCTCGTAAAGCGGGACTAGGTAACTGAGGATTTATATGGGCGTAACCGCCGGGATCCGACACTTGTTCTCCCAGTTCTATCTATCTCCTTTTCTCTCTCGATTCTTCGTCCTCTCCTTTTTTCATATTATATCCGCCTTCTATATATCGCACTGACTCTCTGTACTCCACACTGGATTGTGATTTGTGTATATATATATATATATATATGTATATATGTATATATGTGTGTGTGTGTGTAGGTATTTATGCACGCATTCAAAATTGTCAATGTGTGTGTACATGCGTTCTGCAACGTGCACATGGCAACTATTCTCTTCACCCATAACTCGCGTTCTATATGTTTTTGTACATGGTCTATGTTCGTTCATATATATATATATATATATATATATATGTGTGAGAAAGAGTGTATGCATGTGTTTCACTTCCAGCAACCAATATAGCTCTGGAAACGGCTGCGAAGTACAAGCCGCAATTTTTTCTATTTTATTTATTCACTAGTAACAACTATAGACTCCTAAAGAGGCACGCAAAAGGTATAAACTAGACGTTGGGTTAGTGAGTAATAAAAAATTTGATGAATTGAAATAAAGATATAGTGGTGTGTATATGTACATACAGAAAAGAATGATATTTTATTTCAAATATGAAAGGAAGCGAATGAATATAAATGAAACAAAGTTTGTTTTTTCTTCTCTCGACAAATTCAAACGAGTTTGTATTTATATTTGTATGAACGATGTCTGTGGTATGTGGACAGTCGAACAGCGATATATATATATAATGATTCGAAATCGCTTGTATTTTAATCTTATCTATTCGATAATACTGCAATGTTTATGACGAATAATTGCGACAAGATATTGTTTGCTTTATATTTGCGAAACACTTCTCTCACATGACCAAACAGTATTATGGGGTCACTTTACAAACGTTGTGTCTAAATATCGTATCGTCTATTGATCCGATATAGTGTATATGTCCTAGGTATAACAACCACCACATTTCACTCGGTTCTCTCCTGCTTTCCCGAAACTTTATGCGTTGTCCCATTCTGGCCATTATGCTCAACCGTATCGTGTATCTCAATCAATCTAATCCAACGCGTGAAATAAAGTAGATAAAACCGAAGGAAGTATGTAAATGAGCATAAAAAAAATTAAAAAAATTAAAAAAAAAAAAAAGAAATCATTCACGGTTCTTCACCTCTTATACCATTATCATCCTCTTTCCTTCCTTTTATTTTTATTTTTCAATTTATTTTTTAATTTTATTAATGCCAGAGGCTCCTCCGATTCGGCTCTTTATCGTCCTGTTATCCTTGCAAGACGCCTCTCTGTGGCCGTCGCACCGGATTGTCTACGGGTGTCAAACTTCTCGCTCCTCGGCGATGTTTTCGACGTGGTTGAAGCCGGGGACCGGTTGCCACAGCTTGTTGTCGTTCTCTTTGGGGTCGTTCCACGTTCTCCGCCTTCTCCTCCATCCCATCATCCTTCTTATCTCTCTTCTTCGTCTTCTTCACCGTGTCCTTGTCGTCGTAGTTGTCTCGAGAATGCAACATTGCGTTACACCAGTGCATGAGAATATGAGAAGAGAGAAAATGGAGAAGAAAATGAAGAAGAGAGAGTAGTGGGCGCGCTCGCAGTGGGTTATGTGCGTTCCTCTACACCATCCATGCTTATTCTTTTTTGTGTCTTTCCTAAGTCGTCGGTCGTCGTCGCAACACTGGCTGTATTCCATTCCAACTATCGTATGCGGTGGGGCCCACGGGCATCCCCGAGGCCACGAACTCGCAGGGCCGCAGGCCCCACTGTCACCTCGCACACGCTACATGTGACCTTGCAACGTTGCCGTTTCGGATTTTGTTATTGACGATATTAAGGGACGTTCATTTCACTCGTTCGTGTTGTCAGTATTGTGACTTTTTTTTTTCTTTTCGCGTATCTCGACACCACTTGTTCACAGATATTTAAATAAATTTAACGGTTGAGTGGGCCCTGTAACGCTCAATTCCGACAGAGGTCCTTTGTCACAAGGAAAATCTTCATCACTCAAGTGATTACTAAATTTTTAACGTCTGTATAAATATTTCATTGCATTCGAAATATTAATATCAATTGGAGCAAAATTTTGGGAGTAGATTGTTATATTGAGTTTTGCTTCATTATTTTTTTCTTTTTTTACTCCATATAATTTTGCTCCACAATGCACTTTATAATACTAAATACATCTCTCTTCCGACGCATTTAATTGCGTCCCTCTTATACACCTATTTATTATAATTCTGCGTTAGGGAAATATACTGGAAATTGCGAATGAATTTGAAAAACAATTTATTTTTCGGTCTCGTTGTGATATTTTTTCTCTATGATGGACAATTTGCATAACGGATGTACGTTGTTTTGGAACGCGCATCCGGATGGTGGCATATAGAGAGGAAACGAGAATATTGTGGTAGAGAAGCAGAGATAGAAGGTCGTTGGACCGAAATATCGTCTACACGTGGTACAGCAAGCCCTCATTGCACGAGAAATTCCTCGGCTCATTTATTTCTTCTTGGAAATTATCGCGAACACTACACAACGCTCGACTAAACAACCCAGAATATGTTTTTTTTCTCTTTGTATTTCATTTATTATTTCATTTTTTCCTTTTTCTTTCATTCAACTATAGTTATAACAGTATTCGGGCGCCACAATTCCACCCATTATATGTATGTCGACGAGCCCAAATGAATTTGATACTTTCTCCATGGTGAACGAGGCTACACGAACGACCAAATACATCGTCAAGTTTCGCGTACAGTATTATTCATATTTTCTCTTTTTTTTTTTTTTTTTTTCTTCTATTCCCCTCATCCATACCTCATTCAAATTAATTTCACAGTAAGATGACGCGTGTCTTTTACCCGACAAACCGACCTCGTAATTATCTTCACGCGTGCTCGGATCATGTCATACAATCTTCAAACTGAAATAAGAAGAATGTAAGAATGAGACTGAAAAAAGGAAGACAACAAAACATGAAAAAGGAAATAATTAACACGGCGATGAACACGATCCTTTTCCGCGTATATATAGCCATTACTGTACATGTCTTGCTCATCGTCGTTATCTTAACTCGCGACATCGTTATCTCCTCATTGCGTTATCTCGAAAACTGGCACGTCGTCTTTTTTTATTGTATTCTTCACTCTTATTTCTTCACAATTTCTCCTGTGTATTGCTTGCTCTAGACCCATTCGCTGTGCCTGGAAACCACGACAAATCGCTCGTAAAATTAATTTTAAGTACACTCGAAAGGGAAAGAGAAGTAACGAAAGTGAAAGAACGTGAAAGAGAGAGGGAGAGCGAGAAATACGTTGACCAGAACGAATGCGAGCACGTTTCGTTGGAAATCCCGAACAGCCACTCATGCCCGGCCGATCGTGGATTCTGGCTTGTTTTTTTTTTTTTTCTTCTTCTCATTCTTTCTGTACTTTCCTCTTGAGAAAGAAACCAGCATGGCCTGTGTGGAACACAGCCAGCAGCCTCGGTCGGTGCCACGCATTGTCCCCTGAATATATATACATCAGTATGTGCACGTGTATATGTGTGTGTATTTGTGTTGGTGCGTCTCTTGTTACGAGAGGTACAAGCGCGACCCAAGCGCAATGATCAGGTTAAGAGTTTGGCACATTTGGACTTTATGCCCAGATTTTATTTTGGGGCTACTCCTGAAAAAAAAAAGTATCGTCACTCCTGAATTCTCTAATTAATACTTGAAACTGCGAAATTAATTTCTATCGATTAATCTATTTGTCCCGAGTATATATATATATATGTGTGTGTGTGACAAATTTTACATTCACTCTTTAAAATAATTGCAGTTGTTTGTCTATTCCAATGAGTATTATATTATTCTTGACACGTTGAGTGGATAAAATGCGGGAATAAAGGTCATAAGGCGCAGCAGCCGAGAGTGGGCCCCGCAAAGATTCCTGACGAGCCCATACATAACATAATTCCCAATTAAAAAAATATAAATTGCCACTATCGCACATGACCAGCTTTACATTTACTTGATCAAAGAAAAATTTTACGTGTCGTTGATTTCACTATATTATTCGATGTGGCTTGTGTTGTTGAACCTTGCAATGTCAGTGCAGAATATTTCTCTCGTTCCTCTTGATATGATTTTTCACATTGCACACAATTTATACGAATTTTAAATATACGACGAATCTATTAAAATCAACAAAATGTGTGTCAGCCCCCTGTGACCCAGTGGAGTGTTACAGAAAAAAAATGAAATTTGTATGACAGCGAGGCTTTGTCACATCGCACTTCTACACAGTTCATGTCTTCATCAGTTTGATGCGAATAATTTCACCTTTGGCGGCGCGAGATCGTTGTCAAAGGCATGTTACTCACTTAATACCAAAATGGACAAAGGTGCAACGAAAACATTCGTAGTTATTGGTGAAAACATAGTTTGCCAGCAATTTCTCGGTAAACCTTGCTGAACAAATTAATGGAAAAATAGCGTGACTAAGAGGTGCCATTGCACTTGTTGCGTTTCAAAAAGGGGGCCGATTGTAAGTGATGTCGGTGAAGATTTCAATACCAAATTCTAGAAAAGGAAATTCCATATGACCCGCTGTTTTTTCTTTCCGTTGAATTTTCACTTGGAAGAACAGACAATGACAGACGACTAGAGACCCCCCGTTATGTTTGCAAGGCCCCAATGAGGCCTACACAAATACACAAGCACGAATGTCACTATTGACATAACGACGCAAAAACCTCCACAGCCAAATACTCTCTTCACCGTTCGCATCTCACTTTGTAAGGGGGGATTTTGGTTGTGAATCTGTGCGGTCCTTCAGCACTCCCATTTATTTTTGGGATGCACAGGGTGATGGAGCAGAGTGAGGACACCAGAGGGTGCGGTAATCCTTGACCTTTTTTTTTTTTTTCTGCCGGACATTTTCCCCGAGGGAAAAGACGAAAGAAGATTGTAAAAGCCCTTTACTCTTCTTTTTTTTTTTTTTTGGCTTTGCTATCCATCCCACTTTCACTTTATTTTTATTCTGTTTGTACCTCTTACTCTTGGGTCAATCGAGACATATAACGATAAATCGTGTTCCAACTTCTATTCCAAACACGTATCGCATCAAATTAATTTGTCAATCTCTGATATTGACATGTTTGTGAGGGATGGTGGAATTTATTTTCGTTTTTTTTTTTTTTTTTTTTTTTTCAGATTTATTTTTGCCTGACATTTTTCTTTAACCTACAGAATTATCGAAAGAAGGATTATGTTGATTTTTGTGAATAAAATCCGTTTGGACATAATTCTTCGTATATTGAAATAAATGTCATTGACATTGGAATGGTTTGGAATTGATTATTATTGCAATGTTTACTATCTTTCTCATATGCTCTTTGTCGTGTTTTTTTCTCTCTTGTTCGGTTCTCCGAAAAGTGAGTCCATCGCCTGGGATTTGGGAACCCGTCCGGGAGTGTATATTCTACACTACAGTGTCGGCAGGTCGGTAGACCAGGTTATACACGTTGATGGACCAGAGCTAATCTAAAAATCGCCGGAACTTCACAATTATAGTAATTTACCAACCGACAACAAGCTGTATACACACAAGCTTGCATCATGATGGCATTAACGTCACGCTCTTTTCCCTCTCTTGTTTCTCTCCCGCTCGCTCTCTTTTCCTCCTTCCCTCTCTATTAGCCTCATTCACTCTCTCACACTTGCGTTTCTCTTCATCGCGTCTCTTTTCCCACACTCATTCATGACTCATAATTATCCGAAAAATTTATTTTGGCGCCACCTGAACAAAATTAATCGGACAATAATGACGCATTATTTATCATACACATCATCGTTAATTCTATATGAAACATTCTACCAGCTGATTTTCAACCAATTACATAACATATATCAGACAAGTTACTCAACTCGATGTAAAAATAGATATTTAATGTTAACATATTTCACTATGGATGATATTTTTACGGGATAGAGAATAGGATTGAACCGAAATGGTGAAATCGCTGGTTAAATTTCATTTTACGTGCAAAAATTTCAACGTTTTCACATTGGATTATCATTCGCCAACATCAAGTGGCCTGTTAAAACTTTGTATAATTATTACTACAAGCAAATAGTAGTAAACAAAATCCACACTAACTTGATGAATGCCTCAAGAGAGAGCGAAAGCTGCAAACTTCGGGTTTCGACGCGTCAAAGTTGGACAAGTTAAACAAAAATATAGATATATATATTATTGCATCGGACGACACTGTGCAGAAGACGCAGGCAACAAATATCGCGGACAGGCAGTGAGGAGTGTGAAGGGGAGAGCGCGTGCGTTGCCTTATGCTTTTGCCCGGCAATAAACTCCGGATGGATACGAGGCGTGTGGCGCGCACATGTGCCGGTAGAGATAACTGCGCGCCCGCGCGCAATGCGTCTCGCACGATGCGCGCGCTTCCTATCGTTTATGTGTATTTGTGTCGTCATCACCATCGGATGGTTGCACGCGGTGTACAAGCGCGTCGGCGTCGCCTTCCATTTTGACTGAGGACTATACCACCGGCCGGCGGTGTCGGCCCCATGTAGTCACCATACACCGCGAACCCGTGCCTTTACGCACGCGTATAATCGCCACGGCTGTGTGCAACTAAATCCATTTCGATTGTGTGTTTATACACATGCTCCTGTGTATGGTATGCCGCCCGTTTTTTTTTTTTTTCTTGTTTTTTTTTCATCAAAACGAATCTTTGTGATTTCGCTCGCATTGGCGTACGATCAACAATATCAACGTCAACGCATACATTCGTATTTTTAATCAAAAGAACATTATCCTACAGAGCTTTCGCCAAAATGCGTCACAATAAATGTATTTTTTTGTCATTGTCCTGCATGATATTCAATCTTCCGAGATATTACATTGTTATGAAGAAGGTTAAACGCAATAGGATTATCTAGTATGCAAATGAAGTTTGATGTTTCACGGATGTTCTCAATTTTGATCTGTTGAAGTAAAATAAAAATACTCTTACGAAAAAAGAAATGTAGGAGAGAAGCATCGAGTTCCAGACCCGCGAAAATGAGAATACCCTCTTGCAATACGGACTTCTCATATCCTACACCTATATACCACTACACCATTGTTTACAGTGTATTTTTTGCATTGCAATAATTGACAAATAGAAAGATTCAAATTTCTTCTGCATTCAAAAATATATCTACAAATGTACATTCATCTACTTGAGGCTATTTCCCAATAATGAATGGAAAGGTAAAATGTATATGGTCCCTATACAATGATGATGATGATTGAAGATGGTGGTTTTTTTTTTTAATCTTGATAATCATTTGGGTATTTATGAGACACAAAATATTTCATTTTTTCACTTTTTTCTTCTCGGTTCTGATTAATTGCTACGACTTTTAGACGATGTGTGTACACATTGAATGACTGGAATAATAATCAAAATATGGTCGACATCACTTTCGAATAAATGTGATTAATTTGAAAGCCGGAATTTTTCGTGGAGACAGCAATCGCAGATTAAATATATATTCAATATATGAGTCTTTGACCAAGGGATTTAAAGAGTGATTTAATGACTTGATTTTATCTGCTATATCCTGTATATTATGTTCCACCTAATGCTGTGTGTATACTCAATTACTTTATATTATCATCGATAAGCCATATATATGTTCGCGAGCAATAATGAAATAATTGTCGATTCATAATGAAATCATGCCATAACAAATGTTTTATTGATTATCATTGTGCGGCGGTAAATATAAAATTAAATTTTATAATTCATTCCAATGTATTTGAATGAAAAACACCAAGTCATTATCTCATGGTTCAATAACTAAATTACAAATTGAGTGTTTAGCTGAGAAAATGGAATTCTAAATCATGATCGTAGTGAATAATGCAGTGGCGATAGCAATCAAATTGTTCAAACACCTTTCCAGTAATTCATATAATCATTTGTGATGAAAATTGAAAAAATTGTCCAACACTGATACATCGATGTTTATGAGGCTTTTCAAAAACATATTTGAATTGATACGAGTGTGAGTAGGTATATTATTACAGCTATAATGATAGTGGCATACATAATGTTGTTTGTTAGTGGTAGTGGTTTGTGCGTGACACATGTCGCGCCGCCGCGCTTTCTCGCGCCCAAAGAGTATCGTATGTGTATTTATAGAAGCGTCGCAAGCGCGCGCGCACAGGCCGACGATTTAATCGTCCTTTGTTATATAAATTGCGGCGCGCACTCATTCAACTTTTCTTTGACACTTTTATGAGGCTCTATTAATTTTGTCCATGCTTACTCAGGCATCAGTGGCAATGGAACAATACATATATACATGTGAATTGAAGGAAAACTAGAAATTGAAATTGAAAAGTGCAAAAGAATAAACTACAGTCATTTTTATATTTATATGTATTGCAATGATTAAAGTCATATCCAATATCTTTATTCTTTTTTTTTTTTTCCAATGTTATTCTATTTATTGCTGTATCACATTACGTGGAACTTATTTGGGCGTGGTGAAATTATGAGCTTAATGGCTATTGAGCTCAGATGAACGTGATCGATGCTACTATGATTAGAGTACAACCGCGATACAACCAGAGTTCTCTCAACAATCTTTAACATTGGGTCGTGAGAGAGCAACGAAAGTATCAAGATTCTCATTTTTCTTCATATTTTTTTATTATTATTTAATTTTTCCATTCTCTCTTCGTCTTCTTCGCGGTCAACATCACTACTCTTTATGTATAGATGTTTGTGAGTATGCCATGTCGAAACATAAATGAAGCAAACGTATAATCGCAGGATAAACACGAAGCTCTCTTATTTGTTCGAGCAGGAAAGGTGGACCCGACGCCACACACCTCCTCGTTCAACATGGGCTACCTCGTCTCCTCGTATCCATATCCGAATGGTGCTGGACCCATCCCAGTTTCTATGGTGAGTTTTATTTTTTAATTTAACATGTATTATTGCATGATCTTCGTGTATGTTTGTTATTTATGTCTTTTCTTCATTTTTTATTAATTATTTTCAGGAACATAATTACGTATTAAGAAAAAAATAACACAACACCAAGTGTTTATAATGAAATTGAAAAAGTGTTCAGTTGTCGTTATCAATATTTATTCCCCATTCGTGTTGTTTGAATCGCAGAGTTAAATTTCAACATATGAATATTTATCTATGTCCATTTGGTCACATTTACCCGGAATATTTGCCACGAATATTTTTTGTAAATTATAAATAGATATATTGTCGTTGTAAAAGCGTTCATTAACAGACAAACTCTATAATTGTCATCACAATTTGAATATCATGAAATACGAATGAACATATTCGTTTCGTCCTCATGAATTTTTCCACCAATGTCCACTTTCATTTCTGAGTACGTTTCTCAGTGATTTATGCTCATAATTTTTTCACGCCCCCTCCACCAGTTCGCAGCAGACATAAAATACGAATTTAACAAGTGGCAGTACATAACGAAGTGTTGTCAAGTATGTGCATCATTGAACAAATCAATGGTAGAAAAAGGGAGGGAGGAAAAACCGCGTGCCAAGAGATCGTGAAACGCGAGTATCGAATGAAATAAAAAAAAAAAAATGTAGAAAATAAAACTGTCCACACACAAAAATAAATGGAGAAAATGGAAAAAAAAAAATAAATAAATAATAAAAGTGAGAAAAAAATTGGTGGCGTTTACGCACGTGGTGAATAGTGTTGATGGAGTCCCACCAAGCGATAAAATCAAAAGGTTCCTCTATATAGCGTTAGTCGACGCGTGATCAATGAAATTTTCCGGTAGATTCGCGTGGCGGCGCGCGCGCGTATGCCTCTCGCAAAGTTTCGACCCGCACCATGAGTACAAGTGCGATAGTGAATAAAACTAACCAAGTGGATGAATATATGTACAGTGAGTGCGAAAACCGACTCACATGTATATACGCACGCACACGCACCGGATACATTCTCGGACAGTTAGGTCGCGCTTTGGTACGAAATTGATTTGCGTGTGCGCGCACGAAGTGGTCGACGCGCGTGAGTGTATGTTTGGAGAGACAGGTAATTTGGCTGCGGTGAAGCACGGCGGCGGGCTAAATACTCGGGGCAAAACTGGGTATGATTTAGTGTTGAAGAGAACGCGGTTTGCGCGTGGCAACCAATCATCAATATATACATATATATTATACATATATAAACCAGCGAAAGGGGAAGAGTGACAAAAAAAAAAAGGAGAAATAGAATACAAATATTGGGTTAAAGTTTGAACTTGTTAAGAAACTTGTTGGTATTACACGTGTGCGGACAATGTAAAAATAGAAGCATCACTCACAATCCTGTCTACTGGAGAGGTGAAAATTCACAGCTCCAATGTATACATTACTTACCAAAATCGTCAATGTACATCAGTACAGTCAACTGGCTAGGTGAATGCCTTCTTTACCGATGAAATATAAATCGTTATGAATAAGAAGAGACGGAGATGGTGAACGAACACGAGCAACACCCAACTGTGAGCCGGCTTTTATATATCGCCTCTACTTCCTTCTCTCGGCCCATTCTCCTCTCATTTATTCTTCTCACTCACTCTCATTCTCTCACCACACACTCCCAACATCTCGGATTTACCTACCTCGGGCACTCATCTCCTACCGTGTCATTATGTCGTTATTTCCAACAACGAGCGTGTCTCGACGAGAATCTACCTATGTTCCGTTTAGCCTGCCTGTATGGATATATATGAACATGTGCATAGGGTGTCTGTCCATTTTTCAAATTAGTTTCATGCTATATAACTACACTCAGAAAAAAAAATTTCATCAAATCCCTTGAAGCTGATTTTGGCGATTGATGTTAAATGAAAATTGAATTTGAATCAAATATGACGTTGCTTCTGATACAAAATGTTCACGCATTTGGTAGAAAATCTTTTCCGTTTCGAAATCATATCATACACATGATTTTCATTCCAGTCAATTTCATTGTGCAATACATTCAGTTGTCTATATTTGTGTAGAGTCTATTGCAATTCCGCAGACAGTGAGTAAAAGAGTAAATAAGAATGAGGTGAAAAAGAAAGAAAAAAGAAATTAACGATACTGTGTAAAACGATTAGCTATACCAGTCGCGTCTCACTTCTCTCACCAACAGAATATAAATATATCCTAGAGGCCAACACGCCTGATTCTGTCCCTCGCTGTCAATCCAAACTCATACACAAACACACACGCCCGCATTATGTACAAAATAATTTTACAACAATCGTGCAACTTTCAATTAAATTGAATTATTATAATCATAGTTAATGGAAACATGAAACAGTTCACTCGACAATTTCATTGTTTCAATTGAAAAAAAGGGATATGAAAAAGAGGGCCTCCACACCACTACCTTTATGAAATCTGAAACTATTGTTTTATCGAAAAAAAAAAAAGATATTATATATATACCCCCCTCCCCACCCCTCATTCTCTCCTTTTTTATTGCCAAGAGACTAGTCCAATTCAAGACAATATAATGGGCATGGCGCGTAACATCGCTGAACGAGAATTAATAATGCTGTGAATCGCCTGATCTTCATGATGGCGCACTGATCGCGCACCCATGCGCTTCACGTTCTTTCTTTCACTTTTTTCTCTTTTTACGCCGCTCTCCTTCTCACTCTTTTTTTATGTCTTTGTCCGCTGCGGTCGCTGCTGCACGGCGGAAGAGACGCGCGGCATTGTCCCCATTGTAAATGACTACTGCCTTCTCACTCGCTTCAAATCCTCGTATGTGTTTGTGTGCATGTGTGTAATGCAGATGCTTATATGCGTTGATTGCTGATGCCAAGATGTCCGCAATACCTATTTCACGTTTAGTATTTATTTGTTCCCGCATATATGTTTTGTAATACCGCTAATTGTTCAGCCAATGTTAAAATCAACATGACGGTGTTTTAGTTGCGCGTGGGAGAATCTAACGCGCGAATATAACACACATAATAGTGCGCTGTACACTGCCTCTGGGTCAAGCGCATGCGCCCACGATATTTCAAGTCGGCACTGTAGTCGTACTATTTTATCGACATTTGTCCATATGCATGGATATTGAATGTGATCGTGTGGGGGTTATAAATAGGTTTTTGTTTGAAATTATGTTTGAAGAGGTGATGAAGAGGACATTGTATGGCACGTGTCCGTTCTTCTTTGTACTGATGCGCGTGTGCGTGCGCGAGTGCCATCGTCAAGATAAGCCGTCATCCGTTTATCTACCCATGAAATTCTTTGCCACCGGTCTTCTTGTTTGTTCCTCTCCCTAAATCTCACGTTGAGAAGCGGAAGAAGATATTGGGAAGATGGAGAAGCTGTTTGGTTCTTTTTCTCCGTTGCGCTCATCACTTCCTTTGATTCTGTAACACTGATCACGATAACACTTTTCCTCTCGTTTCATATGCTCTTACTCTTGATGTTTTCCTTCTCGTACAACTTGGCTATAGGTGCTGCAGTACATCGCGAGCCACAACGGGCGCGATTTTTACGGGGACACAAATCTCTCGTCGGAATGTCTTGGCTCTCGTATTGCCGCGCACGGACAACGGACCAGTGATCTTTTGTTCGCAAGCATAACCGCAGGGTTTTCCGGTTGCCGAGATAATGGCCCGCGTGGGTTTGCTAATGGTCACTAAGATGTCCGTGCGATATGCCTCCGGGATTTGTTTGTATATAAATATAAATGATGACGTATTTGGCTTACGCATTTTTGAATTATCACGTCATCATTAATTTATTTATTTCTGTGCTATGAAAATACATTCTCATTCACCTCTGGATTATTAATGCGGAAGAGAAATGTTTGTCTCTCCTATTGATTATAATCTCTATAATGAAACAAAATTTTTGGTCTCATTGGTCCAACTCGAAACATTGCCACAAATTTTCTACAAAATAATTAACATTTGTCTTATCCCACCAACCGTATACTCATCCACACTAGTCTTTTACGATTCACGTTTTTATTTCGACGTATGTTCACGTCGACAGAAATGGCACGATGGTGATGGAGAAGGAGGGTGGCAGTAGCACAGAGGAGAGTGAGAAGACGAATCTCGTTTATCCGTCTCATTACCTGCGGGCTTGAGATGTGTCTTGTGCGATCTCCACTCTCGTTCTTGCGCGCTCTCACTCTCCCGTCACAATGTCTTAATTGTATGTATGTATACATACATACATAAATACACTCATTCATATATGCGCGTGTGTGTGTCCAGATTATATATCCCTGAACTAGTCGATTTCACGCCAATGTGTCTCATTCCTTGACGTTTGATTCAAACGTGTTAACCCCTCGGAGCATACCTTTTCCCTGCTGATTGAATAACTTGATACTCGAAAAATAACGGTTTCAGAGATCACTGATATAAATAATGGCACCATATTTTTTCATTATTTATAACGTATACTGCTCGAAAAATCAAATAATGTGCGTGGATTTTCAATAATGAGTGATTTTATAGCAAACATATATGTGTGATCCCAGTGAAACATCATCATCAAATATCTGTATGGGGAAGAATGGGATTCAACAACATTCCTTTGAACCAATCAATTTCTTCTCGCTACGGGAATATAAACGTAAAAAATGAAAAATTCCGATTTAACGAAAATATATTTTTCATTAATCCACGTTCATTTCTCTTTCGCCGTCTTTTCGACATAGAATAATTTTCAAAATCATTATTTAAGAATGTTTTTTGGGTTTGGACTCACTATTTTGCAACAGGAATGAGTGTCGCGATGCGTGAAGACACACAGTTGTGGAAGAAATAGAGATTACATCAGACCATTGACCATTTTTTCATGATATTGGAGGATAAATAAATTGTAAAAGTAAAACGCGAGGGCGAGAAAGGAAGGGAGAAACGAAAAAGGTAAACTTGGCGCAGCGCTTGCTTGCCCCGATCCCAAGGGATAAATGAGCCAGAATAAACGTTGAAGATGGGCCCGTGAACATCGAAGAATGTCCAGAACTAACTGGGAACACACCCGAAGCCCCGGTTAAAGTGCGGTGAGGAGAAGGACGATGGAAAAGACCATCGGTGAGCGCACCTTGCTTAAAACCGGGCTCTATCCTTCTCCCTTTCATTCATTCTTCTTCTCTCTTTTTCTCTATTGCTATCTCACTTCGTGCTTATACTCTTTTGCTCGCGTACTCTCTCGTCTCGACCGCATAACTCAACTTTTCGAGTCTCGTTAAAGTGTTTTCGAGGGGGATATACACGAGTCTAACCGATGAACGCACACGATAATAATGTATGCTCCGTTTATATTTCGCTTCACGTTCGTTCATGCATTGTATGCTCTCGTCGAGTTTTGGTATTTCAAATATCTCATATCCATTAAAATGCTTTGTTTTCTATGTTTCACTCATTACATTTCCCAGATTGAAGAAACGAAACTAAAAATTGAAACGACAATTCTAACTGTGTTTCCATATTCTTCGAACATATGAGAATTCATTTTTCTTTTCCATTCGTGAATTTCCTCCACCGACATATATTGATGATAAGAATTCTCGGAAGACACATTTTTTTATGATAATTTCCTTCTTCAAGAACGAGGCAATCGTTTTTGTTCATGAGCGCGTGTCTCGACCGATGAAAATATGTTCAGGTATACTGGCTTACTCACGCGTACAAGAATTCATATATACGCACTATGTGAAGAGAATTGGGAAGTGAATAAAAAAAAAAATTGGAATAAAAACAACATATATTTTGGAAAGAGGGAGAGGTCGTGAGAGAGAGAGAGAGGGCGACAAAAAAGAATATATAACAAAGAACGTGCCATCATCAGTCGAACACAAGAACGGGTGACACGAGGTACCGTGGGTGTGAGTTCCCATCTTTTACATTATTTTTTATATCCATTTTTTTTCTAATTCATTCGTGGAAAGTATATATATATAAAGTGAGGCGAACTGACACGAGCCTTTTACGATGGACACCCGGACAAAAATGGCGAAAATAATATATATACGTGTATTAAAATACGTGACTTTTGAATATTTTCTGATAAAATTATTCTATTCAAACTTTTTCTCTCGTTTCCGAAGGTTTGAGAGGTAAACAAAAAATTGAATAATAATAGGACATTAAATGTGTATATGTAAAATTTATTTTTATATTTACTGATGCAGCAAATGATTGACTAATATTCAACTGCATGAGTATGACGAAGATGATGGACAGTGCGCGGCGATTCATCCCCTCGCATTGACAGGACATAAGAGACACACACATACGAGGTGGTTGTGGGCGATGAGAGAGGCGTGTCCTCACTCTACGGGTGTAATAGCCGGTAAAGCGGGAGCTATTATGAGCGCGAGCAGGCAAAAAAATGTGTGACGTCAGACTGGCCGGCCACACCCGCAGTAATGAAAAAAACAGAAAGAAAAATGAACAAAAAATATAAAAATAAATAAAATAATTAATGTACATAAATTCACCCAATATATATATATATATATATATATATACATACACTTTTTAGTAGCAGAGTTTATTTACACACGATTTGACACACTGCTGGTTAAATACCAACGGAAATAAATAGAAACCTTCTGCTGAGAAGAAAAAAAGAAAAAATAGGAAAAAATTCGAGGTTTCCTTTTTTTTCCCCCCTCCACTCAAAATTATATTCCGGATGTTGCGTTATTGTTTGAATTTAAATTTTACGACGGACTCTCTCTTCTTACACCCTCATACATATACAGCTCATAAATTTTTCAATGTCATCCTCGCTCTCTAAATAGTATATAGTCTCCATTTACACAGAGGGGAATATTTCGCTCTATGAATATTAGTCGGTTCTCAAGACTTAACAGAGTTGAGCAAAAAAATGTCGCGTGTAAAAGGGCGAAAAAAAAAGAAAAAAAAGAAAAAACAGTTTAACAAGAATTTTACGCGGAACGACGTATGTACAGCACGTGGGTCAGTCTCTTTCTCCCTTCCTCTCTCTCTCTCTCTCTCTCTCTCTCTCTCTCTCTCTCGGTGTGCTCTTCTTCAGGACAGATTAATATTTATAAGACGACGATGAAGGCGAACACATTCACATACACGAATACACTTGGTTCTCAATTCTTCATCTTTCTTCATTTTTCTCCATTCTCTTACTCCCCCTCTCTTTCTTTCGTTTCCCTTATCTTGCTTGCAGTATATTCATTGCTTCTTTGTTTTTCCGCACAACATATATATTTACCTGACCATTTGGGGCGGTCTGCAACCCTCATCAGCTTATATGCGAGCGCGCTTGTGACCGTTTACGGGTTGCTTGGTTGCTCTTGGAACCGACGCATAGCGGGATATATCTTTAACGAAGATTTCCCGCGATCGATAAAACCCTGATGCCGCGCGCCGCAATATTATTCTTGTCCGGCGTTCTACTCCACTCAAGCGCCCGCCACTGCTCGTGTCGATATATGTCTGGGGATGAAGTAAAAGAAGAAGAAGAAGAAGAAACCACGAGCGCGCGTCCGTATAGGAGACAGTAATTGAGGTCTCGACGCGTATTCCGGGCGTCTTGTTTTTCTACTCATGCACTCAAGAATGGCTACTGCAACATAGCTTGCGTACGTGTGTTTATATATATATATATATATATGCGTGCACGAGTGTGTTGTGTGAAAAGGGGGGTAGTAAAGACAAGACAAAATAAAGTGCAAGGCGCGCATAAGACACGAAGGCGAAGCGTGACACGACGACAAAAGTCGATGACGACGAGTATATAGAGTCAACTCACGACAGTGCGACCCCGACCCTTAATTAACGGCAAGGGGTGACTTGGTGACAGACCTCTCTCTAATATTTGAGTGTGTGTATGTGTATATATTATGACAAAGAAGACGGCGCAATGAATGGAGAAAAGGGTTGCGAATATGAAGTTTGCGTGAGCCACGCACCAAAATGCACTTTTCACCCTCAACCATGAATGTACATACGTTTAATTCGCAAAATTTATTTATGAATCCGTTATACATCTATGTGAGTGGGTATATTTGACAGTTACAGTATGGACTTTGGGAAACATGAAACACTGAATTTATCGAGGTGTATCGAAATATGTGTGTTGAAAATATTACATATGTATATGAAAGTGAAATTAGGATGAGAGGGTGCAAAAAACAGGTGAACTTTTGTTGAAATTTTCTCTACAAAATGACATTTCTCTCGAACTTTCGTTCATTTTTATATACACAACACTGTCCGCGATATAAATTATGAGACAAAAGCTGAATCTTCCAGATCTTTGTGTATCTTGATGTTCGTTTTCAAGATGCACTTCCATTTTCGTGCAATATAAATGCTAACGATTTTTTGAAGCGCGAGATCCCACAATTGATATTTATTATCTCCTAGTGAATTTTTTCGTTTTCTCCACATTTCGAATATGTCATTTATATTATGTAATTATCAGTGTGTAAAAGACGATGACGATAATATAGAGAGAAAAACACGAAAAGAGAAGATGTGTGTGCGTGTGTGTGTGTGAACATGAGTTCAAATATGCCAAGGCAAGCAGTTGCGAGGTGTTTTGGGAGTAGTAACAGCTAATGACGGAATGGGGTGTATCCATGTATACGTACAATATACATGTAGTGGTTGGTCGAGAAACATCTGCGGTTGTAAAAAAATCATGAAAATTCTCACCTGCTGTATTATTATTAACTCACTTAATTACATTTAAATCCCAGTTCGAAACAAAAAGAAAGTTTAACTTTTTTGTTTTTCTCATTTCTATGAATTTAATATTTATCCAAGAGATAGGGATACGATGATACGATGGTGTTGCCAAAGACGTGAGGAAGAGAGTAAAAAAGGGGGACAGAAGGACAGGTAGAGAATTGTGTGGGTCTCACAGTTGGAAGTTCTCTAAATAATTTTATTGTTTCTGAAGCTGCTTACACCGTAACAGCAATTAAAACTTCAGTAATCGCCGCAAGTAATGACATAATTATAACGCACGAATGACAGGAGCCACTGGAAAATATATACATGTATATAAATAAATATATATCTATACATATAAATACGTGACTGTTTTCGCCCGCAGGGAATAAAACCAACATTGTCCAATATATACAATATATGACTCGTGTTAATTTGTGATTCGATTTATTCCACATCATAACCAGATGCACAAGCAATATTTCAGTACTGAATAAAAAACAATCAAACAAAAAATGAACCAAAGGTAATTAAAAGAGTCCAAAAATGAATAAAAATTGGAATTTAATATTTTTTCCTCTATTGGTTCTCTCTTTGATCTTTGCATTGATATCGTTGATTGAATCGAATAATTCTGCGTACGATTTTATTATGAATTTCATAATGAATACGATTTATTCAATAATGAAAATACTATATAGCTATGTTTTGAGTATCTAAGACTGCATTATAATGAATTATTGCATAATAATTGAGAATTTTCCATACTGTAATTGAGGAAGTAGCAACGATCTCTGTCAGATGATAATGATTTTGAGCACTATCAATGTGAAAATATAGAATTTTGCATTACGATAATACCGAATAATTGATTTTGAAATAATTATTGAATTATAAATATGGTACAAATAGTTCGTACAATTCGTTGTAAAATTCCAAGTCTTCCGTACACTAACGTCCACATTCAAATAGATAGTACACTTATGTAAATATTAATGTAATAGCAACTGGATAGTAACGTGCAGACAACGCAGTCATTGTTATGAGTTATAAACACGTAATGGCAAAAAAGAGAAGAAAGAGATGTGTGACTACTATTGCCCGTTGAAAATCATCCACTCATCATATGCATACATGTTGACTAAGCGCTTGGCTCTCGCGCGTTCATGTGTCCGCGTCCATTGCTGAAGAGTTCCAACTACGAGCGAGTTGAGAGTTCGTAGACCGTTGGCTCTTTGTGGGTTTAGTTGCCACGTAGTGTTATGTGTAGTTGGTTGGCGGTTCTCGCAACAGTCGTCTCTTTGATATAACCGTGCTACGGGCCGATGGCGTTGCGTTGCGTTTTTCACTTTTTCACGTAACATCACGCCGGGAGAAGAGAAAAAGTGATAATCCAGGGCCAACAATCGGGCTTGCAAGCAGCGTGTATGGTGATTTCATATATTCTGTGCGGTCGTGCGGGACGTGTTTTATTTTTGCACCCACAGTGCCACTCGTATTTTTCTCACTACTTTATTATTTTTTTTTTTTTTTTCTTCTTCCATTCAAAAAGTACAAACTTCAAAAGGTCGAAGAATTATTATTCTATTTATTTTTATCTTATTCATATGATGATTATTCTCAATAACATGTTTGAACTATATTACCTGATATGAAGTTGAGTCTACACTCGCCAATGCGGCTTGGGGGCGAATTCTGCTCGCGCACACAACTGTTGAGATGCAGTTTACGAGCGATATCCATCCTCGGTGATCGTAGCGCGCTCGTTTGCACTTCAAAACTTTGCACAAGAGGCGGCTCAGTGCGAAAGACAAAGATAGTAAGTGTGGGCAGTAACTCGCGTGTACATTGTTTATAACACTGGTTAGTGAACAGGTACGCTCGATCATTCTATTATGTGACTAATGCCTCACTCGGAGCCCACAGTTATTTTCATTCCATTTCTAACCCAATTTTCATTCACACTGTTTTCAATCACATTATCATATTGGAGGACAGACGCCCACAAGCTTTCTTTCTTATTCAAAGTGACATATCCCGCATCACACTATTATTATATCCATTAAGTATAACGAGTATGAGGATGAACTGTATTACCGAGTGTCGTATTGTCCATCTTGAAGTATCATACTCATTTTCAACACAATCATAAGTATATTCATTTTTTCAAACGTAATCCTCACCATGTTGGCATTTGCCACACGTTAAATTACAACGTATCTACCTGTAGTATGTATCCAATGAATTTTATGGTTCATTACCGTGATAAAATGTAAAGGGAAAGCGTACTTATTGCCAAAATCATTCGAATCGCCTCATTTCAATAGTTTATTTTGTTCTCTGAAATGTCATTCTCATATTAGACGAAAAATTGTCCTCCGACAGTAAATAATTCATGTACATATTATCTTAATTTATTATTATCATTATTATTATTATTTTGACACTCGTGTTAATGATGCGATGCGATGAAACGAGTGGGTGGTGTGTTATATATCAGCTTTGTCGCGTCCTTCTTTGGTCTCCCTGTCATATCGAGAATGTAAGTACGCTCCAGAGAGGCGAGTCCACACATAACAGCTATACATATACAATATACATATATATTTGCCTCCATATCTTTTAGCCTCGTTGATTTGCGCTCGTCACACCGACTGCACTCCAACCAATATATTTACTGACCACTATATAGCAAATGTAGTAGTCATTTAACACGCTTATTCTACCGTGATATATATATATATTATACATCCTACATAATAATATATATGATGGTGGGATACACACCTTAACTGCGACGCATCACTGCTACCAATAATTGCCAAAGTCAACTTTTGTTTTTATTTTTATTATTTCTCTCTAATGACGACTACTAGAATGATTTTTTCATCCCTTTTTTTATTTCTGAGGGTGCGCCTCAATATGAACCGCGCCCTTCTGACCAATCTTTGTTTCATCCACTTTTTCTTTTGCATTTTTAGGGCAACATCACGTGCAAACTTTTATTGTCGACTACATCATTAGTATTTATTTAATCTTTTTAATTTAATCGATCGCTTTCGTTCAGGTGATACAAATTAATTTGAACGATCGCGTGATGTCGGGCAGTGGAATTTTTATTTTTAACTCAATCAGCTGTTGAGAGAATGTATATGTGTGTGTGTGTGTGACTAGTGGAGAGTGTAGAGGAAAAATTCAAAGTGGATGTCCGTGTGCAATTCCGGGACGTAAAGGCCTGTTATAACGCGTCGCGTACTCTTTCCTTTACCGCCCAACACCACTCTTAATGTATTTCGAATATATCTGTATATAGTAAAACTCGAAGCTTCTTCTCTGCGCTTTATGATCACACTGTAGCTACTCGCAGGTATATAACGAGCGACTTTATCGGTCACCGCACCTCATCGTTAATTCCCAAGCTCTGAGAGGTGGTGCATATAGGCGCTCAAATCTCTCGCGCGGACACATATCTATATATATACATATTGACGGAGATACGCACGTAAATTGTGGAAAAATAAATGCCTGCGGCACCCAGACATGGAATCGAATTTTTGCCGCTTTCGCTCCTTTCACGGCATCCCCACAGTGTTGTCTGCACAACTTGTAATTTGTACAGGAGCATGCCAAGCCGCGCGCGTCAACCAAAACTATTCCACTCCTTCTATATATATTTTTCACAAGCGAATTTATTCATTCATCTTTTTATTATTTATCTTCTCTTCATATTTTTTCCGCATGTCCGATCTTTGTTTTTCAAAAACAAAATTTTTGCATAACAGATATACAAGACGGTCCATTTGTGTCATTCAAATTGACACACACTTAAGATCATCAATGTTGCACATCCGATCTTCTCATTCATCATTGATTTTTTTTTTTTTTCTTTTCGTAGCCGTCACATCAACGATACATTCGGGTTTCACTGCGTATTTTCAAATATATTTTGTGTATATTCTCTCCAACATTGGTGTCATATGTTGTGAAAAAAAAATAAAAGTTTTAGTTGAATTTACCGAATTTGATTTGGAGCGATTTCATCATCCAAAATGATCTTACTCCAATAATAATTACATGAATTTTGATACTGGTTGTGTATGAGGTTTTATACAGTCGTTACAACACACTTTCCCAAAATATTACTCAAATCTGAATGAAAATGATAGTGGTTCGATTCAAATTATGTTTTGTTTCTCGGTGGACGACCAAAAAAAGTCTCACATGTGAATAGTTCGGGATGTGTTTGCGGGAATGACAACTACTCAATTAGATTTCGTAGCGTGACGATATCACGCCCGCGACAGCGTGCGTATACCACCGACGAGGCAACTCGCGCCAAGTCATCGCGGTGTGCTCTCTTCTATATACTACTCTCTCGTGTATTATATGCAGCCTTCTCGCATTTCTCTTGTTGTCGTCGTCGTATTCGTCGTCGCTTGTTCATTCTCGTTCGTTTCGTACGTTTCATTCGCGTTCGTCTCTCATGTTCGCGGGGCGTATAGGGCACACAGCGCCGCGGCGTTGCCATGCCTCGCGCACGCACCAAATATTTGACGCTAACCATCGGTGAAACACGCTCTCTGTTCCTACATCTCCTCCACCACCTCCCCCACCTCCTCCCTCTTGCCACCCGCCTCTTCGCCGTTTCACTGTAGATTTACTAGCCAGCTCGAAAACATTCGGCGCCCCTCGTTATTTGCATTCTTCCTACCAGCCGTGTGCTTACACCACCTAGTGTCATTGTCTTCTTTTATTTTTCATTTTACTTCTCCTTCGTCATACTATCCTTCCACTCCGTTTCATTTTCTTGTTTTTTCGTTTTCTTCGCAGACGTAGTTTTTTTTTTTGTTTTGGTTTGGCCTTGTCCTCTGGAAACCACAAAAAAAATCCTTCTACGGTTTGAAGAAAATGCCATTGCAGAATGTGAAAAAAAAATTGTGTCTACTACATTTCACAGTGCGTATTTTCAAAAACATGTGTGTCGTATTTTATGTTGCAATTCGAAAAATTGTCCAAGTTATAAGAAACCTCTATGAGCATATAAAATTGCTGAGAATATCACGTTGAAATTTTCACTGTAGTTTTCTCAAAACCACGTTTTCTGTATCGGCGACAACGTTATCGATAAAACAGAGGGGCCGATTAAATTCTTCTGTCCTTACTAGAATTAGAGTGTCTCTATTTTTCTCATTTTCACATATTCGTTGGCGTAGAAGTAACAAGGTAAAATTTCGAGAATACAACAGTTGAAGAAAAAAAGGGGAAGGAAAACACTTCTGAAAATGTTGTTTTTTTTTTTTTTGTGAATAAATTGCGCGAAAACTTGACGTCAAGTTATTAAAACGTATAGTTATGTAGACATGGTTATATTATATGAGTCGATTTACGGGCGATCGTTCGTCGAATACGCCGGATGCGCTGATGATTCGTTACGCCTCGGCCTTTTACATCTCTCCCTCTCTTTCCTCTCTCTTTCTCTCATCTCCTCTTTCTGCCTTTTACTATACTCTTAACAGCAAGAGGGTTAGAGAGATGAAGGAGGTCGTAATTTTCGCATTCCCTTGCAAGTCAGAGAGAAGTGCTCGTCGTTCATCGCGCCGTGAATTGTATGCGTTCTCTTCGCGCTGGCAGAAAATAGCTTTAGGGAGAAACTATATATCCGCTATTTAGGAGTCATCTAGTTACAATTGTAAAACGCACCACCGTTATATAAGGGAACTCTCTTGATGCTCGCTTATATGTGAAAGGCCTCCACGCTCGTTTACTTACATTCTCCTTTTGCTTCTCAATTATCTCATATATAGCATTCGTAAAGTTGAATACAAACCAAACTGTATATGATAAAGTTTTATTTCACTCCATACTGCTTTACATGAGTCACGTGAAAAATTATTAGGATGCTCTATATGTTGTCAAAAATATATATTGAGGTATGTTTGACAATAGAATCGATTGAAGACAATTCTCAAATGAAGATAATTATGTGTATATCGGTATCTATATCATATCATCATCACATCATTTTTTTCCATAGTCACAGAACGCTATTCTATCTTATGCATCAAATTTTATTGCAAACACGATGACACCAGGTGGAACAAAGAAATTATTCTATTCAATTTAACGGAGAATTGCAATATAAATTTGCAGAATAATTTACATGGCAAAACGTGTCGTAACATTCGACTGTTTCAATTTGTTCCAAACGTTAATTGGATTGGGGATTAGTTACGATCAGATATCCGTGAGTGAACTATCGTCCAGGATTACACTCGTTCATCAATTCACAAACACACATAGTCCATAGCACGCTACTCATGACGTATATGTCCACGTTTTATGGTCTCCTTGAAAACTTTTATTAGTTCTCGACATTCAGAGATGTCGAATCAAAATCTACCTTTTTTTTTTGTTATAATCAATTTGACTGTTTATAACAGATAATTTGACTAACAATATACAATGAGAGAATGCATAAATTTGAAGAAAGTTTTACGTGGTGCAACACTATGCAAATCAATACATTTCTCAACTCACTCCAAATGCGATGAAACTTCATTATTTTTCTCATCCATTCTTTTTCCTGCCATTATATATTCTTTTCGCCTAAAAATTCACCAGTACACGCGCAGCTGGAAGCAAATATGTGAAGGGTTCACCCGGCTCGATCTCTCGTGTACACATAAATTTAAAGTCTTATTGCTTGTATGCATGCGCGCGTGTGTCACGAGCATCACAAAGAGAACAAAAAACGGACGAGAAAAAAAAAAAATAAAATAAAAAAAGTGCCCCGAGGATGATGATGAGAAGTTGGGGATTGTCCACTTGACGCCCATTGGGCAGCTCTCGGAAGCATCGCACTCAGCCAACGAGACACACGACGATGCATTCACTTATATACAATTTGTTTCCGTGCACGAGAATATATATACAGAAATCGTGAGCGATGGCAGGGAAAAGAGCGAGAAGAGATAGAGAAGGAGCGCAGACTGTCAGAGTGGTAAAGAGAACTATGTGTATATGCATGTGTGTGTGTGTGCGTGCGCGCAATGGGGTGGCAAGAGGAACGAACGAATGGCTTGAACATGGCGAGAGTGTCGCGCATTTAGATAATGCGTGCGCTCTTCTCCGCACTCAACTCCGGGCCCATCGCGCTTGGCCGTAAAAGCCCGAGGCACATGCGAGAACGTCCTTTTATCCTCTTGTAACTTTGGTAGCCTCTCTCCGATTCTACTGCACTCGGTATATACATACATGCAGACATATATATATGTTTATACATAGACGTGGTCCAGTTATGTTGCCGAGGAGGATGACGTTATAGTAGTCGTGTGTGTAATGTTCCAGTGCGCGCACCCATTAACGCTCGTAATTGCGCCAAAACGTGAGAATTTCGCATCAACGTTCTTTTTGAAGGAGAAAAAAAACATAAACTACTCCATCAAATCTCTCCTTGCAGTATCGCACAAAGTTTCCAAATTTTGCATATAAATTCGGATCAAATTTTTTTTTTTCAAATTCATGCACAGAAAACAGTTTTCGAGCAAACGAGATGACCCTGATTCATGAATATTTTGTTTTTTGTTTGTGTATATAAGCGCACGAGGGTACAGGGGGTATAATATCAGCTATATACGATCGATTCCAAAGTGAAGCCCCGTGTATTCACCGGTGAAAGTAGTCGTCCATAACTCTTCCTTGAAATCCTGCGGGAGAAAGAGAATAAGTGATAGAATAAAGTGAGAAAGATAGTCAGCCGATTTCTCATTTGCATGAAAAAAGGAAGAGACCCAAGGCCACGCATAGCCGACCAGTAAAAAAACATTCAAGAAATGAGAGGAAGACGAGGAAGAAGAAGTGGGAGAAAGAGAAGAAGACGAAGGAGAGTGAGAAGCTGCGAGAGTCAGGCCGATAAAACAGAATTTCGTGATGATTGTGGCTATAGGTGGAACTGTTGTGTGGTGAGTATATATCCGGTATATGTGCCAATACGAGTGGTGCATTATGACTAGTCGTGGTATGGTAATGATGCCGTATGTGTATTGAAAAGATGGACTAATTTTTTTTTTTTCTTTATAAATGACAACTTAAATGTTATAATTGCATGTGGCTGTTAACCACGCCTCGCCCCGTCCGCTGCTAATATATATCTGGGGCTCAGTTATGAAATATATAAGAATAATTTTCTTCGTCGCCTTTTACTAAACAAAACGCACACAGTGATCAATTGTAAATAGAAAAAGATTGTGCCTCGGCAATTGTTTGCGGTACTCTCGACCTCGCCATTGTCGTCAAATTCCTCAACGTCTAGGACTGTACAATAATGCATATAAAGGTAGTTAATAACCAAAACATACAATAACAACATGTAGATTGAAATAAGGGATGGGAGAAAAAAAAAGTATGGAAATTAATGCATAATTAAAAGAATTTTCGTTCATTAAAAAATCACAAGTATTCTATTTCACTTCAACATTATTTCCATATACTTACACATTTTTACGTGTGTATACTTGACTACCGTAACGAATTTGGAGTGGCAACGAGTATGAAAAAATAATTAATCAACACCTCGAGTGTTGTTGTGTTACGTTCCAAGTGGACCGTGAAGCGTAACCCACACTTACGCTTCTTTACTTCTCCCTATACACTTTCATCAACAGATCGCAACGACCTACATCATCTTCATCTTCATTTAATTCTCCATCTTTTTTCTTTCCCATCATCATCATCATCATCATCATCATCGTCTATATTTTTACCATTACCATAACCACCTTTTGAAAATTCGCGAGTATATATTGTATTTGATAATCTGCATGTATAGCGAAAAAAGATCGCTATATATGCACAACTCAACGACTTGTCAACATCAGCTGTGGTATATTGGTATATTTCTCTACTTTTTTTTATCGATTAATTTTTACTCATTACGAACGTTGTATGTGTAACGAGGGTTGAAGAAAGAGTGAGGAGAGAATGGTCGCGGTTGATAGTAAATACTGTAGTTATTTTTTAATATAAATCGAGGCAAAACATATCATTTGAATGTGAAATATTATTAAGTCTTGCATAAAGCTGACAATTCGCCAATTGAATTGGAATTTTGATTTTTTTATTTCATGTGGTGAATTGGTCGTAAATTAAATTTATCAGACTTAAATAAAATCATTTCTTTTTTCAACGCATACAAACAAAAAAAAGGCGAAAGAAAGAAATGAAGAGGGAGCGAAAAAGGTGTCTCGTTTCCATGTGCGACGTGAAACGGGGCCTCGCACGTTGAACACTATCATTTGGCCGCGCGTATATTCGTGTTATGGACACGAGAGAAGCGAGGAAGGGTCCCGTTAGCGGGCAGGGTCAAAAACTCCTTTTTTCTTCATCATCATCTTCTTCTGCACTGACGCTGGTTTCCATCGCACTTCCACCTTGGTTCCAGTGTTTGTCCACTCACCCACACAACTAACAATACCCTATCTGCCTTCCTCCCTCATGTTCTACCACAGCCACTTCTCTCACACACCTCTCACTCTTATTTCTCTGTCTCGTACACCCTCATTCGTTTTCTCATCTCGTTCAAAAGACGAAGGCCGTGAAGGGCCTCTCGTCGGACCCGCAGGTATAATATAGCCCAGCCCGCTACCACTCATCCAATCCACCGTATCTCGGTATCTCTCTCTCTCTCTCTCTCTACCTCGCTCGCTCCTTTTCGCTCCTACCATCTCCTCTTTTTCTCTTCCACTGCCCCTTTCGTGCCCTCTGTCTCCATCATTTTTTTTTTATTTCTCCATTCTTTTCCGTTGCAAAACGAACAGGGAGGTTATTTATTGCAGGTTCGGCGTTTTTATTGGATTTACACAACTTAAATGCCCACGTCGGACGCCCTGGCATCAACATAAATATTGTATTTTCTCCAACAAACCAGGCGAGAATGAAAGAGTGCACGTGTTTCTGTATACATATGTATATGAACATATCATGATTAGCATTTGCCGCGCGCGCATTTGTGCGGCGATGAGATACGATGAGCACCGCTGTATCGAATTTCAGCCTCAGACTTCGTCTCGCTGAATAAAAGTGGCAGATAAATAATAATGATTAAAATAATAAAAAAAAAAAATGTGTACGTATTATATACATAAGAAGACAAATCGTCGCATGATAATTCCTCTCGCTCTCATCTTCTTTCACACTCTCTCTTTATATTTTAATGAAATTTATTTCCTTGTTTGTGCCACGCGCGGTTATACATACCAGGACGCAATGGATCGCGTTTATATCACCAACGCGCGCGATTCTCTGCGGGTGTGGGCCGATAAATAATAACGATAAACTGTGAAGCGAATATCACAAAAGTTTATATATATATATACTTATATATTTATATGTGTGTGTATATGAAAATATGAATAGTTATGAAAGTTCATTGAAATTATACGACAGCGAATGTGTGCGTCTCTCACGTCTGGGCATTCCTCTCATCTTTACAAAATTTATTTATTTTATTTTCTTTTATTTCTGCCATACATATATGTATACTCATGTCGCGCAGACGCACGAGTCAACGAGAATGATAATCGCCTCTCACTCTCTCTCTCTCTCTCTCCGCCTGATCTGTATAGCGAAAACAACTGTGGCAGTGACGACGGCGTGTGGGCATTCATCCGTCATCCAGTAGCGCACTTATTCTTTCACTCTCCCGCCCGCGCAATCTCTCCAAGACATTGCGCTTGAATTTATGTATATATATACATATGTATGCATATATGTACATATTGTGGGAGGTCCGACGCACCCTCCGGCTCGTCGCCATTGCCGCACCACCCTCTCGGCCATTGAGCGAAAAGTCGACGAAATCCCTCGACCACTCGACGACTAGATGAGATGTCGGGGGAAAAGGGAAAAATAGTGCGCTACACAGAAAAGGGGAGGAAGAAGACGAAAGATTGCACACACAAACACATATATCTGTTATAAATATATATACACCTCGCAGAAAATGCGCTGTGGAAGAAATCGATTGGCCAATTATGGCTCCGCCGCCTTCGCCCTTTGACGTATCCGAATCGAGAAATCGTCGAACGCGCGCGCACAATCTCATTTATTTTCTCTCTCATCACTTAATATTTTCGTTTCATATCCTTTCATATAATGAAGGAGAATATCATTCACGAACTGAAATAAATCGCTTTAATAAGTATTTCCAAAACCACAATCGTCTACTTATTTAGACATGTAACCATTTATTTGATAAAGTTTTTACCGTCATCCAGTAAATTCTATTCTCCCTGAAAGACCTTACCTCTATACACGGTGATCATAGCGCATTTTGCATTGATGTATACTTGTCATGATTACAATCACATCGTATAAATACATTTTGTCACTTGTTTGTGCCGTGGGAAGAAATCGTATTGTATTATTCGGTTAATTTTATACACAACCCCCCACACATGGCATTATGTGTGTACACGAGATCGTCCTTGCTCTCAATTACATTTTTACACTTCTTTACAGTTGCATGCAATAAAAGTCACGCAACGGCGAGTGATCGCGCATTTACGATCATATTTTCTTTTCTTTTTTTTTCTGTTATTGTATTATTCAATTGAGTCGTCAGGACATGCATGCTTTCACTCAAATTACCCACATATTTTTCATTCATCTTCACTCCGTTAATTATTTATTTGTTTATTTATTTATTTATTTTTTTTTTTTTTCATTCATTTATTCATATCTCTTTCAACATGTACAGATAATATTCCTCTTTCCATATATAGGTCGGACGAATTATCAGTGTGATTGTTTCGGTTTTATTAATTTTAAGGGCTGTATCTTGCGTGAGGGAGCACGCTTGTCGTTTATCAGCAACATATAATACATACAACGATAACGATATCCGACCGAGAGTCCAAATAAACCTTGGATTTATTTATCGTCTGCGCGCCGGGCATTGGTGTCCCGATAAAGTTGCGCGCGCGGTATGTATAAGCCGACGAAGAGAGCAACGACGACGCCTACGCGAGCCTTCACCCCGACTCACGTCTCTCTGCATCGATTAAATGCATGGCATTGCGCGCATGTATATAAGTGCGGGAGAACGAGAAATGAAGAGAAAAAAAAAAGGAGAATATATTTATATACATATATGTATATAGATATAGCCCAGAAAGTTGGAATGCGCCCGGAAGTTTCGACGATTCGATTATCATATACCGACTAATCGTCGTCCCTTGTTTATCCGGTCACGTAATAACAAACGTCAACACGAATTCACGGTGCACCATCATATCATCAATTATTCATACTTCAATCGCGTATCAACAATTAAAATATTTTTCAATTAATTTTCGGAATTATTGAAATGAAAAATAATACTAATCTGTGAATTTATTATTCCTCTATTAAATGTTTTTTTACTACGAAATTGAATAAAATATTTGTTGAGCCAAGTGCATTACGTCCCTGAACGGCGGGTGTATACACGCGCGATGCCGTACTATATACGAAGCGGCAACATTGTCCGCGAGCCGCATCGAGCGGGAGACAACGACGAAGGCGCGCGAGCGATACGGTATATATAGACATGTATACAGAGAGTGGAAAAGAGAGTGAGAGAGCGAAAACGGGGGAATTAAGGGAGTGCAAGAGGACAAGAAGAGGATAGATAGAAGGGAATGGACAGAGGAGGTATACTGGTACGGCAGCGCGCGTTTGTCAGTGGGTGTCGGCGTTCACGACACGTTATGCTGCTGTTTCTTCCGATCCTTGTTACCGACGCAGTCGTTATCCTCTCGCTTCAGTGAATATGATCCATATTGATGGATAGTGAATGTGTTTTACCATTTTTTTCTTTGCAAAAAATGATGAATTTTCCACCAAACAATGGATAAATTGCGTGCAAATTTCGATATTTTCACCAACTGTGGGCCAATTTCACCAAATTCAAACCTACGCCTACAAAGATAGGTTGTTTCCACTATATTATTTTCAAGTCCACCAATCACCGTTCCTTATTAACGTTTTTTTTCAGAGCCCCATGACCAGCTAAAATACTACAGATTCATTCCAATTTTCGACGTCAAGTTTGCCTAAACTAATATTTTTCTAAAGGGACAAATTTGAAACTGTGTTATTTACAATTTTCGCAAGATAAATTGAATTTAAATCATGATTTTACGAATTGACTTTGAAGTTTAGGGAACAAATTTATTGTTGGGCGACTATCTATATCACATTTTTATCACTCACCTCTCGCACTCTATATTAATACTAACAATGTTACCAGATCTATTTTTATTTTTTTCCTTTCGAGCAATTATAATATAAAATCGTTCATAAGCGATGTTGTATATGTGTGGGGTCTATATAAATCTAGAATCAAATTGAAGCGATGGAAATCATAATACAATATGTTATATACAAGTCATGTTGATCGGTGTATGTGACTGCGAGCCTTATACGTGAATTGAAGTTTGGCCTTATGCCTTCACAGGCCCGAGGGCTCCAATTTCATCGCAATAATTGGTGTAACAAATTAAAGCGTAGTTATGAGTAAAGATAAATAAATAAAACTCTTTGGGAGATTAATTTTGTCTCTATTATTATGAACAATTGCAGCTTACCGAGTGTTAGATTGACTGTTTACACCATTTTCGAGAAATCCATTTTCGAAATGACACTTCCAATACTAATTTCCAATATGGAAATCTATGTATAGATGGACATAAGATTTTTTCAGAATGAAATGACAATTGCAACATCACGCCGGTGATTTATGTTTTATGCTCACATGTAAGAGTTTCATCATGTCTACGAGTGTGTCTAGAACTTCACGAAAAATCAAATTTACCCAAATGGAAGGAACCGATTTATCGCATCCACCACACTAATATGGCGCGGGCTACGCAGAAATACGAACACAGCACTGATGCGTTCATTGCTAACACATATATATGTATGCGTACATATACAAGCCATTTCTCTTCTACTCTCGTGGCTTCGCTTTTGGTTTTTTTTCTTGTTCTCTGTCGCCGTCTACTGACGCAAACCTCGTTTGTGTATAGTGGCGCTCACTGGATTGCGTGCTCCTTCCACTACTATCGGGTGATATCGTTGGAGAACCTCTATCGGACCCGCACACGGTCCCCAACGGACGTGCCGGTCGTGCTTCAAGTGGTTCTCAACTGTCTGGAAGACTCAATGGAGATTTTGATCAGTCGCGACGACGATGCAGGCGAATGATCGCGGCCATGCGTAAATATATATATATATATACAGACACGCGCACACACGCGCATTTAGTGAAAGAGTAAGAGAGGGGCCATGCGTTGTCACGTGCCACGAACTCGTTAACTACCCTAACGACCAAGGATTCGCGCGCGACCGCCGTGGTTTTCGTCGATAATTGGGCAGTGGAAATTCTCGCTCTTGACAATTTATCACACAAGAGCGCAAAAACGGGAGACAATGTAGGAACGGGAAAAGAGAGCCGCGTCTATATGCGTCTATATGCGATGTGTAATAGTACGTACATCAATACCAGTTTGACACTCATGTATGTACTGTGAATATAATCATGTATCTCAAACAAGCAATGAATAGCAAATCGTTGATTTTCCTTATCGTCTGACTTGCTCGATGGCCGATTCTCAAGTCACGTCGATCGGATTCCCTCATTCATCGTTGGATTTTTTCTTACTTTGTTATTTTACAGTTTTTTTTTATTGTTCAGAATACATAGTCATTCTAATTCTCGCACATGAAGTATTTCCGTTCTTGCAATATTAACGTGACTATCATACAAAATTTCATGCGAGATAATTTTATATACCAGCAGCATTGAATTCATTTATTCATTTTCGTAGTTGATTAATTTAATTTTTCCAATAATAACTGGCAGCCGTCGGAGTATCTCCACATATTTATTTTGTTTCTTCAGTTTCCTTCGTCTATATTCTTTTTCTCTTCTGTCAGTGTGCCCTGCGAATGCAGATAAAGACAGGGAACTCTCTCTTGGGATCAAAGGCGCCGCCCTTACAACGCTTTTATATACTTAATTTATGAACAATATATATATATATATATATGTATATAAATGCGCGCGCGCGCGTGTTTGAGTATGTGTATGTGAGCGAGAGACGTTAACTTGACTTGGTGTCTACCTACTTGGATTCTCTCACCTCTCTTGTCAAACACAACTACAAAACTTCGCACGGGAAATCTTCTCATGATAACTTTGTATACTCTTCGCTGTATATCTACCTCCTTTACCAAATAAAATTATATTATCGTCTTGTATCTTTATCCTTTTTTCCCCACCCGTATTGTTCTCATGATTTTTCGCATTCTATTTAATCATCGGTACGGCCAATTAACACTTGGAAATATTGTCCCGAAGGCCTACATGAAATTTGACTTCTGTCTTTTTACTTTTCGGTACCTTTTTGTATTCATTCTTCATGATTTTCACGTCAATGAGCCAGACCCTTGTCGTTATACATCATCCCTCGTCAACACATTTAAATTGAATTTTAATTTTGTCTTTATCGTTTTGATTTCTTGTGTATCATTATTATTATTATTATTATTATTATTATTATTATTTCTCATTTTCCGACGAATTTGACTATATCGGGTAATAGGGCTCTCACTGCGAGCAACTCCTGTCACGTTATACCTCGCATCTCTAAAGAGACTTCGCTCGCCACTTGCAAGTGAACGATGTGACGAGAAGGAGAGGGCGAAGGAGAAAGGAGCAACCAAGAGATTGACGAAGTCTCGTACGTAACGATGATGATAAAATATAACACGAGCCCAGACTCATCTTTATAGCCGTTTTATTTTTTTTCCATTGCCATTCTACATTCACTTTATCAGACGCTGGTAACGTGCTACGATTTTAAAACCCGATATTATGTGTATATATATACATCAAATTTTACTTCAACAATATTAATCTCAGTTGTTTCATTGATTTTGAAGAACACTATTGAATATCAATTAATAAATCTATTTTTTATTTCTGTTTCAGGTAAGTGGATTGAAATTTATCCCCGTATTCAATTATATCCAATGAAGAATAACAAGTCGCAAGTAAGTTCTTCACAAATATGAAATAAAAGAATATGATGAAGTGAACTTTTACAACTTGCGGATGAAATATTTGATTTCAATTTTCATATCTACTAGAACAAAAGTTAGCTTTGCTGAAGAACCTGCAGTATTGTTGAACGTAGATCGTCAAAGCAACATAGATATTATTGAAATGACAATGACAAAAGGCTATATGAAGTAAATTCAGTTTTTGTGAGAGGTATTTTTGTAAGACTGGCTGGTAAAATGCTACAGCAGAATCGTGATAAGTTTCAAGGAAACAATATTCAAATAAGAATAATATTTCTTTTCAATTCAAAAATAAACGTCTCATATTAGAAGATTTTTTCCTCAGCGTGATACTTGAGATAGCTACAACAGCCAAACAATATCGTTATCGGGGTTTCAAATTTTTCTTCACAATAAGTATCATTTTCTCCCCAGCAAGCGAACAACTATCCAAATGGGACACTTGTCACACACAATAGAACGCAGCTAAGGGGTATATATATACAATACATAGTGAAAATATGATTGAGCAGGTTGGCAGTGGGGTTAAAGCCATAAGTAGAAATAATAACTCGTATAATACTGTGCCGTTGGCACTCGGTATATTAAACAAATATGACACGCGTGTAATACTACTGTTAGAAGAGGCGCGGTCGACCCTATTTGCACCCCATCAATTGTATATGTGGTCGTAACTATCCCCCTTCGTTCTCTCTCCAACTTCAACTAACTCGCCCCCTCCTTTCTCTCTCTCACTCCCTCTCTCCCACACACTCTGATTTTCCCTTTGTCTCTTTTGGGTGGATGTACCCTCTTCTGCGCTCCATACATTTCACCCGCTCTGCTCGCGTCCCTCAGTATCTACTCACCTCCTCTCACTCTTTACGTTCGCCACAGCACGACCACTATTCGTTCACATTCACGCCGTATATATGACGCGCCAGGGTAGAATTCTCGCGTCTGCAATATTGATTGCACTACACGACATATATGTATAGGCATCACAAACACACTTACACAGATTTATATGATGGACCTCACAAGCGTTCTATGTTCTATCTATCTCTCTGATAGTCACTGATATATCATTTCAACACCCATCTCAAATTACCCGCAATAATTACAAACAAAACATTGTGCGGTTTTATATTTGCAATATATATAATTGAACACAATGATCAGGAGATGTATGCAAACTCTGTGATAATGACAATATTAAATGATTAACTGACCGATGGAGGATAGCGAAAATTTATTCAATTATTCCATAAAAATCTGAATTTTTCTAATTATTTACGTATCGATGATTTCATCATTATATATAATGGATTCAATTATTTAATTTTTCTCAGGAGTTTCCCAGTTGTGAATTATTCTTGGCTGGGAATAGAATGGCAATCTGAGAGCTGTTAGAGTACTCTACCACAGGGATCTTTGGGTATTAAGTATAACAATTCTAGGTTTATATAATTTCAGCACTCTAACCTGTACCTATTAGAATTGTTGCAATTGAAAAAGAAGAAAATTATTTTAAGGACAGTATTATAATGACCGGAAGTTTTAGTTTATGCGTATGATGTAAATTTGTTGGTGCGGGTTACAGGACAATGTGGCCAATGGTCTCAATAGACCGATCAAGGGGGATTTTGGTGTTAGTGTATGTGGGTTCCCCCGGGTCCAAAAAAAATATATAGATATAAAGATGAAGTATAATATCGTTTATCCCTTCATTTTCCCCCTACATCCCCTCCTGTATTCTCTAGCCGTCATTTACAAAATGATTTATCAATTGAGCTAGTAGCCAATCCCGTGTGATACGATGTTGAAATATTATAACATCATTTGATGTATGTATAGAGTTCACCCTAATATTATCTCACTTCATATTTTTCATATCTATATATGCATACATGTGTATGAATATACTTTATTGCTCTTCTCTCTCTCTCTTTATCTCTCTCCTGCATTATCCAGGCTCAAATGCCTCGGATTAACATAACAATGCGTACCTAATTGCAGGCTAATCGGCGCTAGAGGCAAAACGAAAATTCTCCCTCGGCACTTTTTGATCGTGTTTCACGTTACATTATATTTTATATTCGAAAACACATGATGATGATGGTGGTGTGGTGATTATTTTTTGTTTGGTGTGAGAATTATTGCGATGTGTTGCGTTTAATATTGGAATTCAATAGCGAAATAAATTTTTGCAAAAAGCAGGATTTCGATTCACGGCTGCTTCGTGTTCCATTATTGTTCAATTCATTTACTCATTATTTCTATTCCCCACAATCTATCGAGGTACCCAATTTTTCCTGTTCGAAATTTGTGCGTTCGGGTGTCAGGAGAGAGGAAAGAGATAATGAAAAAATATATAATGTATATATAATTTTTTTTTCGTTTTTCGTTTTTTTTTTTTCCCCCATAAAAAATGAAACATACAATTGAATGTGGTAATGCCATCACGATCGTTGTATACTCCTTATATATATAACTGGATCGTAATAACTAACCAAGGAACTAACCAAGAAATAATCAGCTGGTGATGTGGCGTGGCAGTGCCTATGATTTCTATACATACTATGTACAAGCTTGCGGTCACGTACATTGTGGAATCAGGAAGTTGAAATGTCCAAGATAAATTTTTTTTCGTTTCTATCTTCCATCTTCCACGTGAGAAATCCCACAACAACGTTATATTGTATGAATTAATTCCATTTTCAATTCTTCTCATTGACAACGTATCGGGCTACATTGAATTCTATCAATTCGTAAAAATTCATATATATTCCCTATAAATTCATTTATTCATCTATATGTACATCGCATTCGGTGGTTCAATATTGGCCATCGAGATCTTGAATTTTCTTTCTGCAATGTGAATTTGAAAATAAAAAATCATACACGTTGAAATAACGGTGAAGGAAAACGAGAAAATTCAGTGGAACGTGTTGTGACCCTATATACTCGAGAGATAGTTGAGGAATATTGGGGCCATCATCTTCCGTTGCCCTTCTTTTGCTCTCACTCATTCTCTCTCTCTCTCTCTCTCCCTCTCCCCGTCTTTTTCCATCTCCTTCTCATTTCTTTCTCGCTCTGTCTATTTCCTCCCTCGGCGACATGTTTATATATAGGAAACAGAAGATCAAAGAGTGAACCTTTTGCTCAGCTTACCATCGCCTCTGTCGTGCGTTCTGTCTCTTACTTCTGGTTACTTCTCGTTCCGTCTCTTACCTCTTTTTATTCTTTATCTCACATTACTATATATATATATATATATGATGGGGACACTGGCCCATCTTCATTGCGCGATGTTACCGAACTAGGGGGTCGGAACACCGACAGCAGGGTCGTCTTGTGGATATAAATGTGTCGAAAATACCTTGGGGGATGTCACGAAAATATTCGCATGGAGAGTTTTGACTATACATTTATATTAAAAAACATGGCAGTATCATTTCGCGAATTCCATGCCACGAGCGAAATAATCTGAAAGATATATTAATTGAGATTGTTGGATTTGATCATCTAAAATAAATTTATTACGTATGTGCCTTGAAAAAATTTTCGAATTTTTTTTCTCAAATAAATAATATTGAATATTCAACAAAATTGGAAAACTATAAAAATGAGAATAAAAGTAAACACACGACCACAATCCAATTACGGACGAATAATAAAATAAATTCCTTCTTTTTTTTTTCTCTACATCAGCGTCTCCCCATTCTCGTTAAGTGAGTCCCCATACGTTGATTCTTTCCATTCGCAGGAGTCGAGACTTCAACGTTTTATTCATTTATGAGTCCTCGCACACACGCACGCTATATATATATATATATATATATATATATAGCTGACTGCAATGACGTGCTAATTATATGATTTCATATAACGAGATGCGGGTCCTCCTGAGGGTGGATATATCAAGAAGGAGAACTTTTTGAGAGGACGAACCTCATTCGTAGAACTATACTATATTCCCCGTCCACCGCTCATCCTCTTCGACCTTCCATCCATTCTCGTTCATCTCTCCATAACATCCCATTGAGATTTGGGATTGCGTGTTTCAATAGGAAATCACAGGGTTTCGCGCAAAAGTCAGAGAAAAAAAAACCAACCGACAATTTTTTTCATTTTCTTCCTTCGTTTTTTTTTCTTATTTGCAGATATAAAATTCTGATTCACAACAGTAGCGGTATAATAAGCTTGATTCATAATATAGACACGGAGACACACTATAGTTATTTACAACCCCCATGCCTTACAACAATTTTCTTTCCATTTCTCCATTATAAAAATAAAAAAAAACTTGTCCCTTATGTATTTACCCGGATAATTTTCAACAAACACACTTTGAGATTCATCGAAAGAGAAAAAAAAATATAAAGTACCACACACTTCACTGCAGATTTCCATAGACTCCTAATACACATCCTCTCGAACACACACTCGCAGACATTATATATATTTATCCCCCATTTACCAATGACCACGATCAGACGACCGCGACTTGACCATGTTGACTGATATATAATACGCATATTGAGCTTATACATATACTCCCCGCACATTACCGTCTATTAATATCATAATATAAACATAACTCGGCAGGTTTACCAGGGCTGTGAGCATAGGGGCGCGAGCAACAGCAATAGAGAACAGGTCGCTGCCAAAGAGGGTTCGGCGATCGGTTGGAAGGGGGCACACAATCCATATATATGTACACGGGCATATGAATGCGCGCTTGGGCGCCGGCATTGCGGGGAAGGGGAGCAAGTGGCGCGTGATGAGTGGGGTGTATTACACGCACATTATATATATCAAGACATCCCATATATATTTGAGTTGGATGGATATGGGGAGAATCCCTTCTATTGGTATATGTACTTTAGATCCTTGTATACGCTCTGATCCTGTGTCGACAGATACTCACGCCCCATTTTTTCATTTTCTTTTATTTTTTGTATTTTTTTTTCTTCTCACTATTATCATTATATTGGATGAGAGTTGGTGGAGAGTTGAGGGAGAGTTGGCTCCCAACAGTACCGTCTAATCGTTTACATGAATGGAACGCGCATCGTCATATATATATATATATATATATAATACTTGAAAGTTTTTATTTATATTTTTGTCGCTGGATGGGAAAAAAAGTATGACGGATGAGTATCACC
Source organism: Zele albiditarsus (assembly GCA_958496275.1). Lineage (NCBI taxonomy): Eukaryota > Metazoa > Arthropoda > Insecta > Hymenoptera > Braconidae > Zele > Zele albiditarsus. Next base: position 9,918,319 of record OY292415.1, read on the forward strand.
TTTGCCAATAGTATTATTCTCCATTTCAAAATATGATCTTTAGTGTGTTATAAATAAGTTGCAGATTATTATTCATGTATATATACATTGCATCTGTGTAGTACAGCGTCAACAACCGCATCCGCAATTTAGCACGTGCGTGCTCATGATACTATATAAATACATGTATATACATCTGTTTAGCTTGATATGAGGAATATTTGTCTGTGTACATATATCCGTATGTATACATGAGTGTAGAATGAAAGGCGATGATGGCGTGCTCACGTATATATTTATATGTATATACATAGTTTCCCTGTGAAATGTATGTACATCAACTTCATGGGCAATAAAATGAAAGCGGCGGAAAAGAGAAGCTGCAAATTACATTTTAATGATTATTATCATGTGATGAATTAGACACACGATGACTTTATCTGGTATAATCATCAAGCTATAACCTTCTTAGCCATTATATTAAATACATTTAATGATTATTTAAAATTAAATTTGAGAAAAAATAATTTGATATTTATCTGTACCTTACACTTCAATTTCATTACATAATTCTGTTGTATTAATTTTTTTATCGATGACGTGAACACTAGCAAGTAAAAGGGTATGAAGGATATATGCCATATAACGCAGTGGATGACGGGCGGCAGAGGGAGAACCCCTGTACACTCTTATTAAGATTCCAGCTGTGGAATTCTACCTGCCCAGAGACCGCTACTAGTCTTAAGTAAATAAAACACGAGTGGAGGGCGACGGTGTGCTGCTGCTGCTGCTGTTGTTGCTGTTGCCTTTTGCTGATGCGCCCGTTGTGCGCCAACTTCTTTCTTTCCAGCCTTTGCGCTTGATGGTCTTTCTTCTTCTCTTTTCTGACGCTTGCCCCCATCGTGTTGCGGGTTCAAACCCAGTGTTAACGTCCCTGTATATCTATAACGTTTTCTGCTGCATCTAATGCCGGAGTACACTCTTCAATATATACTTTGATACCTTGAACGCTCTCTTGTTTTTCTATTCATTCATTATTTTATTTTACTTCGTCCTGTGCAAGATGTCGGGTTACCACCCGGGTGTGAGTCAAGCATTTATTTTTCCTTCCACCATTATGGCCGTTTTACAAAAAACTGGAAAAAATGAAAAAATTCTTCAGCAAAATATGCTATTAAATATTGATGGTTGGCAATATTATAATGGAAGTATTTGTGATATTGAATGAGGAATAAATCTCGAACACGTTGATAAAGATTCATTGTCATACATTGTAACTTGGTGATGAAAAAAACAAGTGCAAATTCTTTTGAAATTACGGATGTGACATACAACCGCAGGGCCCACACTCCCCACATCACTACTTCACTGCCGCTGCCACTTCTCGTATATACAATTCCGCTTGAAATGTTGTCTGTTACGGTATTACATCGGACATGTCGTCGCGACATTGTGCGATAAGTTGCGCGCAAGGGAGATTTTCTTTCTCCTCTTTTTTTTTAATATTTCTCCGAGCGAATATTTGCATGTGCCATTGTCACTTCTACATCTCGCTATACATATTCCACCGCCGCTCTTTTTCTCTCTCTCTCTCTCTCTCTCTCTCTCTCTCACTCTCTCACTCATTCCGTCCCTCGTCCTCGCAACTTGAACGAGTGTCTTTAGGCGCCGACACAATGCCACAATGACACGACAACGATAGTCGTTGAAGATATTTTTCGCCTGGTGATATGACGACAAGTAATACCAAACCTCTCTCCCTTTATAGCATCATAATGTACACACACACATTCACATATATATGTTTATATCGCATATAGTCATTATGTTTTTGCTTTCTCGCACTTATGCAGACGAAAGGAAACAAAAAAAAATAGGGAGAAAAATAAAAAATAGAAGGCAGTGACAGCCGCGGTGTGAATAAAAAAAAAGTGATAAAAAGAAGACTTCCGGGCATAATCTGCGCGCGCGCCAGAACAAATCAAGCTTGCCACCATAGCGCGCCGTCCAATTCATTGTTCCATACTCGGTTTGCCGCGGGCCGGCCCTTCGTTGTGCGCGATTGGCGAGCGAAAGATGATGCGACTGACTTCTATATGTACTTCATGTATATATATATATATCTACCGCAGGCTATGAATATACATATATATATATATATATTGCTCGTGACACCGCAGCACTCTTGTCCTCGTCGTATATTAACGAAGGTGGTATATCTGGTCCTGGGATGTGTTTTATCACTGGGGGAAAAAAATTCTTGTGGAAGCGAGAGTCATGAGAAATATGGGAAACTCATACTATCATTGTACAATGGTAAATAGAGAAAGAAAACGAAAAGAAAAATAAAAATTGTCTGCGGGTTGCAATTATCGATGGAGAGAATATTTTTTCCAATTCTTCTGTTCTTTTATTGTTTGTTTGATTTTATTTCCTTGTTTTTTTTTTGCTTTTGGCTTCAAGTTATCGTTCATTAAACTTGTGCATTTGTATATGTGTACTTCAATAAAGTTCTCACGGCATCTTTTCTTTACTTCCAATAAACTTAATAGTAACGTTGAGAAGAAAAATAATAGTAATAAATTAGACAAATAAAATTATGTGAGAGAATGGGTCCCACTTTACATGCTTGACTCTGATTTTTCTTTAAATTTATGTGTGCGCCATTTAATCCGCCAGGGAATTGATATCGACATATCTGTGGTTCACAATACATGTATATATATATATATGCTTGTTGCTTGATGGGTATCGACACGTCGACGAGTTAGAGATACATGGAAGATTAATGGGTGTACTCGTTTAATTTTACCATTTATAGCTGAACATTCTCAATTGACGTTTTACACTTTTCATCACTCTCACAATTCTTATTCATTTATTTATTTTCATTCCATACATTTATATCCCTTATACACCATATATTTTGCTCATTGTGTTGGGTGGAAAAAAAAATTTTTCAAGTAATAGGTTCAATATAAATGCCCACACAAATTTGGTGAACAGTGGGATGAAATATATATACAAGAATAAAAGTAAATGTGGGTATAGGAATGAAGCAAGAGATTGAGAACAAGTGTGTGCGTCTATGGTTGGAACAGAGGTATGCGTTGTCAGGCCCCCCCAAAACATTATAGTGAGGGTCCACGAGACGTTAAGGGTCTCGTTGAATTTCTAGGAAGTCCCTTCGCGCGGTCGCAAAGTTTCTCGTTCTCGTTGAGTCGAAAAACCAACGGCGGGTGGTGGTGCCTATACTCACCCGTTCAGGCCTTGGACACTACTGACACTGCGGGTCCACGGTGAAACGCCACATGGGGCCTCACCAACTATGACTAATAATGTGTGTACACATATATTATGCGCTAACACATTCGCCCGTTTGTGTTTCTACGCAGACAAAATATAATAATGAAATAAAATTTAAACTACAGTACGTGATGAGACTGTTGCCACTGCGGAGCTCTTTTGCATCGTCGGCGGGATCTCGACGTTGTGATAACCTTTATGACCCTGCTCCCTTACGAATTACGCGTTTAAAACTTCTTGTGCATTTTTTTTTTCCCAATTCCACAAACGAAAGAAGATAAATAAAATACAATGTTTGAATAAATTAGGGAGGACAAAAATATATCCATGGGATAATGATAAAAATCTTTTACCTCACAAAATTCATTCGTTCTGTATCAAAATTTTATATCTTTACTTTTATTGTTGATGAAATGGAAAAATTGTTTATTTCTTGGCTTCTCAAATTATAATGACAATAATGCAAATATATTATTTCAAGAATTTTTTTTCATTCTTTCCTTTTCGTATATGGATAGATGAAATGACGATGGTGATTTTTCAATGTTGAAATAAATGTGCCACCGGGAGAATGAGTGGCGTTCCTCGTTAGCAGAGACATAAATCCTTCGAGTAACATATGCCTGGGACACAAGGTCTATCTGGTCTCTGCCAAGCGCGATCACATTTGACTCATTCTTTCTCGCGCGTACCGCACTCTTTCACTCTCTACTACGTTCGTTCACATACTGTGACCGACTCTGGTTTATACTAGAAAAGAGTTGAAGGAGAAAATACATAAAAATTAAATGTGTGAGTGAGGGCGCAACAGCGGACGGGCGATGAGCCTTTCCGTGAATCGAAAACGGGTCGAGTAGAGTGAGGTCACCGTTGTCAATTCCATCCCTTTTCCCTCCTGTACACTCACATCCCCATCATCTACATTCATACCTCCTTTCCTCCCTATTATTTCTACGTCGACACCGCGCGCCGCAATCCCGATATCCGATACGTTTCCAATCCCTCCGCGCGCGCTCAGTTCTCAAGACAGAATCATTATTCGATTATGTCTGCGAGCATAAGAAAAATAAAACAAATAAATAAATTCTTTACAGCTTGTGTGGCACACGTACTAACTCCTCAATTTAGTGTGGAAAAAACAATTATATACGCCAAGTGTATAACGAGAGAAAAGGAAAAAATGGATGAAAACTAAAAATTAAAGAAATTGTATACGACCTCGAGGTCTACCTCACTCACACGGGTATTCAATGCGTTTCTTATTGACGACTCTGGCGACATCAACATGAAGAGACTCAACGAAAAGGAAATAGCTATAATCTTCAATCAACGAAGGTCCGCACACATATATATAGCATACAATTATGTTTTAAAAATACGATTTATATAGATACAGACGTTCGTCGACGTTGATGAAATTCGAATCATTAATGTATAGTGGAGGTATATGAATAAAATGATAGTGGCGATAAGAAATTATAGAAGCAGTTGTAAATTTATCCCACATATGTGTCAATATAAAAAAAAAAAAAGATATAACGTCGTGATCAAACTTGAATGAGAATGATTGCACACACACACACACACACACACACACACACACACACACACACACACACACACACACTTCCTAATCAATTCATAGCAACCTATTTATTCCCAATTTCTTTAATTCAAATTTTCTCCAATAAGTTGGAGGGGAACACCACTATGAGTATTTGGCTGAGTCAGTTCTCCACATTAATTAATGAATTAATGAAAATCAAATCACAAACTTTATTTTTATGTTTTCTGTGCATTTAATCAAGTCTCGACTATCAATATTTCTCAGAGTAATAATGTCATTTATATTGAATAGAATTAAATAAAGGAAATTGTTGGCGCTGTTAGTGAAAACTTGATCATTAGAATTCGATTGAACGATTGGATAGAATAAAAATTTGAATTCCTCTTTTGATGACCCCTTCTTCCACCATGCACATTTTTCTGGGTGTTCATAAGAGGAAAACAATTTGCAATGTTGTTTGCATTAACAGAATGGCGAGCTCGAAAATGAGCACAACGAGAACAACGAGAAAAGCATGTGTGTATTTCGCAGAATATTCAACACCCCCTTTCCACTCCTCCTTCACCATTGCCACCATCACCACCACCGCCACCTCCATCTCTACCACCTTCTCCTCTTTTCCTCCCTCGTGTTCGCTATACCTCTTGCCCCGCCAGTTGCACACCAGTAATTGCTTCCTTTGAGTAGCTCCGGAGGTGTAATTTAGTCCCGACCAACAACCTTAACTAATTAACACACCGAGTAGCGAGTGAGTAAGTGAGTGAACGAGTGACTGACGGACGGGGCACACTGTATAGAGAGGCGACCGGTGTATGTGCATGCCACGGTTGTGTTATATGTTGTTACCTCCCTGCCCTCGTCGATCGAACCGTCGTCGCGCGCGCCGCGTGCGCTGCTACTGCTTGCAATTCTGCCGCTGATGCTGATGTTCATGCTGTTGGTGATGCTGTTGGTGATTCAAAGGGCACACCAAGAGCAGTTTCCATTTGCAGCCAATCCGTCCCCTCCCCGGTCACGTTCTTTTCCTCTCTCACGTCTCTCTATATGTATTCTGTCTCTCGTTGAACACACAATGTATAACACACAATGTTGTGACAGAGTCTTTGCGTCAGTGACAAGCCGACAGGCTCGTTAATCTACTCGCAGTACTCTCATCGTACATGTATGCATATATACGTGTGGATGCGTGTGTGTTGTTTCTTCTCAAACCAAATATATTTCACGGTTTGGAGAAACACTTGGAATTTCTACTTTGGTTCATGTCCTTCTCCGTAATATATTCAAATACTATATTGGCATTATAGAAGAGAACCATATCATAATTCTAACAAAAATAGATAAAATAATACGGGAGAAGGAAATAGGATACAAATGTACTGAGCTAATTCCCCCGAACAGTACATTGCGAATTTTATCAACACTTGAATATGAAAAACGTGTTTCATATATTCTGTAGAATTGGATAAAGGTGTTAATCTATGAGAAGAGTGTTTCATAATTTATTGTGTGAATTTTTGGAATAATTTCGTCGACCAGTGTACCGACAAATCCGGTCATGAAACCGCAGTGTACGAACAAAAATTAATATATATATATACATGTATGTGCAGAGAATTGGAGAGAAAGCGAGAGACTGGGTGGAATTAAAACAGTTTAATAATTGTGTGCACACGCTGAAGGGCTGAGTTAACGCAGACATTTTATTCGCAATCCGTTCGCTTGGAAAATAAAACAATAATCTGTGTATGCCATATTATACCTACACATACATATAAATGTATATATGTGTACGCGACACAGTTGATAAAACCGTGAAATGAAGTTTTGACAGTATCCACTGGCCAATTGCATGTTCGACAAAGCCTGACAGTGACGGCACAGTTATTACCATTGATATTATTTTTTTTTCTCATTTATTATATTTACTCCACATGCTGTTGTTATTATTTTTATTATTTTTCTTGCTTTTTTTCTTTTTTTTTTCATTTTGCATTCTTTTACCAACCCTGTCTTTATCGTCGTGGGGCTGACTCACGTGCGGCATGCAGATGACCAAAGGAGATTCACGAGACCGCACGCGGCGATGACCTCTTGTTTAAAATAAAATGATAATAATAGAATAGTGAATGAAACAAAAAATAGTAATGACGTCGCGATAGTATCCCGTGCACCCTCAACATCAGAAAAAAATGGGTCCACAACTGATAATCTGAAAGACGAATAAATATTAATTTGATGAAATTTATTTTCCCATCAAGATAAATAAATAAATTCTATTTACTCTTATGCATAAGTATATTGGATGTGTAATAAATCTTCAACTATATGTATTGGACGAGTGCACAAAAAAAATGAAAACAAAATTATAACAAGAACGATGGCTCGATTATCCATGACAGATTTAATTAAACGCCCATATGTGTATGTGAGGAGAGTGCGTAGCTAACGATAAGTCGAACGGCGAGAAAAATGGGATATTTACGATGAACTTTGTTTGTTTGTTTTGTTTTCTTTTTTCCTTATTTATTTTTTCATTCTTTATCATTTATTCCTGCTCTATATTCTACTTTCTCTCTCTCTCTCTCTCTCTCTCTCTCTCTCTCTCTCTGTTGCCTTGTCTACTACATCTTCCAAGTAGTACATTCTCGTTGCTTCAATTAAAACCAGCTTAATATTATATATTCCCTTCGTTACGTATTCTCTTCGAAGTCATATACATATACATATACATATACCCCGGAGGGTTTGCCCCTCTTCACAGAGAAGCTGCTTTGCGTATAGGAAGACCAGTGTTAATCGTCTTTCCTGCAGGGACAATGGGACCTTGTCATTTATTTGTACCATTCTCATTCTCTCTCACTCATATACTTTTATCCTCAATTCATCGTAGCAGAAATAAATGAGTTTTTGGTATAAATATAAGTGACCGATTGAAATAAATTAATAGAGAATTATGATGCCATCAATGATGATTGGTTGTCTATCCATTGTTTGTTTTTCGCTTCGATGCCATCAAATTTCGAATAATTATCCCACCGACCTTTGCATCATTCGCAAAATTCAATACTAAATATTCATATGATGGTGACACAGATAAAAAGAAATAAAAAATTTGGCGCATCGTGACATAACGCTCGTATTTAACACCTGATTATAAAATGAGCGGTAGAAAGAGGTTGGGAGGAAGGGAGAGAGAGAGAGAGTAAGAGGCGCGCGAGAACGAAAGGTTGAGATGAGTGGGCTCTGGCGTGACCAAAGCGATTGCAGTGTGAAGAGTGTAGGGCCCCACTCGTATCGGTCCACTACTCGCGCGCAACAACGCTCTCACGCTGGTTCCCCATGTCCGCCTTATACCCATGTTTGAGGACATAAGGTGGTCTAGAGATTTATATTCGTGTGGGTCTACGAACAGTGAGAGGATAGAGGCAAAGGAGGAGAATGAGGAGGTGAATGAGACGAGAAAAGAGTATATGATAGCAAAGGAGAAAATACATGAGTAGCAGGGGGAGTGTGAGTGAGTGAGCCAACACTAGCTCCGAGCGACAGCGTAATCACCTGTACGAACTACCACACGCCACCAGGCCATTGGCGTAACTATACGCCCATTGGTGGATGAAAATAACATTCGTATACTATTTGGAGCAATGTGAAATTTCAGTATTCCTCCCACACAGCGTCATATTTCACCCCATGGGCGTATAAAATGGTCCCGATTCGATCCATCAGGAAATATTTTGTTCTTCCTCATAAATTTTGACATGGTCACGAATTCAAATATATGGACCAAACTATGATAATTATCATTCTGCTGTTGATTTGATAATAATACGCATTGAAAGAACTTTCCTTTTCACATTCTATTTCACAACGATAACGTACTTTCACAATTTATTGTTGAACACCTACTGGCTGCATCATCATATCAATAATTCAGAACTATTTTGAACATAATATTTGGTGAATGAGCTACTCTCAATGAAAGCAAACGAAATACATAGAAAAATATGAACATTTTCATACTCCATCAATTTTCTCACAGTGCATTATTGTTTTTATTTGTTTGGTTTTCTTTCTTCCTTAATTTTTTCCCAACGTTTTTGATGAAGAGTCAACAATGACGTTGATGAAGTTTCTCGTGACTTCATTCACGAGAGAGCGTAGCAACTTCAAGGAAATTCGTATGATTGGTGGGAGAAGAAAAAAATAAATGAAAATGAAAATGGAAAGACGAGAGAGAGAGAGAGAGAGAGAGAAAAATTAAATTCACTCGTTGGCAAAACGATGCTCGGAAACTTAATGGAAAAGTTTAGTGTTTTTTTTTTTTTTTTTTTTTTTTTTCGCCATCTTTATTACGGTGTTGTGTGATGGTGCTTCTGTTAGGTGCATATATAACCAGGTTGAGAGACGAGTCACCTGCTCGTCTACACTACATGGATCCTTTGAAAATTAAAATCTCCCTTGGCCAAGCCGACGAGTCGTGAGCGCGGCCCTTGAACCGAAGGAAAAGTGTATACACGACTTGCTATATACACAGCTACACACCATGACTTCTTCCCTCTTTCTCTTTTATTCTGGTTGAGCATTATAACCTACGTTCGCACCAGGGCAAAATTATATACGAGCGAGCCAAGTATACATTCATCGTACGTGTTTCCCACCGTGAGTGGCGCACACAACGTTTGCAGCCATCGTACCCACCATAGCCCTGCAAATATATACTACTTTTGAGACCTTGGAGCTGAAGAGAATGCGGGAAAGAAGTACAGTTAGAATAAATGTGTTAATTTTGAGAATAGTTATTGATGTAAATTGTTGCGTTGTATTTTTCATCTTTATCGTCGAAAGCAAAAGGGATTTAGCTAGTATATGATTGTGAAATAGAAAAAGAGAGCCTCTTTCCCCCCATCTTCATCTCGTTTCGACACGACTTAACGTATTTGATCATAAATCTAGAAGGAAACGTAAAATAACAAGCAGGTTTCTTTCAATCTTGTATATTTTTTTTTTCCTTTTTTTCCCTTCTAAACTATTCAGACATAGGAAGAACCTGAAGTGTTCTATGTGGTACATAAAATCGACAAAGGTTCTATTTATATGTATAGGTGTACATAAATACACATACGTGTGTGAATGGTGTTCGATGGAAAAAAATCCAATGGCCAAAACTCTGTGGAATTTTTTAGAAAGATTTGAATTCCGTAAACTGCTGCTTTTTCGTTCCTCCTGAAGGGAGAAAAGAAAAAATTACAAGAAAAAAAAATTCTGCGAAATTGAGCAAGTGAAATATATAGGTGTCAGAGTACTCGAGCCAACGAGACATGAACAATCTTCGACTCCTTTGTTCTTTTCTCACTATATATACATATATATGCAATTCTTCCCGCCAACTGTGTATAGTTGGATATACATCAGGACAACGCGCGCGACGACTGCGCCGAAGGCGAAGAGACGTCGGACGGCAATCTCCGGTGCGATCTGTCTTGCTTTATATATATATATATATATATATATATATATATATATATATATATATATGGAATGAATCCAGTAGATTTTTCGGTGGCTGAGGTAACGATAAGAGAGAAACAAATATAAAGGTTACGAAATAAACTATCAAAATCTCTTCACTGTCATTTGTTTCTTAATTTCCAATAATTTATTTTCCATTAATTCTCAATTTACGAATCGATCAATTCGCAAAAAGAAATTTTCATATACATGAGGTTTTGATTAGTAACAGCCATAGTTTTTCCATACATATATACATGGATAAATATAATTGCGGTTATTGATAATTTGAGACATATGTGTTTATTTGAAAAAATTGTTTATTTTCGAAAGCGAATGACAGATGAAGTGAGAGGATGAGGAAGAGCGAGAAAGAGCGAGAAACAAATGGCTTCGCCAAAAGGACCTTGGCTCCCTTCCCAAGACACCATCTTCAAGCACGAGCTTCACGACTTACCATGCGATCTTTTCAGTCATGTTCCTCTCTTATTCTTTCTCTCGCACTCCCCCGTCCCCCTCGTTCTCTCTTCTCGCCATCACCCTCTTTCTCTCTCCTGTGCACGGCGTGGAAACCACGAAGACGAGGCCACGATCCTCTCTCACGACCGCCGTCTGTAGAAGTGCCCGGTTATACATACATATATCCATACATAAATACACACATACATACATACATACATGTTGAACTGGTGTGAGGACATACCTTTTTACCCACCAAACGAACGTGTGGAAGACCGCACAGCAGGGGTTGCTGCTTCGATTCACACTATAACTCCTTTTTTCTATCTATCTATCTGTCTATCTCTCTCTCTCTCTCTCTCTCTCTCTCTATGCTTCGTCTTTCACTTTATTTCTATTCTTTATCATTACACACCTATACACCTTACCACTATATATCCGCGCGTCATATCATTCCGTCACGTCGAACAGCGTAGTCAAGTGCTCGAGGTGAAGCATAAGATCATTGCAGAACCAACTTCGCATAAAAAATAAATAATATATATAGGTATATATATATAAGTGTTGAATTTGTACTATCGTCGTCGTCTTGAGCTCACATTGTGGCCTTGAATTGCAACCTTACTGGATCTCTGCCGACACATATATATATATATATATATAAATGGAGGTGTTTGTATGTACCGTGTATGCACATCACACCAAAACTCGAATAGGGTTTGCAATGGTATCATTTGTTGGAAATTATGTAATCATTAATTGAATTGCAAATAATTAAAATTGGTATAATTCGTTGTAATTTATCATCATTCGAAGACAGTTAACGCGAGTAAAGCCACGAGTGGCAGCGTATATATATATATATATGGGTTTGTATTCAATATATAAATGGCAGATGTTGGTGTGAATATCTCATGCCAACGCTATATGTGATGTCCAAAATATGTAAAATATTGGGACGGGGTTGTATAAATATATTAGAAGTACATCGAGGCGCCGACCATTTTTTAATTTTTTTATATTCATGATGTTTACTATACGTGCTCGATCAAACTGTTATCTGATATATTTATTGCATTAATTTTGAAGATTGAGCAGAGAGAACGCGAAAAATGTAGTGTTTTTCTGCAGCATTTCAGTATATGTGACATAACGATAAATTAAAATTGACATATAAACTCGCTTGGTGATAATACGATACGATATCATTTACTTTTTATCATCTTTAATTTCCAACACAAATCGTGAATGTAAATTTGAAGAAGGCAATAAATGAAATTGCCACTTTACTCAAGTGGTAATCAATTCGTGGTTTTATACACATATTTGTTTCACACACATTTGATGACAGCAATTACTTTTTAATACTTGATTAATTGTATCACCGATTGAATTGATTGCGTTGAAAGATTTTAAATCGATTGAGTTTTATTGGTGTTTTTATTCTTTTCTTTATATTAAATTCACTATTTTGATTTTATTGAGTCCACAAGTGTTGACGCCAATGTGGAATGGTCCCAGTGGGCCTCCACCTTATCTTTTCTCTTCTCTTGTTCACCGTATTAACAGGCATGACTTGAAAAATGTGGTTCCTAACACCGTCCGATCATTTTTCGTTCCTCTCCTTCTTTCATATATTGAATTTGTATTCATTGTTCCATCTTTTGTCATGTTCATCTTTTTCTGGATGTATAATAACCTCTGTGTATTCATTATAACGGGCGCAAGTTTTTTCGCTGCGTATATCGTTTCGTTCATAGTTTTCGGCCATTAAATATTATATTATAATTTGTATGATATATATATTTAGACGAGAGAAAAAAATGGAACGGACGAAAGGAAAAAAGGAATAAAAAATGAAAAAGGGTACAAACACCCGTGCCAAATAACATTTCACGAATTAGCAACGACTGGTGATCCCAGAAATTTATTGGGTTTACACGTAATTAATGAGAATATCTAAATGAAATTAAACTCTCCTTCTTCTGCTTGTATCCGTTTCATTTTTTCACTTCATATTCACACGAAGAAATTGAGTGAAGCTGTGATCACATAGCATCCTCAATCAATTCTTCATTTGTACGATTATACTTATACGTAAACTCAACTTGGGTGCATCATGTATATATTGATTATTTCCCGTGTATATGTATGCGTAGTGTTAAATTATCAGTGACGCTCAATATACGTGTGTATATAAAGTCAAATGGTTTCGATTACCGAATGAATTCTGTGACGCCTCGCGGTAGAATAATGAAATATTGTTTATATGTATGCTTGCACCATCACGCGACCATGTTCAACATATGAAGCGTACATTCCACGATTATAATACAAATCGTTTTCTCGCACGCATATCATGTGTTTTCATTGTAGTATACATATATCTATTTTTATATAAATATATATGGTTCATGAATTCATATCTATATATATATATACAGGCAGACAGACAGACAGATATGTTTGAATGATCTACAATATAATACAAGCAACTTAATGTTTGCGCACGCGACACGTTATTTCTCGAACCCGCGCTTTATTTTAAAGACTGTGTAATCCCAGTATTTCAATCATGTGCATACACAGATGTGTATGTATACTTTCGACAGTACAGTAGTATGAGAATGGCATTAAAGCACTTTGGTTTGCTTTTAACGGCACGTAATTATATATAAATTCACGAGACTCACTATGCACTTGAACAGGTTTCTCTCTAGACTCCATTCTGTCTAGAAGATATACATACATATGTGTATAAATGTAGTCATTATTTTTCCTACATAGTTATGCATAAAAAAAAAAAAAACGCAAGTAAAAATTGTATATTTCAAATGTGTTCTATTGTAGTGATTCTTTCACTTTGCAAGTAATTTGTAGTATGTTGCTGGCAATGTTAGAATCACATTCATATCATGAACAAATGAATGTTACAGTTACAAAAATCACCTGATCAGTGGAGAACACTATCGTCGCGAAAATTTGACACAACAATGGAAATCCTGTGTGCTTGAGTTCATAATTATCTCAATAATCATCTGAGATATTACTCATTGAACTCCAGCTCTTGATTTTTTTTTCTGCTGACCGTATGACCATATACTTGACATTCTACGACAATATTTGAAATGTTGCAACATGGTTGAGACATGTTTCCCTCTACCTTTATTTTTTTTATTCTTCGTTTGGCTCCCGACCTACCCTCGAGCCAAAAGTCCTCTGCACTGTATGGCTTTCTCTCCTCAATTATTGAGCTTGTTGTCCGTGCGGAGACCTAAACCAGTCGAAGCAGGCGCGCTCATATACGTATATACATATATTCCTTCTAACCCGGACACAAAGTCTCGTGTGTGTTATATACGTCTCCACCCCTGTCGTCTTTGGCCTCAATTTGCATGAGGAAAACGACGACGACGACGACGTCGTTGTCGTCGTCGTCGCATATAGAGTCGCGGTTGCACTCATACCAAATCGTTTCTTCCTATGTACACACATATACTTCAATACAAAGCTCTCGCAAGCGCTCATGCGACGTACGCCCATCCATAATGTATGTCGTCGTACTCGTAGTTGTCGCGTGGGGTCGCCATCGTCGATGGGGGTTGAAATGTCGGCTTGAAAAGGGGGCGAAGACGATACGCGCTGATCGAGCGGCTTAAATAAAATATGAATCCCCTTTTTTTTCTGTCTCTTTCTCCCTTTCTCTCATTATTGCTTTTCCATATATATATATATATAGTCAATCGTTGAACAAAATAAAGAAGTTATATTGAAAATCGTTTCTGGCTTTTTAACGTTACGGAGTTTCGTTGTTTTTTTCCTTTGACGGCAATGGATTTTTTTTTAAATTCACACCCTCTTCAAATATATCCACCTGACACTGTTATATGTTATTTTTTTTGAATCATGACTAAACGTTTTGCACTAGGGTCGTGATATATATTTCTTTACTGAGGTACCGTCCCGTGCATACAGAGGTATATATAATTTATATCCCCTCAATCTCCGCCTTCGCAATCGAGTGCGTGTCACCATGTATTCAGTTCGATTTGAGATAGACGCGACACACACAGTGTATAATCCTAAGCGGTCAAACATTAATATTTGAATAGTGGAAAGAGGGCAACATGGGAGAAAGAGAGAGGAGAGAGGACACATGATGAATATATAGGTACGAAGAGCCATAAGGCTAAGTACATATTATCTGCGACTTGGCGCGGATTTGTCAGCCGTTATATTATGACGACAGTGATTATTTATTCTTATCTCTCTATACATTTCATATTTCATGTTTGTTCTATCTTTTTCACTTTTACCTGTTATGTTATATCTCACACAAATTTCCCGCGTATTATTATCCTGAAATAGTTCATCTCCTCCCTTCTCATAACTAAATATGTGGATTCATTCTATTAGTCTCGAAACCGAATGAGGGAAGAAGATTCCAGAAGCATGAAAAATAAAGGAGGCGAGAATCGTACGTGCGACAAAAAAATTTGTGCGATAAAATTTGTGTTTTGTGTATGGGTGAGAATGACTGAGTGAGTTCCGGATTTGTGGTTGGATTTTGGGGGGTAGCTTGGTGCTCAGCACCCTAAGTGGAAGGTGAGAATGTGTGCGTGCAGAATAAAGTGTCGAAGCAAAATTGAAGGGTGTGTGGGTGAGAGGAAAAAAAAAACGAACAGAAAGGAAGAGGGGAAAAACGTCATATTGGGGGTGTCTCAAGCGAAAGACACATCAAGACAAACGGAATTTTTTACGAGCAATACATTACTTGAAGTTCTACTGTACATATCATTCGCCCAACATCGAATGGTCGGAAATTTATTTTGAAGAAATATTTGAATTTATAGCGAACTAACTGGCCGCCGACGATGTTGTTGTTGTTGCAGGACAATTGTACTTGTGACTTATCCACACGCGTGGGCAGCCTACAAATGTGTGCATATAGCGTCGCTAAAATCCTCAATAAAACATGGACATCCAATGAATGCAGAGACGTAATGAATATTTTTCACACAGAAGCCAATCAAAAAATATCGTAAATTGAGCTCATCGAACACAGCATCATCCCTCATGCTCTGTTCATTCGTATAAAACTTACGCACACCAATAATATTCAAAAGCTCACGTTTATTCGCGGGAAATGTATATAAAAACATGAGGAGCCAGAAAAAAAATTGTGTAGCAATATATTTGAATATTTAACAAAAATTTTGATTATATGAATAATCACTGTCGGATCAAATCATTATATACTAGATGATTTGAGGAAAAAAAAATGTGCACACAGAAGAATAATAAGGGAATCAGTAGTGCATAGACGTAGAATAGATTGAGGGTTGGAAAATATTGTATATTCCGAACTGAATTCGTACGAACAGAATTGCATACATATTTCTCACTCTGTAGTCTCATTATTTTCTAATGCACTTGTTAATTGACCAATCAGCAAAGCACTCCCACGAATGCGCGCGGCCAACAGCTCCTCCCAGTATTAAACCAACGCATGGAACGATTTAATGATCGACTTGGAGAAATTATTATTCACCCTTACTGTGATTTTTCTTCTTTCTTCATGCACATTTTTATCCATATTTCTATTTATTTATATATTTATTTGTTATTATTATCAATGTGCGAAAACAAAGTCGAAATCAAATGAAGTCTTACATCAATCAATCCAGCAATTTCTTCCATCATTATCAAGAATTTTGAAGGAAAACCTCTGCTCAGTAGTGTATACTTTTTTTTTTCCAAAAATTCAAGGCGATGTATGTACTCGATACGATGAGAAATGTGTTACCAGTTGTTAATTGGTATGAAACTATGAATTTCGGAATCTTTGCGCATTAGAAGTTCACTCAGGTGGAAGTCGATTCATGGCATTGTGATTGACAACTTCACCCTTTAAATAGTTATAACTATGAAACAGTATTGCTGTCGGGATTATACAATTTTTTTTTAGTCTATTATTGTTTTGTTTTTTTTTGTTTTTTCCACGTTTACATTGAATTATTACAATATGGTGGAATGGTGCGGGAGATGTTGGAGGTGATGAGCAGTGTCCCGCGACTGTTAAAAGAGGCGATGATATAGAGTGATGTGTGTATACGTATATGTACGAAGAGCGGATGGAATAATGACTGGCGCGTCGTCCCTCCGGATGATGCGAGGTGCATATTTAATGGCAACCTGTCGTGTTCCACGTATATGTTATGTATATATACATGTACATGTTATATGCCTAGATATATGAGGTATATCATGAGAAACACGATGACGATGATGAATTTAGACGGCAGAGTGTTTTAATAGAGACAACAAAAGTATTGATGCGCATGTGCACAAGAGCGTTTAATCCGTCACCGTATATATGTAAAGAAAAAGGCTGAGTTGTAGATTAAGAATATATAAGAAAATGAATAAAATGGTGGAGGAAGTAGGCGTATAGAGAAAATATAGAAAGGGGATGGGTTTGATGTGAGCGTATGAATGTGAATAGAGGTGGTTAAATTTGGAATAAGTCGTGGACGAATAGCACGATGGCCGCGTGGCGCAATGAAACCCCTCTCTCTTTCATGTCTTTCTATTCGCTCTCCCTCTCTCATTGCATTAAAATGAAGAATTCCTGGCAATACAACGAGGAAGTCTGCAAGCGATCAATATATTGTTCTTATTTTCCCCTTTATAATTCCTGCTAAAATATGCCTGTTAAAGTTGATAAGAATTAAAAATTCTCCTATACGACTTTTCGTCTCTTGATATATCTCAGATTGTTTTAGTTTTTTGTTTTTTTGTTTTTTTGTTTTTTCGCTCAATAAGTATGTACCTGTACACACGAGGGGGATGGATGTGTTTGCGTTTAGAGGAGAGTTTTGCACAAGGCGAGAGTGGCGTATGAATAGGTCCACGACCTAGTTGCACCGAAAGCGGTCAATTAATTTCCCGAGTTGAATTCATAGGTTTTTAGGAACGTTGCCAGGGGTGTATTTTTTCCATGTTGGCAAGTACACGCGACTACATATGAATTGATGCACACGCGTGGTGGAGAAACTAGAGTCTATGTAACGAGAATTTCGTGCCGTTGAGTTTTGTACTTGATGCATGTATACCTCTATTGACGTGATGACTGTAAAAGAGTGAAAAAAAAAAAAGATGGGAGGAAAAAAAAGTAAAAGAGTGATAAAGATTACGTATACAATGTACTTTTGGTGTTTTTGTATTCCTTTCTAAACAGAGATGAGTAAAAAACTTGTACCTGTGTATAGATTGCATTGGGGAAAGGAAATATCCTCATTCGATGTGGTCTCAAAGTGATGATTTATATGGAATTTTACCTCTGTTTTTATTTTCTTTGCGATGAACATAAAGGAAGAACAATGACGAGATTACGACCGTCAAGAACATTTTGATAAAAGTAAAATTTCGAGTATATAATGAAGGTGCCCAAATCACAATATCCGGACGTAGAATCACTTCGAGATTAGGGACGCAATTGGCGACTGGGAATACAATGTTATGACTTCTCAATAGACTTTCCATCTCAAAACCACTGGAGAAAATATTAATTTTCAACGCATGAACGAAATTCTAGTTGCTGGAAAAAAGTCGATTCTCCCAACTCAAAACATGAGTACTCGTTTTGAGATATACATGCATTGACTTGCAGGGTCGACAGAAAAATCCAAAATTACATGATAAATTACGGTAAATTGATAGGATGGGTTTACTCAATCTCCAACTGAATTTCTTTCCCCACTATCTCAATATATATATATATATATATATATATATATATATATATGTCTATTTCTCTTTATATACTTTTTCTCTCGCTCGTGTGAGCCATAAGTGATTTACCGCTACCCCGCAAACTTGTTTTTATTGAATGACAAGTCGTAATGTGATTCCGTTTGAATGAATATAACCAATCGATTTACTTCAAGGCATTAGATGAAGGGTATCTTTCTGTAAATGGCCATTAATTTCCGTTTATTCGTCCACGATTCTTCCGACTATAGATATGTAACCCTAATCTTATTCCATTATTCCTTTGCACTTACCAAAAGAATATAAATGAATTCCTCCACATGAAATTTTGCATTTTAATTTGAAATAATCAAATATTTCTGCGGATGAATTTTTCGTTCATTGATGAAAAAAAAAAAAAAGAAAAAAAAAATACAGGAGAGAGATTATTTTACAATAGAATCCAGTTTTGAGGGATCAGCAGAAGCTGTGTTGAATTCGCCTCCACACGCGAAGGAAAAAAAGAAAAATAATGGAGAAAGAGAAGCAGCGAAGAAAAAAAGAAAGAATAGCCAAGTTCTTTCACTCTCCTTGAGGAGGCTTTTGCTGGCGACTGACTGAGCTGGTTTTATTAATCTACCTTCGCAAAGAGATTTACTCTCACAGTAAATACTCGCGCGATATTTCTTCCTGCATGGCAAAATATCATACGATGCTGTTTCAAATATTTTTATATACATATAGGAAGCATGTTCATGCCTATGTCACATGCACAGTCATCAAACAATAAAGTATCGATCAGTGTACCAAACGCAATTAAACTCGTACAGTTGATCATTTCCCACACAAACAAACCTGTTGCATTTGACAAATTGACTATATATATATGGTCAATACAAATGTATATATACATATAGACAACGCAATTGAGTATTGAATTTGAAAAAAATACAGAGATTGTCCAATCGAAAAATGAATTCTGTCAGTGCAACAAAAATGCGAGTTGATGTCGCGATGTTTAAAACTTGACGCGTTACTCATTTGTAATGTAAAACATTCGGATATTTTCGTCGCTCTGGATAACACTCGCGCGCCGCCCCACATCATGTACCCCCGGATCTCATTTCACGCCGGGACTTGAAAAAACAAACCGTTCAAAGTTAATTTTGTACCGAATTCCATCCAATATGACTCGCGTCAACGGAAACGTCGTCTGTGGAAAATATATTTAGGTTTAACAACATTTTTTTTTCATTATTATCACTCCTTAATTTCACTATGTCAAGTATTTCAGACGATTCCCTATTCAATTTCATTATTTCTGCGTTTAAAAAATACAATAAACTATGCACAAAAATTGAAACAAATCTAGTGGACAGAAAAACTCGGATAAGGGAGGAGTTTGGGAAAAGTGAAAGAGAAGAGATGATGAAAAGATATAGAAAATACGTACATAAAATAAATTCCGAAGAGCACAACAATAGGAAGTGCACCTCGCACACACGCCAATGTGTCTATACTCGTCAATCCATCTTTTCATCTTCGAATATAAAAAGCAAAAAGTGAAGAGCAAGCGTGGAGAATGCAGAGGCATAAATATATTTATACACACACATATATATATATATATACAAATGTTTCCCCATTCGAACTAACCGTGGGAGATACACATTGCGGGGTAAATATTTGGACATCAGTGACCACAAAAGTGGGATCGACGCAAGAGTGTTCGAGTGTGCGTAGTTATACGTATAGTTACAGAGAAAAGAAGACAGGGGAGAGCGTTACAGAAGAAAGAAGGAAGAAAAAATGATGAAATAGAGCGGGGAAAAAAAAGAACGGAAAACGAAATCGAGATGGAGAGATCCAAAGCGGAAAGAAACCTAAGAAAAAAAAAAAAAACCTCCCCAGTGAAGACAGACATTGTCCATGGTGAGGTTTAGCGGACCGCGATAACGGAGTTAGCGTTTACCGCACGCAGGGTCTCTCATGGACAGTATAACCATTGTATGAATGTGAATTTGTATGGGGTATATACTTGGAGCAAACTCTGCCAATTTTTATTGTATATTTATATTTATTTTAGCCATAGGAATGGTTTTTTTCTCATTTCATCCAAATCGACATACGATATTCCAAACAATTGTCGCCATTATCAATAGCATTCGCTACTGCCAAGAGTTTTTTCAACCGTGGAAGAGGACGCGATCGAATTAATCGGCCGTGACAGGAAGCGTTTGTGTCCCGACGCTGGAAGTACACGCTCGGGAGTACATCGTATGGTCAATTCAAATGGTCAATACGCGCAACGTGTCGTAATGTCTATTAATATGCATTATCCAAAGACATTTCCTCGACCGAATAAATTCCAATCACTCACAGATGATGAAACACACCATCTCGACTACTGCATCGATCTCGTTAACGATTTTCAGTTGGGAGAATGAAGAGAAACATGAAAGTGGGTCGAAAGTATTTTTCATCTTGTTCTAACATCTTTTTCTTCCGTGTATATCCCCATACCTGGAAATAATCGTTATTTCCGACTTGAGTCATTAGGATGATGAGGAGGAATATACAACATTGAACAGGGAGTTGGGTAGGATGCATATGTATTTGCAATATATATATTTTCTTTTGAATGTATATTGTTGTTGATGGGCGCTGATTTGACGTTGAAACTCAGGTAAATACAACCTCCGCTCCGTTGATCTTTCAAGATAGATAAATACAGGAATGCACTAACATACATATATTATTAATACCTGAAAAATATTTCTCACTTTCCCTTTTTTTTTTTTTTTTTTTTTCCCCTCATTTTTCTCTCATTTGGCCCGAGTGTTGGAGTGATTTAAAGAACGAACAGATCAATAATACAATATTCATGGATGAGAAAAAATTGAGTGAATATTCAAGTATAATTGAGCGAAAAAGAAAAAAGGGCTTCCAATCAAGTGAAAAATTTTAATTTTCATTCAATTCGTTGTTTTTTCTCTCTCGGACGTATAATTATACGAAGAAAAATACTTTCTCCCATATATAGACAGATTCCAAGCGTTAAATGTATGCGGATGTGAATCAAATGGATATATCTAAATGCTCATGTTATATAGGGATGAGAATGAATAATACGGGGTGAGTACAAGACGTGTGACTGCATGTGTGACTCCGTGTTTACTTTAACGTCTCGGCAACTTTCACCAAGTCTTAGTCACTCGTTTCCTACCTTCCCATCGTAATGTTTGCGTCGCGCATACAACTTGTGTTTCGCGTGCGTGAATCAACCTTGTGGTATATACACATTCACATGCACATGCACATATGTATGTATAAATATGGGGTTGAGATTGTTGGGGAATGGATTCCGGATGATGCTAGACGCCTTTTCCCTCTTTAAAAATCCCCCTCACTCCCGCCCTTGTCCACATTCAATATATATATAGGTGTGGATACTGGTGGAATTTATTTTTACCCACTATGCAGGAGGGATCCAACGTTCACAAACCGGTCGCCACCCTCGTCTTTGATGTTGAAGCGACGCATATAGGCACATTGGTGCATAAATATTTAAACCCCACGACAGGGCACCCGTTGATAATGTAGGCATCTCGTTTTTTTGTTTCTCTGTTTTTTTTTTATCCATTCGTTTATTTTCCTTTCCCTTCTTTTGGGTGATTCGCGTCACCAAAAGAATTGTTTACCGTCACATGTTTCTATATACCAAGTGTAATTGCTGTTCAATCTCGTCTCATCTTCTCCGCCAATATCTAAAATTCAATTCTGATAGGTCGATAGCCTTAATATTTTGCACTTTACACATATTAGTGGTCAATGTATATGTTTTTTGAGATAGCTCAATATTATCTTTGTATATTATCGCGAAATATGACCCTGTATGTTATAACTACCATAATACGTGAACGTACATGAAATAAATTTTACGGATAGTAATATATGAAGTTGTCCCTCGAGAAACTATAGGAAGAATGTTTGCTCATCGTTGTACAATATGACATTTAAAAATACCATAATTTTTTTCTCTAAACAAAAATCCTCTTTTCCAGTGCACAATACATGGCATATATTGTTGTTTCTATTCATAGACTCGAGATGAAAAATGATAAAATGGCGTCTGAAAAATGTCGCATAGTCCTATGAGCAAATGAATATATTTTTGAAATGCTTACCACCACACTGAGTAAGCCCTACAGGGCGTTGTATTGGGGGCCTGGGACAACCCTTCGTTCTCGATGCTGAGCGAATGAATTTCGTTTGAAGGACGGGGTGAAGTCGATGGGGCAAATTAGAGGACGATGGAAACGCGCGGGTCCTTGGTTGAAGATAAAAAAAACGTGAGGGAATTGGAAATAGGGTACAGTGAATGTACGACGGAAGGAAAGGACGTTCAAAAACGATGCAAACGTTGGCCGAGACGAACAGGACTTTGTATTTGCAATTCGGGTGTGTGAGAGAGAAAGAGTGAGTGGGGTAGGACGAAAGTAGAAGGGGAAAGTAGTGACGGTTGGGTTGGGTGGATTGGGAGGGTGGCAATGCAAGAGAGTGCCACGAGGAAAATGGAGGAAGCGGAAAACGCAGAGACGAAGAAAAAGGAAAAGGATAGAGTGGAGGTAGCTGAAAAGGGAAATGGGAGGGCGAAGAGTAGCGGGTAATTACGAAATATAAAGGGTGGGCCAGCCCGCGCGCAGTACTGTGGCAGACTGATGAATATTTTACTGCGCTGCATTAGCCAACGAGTGGGAGGGAGAGGATGGCGAAGAGAAAACACGTCTATGTATGTATGCGTATGTATATATCTATATATCTATATATGTAAAACGTCTCTTTCACTTTTTACTCGTGTACCATACTGACGCATTTGAAGCTGGGAGCATCCCCCCTCTCTATTATACGTAAGCGACGTTGGTAGACGTTTATGTATGAAGACTAGGAAAATAGAAAAGAACAAAAGACAGAAAATAAAAGTACTATCTTCACGCCCGAAGTTTTCAATAATATGGTGATATCGAAAGTTGATGTAGTATAATGGAAATCTATATATGATTTTTATTCATAATACATTCAGATTTAATTAAAAATGTAGTTTCTAATGGAAATTATGTAGATAAGAAGCAGTTGGGAAGTGTCAGCACAAGGAATGTCAAATTGTTAGAGTGCGAAGGAAAATAGGCGTGGAAGGGGACCGTAGTGAGAAATATAAAACGAGAACGCGATATAAGATGACGCAGTCCATGTGGTGCTCATGTGGTTGCTATGTGTGCACCCAGTTTGCCATATATACCCATCTCATCGTTCATAAACATACATATCTATTCGCATATACATTATAAATATATATGCTTACAAGAGTTCTCTCCCTCTTCAAGCTGGTTAGTGAAACCCCCTTGACGTTCCACTCGCCCATTTTTTTTCTGCTCTGCCCCCACTCCACTGTCCCTCTCTCCGCATCCATCCGAACGAATATTGACGACGTAGCTGGACCACTTCACGTCTCACTGCGACCCTTTTTACTGTCGATGCACATTCGAATTTATTGGCGCGTGTTCGAATATTCATAAAAAAAAGTCTCCCTATGTATATGCAACGACAAATTATCCATAGATTTTTTTTCGAGGGTACAATATACGTACAAATAAGGGTGGATGAAGGCAGGACAAGTTAGACGAAGAAAGAGAGCGGGGCAGGAGCAGAGAATGAGATGCAAAATTTCTATGACGATATGTATGAAGTGGTGCGTGTGGTTATGATTGAAAAGTTGATTGTTGAGCTGGACAAAGTGCTCACTGACTTTGCAGTTTGATCACTGTATATACACGGTGGAGGATTTTCTTTTATTACACCGCATATACATACAACCTCATTTGCTCTGCTATATATATATATACATGATGTATTGTGAATTATTGGAGCGTTCTTGTTATCAACATCCTCAATAACTTTATTATCCTAATCGATGAAGATTAGGGAAAAATATAATTTCCCTAAGATGAACGGTGTACACAATTCACGTTCACGTCACGTCTTCATAAATAGGGTAAATGTGTTAATTTATTCATTTATATACATGATAAGCAAAGACGATTCGCCTATTTGAATATATTTCCTTACGATTAACATATATTTTTGAGTATATTTTCAACATATACTTCTCCTTATTCGAGTGGATTCTACACCATATTGAAATTTAAGTTTTGAAATTTGTTCTCTTCGATCGCATCTCTTATTGTTACGGTGAAATTTGGGCTTACATTCGACTCATGTATGTATACTAACAACGATTGTTTCTCCACTTGAGAATGCATTGAAACAAATTAACATTCGTGCAACGTCCATGTCACCGTGCGCAATTGGTTTTTTCCCCTATTTCAAAATAAAAAACCAAAAAAAACATGAGTATTTCTTACTTGTCATGCGAGTTGCGTGTGCGCACACTATCACCCATCCAGTGAATTTTTCTGTATCATATATATACACTACTACGAATATTCATGTATACATGTGAACATATTTACACGAATATGTAGTCAGTCACATGTCCAAGAGACGGATGAGTCATCTCTCGCCCGTATTTTGTTTATAAAATCTGAAGGCAGGCATTGTTATATATATATATATATATATGCGCTATTGTTTTTGGGTAAAGATCAGTGTGCGATCGATTTCGCTAGTCTTTCGCATGGCGGCCGATGAGTCTGCCTCTGACTTGTCCGGATTCTCTGCTTTGGTGCATTATTTGCTCCGCTAAACTCAAAGAGTTCTCCATCGACCTATTCTATATAACACCGTCGTCCTATCTCCACCATTTCTCCGCTCTCATATTTCTTCTTTGCCTTCAATTCTCCACCATCGTTGTTCTTGTCGTCATTCCTTCAATTTTCATTTCTACATGACGTCACATCCTCAAAAATAACAGGTGAAGAAATGGATATGAAAAATAGATAGAACTTATGTTATTCATTATGAAAGATTGAATCTAAAATTTTTTTGAATAAAATTGAATCAGTGAAAAATGATGGTATGCTATAACCTTCACGTAAAACACAAATCTCATTATATGCACCATAAATAATTGTATGAAGTTGGTCATCATCCATTATCCCAGACGACGGTCCCATTCTCATTCTACTTCACAATCTATTCGGTAATTTTGTGAAAACTCAACAAGCTTATGCGCTTTTTATTTTTATTCTAATTTCATCCTTATTTTCATTTATCAAATGATGAGAATGATCATTGGCATACAAGAGGCACGCGACCATCCATCGATCATTCGGTTTTTGGTGATGTAATAATTGGGGTTAAAGTGCCACCAAATAAGAACCCCGATAGTTTGCCACTTCATTGTGACATTTCGCGCATGTGAGCAACAATGAGCGTACCACTACCAACCAACCATTATCATCATCAGTATTACCCATGCCCGCCTCGATATTATATTATAACCATGGATATATAGGATTGTACTTGTGCGGCGCAGGGCTGGTTTGTGAGCGCACACTCCCGCCCCTGGAGGCGCACTGTGTAGCGTTAATATAGCGAACGGTGAACGCTGCCGAGCTCTTTGCCACTCTACCGAGCAGAAATTGATAGGATAAATTCCGGGTCTGAATTGGCTCCGTCGAGCTGGAAAGGCCTCGGCCCCACTTCTACGACCTTTTCGCCCTCTCTCTTGCTCTCCATCCCCATTTTACCCCTTTCACTGTGCGCCTCATTCCCATCCTCAACGTACACCACCTTCAATTTCCCTCTCTCTCTCTCTCTCCCTCTCTCTCTCTCTCTCTCTCTCTCGTCCTCGCACTATTGCCTCCTCTCTTTTTTCCACTCCCTTCTTTATCGCCCATTCTTTTATTGCCGACTCTCCCTTTTTTCTCAATTTTTTATATTATTTAAAAACAAACATTTCGTCGATTCAACTTTTCCACTATACGTATCAGGGAATAATTATGGTACGCCTCACCAAATTCTGTCTCTTCCATGTGAAGAAAAAAAAAAAGTAATATGAGCTTCGTTGCACTGAAACAGAAATTATCCATAATAATAATAATAATAATAATAATAATAATAATAATAATACGACCGATATTTTTAAGAAAAAAATGAATTATATATATAAATTAGCGCACAGTAATATAAAAATGTGAGGAAATAATATCGCTTTAAAACTGAGTATTGAAATATTTTGGTCTAATGAGTCGGTGATGAATCTTCTCGGAATAAAAATTAAAAAAATTCCACCTTGGAATAATTGCCACGGAGAAATGTCACTCGAGTCGAGCTACACTCGACGATTGCCTGTGTGGTATACACGTATACGATAACTAGCACTCGAGAGAGTAGAAGAGAGCGCCACAACAGGGCATGGAGGAGAGAATGACAAGTTGGCGGTGAGGAAGTGCGTGGAATTTGACTCGAACTCCAGTATAATAATAATGCGTGATCTAACACAAGAATAACTGCGGGGAGAAGAGAATAAGAAGAAAAAATGAAGTGAGAAAGACTGTACGAGTACCGGGAGACAATACTGTGAGTGGATTGATATAGAAGCCCGAATATAGCAGATTAAGAACGACGGGCAAGGGGAGTGTAAGCGAATACCGCGCATGTTACGTCAGTAGTGTTCGAATGAAGGGAGGAAGCTGGGGATGGACAAGGGTCACAATGCGAACAACTGTTGTATTCATTATGCGCACGTAATTAGGTCTCAGTGTGTCGCGATGACCGTCAGAGCGACGTCGTGACGTATAGGTATAGGGCCCGTATGTGTCGTGGGCTCAGTGAACGGACAAGATATGTCGAGTGATGAACTCGAACACATATATATCTATACGTGAACTATTGACAGAATGTAGGCTTCAAACCTATTTCACCTATACGACTCAATTCATGCATAGTGCGTCAACGTAAGGCCAATGAGAGAGATCCCAGGGGGTAGACAAGATTATAATCTGTCCCATTATTGTGCCATCGACGTCCCGTAGGGGATTTTCCTTTCTGACAATGCAGTTACACTTTTTTTTGGTCCATTTAAACGTGATGTACATCCACGAGGATTTCTTTTTCAGATAGGAATGGTGCAAAACTGGGGTGGGAGAGCGAGAGCGAGCACGAAAGCAGAAGCGAGAATGAGAATGAAAGAGTGAAATGATAATTCGCGTGGTCCTTGCAAATGTGTAACTAACCCCTATTTAAACAGGAGGGGAGTGATGTTAGGGCGCACGAATACTTTGGACTAGGACAACTGTAGAGCCTAAAGGACATTATCGACGATGCGAATTTGTCTTTATATCACTATATACAGATGTGTGTTACGCGAGGGGTCATACTGCTGCTTCCGTTCATACTTTTTCCCAAACCGTAAAAGGGGTCCTTAGCTATAATCCTACCTGCATATGATGTTCATGTCATTGTTTGTCTGGGACGACATACGGGATGACATTGCCATGGCTTGAGGACACGTGGGCAATTTTTTCAAATCACCCCCTCGGTCCTGATGATGCTCAACAGAATATGTACTTGTACAGAAGTTTAAAAATCGAAACAAAATTCGATGACTGTACATTTCCGCGCGTCATTGATTATAAGCTTGTTTGACAATTTTCACTATTCAACGCCAAATTAATTCACTGAATGGCCGTAACGGACGGGACGTATAAATAATTACACATATATATAATTTAGCAATGATATGAGCTAGGTTATGATGTAGAAGTTGATGAATTATATGCGTGAATGCCTGCGGGCATGAGCACAAGCATCTCATGGTATAATAACAGTTATTATTGAAGCATGTTGACAGTGATAATATGGTGGGTAACGGACATTTAACTACATACGCTGTATATGCATACACATATTCCCCGTGTAGTATGTACAAACATGCAATGAGTATTGCCGTTGCATATTGGTTATTACAGATTATTGCCAATGTATCAACATTAGCGATCACCCAGTGTCAAAGAGAGAGGGAGAGTAAAGTAGAGTATAGGAGGTGAGCGGGAGCAATAGAATACACTTTTGGAATGGGGTACTGGATCCAATTGAACAAATAAACCCTGCTCCATCTATCACCGATTGCCCAAGCTTAATTCGAAACATGTTGGAGTCAACATGAGAAGTACAAACACCCATCGCAACAGATAGTATACTGCAAATAGACAAATATTCACCATGCTGACACAACCCTCTCTCGACTCCATTCTCTCATATATGGGGATACTTTCGCGTACATGCGTGTGTACAGTGTATTTACGTGAGGGGAGACAGGGCGACGTTCCCCCTGATGGTACTTTGGCAAACAACGTCATTATACTTAAACTCTGGTCCTCCGTAAACGGACGCGACTCGTGTATGATGTGTATAACTGCACGATAGATGAACATGTTGCCACTCTGTCATGTGAATAAAGAATATTTGTGTAAAATTCAAAATGGTTTTTCCTCCTCACTCTTTTGTATTGAATAAAACCACATATAATATGAATCAACTTTATTTCACAATTCATTCTTAATTACCATAATTCTGAATTTGTTATGAAAAACTAATGTTTTTTTTTTTTTAATCTTCCTTTGTTGCAGGTAAGCGTCGTATTTCAATTTCACGTTGCTAATGATGAAGTGTGGAGATTAACCGTGAGTGTATTCATATTCAATGTACCCATTTTACCTACAGGGAATTGGTTGTAAACTTACCCAAAAAATAGATTGTTACATGACATATTCTATCCTATAGCAATATTGGAAATCTGGGTGCAGCATTTCATATAGCATAAGCTTGACTGAGACGCTAATGGACGATGTTGGACTCTCTTCGGTTCATACATTAATACGCACATACATAGTAAAGTAGATGTCAATATACCCCCGGAATTTGATACCAAACTATGCAAGTTTATACTCTACACATGGTTCAGCTGAATTATATCATTATTCGTGAGCTTCATGTAGAATAGCGGCAGATAGTTTCGCGGCCAAGTGTTTCCTATACATATTATATTTATGATTATACATAACCAAGGTTTAAGGGTGAGATATACTTCAATACTCACATGTTATGAGTAAGTTTTAACCTAAATATTCATATAAATTTACTCACGATCTCTATTTCGGAACTTAAAATGGAACTCATTCACTACTCGTGCGACATAAGCCTCTAGTCCAAAATAAATTTATTGACTGATAAAACCCAATTCCTGCATCATTGCGATTATTATTATTGAAATCGTCAGTGCACTATATTTAGGACACTGGTCGATGTTGTTTAATCACAGCTTGGTTGAAGAACCACTGGCAAATGGAGTTGTGGACACCTTGAGTACCAATTTAACACGAGAGATGGACCAATGCCGCAGGCAAATGAAGGCGGTCGCTGACAACTATTCATTCGGTTAAAGAGGACCATAATCCAGTTTCAAACGTAGCTTTTACCGCTCTTAGCGACTAGTGTCTTTACGTATATATTATAGCTATATACATATATTTATATATAAGTCAATGTTCTCCTTGACTCTTTACCTGTCGTTGGAATATAGCACGGAATCTAATGGTGCAATAACGTGCGACGATGGTTCCGTCCTGATCATTTTTCTTTTGCCTTTTTTCCCTTTCTCCTTCTCTTCACTATCCACCTCCTTTCTTCTTCGCGCGGATATCAGTCGTGGCCAGCAAAGATACGGACTCTGTTTCTCACGTGGGTGGTCACCAGTTCTCTCGCGGCTCGTCGACCGTAATTACAGGTTCCTTATTTACCGCCTGTTACACACTTCGTTAGCACATCGCTTATAAAGTAGTTGTGTGTAGCACTTAGTATGGGTTATAGAGGGTAGAAGTGAGAGAGGAAGAATGAAATGAAGAGGGGAGTAACTCTGCTTCTGCTTCATTATCGCATACACGCATATATTATAAATCGTCGTTTGCTCGCCTTTTTCGTAATTGGGTGATACACACCAGCTTAACCTACACGTCGTTTATCACAAATGAACTCGTTGATGAGTTGAGACGGACAGTGGTGATTTTACATATATGATGTAGGTTTAGATGTTAATTGTGATAGTTATGTGGGATTTTCGTCGTTTATAGTAATGCCCAAGATATCTATGAATGGATCGCAGATGCATGTAGGTATGCAGACTTATGATGAAAACACAAGATCAAGGAATTATTTTTCACAGTCGCGCAGAAATTCCCATCCGAATCATCAATTTGCAGGAAAATAACTATTAAAACGATGAATTTGAACAAGATTCACGGTGACAACAACTACGATTGTGATTGAAACATTTTGCTTTGCCACTTCTATTTTTAACTTATGCATTTTGCTCTTTCTCTCCTCCACCAAGGCAAGTGTTTATGAGTGAAAATGGGTAGCTTGGGGATTTGCCGCGTAACGTTGACAGAGATTTGGCCAAAAGAGCATCGAAAAAGAGTAGCAATGAGATGTTTTCCATCTGGATATAACGGTACATATATGGTATATGTATATGAAAGTTGATGTGAAGGAGATAGAGATAGAGTGTGAGTTTCCACAGAGAAAGAAGGAGAAAGCGTATGCATGTCAGCTATTGTCGGGTAGTGCCATGTTAATTGGAACGATCGCGTGCTCCCACTATCGGGGACAATGGACTCGTTGTAGTGCAAATTATTGAAGTGTGTTTCGCAACGTCCTTTCGTCCTACTCGCGACCGTTGTCTAGGACCATCTCTCCTTATTCCTTTCGTTATCAGAGGTGAAAAAGAAAAAAAAAAAAGGAATATAATATGCAGAGCGAAAAGGGAATGAAAAACAATGCACTTGGGAAATATAACGAGCAGAAATGAAGGAGTGGAATGAAGGAAGAGAAAATGTGTTCTCATTTTGCAGTATATATGGCGTGGCATAACGGACGTGTAACATCTGGATTCAACTCAAACCTCCATACTATTTTCACTTTATTTCATTTCCTTTTCTCAATTTTTTTTGTTTTTTTGGTTTTTTTACGTCTTCTTTTCCTTTTAACTATTATTATTACTGTTACTCTTTCTATTTTTTTGCTCATTCCACCAGATGGATATATATATCTATATATGGATTGTGGAATGAAAAAGCAATCAAGTAAACGAACACATAGAGGATGTCTTCACATTTTTGACCACTGAATCCTGAAAGAATCAATGAATGAGCGCCATGCCATATATATAATTTCATCTGAAAGACGATACGAAAGCTGTATATAGTCTGGGTATTTTCTATTCCTGCATCGTGGTACATTTGTATCATGGCCAACCGCATTTTCGCAATAATGGTTTTTCGTATCTAGGAAGATGCGAAACCGCACTATAATAGACCAATAGCTCTTCTTCATTCAGCTTTATACCGTATATATATATATCAAATAAATAAAATGTATCTATATCTTGAAACCGGAATTAAAAGAAAAAAAAAAACTGAAGACGAAGAAATGGAAGAGGGCGAAGTGGAAATGAAAAGAAACTTACACATCTACCAAGAGACATCAGAGTAGGGGTTTCATGAATCCTTCTGACTTGAATCCTCGCTCTTTATTCTCATGTTTTCACCTATATCCATTCAATGGCAGTTGCTACTACTCTCCGTAAATTTTTTACTCGCTATATGGGAACAATAGTATAGCAGTGGGAAGCAAGTGTAACTTTAATGGTCAATCATGCAGAGGTGGTAAAGAGAGGATGGGGGTTGGAGTAAGAGGAATGAGTCCTATTTAAACCACGGCCTCGTTCCTCACTCTTTTTTCAACTCTTCCTTTTTCCTGTATGCTCTTCCCAGATTTCACTCGGTGGCTGAAAGGCATTTAGCCAGATTGGCTGAAAGATCCTTTCATTAAACATTTCTCTTTGTCCCCCTTCTTTCACTTTTTTTTTTTTTTGCCTTCTCCTTATTCTTGGAAATTTCATGTATATTCTAAATGCTAATTACAAGTTATTCAATGGATTGTGGCATATTGTCTCGTTGTGTATGTGAAAGATGAAAAGATTACATGATAAGAGGCGATGGTGCAGAGAAACAAAAACGACCGCATTGTAAGGAAGCGAAATTTGATATGGAGGAAGAAGGTTGAAAGAATACGCGAAGTCGTAATAAATATACCTTCATGTATTTATTTCGTTCGTGGATACTGAATATCAAAAAAAATGGACAAAAAATTTACCATCTCCCGGAATAAGTATTCATTTACCTTCGAGTTAGTAGTGATATATATGAACGTTCATACAACTTCACCTCAGCAATATATAATAAAGCACGTTCATATATTGCGCTTTATACCAGGTTTTTAACTTTCCACACCATATAAATCATTCATAGCCTTCTCATTGAGTTTTATACCAAATTACCCGGTATTATCTTTTCATCCCTAACGGCTGTAACATTGTCTGCATATAATATCATTCCAGTTTGAATTTTTCTTCCCTTACTATGCTGAATGAAATAATATCATTTGCACTTTGGCATCCTTTTTTTCGTCTCTTCTGTTATATTCCAAGTAGAAAAGAAGCCCGAGACAAAGATAAATTTTTATCACGCAAGAGTCTTTCCTCTGTGAAAAGGAAATCTCAAGCAAGAGAAGGCATGGAAAAAGAAAAAAAAAAAAATGAGACAGCGAAACTGCTCATGTCATTATTAGACGGCTACTAGAGGTAAAACTTTGTTTCTCCGCGATGCACACAGACTCACGCATGTATATATATATACATTGATAGTTCCATGTCTTGTTGTGACTGAGAGCGGTATGAAAAAAAGAGCAACGGGGAAATATTATGTACACGGCACACCACACACAGGACACCCTGACGAACATGTAACGAATTTGTGCCCGTACATTTTCGTGAGAGGCACTAGAGAAGAGAGAGAAAGTCAAAGAATAAGAAGAATGAAGTGAAAAAATAGCCAACTTTGCAGGGTTAGGAGAAAAAAAAATTATAACAGTCAGAGAGAGGAGGCGAATTCACTGGCTCATATACACATTCATTTCCGTGGTTTTTTTTTCTTTTGTATTCATATCAAGCAGGAGAGGAAGACTTGGTTGTACAGCAGGCAACCAGAAGAATGGAAAAATACAGCCATAGGGATGGAAGAACACCCGGAAGAGGATTGAAAATTCCCCATTGGTGAGGCACTTTTGTAAGGACGATTATTTGTCTCCTTGTCGCCTTACTTTCGTTACATACACTATTTCAAATTCTTATTTTTTTCCCCCTTGCATCCTACCATTTTATCAGACGCCTAATCAGGGAATTAAAGTGCGCCCGGGGCGCCCGTATGTCCTCTTCGCCTTCGTTTGGAATAGAAGCCAATTGTCTGCTGAAGAATATTTTATGGATGCATATATTTTCAATTTATTTATATTCGGTTGGGAAAATATGAGCAAGTAAGAAGTCCAAGTGCGTTACTCCAGAAAATTCATCGAAATTGACAAGACTTGAAATGAACAAAAAGAGGTGGCAAAATGTTTCCAAACGGTGAAAATATAATCGGCTAACACCCAACGAGTAACTCTCATTCATTATTTCACTTAGTACTCGTTATATACTCAGTTATATCTACTAAAACCACATTGAAACTCTTAACCAACTTGAAAATCTACCAGTAAAAGGGGTGTTTACTTCAATTTTATTCCAAGCTATCTACATTTATTCTTTATGGCGATTGTTCACATCTATTTCTACGCCTTTGTTCATCTGTTCCTCACGAAAATACTGAAAAAAATGAAAACAAATCACGGGTACATGGAGAAGAAAGAGAATTACATACTTTTCGCAATTAATAGATTTTGAAGTCTACATACTGATGTGCTCACTGAACAAGCCCTATATATTTGTACATAAATATATTGGCAAGTGACGTAGCCGATCAGATTTTATTCGATTTAAAGTTTCGGTGAGAACAAGTTCGTGGTGGAAGAAAATTCGAGAGAGAATAAGGGGGGTTGTGGAAAGTATAAAAGGAAGCGGAACTGCGGAATGAACTGAAAGCGTACTGACGGTATGTGAGCGGGCTTATGGGTGCGGCAGAGAGGGAACACGAAGCAACTAGCCGCTGGCTCTGGATTTTGCGTATCCACTCTTAGTATATTGCGAACGAAAGCAATACACCATCATCTCCATTACTACCGCTGTTGCCGCCGTCGATGTCGTTATTTCTCCATTCTTTACCGATACGTCTATACACGTTCGACCCGATCTTCTTTCTGGCGCTGGTTTTCGGGATGCCCCACACACTTTTGTCGCATACACAAAGACCTCTCTCTCTCTCTCTCTCTCTCTCCCTCTCTCCCTTTTACCGTCTCTCATGCAATGTTCAATATTTGCCCTCTCTTTTTATACGTCTCCCATCCCCTCGTGCTTTTATTATATTACGATACAAGATAGTCACCGTATCCTGGTCCTCCCATCTGTGCACACGTACACATGACAACTCAGAATTGCGATGGCGCACGCCACCATTGGTAAACATTACCAACACTCCGGATCACATTTTGGGATTAGCTATCTCAAGCATCGAAGTTATATATACGCATTCACCCGCCCTCTACTATTTCTTGTTTTTTTTTTTTTCCTATATTCATCAGAGTAAAACTCGTGGCGAGATTATTTCCACTCAATAGATATGGAGATAAAAAACTTCCATTATTCCACACCGCCTACTCCATAAGTATTAATGCGAACAAAAACATTTTTTTTTCAACGGTTTTATACTCGTGCGTTTTTGTAACTATTTTATGAATTTTGTTTTGTCAGGCACGAACATTGAATCACATATGAAGTGTATGTCGAATTGAAGATAATGATTGCATTTGAAATTATTTTCTAGCGATGTAGCAGCGATATCTCGTTGAATTCGGCACCCACCCTTGTTCTCTTATCTTTTTTCGCTATATACACAGACATGGATATAACTGTAAACAAAACTGGGTTGTTTGATAAAATTCTCGGTCAAAGCCTGAGAAGGCGCGCGTGCATTGATATATGTTTGTTCAACCCGACGACAATTGAAAATATTGTATACGTCCAATAATGACGCAATGTGAACAAATTTCGATTTTTTTTTCTCATCCGTTCATCGCCTTTATTTCTTTCACTCGCAGGGTGTAAGGAAAGAGTCATAGAATACGTCTACTTAGTCATAATGGACACAGGGGTATTCTCTCCCAGGGGAATTCCCAATAAATATGTATATTACCTGGTGATCGCAACAACAATTCGCGAATGATTTCATGTAAAATGCTAATTGGTCTGTGTGTTATAGAATAATGATTCTCATCGTGTTCAAAAACTTGATCAGAATTGAACTATGGCTCAGGCGCATCAATTTTCACTCGAAATTTAATATATAATACGTACAAGTGTAACTAATATTTATGAAACTACACAACAAATAAATTGATATTTATGAATTTTGCTGAAGCACGAATGAAAAAAAAAAGTTTGGTATGAGACAGAGGAATAATCACTAAGATCGAAGGTCGACATAGCGAACGAAAAAAAAAATGAGAGAGAGTATGGAAAATCGTAGGAAGTAAAACGGTATATGAAGGGAAAAGAATCGTCGAAAATCTCGACAGCGGAGAGATGAAAATAAATCGGCTTTGGCAGGGCTTCCGTGGTGGGTGAAAACTCTTAGAAACGAAGACTAATGCGAGGAAGAGATGTGAAAGAATAAGAAGAAGCGAGAGTGAGATGACAGCAGCGGGTGGCAACACCGCGGGGGGTTATTCTTGATATTTGTGAGGTTTTCATCTCGGCAGTGCTCGTAAGAGGGTAGTGCGCTCTGAGTGGAAAGTGAAAGTCGTGAAATATCGACATTAAATATTTCTCTTACTGCGAGAATATGGAAATCCCAGATTTATAAATAAGACGATAAACCGAACCGAATAATCGTTAATCTTTATCGGAATCGTTTACGAAATACTTGATCACAATGCGCTGCCACTATTGATGAACACCATTGACATCAAAACGATCAAACATCCTCTGACACGCTTGCTAACAGACATGCTTAATCAATGTGATCAATAGCAAACACAGAATTGCCCGGAAACTGCGAGCGAATTTGGCCATGAGTAGATCTCCAAAGCTCTGGCATCGTATGTGGAGGACGTGGAAAAGGAGGTGATGGAGACATAATAGTTGATAACGAAGAGATGGGGGACAGGACAACAGGCACGAGAGGATAAGTGAGAGAGGGTGTGGATATGTATTAGCAGTGGTTGATGGGAAGCAGAGGAGGTTCGGCCGTGTGTGTACCCAAGGCTGTCAGTGCAACGTAACTAATTACCTGATCTCACCCGCCAGCGACTGACTGTATTGCTGAAGGAGTCAGTGTACTGGAACAGAGCACAAGCGGGAGAGAAAGGGAGTGAGAAAGTTGGAAGCAAGTGGATGGAAATAGTAGGTACAGAGAAATGCCAACACACGTTGGTATGATGATGGTGTTGCAGAACTCACCCCGCTATAACATCAGTTATAAACTGTAGCTATATATACCTTTTGCTCCGCTTTCCTGCTGTTGCTGACACCAAAGCCTTCTCAACTTGTGCTAACACGGGTGCCCGCGTGGCAAGGCCAGAATACAACTTCAATGCTCGTAGTATATTCGAGGGTAACGTGTTAGACGAGCGGTTTGTACCTCTCTTGTTCCGTGAAAACATTTTGTAAATTAAATATATTGTGGATGGAAGGGAAATGAAGCGGTTCGGAACCGAGGTAGGCATGGCTATCTACTCTAACGAATTACCACAATTAGGTATCTCACATTCAAGATATGGGAGTTCCATTCATAGATTTTTATTTTCATAATTCCAAGTGATTTTTCTCTCATATGTGAGATCCCGTAGAGTATACTCATGTTCATTGACTTGCAGTTAATATTGAAATATCGGCTATGCTGCTTGAAGAGAATTCTTCAACATCTAAACAAAACGTACAGTAAAATCGAATTGTGCGAGGACGTTGATGAAAGACTTGAACACTATCCGAGATCCAATATACGGTTGGTGTGTGGTATCTGGAGAAATACCGAAAATGAGAATCAAGAGCGAAGTCGAATGAGGAGCAAATGGATCGAATTTTCCAATCTCGCTCACAAATGTATTTGAATTCCAACGAACAAGCTCTGCGTCACGTGCTCTCTCTCTCTTGCTCTCTTACGCCACCCCTCCTCTCCTCTGCAGACCAAGTGCATAGTTCAGCCAACATTTGCGTATATGTGTATGCAGTAACACTCCCACAGGGTATCCCATCGTACAGCAACCAACATTATGCGATAGTAATAGTCAGCCAGCAATGTCCGCCATTTCAGTAGCGTTAGAACGACGGGGTTACAATCCTACCCACCACCCACTCACTAGACCTCATCTCCCGACAGTATGCTGCCCTTGTGCTCACGGATATATCCAATACACAAACATAAGACCGGCCTCGCTCTCACATCCGCTTTGCACGGTAATCCTGTGTGTGGGTTGTTGGGACCGGCACTGCGATTGAATGCTAGGAATTTCATCATGAGTTTAAGTCGACAAGGGACGCAACGCGCGAAAAGCGGAACACTGTGAGGGTAAACTGGGCTGCTGGATACGAGCACAAGCAGAGGGTGAAGACGCAATGTACCGCCCTCGGCCACCCCCTTCGGTATCGCCTGAGTCAGAGCGACAGAGAAAATACTACTGGGGCCAGAACCCCTTGCTTAGCAGTAGCGAACGTTCCAATCATGATTCCACGGTGCACTGTTTGAAGTCTCGATTGAAAAGGGGCGGAGGTTTGACTAAAGAACGAGCCCAGACTATATATCATCTATCCCAAACCATTCGGTGAACTCCCTGTCTTCCTCACGGGCTTTCTCACACTGGCCAATTCGTACATATAGCCCAACTTGGTATGTGTGTATGTATATATGAATTTATAGATATATGTGTGAACGGGCCAAGGGGCTTGTTTGAAGGGGTAGCTTCAGGCACTGTCAAGATAGTGGACTGAACTGGAGTGAGTGATATCGTAACACAAACACTACCACTATCACTCTGTCCATTCGTCCGGGGACCAAGTGTGCTTTGAGGTAACGATATACGTCCGGGGACATATATATATATCTGTAGCGGAAAATTTGGGAAGTGTATATTCACGCATTGCATACAGATGTGAACTAATAAAAAAAGATTAAAGAGTCATTTTCCATTGAGTTACAACTGACACAAATTTTGGTTTCAATCGGTGTTAATTCTTTCACCTGACGAAAAAGT
The DNA here is from genome assembly GCA_958496275.1 of Zele albiditarsus. Classification (NCBI taxonomy): domain Eukaryota; kingdom Metazoa; phylum Arthropoda; class Insecta; order Hymenoptera; family Braconidae; genus Zele; species Zele albiditarsus. The sequence goes on from OY292415.1 coordinate 9,957,149, forward strand.
GCAAAGAAATTAAAAATTTTCCTCTAATGTTATTAACTTATAATTTTAATGAGAGTTCGTCTTCGTGCCCGCGACATAGAGGCTGACTCATATAAAGAAAAACATTCGGTTTTTCATTTCGATTTTTCATCTATTTGAATTTATTGTTAATCAAAATCATGATAACTGTTGATTGATTTCGTGAATCGATTTCAATTCTACAGAGATGCCCTAGAATAGATGTAGATCAATCTGTAAAAAATTTTCAGAATTCCTAGCAGCTGCATTATGTCCCAAGTATCATTGTATATAGATGATGATTTTGTTCATTTCGCTAATTCATAAACCCTCCTTACACATCCACGGAACACAATCCTGAGTGACAGAATTACTAGAAATTCATTCTATTCCAGGCCTTTCTCTATCAAAGACAAGCAAAGGCATCGTTTTCAAGCAGAGGTTGCAACTTCGCACTTAATAACGATTATCACGATGAATTGTGAGAATCTGTTATACTCGAAGATGGAGCTTATGCGTCACCTGGCTTGGCACATACGAGCAACAATGTATGGTGCAACTAGATTGCTATGAATTCAAAAGCACGCTCACCCTAACCGTATAATTTTCATAGATTAGATGTCCGCCGTTGGCCCCAACATCCACAGGCTCGGGCAAGGTTTTGTGCCCCTCTGTTGACCGAATGTAGTGTAATACACAAATGGAAAAAACTTTTCATAGGTCATTTCGTCATACATGTATGCTGGGCGAGTCCAAGCATGATCGGACGATAGAACGCATGAATGAACTGACGATGACAGAAAGAGAAGGGTGAGCGAATGAAGTATATTGAGATGCTATCTCATTTTTCTTTTGTGATCGAGATTCAACCGATAAGCACACGCACACATTTCTGCATGTTGTATTATATGTATGATGAAAGAGAACGCTGAGAGGGATAGTCCATTTTGCTAATAAGGCGTTTCTATCAATTTATCGTGTAGCAATCATTCCCTTCATGTACTCACTGATCGTCGTGTTATGGATTGTAGTGCTGGGATCAACAGAAAAAATGGGATCGCCGAATAAACTCCTGCGCATAATCTAAGCACGCGTTCTGGAACTTGTCTCTTTATTGCTTATGTTTTTTTTGTCGTTGGGGGGGGGGGGGGGGGGGGGGGGGGGGGGGGGGGGGTAAAAATGTATTGTGTTCATGTTACGCGATAGATTGATTCCGAAAAGTGTTTGTCTCTGGTGTCACCTCGATGTTCCCCTGTCGTTGCGAACTATCACTGTCACTATTACTCATTTTTCATTCTAGAACAGAGGTCTCAATTATCAACAAGTGAATCGCCATGGATTGTACAGTGATAGGGGATATGTACCTATATACAATTCAGGACCCTGTCTCACTTGGTACTCCTGAATTGTATATACTACGAATATCTTTCGTTATTCCCAGTTCTATACATTTTCCTGCACTTTTCGCGATGGAGTTTCGCCAGATGCGTGCCAATTGCATACACTAGCGTCGCATATTTTACCGCACTTTTATCTACGAAATTGCGTTGAAGCAAAAACTTTAAGGTGAATTCATTTTGGGTTCTCCCTTTTTATACATTTATAATATGTTAGGGATAAAACTGTTGGCACATATCGAGTTAGTATGTATAGATATATTTGTATACCGTTCTTCAGCGCGCAGGGAATTAGTTTATGATATAATCTACTATCTAGACGTCGTTTGCAATTAACTCCTCCCGACGCTCTCACGTCCGTATTCGCGCCTCATTTCCAACGCGTAACAAACTCAACTCTCTCACGTCCACGATGTCTCTTCTTTTCCTCTTCCAACTCTCTAGCTATCCTATTTCATGACATCTTCGATTTTCTCAGCAATCCCCATGAACTTGATCCTTTTAATTCAACTTCTAAATTTTCGTAATCGAGTTTTTTCCATAATATCACCAAGAACATCCGAAGATTTGGCTTCTCATCATGCTCCCACACTTTTTTTCTGTTTGTCTATATATATCGTACTTGCTGTCGAGTCAAGCTTGTGTTCTCCGTATTTGCTTTTTCACTCCCTCGCTATTCACTCCCTCACTCGCTCATGTTGGCCTCCTCGCCTTATGCTTACTTTGATGTTGAACTGTGAACGCCACCGCCGTCTAATTTACCGGGTGATGTGTTTCGCGGGAATCTACCGCCTCGCGTTCTCACCCGCCGCACTTTCTGCACACTCTCAATTTCTCAACGACGGAAAGTAAAGTCTGAAATAATAGAACACCTACACGTGTTACAAATTGTTTTCTGAATTTTTTCCGCACTTGTCACCGATTATTTCAATATTTTCGAAGTTACTATGTATGTATAATGGTATAAAATAATGCTACCACAGATGATGGAATGTCGTTAGACAAACATTGTATGAATTGCTGGCGTCTCACGTCTCTTTATAGCCATGACATCACGTCGCCATATTCATATTCTGTCAGTACGAACTGTCAGTTCCAAATATCACCGAACACCGCTACCCCTTCGATGAATCTATTTATTTCTCGATTACTCAATGCTTAAATTTCGAACGAGCGCCGCCCTTTGATCCTGTCAGCAGTCACCCTCGTTCTGGACTTCGTACCTCATACCTCTCTTGCCACGCTCTATTCTCACCCCATCACGACGATTCTACCGAGACTCTACTCAACCCTCGTGTACGAAACGTTGTTTTGTTATGCTTCCTACCCCCGCAATCCGCGTTCCATATATATCCCTACGAATGTTCATCTCTTTTCTTCTGTTTGTCATTCTCGCCGCGATGTGTTGTTTCAGCCTGGTGGCACTACTTATTAATTATTATTAGTAGCAAATGGAGCAGAATGAATTCTTCAGTATTTTTTCATTATATTGTAATCCGGGCCAAGAACACGGCGTTTTGTCAATTCAGAAATTCACACATGAAGGTTTCCCATAGACAGCCAGTGCCAAAAATGGATCCATATATCAAACACAAACTTGGTTGCTTGTAGTGGGCAAGGCGGGAGAAAGTAAGAACAAATGTAACCGACAATGAAAAAAAAATGAGGTGCGAACGTTGGGCTGCCAATTTTACTTGACGTCGGTTCTACATAATGTGTACAACGTCGCCACTAACGCGAATGTTTATGAAACAACGAAGCGCCCCATCATCTCTTTCTATCACCACTCGCATATTTTATTCCGTCGGACACGTGCACAAAGTCAACATGTAACGACGTGTTGTACTTATATAGCTTGGAATCTTAGCCTTTGAAGACTTTGGGTACTTCTTCGGCAAGCGCTTCCAAAAGCTATTGGCAGGAAACACATGTGACGTAACAAGGACGACGTAATAAAACTGCATATGTCAGAGTGCATTTGAGATAAAGTGTAATCAATTGTGTTTTCATCAGCAGTTGTATCATATTATCACCTCATTTATTATTCAAACATAATATCAGATATGTTTCATAAGACTAGTGTTTAATTGCACCCCATTTTTTATATCCATATTTATTCTTCCGATGTTCATGGCGTGGTGGAGTCGCCTTTAGACAAAAGATTTTGTTCAACTACGCGTACACAGTCGCAATCATTGTGCTCATGCATGACAACTCGTGAAAACAGTACAATCCACTCGGAAATCCCGACTGCGTAAGTGCTATGAAGTTCTACATACACACTGAATGGACCGCGGAAATAGGAGGGGCACATGTGGTCAGACGGTTAAACAATAGTTCCCAGAGACTAGTGCAAGTGAACGCCATAGTAAACAAAAGTAAACAAAAGTATTAGTGCTACTAGTAGTAACCAGTAGACGCAAAACACGTATTAACTGACTTGACTGGACTTCGTTGTCATAATTTTAATCTTATCGGAAGTTCGCCACAGTTCTTACACGGATCGAAAGTGGGTTAAATGAAGTTCCTCTTCTCCATGATACAATTCATCGCACTATCACAACTCCGATAATGGGGTCGTTGGGGGTGGGTATTGTGCCTGGTGGGAGATGGTCGTAACGTAAATCAAGAGGAAGTGAACAACGATGAAGCGGAGAAAAATACTATCGATAGTGGGGAATGAATAGTGACTACGTTTGGTGGACGCAGGCGCCGGTATCCATGGCGACAATTCCTTCGGATTGGCCGCACCTTCCACTTGAATATTCTCCTCGTTTCCTCCTTCCCCTACTCATACCGTCTCGAAATCCGCCACCATTGATATGAACCCCACCGTGTACTACGCTACTGCTTGTCTGTCCCCCGCGCCCATCCACCCTTATCTCATACACTGCCTCTCTCACTTGCAACCATACTTTTCCCCTTCCATAGTCTTGTACTCACCCCTTCTATCATTACAAACGTGTGCTCGTAATCGAATCCTTCTGTACATGTTTCATGGTTCGGCCGGAATATGAGAATGTGCGAAAAATATTCATAAGATTAATATTTCTTTACCCTCAACGCAATTGGAATTTTATTGAGATGACAAAACAACTATAAATGGAAAAAAAAAGCAAAGAAAAAGTGTACTTATTTGTTAGAGAAGAAACGTGAAGTTAGCGCTTTCATCACTTGATGTTCGAAAAAATATATAGATATATAGAAATATACAGTCTTATGTCGTTTGCGAAACAATTACTTTTCTCTCATATTAATTGAATAATTCAGACAAGATTTTTCTTGATACTCATGTCACGTTATTATCGCTCATTTTTAACTACACTGTGAACTTCTTCATAGAAGGAAATTTCCGATTGAAACAACAGTCAGTAAATTATCATTTTACTCTTCAGTCCTGCACTATGGGATTACTCGACAATATCCGTCTAGAATATTTGCTTCCACCTATGTGTGTAACTCTCCGATAGTATATTCACCCTAACACTCGAGCCAAAGTTTCACCCCTGTCGCGCTTTTCACTCCCACTCCCGATATGGTTGTGTTGTTCCGCTTCCGAGGTTATACGCCTCTCATGTTGCCCCGGCAACTCAGCTTGGGGTTGGCTACTGCCTGGGCTCCGTTCACCGCCCTCACGCCACCGTAATCTCTCGGAAGGGTGATAAGGACACACCAGTGTGATAGAGACAAATGCATTGAGTATATTCTATAATCTGTAGGCGGGTAGAGCCACTAACTGGAGGGGAAGAGAGTGGAAGAAAACAAATGCTCTTCTCCACCTTCTTAATCGTGGATCGAAAATACTTTGTTGGTAATCGTACGAATTAATATATTGCGTATAGTTCATATGATTTTCTGTATGTACGAGTGTGAGTAAATGAATGGTATTCAGCCCAAGCGAATTCGTAGTTAACCTCCATAGGGTTCCCCGGTGTTTCGAGGAATGTACCGTTTTCGAGTTTACAAGGAATGTGTGGAAACGAATAGACAGTATGTTTTTCATGAAGGAAATACATATATATCTACAACAGGTGATTGCATGTTGGTTGGAAAAAAACATTTCCCGTATATCAATTTCTGTGGCGTGAATATATATAGGAGAAAGTTCATTCTGTGTGGCGATAAACACTCAAGGTAATCACACTAAATACATTCATGCTGACCCAGAATACCCTGGTGATAGATGTCCGTTGTCGTCCTTTTGTCACTTCTAGTTGTGACGCAATTGAATTCAACAAAGGTAGCGTTGTAGACTGCGGTATGTCAACTTCTTATTATTTATATTCAGCAAATCAAATCTAGCATGGCAAATAGAAATGAAATAGAATACATTACTAGTGATTGTAGACCGCTGGAGAATGCAATCAAACACTTTTCCATCTACACAAAGATACAAACAAACAAGCTCACAATCGATATAAACTCTTCCCCGTTTTCTCTCCTAAATGTTCAGAGACCCAAACTCAGCATACATCAAATTGCTTTTGTTTTTATTGTACCAATACACTTCTCAGAAAGACACAGCAAAAATTTCTGTCCGTATTTGCCATCACAATCGATAAAAGCAAGTCAAGCCGGAAAAATATGCAAGTACGAACGGATGAGGAAGAGAGGGGGCAAGGGAGACAGAAATAGTGATGAGTATAGTGAAATAGTGAAATACATCGTTGCTCATGCAATGGCCATGTTTCAGCGCACCCTGTCGTATGTCGTGGCGTGTATCGGCTGCACTATCTGTTCCCCTCTCCCGGGTCGCGTCTGCCAACGTTTTGGTGCCTGCCACTAGTGGCATCCCCCCTCGGACTACACACCCGTCAGCGTACCATGCCAACCAACGACGTTGGGAGCTGCTTCTGCTTTGTGCGCGTCGGGCGGTGGTACATCAAAGCCTCGTAGTTCCCGCTCCGGCCTTTGACGTTCGCGACGCGGCCGCCGACTCAGTCGTCGTTCAGTAGCGCGAGTGCCCGGCACTATACAATAACGTTGCGACGCTGTTTATGACGTCAGTACATTTTCTTTCATTTGTGTGTCTCAGGGATCAAGTGCATACCGAATTTCGGATGCGCCGTACCTCAGGCGTCGAAACGACGCAGGCTAATATCGTCAGTTGGTGGCGCCCACGACGATACCGCCTAGGTAGACACTATATTCATACATCTACAACACATCACGATTATGTCGCTTCGTAGTGGTAAGAGTGCGCGTGCCAAAGTGGTTAGAAAAGGGCGGAAAGTGCGTGCTACGGTGGTGCCACGGCTAGGTGAACGGGTACATTGGCAAGAGCGGGAGCGAAGAAACGGGCAAATGATGAAAAATGCCGCCGATGTATCCACCGTAGCAGTTGCCGAGACAGGTCGATGTGTGGCAATGCGCACGCGTCAATCCCTGGATCCCGAGGCACTTGGCAGCGCCCAACTGCCACGTCGCATGGAAAAATCTCAACGACGAAAGATTGCTGTAGTTAAGAATATATTGAATACTACTACAGAACTTCTTGAAGATAAGTTACCTGCATCATATCTACGAACTGACAATGATCTCTCTGAAGATGATGGTTCAAAAAGAACTAAGAAAAAGCAAGTCGCTAGGTATAATATACGAGCTAGGAGAAAATTTGAGAAAAATGTTCAATCAATCGCTGATGATGTTGATACACTTTTATCCTCATCATTTTCATCCCCACAATCTCTCACAGTATCCGAGACATCATGTGGTCGAACTGATATTAACCCTGTAGAATGCTCATCTACCGACAATTGTCCAACCCCGAATGTCACGCATGCGCCTTTGGAAACGCTGAAAAATGCCCTAGAGGGATATGATTATAGTCGGATTTACTTGGCACACGTGTCGTTTCTGGCATGGCAAGATTTACCTGGGCGGAGGGCAACAGGCGAAAGAGTATGGGTTGTAGGTGCAGCTGATCATGGCGGCCGTCATCGGACACGATTATTAGTGGCTGGTCGTCATTGGCGTCCAAGATGTTTGTCAAAAGTTAATATGGTCACACAGCCCGTTGTTTATGCCGGCGGTGGCAGCGGATCGTTAACAGCTGATCTATTCCTTTGGTGGTTCCATCGAGAATTTGCTACAACAGCTATAGCCATGCATCCGGATGGTGCGATATTAGTCGCTGAATCGGCAGATTATCTCCCGCCAGAGATTGAGTGCGTTACCGCCGACGGACTCGTAAGACTGTTCATTGTCCCGAAAGACTGTTTACAACCAAACATTGTCGCGAAAGAATTACGAATATGTTTAGCGAAAGGATTATTGACTAGCATTCAGCTGGGTCTACATGATAAACTCGGAAATAATTTGAATGCTCGCATAAAAAAGTTTACATTGAAAGAAGCTTTCGCGGAACTTCATCGTGCCTGGTTAAGTATTCGTTCCGAAACGTTTGTCAGAAGTGGGATGTTGATGAGTCACAGTGACAATACAAACCCTGTACAAACCTCAAGTCCAACGCTATCTAGACAACCCCGCCGAGATGTTGATCAAACTGAGGATCGCATCATAATTGCAGACCTTCAGGAATTGGCCTGTGCCGTTGGTTTGGACGTGGACGATTCGCAATTGGAGAGATGGATTATTGATGAAGAGAGTGAGCTTGCTAAGCGTGTCAAGAAAAAAGAGCTCAATGAACAGGAGGTAGATGATGAACAACAGACGGTGATGGTAGAAGAGGAGCACGCAATTAAAGAGCATGGGGTGGACCCATCTGATGATGAAGTGGACGAAGACGCACCCACTGCTGAACAGACTGTTCGACTTCTATCACGGGTTCTTCTATGGATGGAAAGAGAACCACTTGACCCCGGTCTTCTACTTGCAATCAGATCTATACGCGACACTGCCACATTAATGGTAAGCACGATTGGAACGTCGAAGGCATCCACACAAGTGCTCATTGCATCTTTTCTACTTGTCATCGATTCAACTTGATTGTGATCTTCCCCGTGTCATCTTGCTTGCAACCTCAATTGAGCTAATTTAACACTTGGTTTGCATGAAGGGTGCCAATGTCGCGGCAACGGCTTGTATGGATTGGGGGAGGGGACACTCGACGCACTGCAATTGGCGAAACACGGGCACGACAGAACACGACGGCACCCGAACAATACTCGAGGACTTTCGAGTAGGCAGAAGGGCGCGCCCAAGCTCTTGTAAATTGATCCTCCATCCCCTTATATTTCGTGGCCATTTTCCTGTTTGCGCGTCTTTCCCAGCTCAGATACTCCTTAACAAACTATTTGAATTACGTTTCATAGGACTTTTGAAGAACTAAAATACTTCGTGATAAACATGAATATTGATACAAAAAATGGTTGTGTTTCAGGCAAGCAAAATGGGACTTGCGGGTACGCATCCAAGTGGTCTACCGTTTTTCTGCGCGAATGGTGATCATCTTACTCAGCCACCGCCAGCACATATGGGTATACCGCCCTACGGCGCGTTGGACGCGGGCAAGGCGGCCGCGGCGGCCGGTGAGTACTGGCCAGCCCCCCAACACGGTTCACCCTCACACTCTGCACACTGGAAACGACTTCTTGCAGCAGCAGCCTCCACAGGTCAGCCACACATCCATCCGCCCATTCGTTTTTATTTTTTTATTCAACATCCATATTCCAGGCACATATTCACATAATATTCATATTTGCTTCCATCTCGTACATCTTATACATCCACTACATTTGCATTACTTTTCCATTATTTTGTTTCTCAACATCATTGGTGGGTGGTGGTGGCTGAGGTGGAGGTGTTGCTCAGATTCTAATTTTGTTTGGTTTCATGTCTGTGTACACCTATATATATTTTGATGATAAAAATGAGTAAATGAATGAAAATATCCGGTATCATTTTAAAAACATTGACATGTAATCGTGATTCAATGTTGCCATCTCAGTGATTCTAAAGAGACCCGCGAAAAAAAAAACATTCAATATGAAATTAGGAACGTTTCATTTGCATTAATTTATGTTTGAATATAGATTCGTATCCTCTCTTCCATTCTGCTTTCAACTCGATTGATCGTTCTTCCGCGGAAGAGTAAAGCTTCCCAAGCTGCCGCTAAATATTGAAATTTTTGCCATGGGACTCTAATTGAAGAAACGTTCCTCATGCAGTTAAGTGCTTATCGGCTAACGTTGTCAAAGAGGGATAGAAAAGAAAATGCTGTATTGTAGAAACAGGGGAAAAAAAAATTAAAGAAGCAAGGGCGCGCACAACTCAAATAAAAGGGGAATAGAACTCACGAACTGGCCTCAAGTACGAGGAAGAAGAGCAGAAAGAGAACTCACCATTAGGCTAATCAGTGAGGCATGCGAGTCTTCTTCTGGCGCCAGGTCAAGGGGTGGCTTCTTTCAAACCCCTGTCTTCTTGTCTCCCTTCTTCTCTTTTTTCTCCGCTTTCTCACTACTTTGAGCGTCATACTCAATAACTTTGAATATATTACTCAACTCTTCTGGAAGACACTTGAACTGTTAGAACGTTCCCAAACTGATCACAAATAAAAATTACAAATGATAATAATAATAAGAATATAAGTAAATAAATAAACGAAAAATAGTGTAGAGATGCGTGAAAATAATGCACATGCTTACCTCTGACTTAATTTTATAATTTTAATAATACTGTAGCTTCCTCTTTACCGAAGTAAAGATCACGTATACTTTCAAACGCACACTATCCAACCCTGTTTTAAACTATGTAGAGGGGGTTGATAGCGTTTACACGAAACTATGAGCTCTATATATATGTGGGCTCGCAGAGTCTTTGTCTTGCAAACGAGCGAACGTTTTCCCTGTGCAACCCTCTTCAGAATCATTGCCCTTCCATCCCGCCCACCCCATCTCGCGTTATTTCCACCCTCGCAAGTTCGACTTTCGCAATTTCTCTCACACATTTTCTCACGTTTTGCCTTCTTCGAAACCTCGTCACCGCTAGGTTCCTATTACCCAACGATTCTCGAGTCATTCTTTTTTCCTCGATTCTTCGCCCTTTTCACACACACACACACACACACACCATTGTCTCATTCTTTCATCCTCACGTTCATATCCAACACATGGGTCGCTCTTCATATAAACGATATTACTAATTAGCCTACCACTTTTCGATTTTTCGTTTATTTTCAGGCCACTCACATACTGTCTACTGTGGAATTATTCTGTATCTGAAAAATGGGGTAACCTTATACGACACTACCCACCCTATAACCGCGTCAACGACACACCCGCATTAGTTCAGTCATTTTTTGCATCCCCCCACCTTGATGCGTCGTCCCACTTCATTCATTCAGACGCAGTCTTCATATCGATAAATGGAGTGACAAGAAGAAAAAAGTTAATTCCGTATATCTGGGTGCCATTATCCTCACGGAAAATAAGAGACCGAGTTTTAATTTTTCATAACTTCTGCCTTGCGATCTTTTTCTCTTATATTCTGTCTATCTCCTTCACTATCGTCTCTTCTTCGTCCTACCATCCGCTTCCCCTCATCCCATTTTATCTCTTCGTTAAATCCGATGCAGATTTGTATTGTCAATCCTTTCCGCTTACTCATCGTTTCCTCACTGTTCGCTATTCAATATCACATGGTACGCGTTTCCACAACTACAAATGAATGTACATATGTACGTATATAGATACACAACGAGTTGGGGAGTTGCCTTGTGGCACTCCTTGCGCGCCGCACAATTACAGGGCAACTAGTTCCACTTGGCTAGGCCAGTTAAATAGCATGCTGAATGCAAATAACGAGCACGAGAACATTACACACAACAACTATATATATATATATATATAAAATTGCCGCGCCTGAAGGCGTATTCCAGACTCCAGTTATAATGATGCGAGTGAAGGAATATTTCAAATAAGTTAAATTTTATTGAATGGCATTTTTGTTCAATCATAGAATGGAATGGAACAGAAAATTGATAAATAAAAAATATTGAAAATTAGTTCATCTCGATCCGACTCTATATTATAAATTATCAAGTTTTACATAGCCAGTAGGCTCACCGTGGAATTAAAATGGAGAAAATGGGGTATTAATAATTGACGCGCATGCGAAGAAACTGCGCAACACTCAAATGCAAAACGAATTTGATTAATTTTCCTCCAATATTCATTCCTATTTACACATACTTCTCTTTGACGTCTCCTGATGCCCGCCAAATTACGTATATATATGTATATATATACGTACTGTGGTTATATATCCATGGCCGGTTTATATGCTCAGCGGGATTCATTATCGCCCTCGCGGGGCGTCCAACGGCCACGTGTCCAGTGCTTGTTTCTGCACCACTGGCGGAACTACTACGCGAACTAATGCAATTACCATGTATCAATGTACATATATATATATATATATATATATATATAAATATCATCACATATCCCACATAAATGTATATATATATGAGATAATGACTGGACAATGACGTGGTGTTATCAACACCCGTAGCAGTACCCCTTATCTTAATTCAAAAGGAAAATATGCCGTGTGAAAATGAAACTCTGACACGTACAGTTATGTAAATTGTTTCACATTTGTCTACCATTTATCTTCATCGACTAGTATTCAAATACATTGAAATATACTTAATCTTTCGGTTATAAAATGTTTTTTGTATTTTTATAATTGAATATTAACTGATGCATAGTGGCACCGTGTTTGTAGTGTATCGGTACCCTACCGACGACGAGTGTCGTCGGGTTCCGCACGATCGAGTGCACGATAAAGTACAATCACCAAGCTAATGCAATTATCGCGTATATATCCACCGAATAGATACCCAGCTGTGTGCATTCAATCACGTATCAACTTAGAGAGTTGTATGTATGTACTTACGCGGAATTTACGTTTTACAACTGAAGATTTATGTGCCGATATGCGAAATCTACCGGGCAGAATTTATTCGAAAAGCCTAATATATTTAATTGATTAAAGAAAAAAGGAAGGAAAGGTGTGCTTTTTTTCATGATCTGTATACATTGGCGGATGTGTTCGAAAAACATTGCAACTGCTACAAATTCCTGTCAAAATTTATTTGGGAGTTCTTCGAATCAAACACTTCGTTCTATAAATCCGTTCCATAAACAGGTGCATGCAATAATGATTGGCCATTATTCAATGAGGCACCATTGATAGAGAGTGAAAATCTTTTTATAGTTGCGCTTTTTTTGATGTTCTCTGAAATAGGACAAAACCTTGTATTTCGCTCTCGGCGGTATCGACGAAGAAAAATCACCCAACCATCGATAACATTCGCCTTTCAGCCAGCCGGCTATATAAGCGAAAAGTTAACGATCAGATCTAATAAAGCGGAATGGAGATAGACTTCTCAGACAGATAACCACTGCTGATGAAAGCCACCTAGTTGAAGAGCTCAGTACCAAGAGAGAGTACAAATTGTGGAGTAATGAAGAAAAGAAAAAGACGCGAAGATTTGAAAAAAAAGTGTGCAAAAGCTCAAAACTGGCTGAGAGAAAACTGGGTGCACGGGATTCCCGATCGCGTATACTCAAATCTTCGGTTGTTCGGATAAATAAAAGAGTAATTTTCCGGGTGGTGAGACGCCAATAATGGGGTTCCAGACTGCCGAGTCGACTGGAAAGTGATTAAGCACACATGACGGAGCCTGCGGACTCTGCCAGAATATTGTGAACGAATCTCCTCTTCCTCTTTCCAACCAACCAGCCATTCTACCAACCCCATTCGTCTTTATTATGGTGCTTGCAGTCATGTTCTCGGTCCTCATTTTTTTTCGTCAGTGCGAATATCTCGCTTTCTTGCTCAATCATTCACAGTCTTGATTATATTCCTACTGGAGCCATCCGAATCCAATACTACTATTCATCCCTATTCATTCTTTATCGCAGGTGGATGGGAGTACGCGATCTCTCGTTATTATTCGTTATATTATCGCCGGTAATTATTATGCGGCGAGATTGGCCGGATTGTAGGGAAAAAATGAGCCGAAAATACTTGCCATTAGCTATAGATGTAATTTTTCCATCTACTTTTTTAGCTACTTGTGACTATGTCTCATGTTGAGTATTTGTGAAACCAGTTTATTTCTTTTGCAGAAGGCATACACATACTCGTAACATACAAACGCCTACATTCACAAAAGCCGTGCCGAGGTATTTCACTCCAATATACGCCGCCCTTAATGGTCCCATCCCTTTGATACATTATACCTACTGCTAATATATATGTACGTGTGTTACAGTATCGCACTGATATACTGTCATATAACGTGGTTCGATAAATGAAAGAAAAAGAATTGGAAAAAGAACAAAAGAAAAAAAGAAAGGCCTGCAACATGATCGCGAGTTTAGTCTCAAAGAGCCGGCCTGTTATACAACGTTGGATATTGGTTCAAATAGTTCCCATTTCCATCGTTGATTTGGTACAGGAGATTTAACTCAAAGTATAAATGTTGTTGTCTATATCTGCTGGGAGATGACGATTACAGAGCTGATATGGGGAGTAATTATTTTTTCCATACGCATTGGAAACGTCCGATGTTTATCCAGCCATTGCCGCGTTGAATACTCGTTCCTGCCGACTCCAGACATCACTTTTCTATGAGATCAAACATGTAGTAATATTTACATTTGATTTACTGAGAAAATGTGTAGCTTTGATTCACTTCCTAATATTTATCTAAGTCTATTTCGTAATAATCATCTGATCTGCATTGAAGATCAAATTTTGTAACTACCCGTATAGAAAAATTTGAATATTTTATTTTTTAATTTTCGTAATAACAGAATAAGAGTTTGCTTGTATATACCTGCGAGTATTTCCATATATAAATTTTAAATTTCAACTCGAAGCAACATTTTTTATATTGCAGGCCTCACGAGGGCACCGATGTATCCATTCTCTACTGGACAATATCCTTACCCCATGCTGAGTCCGGAGATGACGCAAGTTGCTGCATCCTGGTAAGTTATAATCATCCTTTAAGATGAAAAAAAAAGTAATACATTAAATATTCCATAATTATGTATGTGAAAATTTAGATGAGTCAATAATTTCCAATGATGATCAATGTCCGGTATAGTTCACCCGGAATTCGAACTTGGGCCACTAAGTCTGTGAACTGTTGTAATTTATTTCCATTTCAATAGTCTGACAGACAACAAGATCACATAAACAAACGAAAAATCTGTGAAAAAAGTGTTTGGTGAATGGTGGTTCACCAAGTCTTCCTTGTCCTACTGGTCATCGTATCAGTTCCAGTCTATTAGATCGAGTACACCCTCCTAGCCAGATTCACTTAGAAAAAGCCTTGAAGAAAGAGGTCCCTTCTCGTTATTTGCTTTCTGCCTGAAAAACTCCAAATTGTGATTTCCCACGGATGATTAATTTTCTTCATCCTTCAATTAGGGCATCCCCCTAACAACTATTTTCCATTCTTATTCTTTTTTTTTTCAGAAACGAATGAAGTGAAAAAGAAATAACTGAACGTATTCGACTAATTATTTTCGACCAACAATTAAATTAATGCTTACAATGTTTATATAATTAATTCGTGGTAATTTATGTTTGCAGGCATACACCGAGCATGTACCCCATCTCCCCAGCGAGCGCTGGCTTCAGGAGTCCATATCCTACAAGTTTACCCATCACAAGTTCCAGTTTACCCAGGTACATTATATACTTCCGTTGCACATACGATTGTTATTGAATCATAACATAAATAATTTTCATAAATCTCAATATGATAACATTCTAAAAGAGTAAATAATATAAGAAAATGAAATAATATCACGCAACGTTCACGCAAGTGTGTACATGGAAGCAACACCAATTAATGCATATAAACGAATGCAGGGTTCTTAATCTCTCATACATTGTCAGTATAATTGGAAATTAATTTCACAGCGATCTGTATCGGTTTTCACCGACGGGCCTCATGCCACCTCATCCGGGACTAAGTCCGCACGCACACGCGTTAGCGTCTCATGCGCTAGTTTCATCAGCGCCAAAAGCAGATCACTCTACCTTGGATCACAATCACAGGTGCGTTTATTTATCAATTTGATGAGGGGAACGACTTTTGCACTCGCTGAATTAAAGTGACTCTGAGGAATTCCTTTCTCAAAAAAGTGCTTCTTAAAATTTGAATTCCAAAGAAAAAAACCGGATATTCACTCAGTTTTACCGTTCTTAAAAATATACACACACGTACACATTTATACCAATAGTATTCATATGAATCAGAAAAAGAGAATTAGCATGATGATACACTCGATTTCGTTGCCAATTAGTAAAACCTTTACAATCCGTTAATTCATATACAATGAATCATACCGTTGATAAATTATTATGTAATATGAATAGAGAAAATGACGTTTCTGTCCATCGATAAACTGAGTGATAATTTTATCAATAGTTTCAGTATATTCAATCGACATATTATTACCTGATGGGTTTTTTTTTTTTTTTTTTTCCAACAATATATACTCAGTCGATAAACAGCCGATATATTAATGTGAGTTATCCTACTGTGAATTTTTGCTAAATATATAAATGGTAGGAACATCATTATCTTCTCCATCCCGAATGATAAAGAAGGAGTGCGTGTTGCAATTCGAAATGTGATGAAGGGGGATGTAGTCGCATAGTTTGAAAAACGGCCGCAGAGGGTAGCACATTGTGAGGGAAAACGAGCGCACAACTAAACACCTAGGCCGACTTGTACTCGTGTTACTACTACTGTTACAATCAACATTAATATGACTACTAGTACTACTACTACTACTACTACTACTACTGCTACTACTACTACTACTACTACTAATAATAATACTAGTGCTTACTACTACTACTTCATCCCCTAGGTGAACTTCGCATCAACGGACAGGATTGATTTACTTATATATCGAAATGTCAGCTCGCAACTCAGAGTCACACAGCGTCTGCGCTGCTTTTGCTATGTATTGATCATTACCCTCTTAACAGATTTGTAATTTGTGTGAGCTACATCATTTACCAATTATGATTGCATTTTTTCTTCATGGACTGTTATGGAATTCAGAGAATGAACAGCGTAGATATATATTCAATATGTAACACGGATCTCTTTAGAGTTGCGACATAAAACAGGATGAAAAAAATTTGGATAGACATATGTAGAAGCAATTTCATAACAACAAAATCCGGAAATTACGACTCCGCCAGTATTATAACTGTCGGATCGGAAAAGAGGGGAAGCAGGGTGTCGTCAGAGAGGCATCGCATTACAATGTAGTCGCATCCATAACGCGCAGCAGTGAAGTCCGTGCTGTCTGCTGCCTCGAAAGTGAATTTAATTTCGGGAATAGAAAATTTATCGCATTATAATTCATACTCTTTATGAAATTTTTTTTTTCTCAGTTCTAATTAATGAAATACATTTTTCCGTCCATGTGTACGATGCAATTTATCATTATTTTCCGCTTTCGTATCGTATAAATTCTGTATTCACACAAATCCGCGATTATTTCACCACCAACAGGTCGATAAATTCTCCTTAGACGATATCAACATGATATGTGTATTATATTACGAAATGATCGTTTAATTGATAAATACAAAACCAGAACAATGGTGCAATAACAAAAAAGTTTGTGCGATTTGAAAGTGGATTAATAATCTTATTGGATGTGGAAAATGTAATAAATGGATTCATGCACAATAAGTTGTTGAGAGGAAATGTCAAAGTGGAACATAACGTATAAAAAAGTTGGGTGGCGAAAGAACATCGCCAATGGTATTATTGTATGCGCCACCCCTGGACAACAATTTGCGACAGCAGCGCCTCGCATAGCCCGCCAAAAAAAAGAAAAAAATATGCAATTTTATGCTCACCCCACGCGAATTATATATTGGTAGGGCACTGCGCGATGTAGTTGTATAGCCATGAATTGCAATGATGGCCCGTGCATCCGCCATCCCCAACCCGGATAATCAATCGTAACATTGCTGGGGTTACGCCGCGCTACAACGACACTCAAATACACACAAAAGACTCGTACACTAAAATTAACAGTCATCCATTGCCATCCAAATATAGCTATATAAACATTCTTCGCATTTCGTTTTGAATAATAACACTGATGTATGGTGCAATATAAAGATTTTTTAAATATTAACCGCACGCATACACATATGTAGATGGATGTATGTATATATGTGGCGGTAGAGCCATTGAAATTGGTGAATGAGGTGGGATAGTTGTGTGAGAATGGCAGGACATAAAATGAAATGTGGCCATGGTGATTTGCTGCCAAAAATGACAAATAATAATTTCCTTCCTACATACATCATAATATTTTAACACAAGTTGTGATATTAAAGATAATTATATAAAATTTTATCATATTGAATATTCTGAGAAGAAAAAATGGTTCGTGTGACTGTGTGCGTGAAAATTTTGAAGAATTTTGAAATTTTCGAATGCATATGTTTCTACCAGATTGATAAGCCTATTGTGCATTCAACCAGAAATATAGTAGAAAAAAACGTGCCAATTCGTGATTTTACTCCAGAGCTACTGTATTTATGAATTTATTCATTCATTCATTTTGCTGGTTTCCAATTTGATTAATGAAGAGACACACAAAGGGAGCTTTGAAAATCTATTGCCACTAAACTGAATATTTCAAGTGGCGATGGAGTCCGATTGTTTGGAGCCATTGAATTTGGTTATTAAAAAAGATAATAACAATAGTAATGATGTTATATTGGTCGATGATGTTCATACAATATCTAATAAAGATAAAGTCGAAGAGGAGCAGATGGAATTAGAAGTGTCAGCCAATATGGCGATATTGCAGGAATCGAGTAAGACAAGTGACAATGGTTTGCCAATGACTGATGAAAAAATATTGACAGCGTTGCATATGAGTAATTTAATGCAAATGTCGAATATGAATCTTCCAAGAGGTGGCGTTAGTCCACCACCGTATGGGACACAGTATTATTTTATGCAATTATTAGCCATGGTTGAGGCACAACAACTTATGTGTCAACAAATGAGTTGGCCATTGCCCCAACAATTTATTAGAAATCCACTTAGATTACCTCAACCATACTTTGATGGACCAACAGTCAATATTAATGAACAATTGTCCAATTCGTTAAATTCTACATCAGTTTATACTGTGACAAATGCTAAACATGAGGCTATCAATAATCATGAAACAAAACAATCACACCCCAAACGGTATTCTTTTCTTAGATTAGAATTCATTTTATTGTACACATTCAATATTATTTATTTTTGGCATGTATTTTTGTTTTCAGGTCGACAATGGATCAAAAAAATTCATTATCATTAGCGTCAGATAACACAAAAACGCAAGATACTGGACAACAAAATAATCAAGGTAATGATGAAACTATAGACATTATGTCTCCATGGCCATGCTAAAGAGAACAATTTTAGGTGTATTAATAAATTTTTCCGTGATAATTTTCCTACAGACAAGAAAAAGCCTCATATAAAGAAACCTTTGAACGCTTTTATGCTATATATGAAAGAAATGAGAGCAAAAGTAGTGGCAGAGTGTACATTAAAAGAAAGCGCCGCAATCAATCAAATTTTAGGAAGACGGGTGAGTGGAATTTGATGGATACTTTTTAAAATCAATTCAAAGAATTTTTCAATTGAAATACGATCATTTTTGCATCGCTGTATTACCTCAATCGTGTTGTTTTGCCGTATTTTACTCATACAAACATACATACATACATACATAGATACGTACATATGAATTTTGATGGAGAAAAAACAAAAAAAAATATTTATTGATGATGCAAAAACGATTGAATTAAAACGCAGTCAAGATTTTGTGTTGCCATGAAAAAGCAAATTTACTTGTAATTCAATCGTAATTCTACAGCGACCTTTCTATTGTATCGAAGCTTACAATTGGATTGGATTTGCATTGAAATCTTTTAACATTAATTCAATTTTTCTACTGAAAGAAGGAAAAGAGGCAGCTGAACACCAATTAATCATCTACAATTGAGTTCAATTATGCTAATCATTTCTTTACTTATGATTCTATGATATCGCCAGAATATTTGAGGAAATATGAATAAATAAATGAATGAATAAAATAAAAATTCATCTTTAAACAAAATCTTGACTTTGTCGAGACTTTAAATGTGTTGACATTAAAGACCTCGATGTAATTGTAGTCGGAAAAAATTAATTTTGTGCATGATACTAACGCTTGTTCAGTTAAAATGATTATACGCTTTACTCAACTATTAACAAACTTTAGAGAAAAGAAAAAAGAAAAAATATCACCTTAAAACGTATAGAGCATTGTAGGTGGGATCTAAGGAATCTCGTATGAGGACAAATATGAAAAAAATTCGTAATAACAAAAATAAAAACAAACATAAATTTTAATCAAATGACTTGAATAGTTATCGGGGCCCGCGTGCTGGTGGGTGGGTTTGGGAGGTGGGATAATGTTCCGCGTGCGCTGGGTACGCGGAACAATCCCGCTGGAGATTGTCTAAAACTTTGAAAATACAGTATACGAGTAAGAAAGAGAAAATTGAAAAAAAGGCAAAAATATAGATAAAAAGCACGGTGCACGAGAATTGTTGAGACTTTGAAAAATCTGAACGTTTTGGGGCATATGATCACGCAGTGGCATTCGCTAAGTCGAGAGGAGCAGGCGCGGTATTATGAGGCGGCCAGGCAGGAGCGCCATCTGCACCAGCAACGCTACCCCGGCTGGAGTGCCAGGGATAACTACGGATACGGCAGCAAGAAGAAGAAGAGGAAGAAAGAGCGCTCCGCAGATCCCACCGGAGGTACCACTTTCCAGTGCTAGAACAGCAGGCCCTTTAAATAATCATTAATAATAATTAATAGTACCTATTGGTTGAATTGAAACGATCAAAGTCTCTATGCGTTTCTTTTTTTATTTATTTTTTATTTATTTATTTTTTTTTTTATAATTACGTTTGTTTTCCTTGTATTATCTCTTCAATGAGCGGATTTTTATTAATTCAATTGGATTGGATTGTCTGTGGGGATTGTGGAATGTGGCAGCAGTGCAAAAAATAGAAATAAAGTATAGAAGGCAAAGGAAAAATGTACTTGTTCATAATGAAAAACGAATGAAGAAAAAAAGAAAGCAAAAGAAAAAAAATGGACCCGCGTTCGCAATGATCCGATGATTGTCTGGCAAACTCCCTGAGGCGGTATTCGTTATTTGAAGATGAAAAATAATAAAAAAAAAATTGCGAATAAATATTAAATTATGTACGGAATGTCTGGTAGTTCCAGGAGAATTTCAATTATCATCACTTGAATAGTATAATAATAGTTTTACACGAGCTAACTTTCGCGATGGGATTCATATTCTAGCATTTCCATTTCAAATTTTCCTCACTTTGTAATTCTACATGAAAAAGTGTATGAGATGCTAATGATGAAAAAACTATTTAGCAGATATCCTCAGACAATATACACAATGCCATACAGACTTGATGATAAGTAATAATTTTTCAGTATATTATTATATTATTTTTAGTTTTTTTCTTTGAAAATTCAATGAAATTAATGAATCGTATAGTTGACTGGAAGCGCTATCAGACACTCTGTGCAACAAGAAACAAAAAAATAGGTACAGAATCGACGGATAAATAGTGGTGCAACTATAGGGGGGCAACCTAGGCTGTTCTTCTAGCACTTCAAACGGAAAGTAGGGACCCCAATGTTATTTGAAACTGCTTTTTAATAATTATTTTTTTTTTTATGAAAAAAAAAGACAAAGTTGATGAACGAAACGAAAAATATTTTCAAGAAAAAAATGAGATAATTTTTGTTTAGATGAGCTAACTTGAGTAATGGCAACACAACAGGGTGGCGGCAGTAGCATAGTACAAAAAATTTCTCTCTCATTACCATTATTGTTTAGCCGAGATTCTGTGCAATTATATACAAAAAGTGTTTTGGTTCTCTCTTCTCTCGGTAGTGGCACGCGCTAGGGCGAGAGGAACAGGCCAAGTATTATGAATTGGCGCGACGTGAGAGACAGTTGCACATGCAGCTGTACCCTGACTGGTCTTCCCGCGCAAATACCAACCGAACTAAGAAGAGGAAGCGCAAACAAGACACAAACAGTGATCCTGGAGGTACCCACATGCCTCACTCCACACATTCTTACAATCCCCCAAGAAAAAAAATACACCCCCTACATCAACAACAAACAACATATATATATATATATATATATATATATATATATATAAATATATATATGTACATATATATGTCTATATACCAACATCTACCCCGCCTTTCATTGTTACATTATACTATTATTGTTAAAAATTACTATTGCTACACTACATTATTATTATGTTGCATGTTTTCCCCGTCTCGGGGACCATTCTCGGTCGAATGATTTTATAATTATTACACAACAAATACGTACATACATATATGTATTTTTTATAATATTTTTCGTATGATTATTTCGTGCGAGGGCGTGTTTGCATGCGTTTCCATGTGGGCACGCGCACGCACGTATTTCACCCACATATTTATGCATATGTATAAATATATATTTGTTTATAAATATATATATATATATATATATATATATATATATATTATATATATATATATTATATATACTATATACATATATATTAATTTTCGTAAAAACTTTGGGGACACTGGCCATCTTGCATTTTTACAGGGACCTAATTCCGCAATCAGACAATCCTAAGCGTTTAATTTTGCTCTGTCTTTTTGATTATCCTTGTTGAATTTTTCAATTTTATATACATTTTATCCTTTGATCGTTTCAACGTTGCCTGATTCCTGAAAAAATTTGAAAAAAAAATACAAAACAGAAAAATCGTTATCTTTATTTCTTTTAGTTATTTATTTTTTTATCGAATTTTTCAATTTCATTGTCTTGTTTTTTTTTTTTTTTTTTTTTTTTTCGTCATACCTTCAATCAGTTTATGATCTTCCTTTCCTATAAAACTCTTGAAATACATTCGAACTTCCAAAAATTAAGTTTTCGTTCACTGCACCACCATAGAGCTTACATCCAAAAATTTATTTGAATTTTTTATTTTTTTTTGCTATTTTTTCTGTTCATATGAAAGTTTCGAGCTTACTCTAGTCATGAAAACATCAAGAAATGACCACATTCTGTGATATCAACTTATGTCAATATACATTGCATGCTCATATTATAATATATATAATTGCTCGCTTGTTCAATTTGTTTGCAATATCATCCATTTATTGTTGAGGACCTTGACAAACGTTAATTATACATTGGACTAAATCATAATGAACACCATTAATAAATTGATACCAATAAAAATTATTTGGAAAAGCATTACCATTTAGAGGGGTCCTAAATTGAAGTATTAAAAATTGAAATTCCAAGTAGATTGTTTGCATGAGTGCAAACAAATGATCTAGCCTATGTAGATCTATTCGTGAATATTTGAATTTTCAACTTGTTTATCCATTTTTAATTCAGTAACGAATTATTCTATTGCATTGGAGCTCCAAAAATTTTCAATAATATAATTAGTTCACAGTAGTGTTATTATTTTTGTCCATGCAAAGAACGAAAATTTAGTTTGTTCGTGTAAGCTTATTTCATGTGTATATTATGTGTCTAGTCTTCACCATAACGTGACAACCACTCATACTATTTTCAATTTTTAGGTAATAATATGAAGAAATGTCGCGCCAGGTATGGATTAGATCAACAAAGTCAATGGTGTAAACCCTGCAGGTACGTCTTCATACTCAAATTTATCCATTTAAATAAATTATGAAGTGAACATCAAGATCAGGCACTATTCCAGTGCTTGATCTTGACGAAATAGAATTGGAAATTTAATAAAGTTATGTGCGCACTCGTGCGTTGTATAGAAATATAAGAAAAAAAAGAGTTCAATAATTTTTATATACGAATAATTAATTCGTGATGTGCATTGAACAATATAATAATAATATTTGAAAAATTGTACTTCCACTCAATAATTATATTTCATCTTCAACTTACTTTCGTCATCCACATGTTGTCGTGGAGGAATGAATGATGTTCTTTACTCTCAACACATACTCCCACCGATAAAAAAAATGTAGATAAATTGATAGATATGAAAAAAAAAAAAATGAAATCAGAGTGAAATTAGTTCGTGCGTCAGTCGACGATGGTTTCACCCTTATTACTCTCGCGTGAATACACCACACGTCACTCAAATTTGTTTGGGTGTGTAAATGTGTGTATGTATGTGCGTGTGATGTAAACTGTCAGGAAATGTGTCTCCCGAAAAAAGTAATGATGATGACAATACCAATGACATACATAAATACATAAGAAAACAAAATTGAAAAATTAAGATTCTAGGAGCGAATGGATTTGATCATTATAGTACTGAAATTATTGCAATAGAAAATTCTACTGCTTGTAAATACCTCTCTCTAGTATGAACCACACTGTAGTTATTTGCGACATATATCCAGATCTGTCCGATCTTAGCTGCCACTAACTACGGTAAATATTGTGTTGCATAATAGTAAAACGCCCGAACATCCCTCACTCCCAACTGGGTTTAAAATAATGTCATTGGGCTCATTAAAGGGGCGGAGAAAGAAAGACTGAATGTGAACAAAAAAATAATTGATAATAATATCCCATAATCGCGATTCGACACTCACAATTTAATCTATTTTTTTTTTATATAAAGCATTATCTAATTTACCCATCAACAATGCAAAACATGGAACAAAATCAACTACATCACACCCGATTAATTAAAATAATCTAACTAAACTAAAAATCACCAGTAGAGTTAATTTTCATTTGGCATAATGCTCAGTTTACATAAACGACGCTTCTCGACATTCCGTAAACGTTTGGGAGACATATTTTCTGATAAATCGGCATAAACAACAAAGATAAAGAAAAACCAGTCGCGATTAAAAATGCCCCACTATTATTCCTGATCATGATTGAATTCATCTACAGATACATACACATGCGCATATATATAATGATAATAGATAAATAAATAAGAATATATATATATATGGTGTTTGTATGTCCGAAATCCCATGTGAATATGTGAGCGATTCGATGGCATGTGGGTGACGACATACGGTGTGGGGTTTGAGGTGGGATTGAAAAATTAAAAAAATAAATGATATTAAAAAAAAAGACGTTGTCTAAATGTGAGCGCCCCTTTAATGGCTGGTGGTTGGTTTTGGCAGCCCAGTGGAGCATGGAGCGGGGATGGGCATCCACGCGAGCATAATCCATCATGGTGTGGGAAATAGCGCGGGAACAGGGGTCGGGGCTGGAGGTGGTGGTGGTGGAGGTACGGTTGGAGGATCCACCACCCCATCTAACACTAACACTGCCTCCAATGCCTCCTCGCCTCAGCAAGAACCCACTTATGTTAATCTCTAGTCAAGCCTATCGCCTCCCTTCTACTGCAACACTTCTTCTTAAACAGTGGTCAGTCCCGACTTAAACCAAACGGGCTTCGCTAGCTCTCACTCATGCCAATCTCGTACATTTCGGACAAACAGATGAGAGAAAAGTATTTTGCAACGATAAGTGTGGAAAGTATAAAAAAAAATACTAAATTCATCGCAATTCCAATTCATGTTCATATATGCAATAATAAAATGAATGTACGAGACTATGGCATGAAGTGAGTGATCAAGCAAATGCACCGATGCTCGCCTTGTTTCTCATTGTTGTGGCTCTTTACAGCTTATTATTGTTGTTATTTATTTATTCATCCTCGTTTAGTTGGACGTTTAATTAAATGTTGCCCTTGGCATGGCTGATTCTCTTGTAATATGTTATATGTGTTTTCAATATATATATGTATATATATATATATATATATATATTTAACAAGTTGTCTCGATTTTTTTGAAACAAATATATATGAAAGCATCAAACATCGATTGATAGATTTATGAATATATATTCCTAATTATTTGGCATGGCAGTGGTTCACTATATTACAATTTATCGGAAATGTTTTGGTGTATAAATATTTTATCATTATATGTATTTTAGTGGCTATATATCAACATTTTTTGTTTTATTTATCTATTTATTTATTTTTATATTTTTTTTTCCATTCCAATAATAATGCCAGTACGTGCGTTCAGAATATCTTCCTTGCGACGTTATATTCTTCCTGCGATGACAAATTACTAATTGCGCTCTTAATAAGTAAATCAATCAAAGTTTCCTATAGCAATTTTGACAAAAAATAAAGTGGATATTGTAAAAAAATAGATGTAATTTGAAGCAAATTGTTGGTTCGTTGAGGCGAGAGGGAGAGGGGTTTAATGATACATGCTCTGTATTACTCGAGTTATAATATAATCATACTCAGCTAAGAGATGAATAATGAGAGCCAATGGCAGAGCGGTAAATGTCTCGACTGCAATACTGCTATGTATACAATACATACATGCTTACGTATGTATGCATATATGTTATATGAGGGGTCCGGACCTCCGTTGTTGTAAAATCCATAATGTCCATTCCATTCCTTTACTTCAATCGAAATACACATCTATATATGCCTCTACTATATATATGTATATGTATGTATCAATAGTTTTTCATTTGACAATCAGTTCAATGAGCCAGTGGAGAACATTTTTTGATTTCCAATAACTGAAAAAAAAATATTCGGAAATTATCGAGAAAATTTTCATTTGAATTCGTAATTATACCCCATTGCTAATTTTTCTATTCTCGTCTAAAAGTTTTCCATTATTTCTGTTCAATCAAGTATCATTATTACACTTTGTGCTTGTCAAGTTTTCTATTTGAGCATGGCATCAGCAGCGAGTGATTACATTAATTCAACGAATAACTATGTTATTACGTTATACATCGAGTGACCGCATGAAATATTTTTTTTCTTTAATTTATTTAGTTACGTAATTTTATGTGATAGATGTAATAATTATTTGCTGAGAGGATCGAGGGTAAATATCTGCTTTGCAATAAAACTCGAAGAAGTTCAATACTAAAAAAGTGGAGAAAATTTACCAGAACGGAAGAGCCGCCCTCGACCTTTTTTTTTTAATTTTCATTTGGTTTCCACTTTTTCTCGTTTGAAATTTCTTTATGGTCATCTATCTATCTGGCATTGTCTCGTCTATGCCACTTGAATGAAACTAATGTTTTGTATGTTGTTTTACAGACGTAAGAAGAAATGTATCAGATACATGGGGGAGGGAGGAGACGGTGACGGTGAGGGCGATGGTGATGGCGATGACGATCATTCCGAGGACAATTTGGGTAGCGTTGGGGAGGCCGGCACTCCTGAGGACGATGAGTCATTGAGCAGTCCTGGTGGTTTGTCAGCATTATCAAGTTTGGCAAGTCCATCATTGGTATTGCCATCGCCATCGAGTTTAGCGAGCCCATGTCCATGTCCATTAACACCACCAGTATCAATACCACAATCGATGGCCACGCATAATCAAAATCAAATGCAACCAGTGCCACCACATCGCAATCCCGTTGGTACAAATCCACATGATATAAACAATCCGTTGAGCGTTAATCAACTAACGGGTCAGTGTATAAAAAGTGAAGTTGGTCAAGCGCCATCGGGTCCATCAAATCCGGCGATTAGTGTTACGTAGCCCTGGGCGGCCCCAAGTGACAAGACTTTACGATTCGATGTCATCGGGGTTCATATCAAAATACATTCGGAGAAATGGTACAGCCAGGGCAGCAGCGATGGTAACGTCCTCGGCGATTGCGATAACAATCGTTGCAATGATATCGGGGGGCCATTTAGAAAATTGCAATGGATCAATCGCAATATTATAGGAATAGTTTAATTTGCGACAGACGAAAAAACGAATTAAATAATCAACAAACACATTGATGAGATTGTGTTTATTATAAATATAGGGATTTGCGATTCAGAAACAATTGTTGCGCCAAAGATATGTGTTGGCGATGCGAGACGAATCTTGGTCAACTCGATCAGGTTTCCCGTCGCCAAGGGACGCAATGTGTCCGTCACCGAGAATAGAATTAATACAAATGTTGTTCAATGATGAAAAAAAAAAAAAAAACGTAAGAAAAAAAAATAATACGACATGAGAGGAAGTAAGATGAAATAGAGCATCATAGAGAAAAAATGGAAAATGCTGTAAAAGAAAAATACTCAGGACCGAGTGTCTAGCTGATTTGTCACCACACATACACTCGTATGGTGTGCCACTACTGTATGTGCGAATTAAAAAATGCCCACATAGTGACTGATTACGATAGTGAATAAAGAAAGTGTTATGGTGACGCCAGCTTGTAGTCCTTGTTATGTTGTGATGCCAATGACCGAGATGTCATGTTCCTGTGCCAGGTACTATATTCTATAAGGACAAAAAATGGAAACACGAAAAATAATTGTCGCAGAAATAGCTCTGAAGATATAAAAAAAAACACAAAAAGAAGCACCGACGATTTACTAAGGTTTCAATTATTTTTATTATTTTTTCTTGTATTCGTCTTGACGTGTCAAAATACCTTTAAAAATCTTCGTGTATGTAATTTGTTATTTTTTTGAAAGTCTATACACACATTGCGATATAATTAGCGTGTAAGACAATTTTTTTATAATGTGAAACAGTTGTGTGCGCGCACGCATGTGTTCCCAACAGCATTTTTGTTCTATTTCCCTTTCATCTTTTTTCCATATTCTAATTCCAACTGCGATACGCAATTCGTTGCAGCAAATTCGTTTAGTGCGATACGTAATGCATAAGTTCATTCTTTTTTCCTTTTTTTTTTTTTCATTGAATGTATTTAAACATTC
The DNA here is from genome assembly GCA_958496275.1 of Zele albiditarsus. NCBI lineage: Eukaryota > Metazoa > Arthropoda > Insecta > Hymenoptera > Braconidae > Zele > Zele albiditarsus. The sequence goes on from OY292415.1 coordinate 9,985,432, forward strand.
GACCCGATGGATCTCCAGTGCACATTTTATCATGAAAGAAACTGATTGAAAGCATCAAACAGTCGATTTCTGTCATTCCAATCGGGGGTGCTTCTGTCTTTGATGATGGCATTTCCCAATTTTTATTATTCTCTTATTTCATATTTTTTCGATATCTGTGTACAGTATTTGTTTCGGGAATTCAATCGGCTATAATATCTCATATCCAAGATACACTGATAATTTGCAATAACTACAATTATTCAACAATGTCTGTATTAATTCTCCTTCGACTATATCCTAACCATTCCCCAAACTTTCATTATGTTTTTGAATTCATTCTTTTCTGTTTTTATACGAATTGATGGGGAGAAAATTATTGTGAGTTTCAGTTTCGAATTCATCACATTACATCCACCTTACGTAATTTAGATGCGTGCGCATCTGAGGCTGGTTCAAGAGTCCGATGATTTGTGTTTTTGATTTTCATCACTACTTTCCGTTTTGTTAAACTTATATAATAGATAAGATTTTGAATTGTTTAGCATATGAAATTTTTTATATTCAATATCACTTGTCGAAACGATGAAAGCCGGATTGTTTTTTTTTTCTTTTCGTTCTTCATTTGAACATATAATCGTTATTCTGCATGCCTGTTGATATTAAAAATATAATGATAATGAAGAAACGACTCTAAAAAGCAATGTGGTAACTGAAATCGGATCTGCAAGCTGTCGAAAAAGTTCTTGATTGATAAAAACATTCGTTCAACTTTTATTTTATTTGATTATAAGTAATCCCGTGAATTATTTGTGACTGGATTTCGCAAATGTCTTTGCGTGGTGCAATTTTTGTTGTGTGTATCAATGTCAAATTTTATCTTCGTTAACAAGTTTAGATTCCTTTTTCTAATAATGAGAACTTTAATTGGAGTTACTTAACAAATTTCGCAATAAAAACTATGACAAGATGCAGTGAAGTATGCGTATCTGGAAAAAGGATAAAAAGAAACAAGTGCTCTGATTTCGCGAAGTTGAAAGTATGGTAAAATACAATTCCAATCATTGATATTTGTAATTGATATTTTTTTTATATATAATTGCATGATCTTTTGGTGCAATCAGCTCTATTATTATATCGACCAAAAACGAGGGCAATAGAGTTTATCAAATAATAATCGTTTGAACACACATTCATTGGAACAACCAGCTAATGTACATAACAAACAAACGATCATAAAGAAGAAAATTAGCAAAAATATGATTAAGATGCATTTATGACGATAGGGAAATGTGCAATGGGGAACTTTTATGAGAACAAAAAAAGAAGGAAAAAAAAAAGAATTGTATACGTTGTAAGAAAAAAAAAAACAAACTGAATCATGAATGTGTAATAGTTGGGAAGTATCGAATTTCTTGACTGAGAGAAAAGAATATAATTGTCTGTATAGTGAAAAAAAAAAAAAAAACCATAATTACTGTAACGCGTCACTGAATAGTAAACTAAACGTGCCATAAGAACATCATGCCAATATTATTGATAATAACGATATTTTTACAATTACGACCCCGTTTAAATATTGCGTTCTGTCAGTGGACACTCATTATATGTACTGTATTGAAAAAGTATCAGAAGTGTGCGTTCATTCAAGTTATTTTCATCAAACCATCAAATTCCTATTTAACATCTTGTTCATTTTCATTCATTGTCACTTTATTTCTTTTTTCGATTCCTTCCATCAATCTCAATTCTTTAATTAATTTTCATGCCCATAATACAAATAAAAAGTGCACACTTCTTGTCAATGAGCATCAACGCGCGAGGACGTGATAAGATCCATAAGAAAATAGAATTCTTAGTTTTTGTACTGACAGAACTGCAAATAAAAAAAAAAGACTATAAATTGTACTGATGTATGTATGGATGCCCGTTGTAAACTGTGTGGTGCTGTGTGGCGATGCTTCTTAAAGTTCAGGTTATTCACAATCAAAACCATAAATTAGAAGAGACCGAAATATTTCATGTATCGGATAAGCATCATGATTATTAACATCGCGCAGTCTGACACTTGCAGGAATGAGACGAAGTCATTGCGCGGGTCCAGATTTCGTCGACACCACGATGCGGAACTAATTATAATCATTGTCAATTGGCTGTGGGATAAATAATTTTATAACAAAATTGCATGTAAACTTGAGGTCAATCTATGAATGCTTTTTTTTAATGTACACACATATATATAGGAGAGGAACAGTGAAGAGAGATGGAGGGTGGTGAGCAATGAGAACAAGTATTTATCGAGTCAGCCAATTGAATACCGATGATATAAGAGTGACTAAAAATTCCGTAACAATGGCCTATAGGGAATGAATTCATGTCACAAATATTGGATATACGCCAATTGTGAATCTTGTTTTGTTTTTTGAAAACACGTGTCGCCAACAACAATTAAAAGTCGGTTGGAGTCGATAGGTTTTTTCAGTGCCTCACGAAACTTGATGACTTGTCGAGTGTGTTTGTCTTGTTTCAATGAGTGCTTTTGTATTATATTGTAAAGTATCTGACAGTTTTGCTGCGTTGTACAGTGTTTTCTAAGTATCTAGTTTTTAGCGTGTAATTGAAAAAAAAACACACACACAATGTATTTACAATTAAATAAGTGATCTGTATCAAATTTCATTCTCGTATAGCATGTATCTCTTACTCATTGTAGATGCTAAAAGTGATTTGTGTCATAAATCTATGAATAAAAAAAAAATTAGCAATTTGAAAATGAGTATTGTTTCTTCTCTTTTTTTCACACTAACACCTCACAATAAGTCACTCACTCGCAAAACAGGATTGAAAATAATTCTGCATTTCATGTTCCACATTCCTGGGCGCTCTTGCTTCTAGTGTCGGAGAAGAAGTGAAGATTCGAAACATTTACGGTATTTATCGTATAAATACACGGTACTTTGTAATTACAATTGTTGACGAACAATAACACGAGTCTCATTATAGTGTCACACTTGGTAACACATGCGGCACCATCATAACTCGAATTACCAAATTTATCACACTCGCACGGATTAAACAAATAAAATTTTCCATAATGCTGCATAACAGCAACCGCTAAATTTTGGGTATGAAGAATGCCAGCACAATTATTTTTGAAAAAAAGCGTGAGTGCCTGTGCCAAGTCGTTTACTAATAAAATCCCCGCAGTGGTATTTCGGTGGATTCGAATTGTCGCTTTGAAATCACCAACTACAAATACATTGAGTAATTCTGAAGGCGATAGAGTGCGTGCACCTGATCGTGACGTCCTCACACTGTCCCTATGCAATATATCACCATATTTCAATACAGAATCAATTAAATGCGCGGTCCAAGTTGATGGCGCATGGAGTACACCAACGACAATGACAACGGCCGCTATCGCCGTACTTTGAAAACCGCGATTTGATACATCAAAAACAGGGTTGCACATGTGTAATGTGCCAAGCAACACACTTAGCTCATTGTCAACATAAAAATATTGCGACAAAGTTTCCACGCCAACGGTTACCGTTTTCTTCATCGATGTAATCGGAGTAAGTGGTCCAGTGATGTCAAAAAATGGTTGAAAACCAACGGGACATGGAAGCGGTTCGATAATTGTGGTTCTAATAATCGTACGATAGATAATATATTTTTCATATTTATCTGTTTGGTCAATATTACTGAATATCAAGTCGTAGAAGGGATCAATACACGCAAACCACATTATACAAGCAACTCCATCTTCTTCAGCCAGACCTTGATCACTTCGTGTGTGTGGATCATAGATGAAATAAATACCTTGGTCTCTCCAAATAGCTATCATTAATTGACCGGCCACAAGAATTCCTGCTTGATTATTTTCAAAAAAATGTTTCAGTCCTTCATCTAGAAGAATTGATGGTGATGACGGCGGCGAAGATTCTCTTCGTTGTTTCCTCTTTTTCCCCTTGGCTTTCAGTGGTTTTTTGACTCGTGGTATCTTCTTGCCTTTAATTTCGGGCTCCAATGGTGGCGTGGCAACTTGACCAGCCACCGTTAACTTATCCACATCGGCTGTTAAAACATTGACGCCAATCCGAAATATCCTAATAACATCTGGTGGCTTCAATTTCGGCTTTTTCGGTCGTGTCTTGAGCGATTCATTATGAACATTACATCCAATTACCAAGATATCATCCAATGTTTTTTTTGTCCATGTGATAGGATTTTTTATAACTGACATGCCGAGTGCAACGACGCAATTAGCCGCACTCTGATGATTTTTCATAGTTTCAGAAAAGATATCAGATCCCTGATGAATTCCTCCGCGTAGAATAGCCCGCGCATCACCTTGAAACTGTTTGTATGCATTCAAGGGCGGTAAATTTGATAGTCTTATCGCTGGACTTGGATCGAACTTCCAAGGTGGTAATTTATTCCAATCTATAACATCAACTCCATGAATTTCGTAATCATCATCAGTATTGACCAATGCGCTGAGTTCATTGACAATCAGTTCGATATTACCATAGCGAACTACACGAGGTTTAATCGTATTTGCTTGATCGCCAGACGATAATATACCAGGAATAAGACAATAATAATGGCCTTTACTCTTCCAAATAGCGATATTTAATTCATTCGCCAATGTAATAGTACCTGCAATATTGTTACGAAAAAACTTTTCAAAACCAGACTTTAAATCTTGAATTCTTGACGATCCTCCGTTAATTTTGCCAGTTTGAACGCAATCTCTTATTGTTGAATTTAATCGGCGATTGGATAGGAAAAATTCTGTGAGTATTTGGTTGACCCGAGGTGAAGTTATGTTATCATCCAAACGTGCAATAGACTTGGTATGAAGTTTATCCCCAGTAATTACAACTTCATCGAGAATTTCTTCGGTCCATTGACGTGGATCGTAAACTCTGGAAAATATTATTGCCACAATCGCCACAGCAGCACTTTGTTTATTCCTATCTTTCACTGGGAATTGATTATCATCCATTGAAACATTGCCAATCAGTTCCCAGATGCCATCCGTTTTCTTCAAAAAACTATGCCACAAATTATCGGTCGATGTTGTCTTCTTTGGTCGTGCATTTTCAGGGAGTCGCGTTTCATATTCATTCTCTAATTGAACTACTTCAATGACAATATTTCCAGTGGAATTGATAAGGAATTGTTGAATATGTGCAGTGAGAGACGGTAACGATGTGAACCAAAAAACTGTCGCAGTACCATCTTGATCTGTGGATGCCGCATGAACTCTCTTACGTGGATCCATCGTGAAATAGATGTTACCTTCTCTCCAAACGGGCAACATAACATTTTCTTGTCTCAAAATTCCCATATAGTTGTCGGCGAAAAATTCACGAAAGGCATCTGTTAAATTTCCAACTGGTCTCGTACCAATTACCTCGTCAATGTATAGTGCCACGCGATTAACACCAATGTTGAATATCTCGTTAATTTCATCTGGCAATAAATAACCACGTAATGGTTCAATAATCATTTCTTCACCTTCCCCATTTTGATCCTTCGGTAAATTAATCAAATTTTCTTCGGTAATTTTATCACCAAGTTTTAATATATCATCAACGACTTCATGAGTCCACAAATGTGGATTATGTAGTTGACTCATTGCCAGTGTAACTAAAGCATTAGCAGCTTGTTGTTTGTTTCGTGTTCGTGGTTTGAATTGTATGATGTTGGATTGATCGAAATTACCATCTAAATAGGCGCCATCATCGCCTATTTCCATATATGCATTCAAGTCCGGCTTAACTGGCGTTTGTTTGTCTATTTCAATTTCTTCAGCTGTCATTGAATTACTAATAGACTCAACCTTTAATGAATGAATGAAAAATTCATCAGTCTCTTTCGCAGTAGCATTAATATTCATTTCAATACGCCGTGCTAATTGAACTGGATCCAATGCACGAATCACACATGCTGCTGCTTCTTCATCGTCTTTAATATCATGTTGACCAATTTTACCACATGGGTTCGGATCGTAATAATAATACGATGTTTCTTTTGTACTTTCTTTAGCACTTTTACCTTTTACTCTTTGTTCCTCATCGAATTTCCATATGGCAACTGATAAATTTTTCAACTCAACAATGCCAAACTGATGATCATCGAAAAATTGCATCATTGCCTTCGACAAATTGGGCAACTGTCCGTCAGACGTGGCTTTAGTGTCACCGATGAGTGATGACTCTTGAATATTTACTCTGACTCTACGATTCTTCATATACAAGTCTTTCTTCAAATTCCGCAATGATAATTCAATTCCCTCCTCTCTTTCTCGTTGAATACACCAATTATAATAATCATTGCCTTCACGTACAACATCATCGACGGTTTCTCTTGTCCATTCATTTGGCGAAATTTCCGTGGCATTTATTAGTGCCACTACTGGCATTGCAATCCCCTGAATGCCGCGATTGTTATCCTCAAATTCATCAGATTCATTTGATAAATTTCCCAGTAACACCCAAGTCTTACCATTTTCTCCTGGTTGGAAATCACACCACGGCCTTGTACCTGGTATGTCATCCATTATTGTCAAATGTCTGATAATAAATCGATCATTTTTTTTGGCTGAATCGAGACTTATCAAAAATTGTGCCACTAATACATCAACGGACGAGAAACGCATTACACAACTTTTACCATCAATCACCTTTTCCACCTCAATCGAATCTTTTCTCTTACCCTTACCGTGTGTTTTGCCTTTTTCTTGAACTACCCTAATACCTTCAGTGTCACATTCACGCGGATCAAACATATAAAAAAAATCATCTTGAGCCCATACAGCATTTGCCATTGAGGAAGATTCGATTATTCCATCTTTATTGATTAAAAAAAATTCTTCAAGCGCCTGCTTTATATTCAATATAGACGGTAATTTAGAACTAATCGTACCAACAACTGTTAACAGATCCACATCAACATAATATTTTTTATCTTCCAGTATAATTTTTGCATCATTGAAGTCAGCAGCGTTCATTGACTTTACTGTTGGCTTTATACCTTTTCTTTCGACATAGAGTGCATCGCCCAATGCAAGGATTTCATCGAGTTTCGGACGCAACCAAGTTTTTACAGGATGAACTTCTTTCATCACCATTGCCACAATACAATTAGCAACGCTTTGTCCACCTTTACCCTTGTACATTTCACTGCATTCGTGTGTCCACCCATGAAGTATTGCACGATCATTAGTGAGTTCTCTAAATGTCGATGGAATGTTAACTTCCATATCATAATACAGATAACCAGTATTGAAATTATTTTGATCGACTGATGGCACCGTCGCAAATTTCGTATCAATATTATAATTAGATATCGTAATAGTTATCGGTTCCTTGGTGATGAATTTTGGAGTTGGTGGTATTCTAGCGTTTTCCGAAATTTTTTCGGGACATACAAAATGTTTTTCTTGCGTTTCTGCTATATCAAGACTTCTCAGAACAATTTCATTGACTGCCGATTGATTTGAGGTGATTGCACCACGATTAATCAAATCCACATGCATTACAGTTACTTTATCGATGCAATATCGTGTTTCGCATTTTTTATTTAGATTATTCACAAATAACTCTCGCATCTCGTTCAAGCATTTGAATCTGATGAGACATGCCACGCCATTTGAGGTCACTTTTGCACCTTTTTCATTGCACGATGATGGATCGAAATAAAAAAAACCGTATTTTGAATCGCGCCATACGGCTATTGAAGATCCTTGGGCCGTTATGACACCGCAAGTACTGAGCTTGAAAAAACGTTGAAGTCCATCAGTAAAATCGGGACAACTGACATTTCCACTAATAAGATCTCCGTAAATGCCACTTGGTTCCACGCAGATTAGACATTTATAACTATCAACGAAAAATTCAGGATGCACCATCGCTGGTGTCATGTATTCATCGCTATTCAAACGACTACGCGTTTTGCTAATACGATAAAGTCTGTCGCCATTGTTTATAATTGTATCTACATGTTTAACTGTCCATACTTTTGGTTCAAACATTCGACCAAATACAATTGCTATTATTGAACATGGTACTGCCTGCCGGCCACGACTAGCAAATTTGAAATGTGTGTCGCTCATTGAAGATGTGCCGGATAATATGGATATTGTAGGACTCAATACTTGAAAATTATACCATTTTCGGGGAATTTTTTTTTTTTTCAATTGCTGAACGTCGTCACTGTCGCCCATTGATTTCTTCAGCGCAGACGTCATTATTGAATTAATAATGGATAATGTTCACATGGAAAATTTTTTGGGTGAAGTATGTCGAATGTAATTGAATTGGGGTTATAAGATCATTTGTTCTTTTTTCACAAAAAAATGACGGTCAGATATACTAGAAAATTATTGCAATAAACTTCGATTCATGAATTTAATCCAATACAAGAAAATTGTCAACCAAACCATTTCTATTTGGTAGGAAGTGATCAACATTTCTTTTCGTCATCAGATTTGTTATATTTAATTGAAAAAAATATTAATATTAATGGATAATTTACATGTGACTGGTCAATATGGAATTTTAATTTCTCTCTCAATCGCAATTGCATGAAGAACAAGGAGAACAGAAATATATATATATATATATATATATATAATGATTACAGATAACATTGAACATTTTCATTGTGACTAAGCTCAGTGGACTACGTTTCACTACCTATTTACAAACATATGCAAGTTTTTCATCATCTAATATTAAAACAGATCATTTGTAACAATTTACCAAAAAATATCTACGCGTAAAAATATATGTTTTATGTTTACATTCACATACACAGAGACAAGGGCATAATCGATGCCGTGTCTGTTATATATTAAATACAATCAAGAATTTTTCTGATCTTTCATTTGATCTTCTATCTTCATCACTGTTCGTTAACTTTGAACAAAACTATTAACCCCCGATGCCAAAGAGCGAATGAGAACAGTAGTGTGTTCCGACTCTAGCCGATTCCTTGCAATGTGTGTGCATTGATATTCTATTTAAAGCTTAACATATCATATATTGATATACATACACACACATACATATTTGGATATTATATATATATAAATATCTCGCATTTGAATATACATGTGTATATAACATCGTTTATAATTGGAAAGTAAAGTTCAAGTGAAACAATCCCCTCGCACAATGCGATTGATTATTCAAACCAAAACATTGGTTTTGTTCAAATTACAAATCATTCATTTTTCCATTCCTATCATGTTGTTTTTATTCCCTCCATTTCTTCATTCGAATTTCATCCCCATTTGTAAGTATTTGAACGCATGAATTAAATTAATTCCATAGACTGTACTCAATTAATACACAATTAAAACAGATATATATATGTTGGTACGAAGCGTACAGTTGAGATATTTTGTTGTGGTAGATATTGTATCAATGTATTTATATACGTATACACTCATACTAAGCAAAATCTGTCGATTGTATCATTGAGAAATGTTCGTAAATTTTTTTTTCTCGTTTCTGTTCGTACTCTGCATAACAATTTAGTGATACGCACTTTGTATTATGAAAATATACCTAATATTGTACATCATTTGTCAATAGAACAGGAATCATAATGGCTATATTAAGTCCATTTGTGCTGTCAACAATTGATTAATATATTCTTCCTGTTGGAAGATAGTCACATCATTCAATATGTGTATGTGTATACTATATCATTTCAATTAATTGGGAAGGAATTTGCTATCCGTAGAGCTCCAGAAATGTTTGAAGTCCCAATTTGATAAACAAATATATTCACATTCGAGCATTTGTCTTGAATTAAATTATGCGACAAAGCGATGGAAGAATGCCAATATTCTTTCTTTAATATTTTTGTTCTATTTGGATTGTTATTAAATTTTATAATCAACATGTATTATTTGTTCATGTGGAGATAACATGTTGCACATAACTTTGACTTCTGGCATCAGAAATGTTATTTCTAATTTTCATGTTTGGTGAATTTAATATATATTTCACGGGAACTCTGACTGCTATAGTTCACAACAAAAAATTCATCAGGTAACATGGACTCGAAAGATATAATTATTATTACGTTTAAACCGATAAAATCAATTTGTTTTGTATTTTTTTGTTTTATCTCGATAGAAATCTTAATGCTCGCATACTTTTAATTGAAATTTTCTACTCCATTATTTTGCTTCTGTTTATGAAAAAAATATCAGACATGTTCCTTTTCAGTGCTCCAAATTGTTTTTTGAATTGGTCCCAATAGAGTTTTACTTTCTGATGGTTTTGGCTCTAATTGTTGGGATAGGTTCTCGGTTCTCTCATGCTCGTCAAGATCGTGACGGAAGTAATTTTATCGCCATGCCGTCAAGGAACGATTGAACTAGGTTCGATTTGAGAATTCGAGCTAACAGAGATGCATGTGTGCGTGTGTACATGTGGTGTGTAGAGAAGCTTGGCACGACGAACACATATTATGTTTGACGAAAGAGAAACTATTTAGCGTTAGTCTATAAATGTTTAGTTTTTCGATATTGTTTGGTTTTTTGTTTTATCAGTGGATTTTCCAAGTTTCAACTATCGTACAAAATTTCGTGGATCCGGTTTCAATAATTTACTTCAAATCAAATTCCATAATTGTATATAATTTAAATATATATGAACATTATTATATCAGCCAACTGAAAATAGAGTTCCTGAAAACTTACGCCATTATTAAACGACAACATCAACTGAGTAACCATGTTGTTCAAATCTAATTCATTTTTTGTGTACTCAATTAGTTTGTTATTTAGAATTGCACGACACAATAAATTCTCTTCCATCTCCATTTGCGCCCGTCCATTTACGAGTCAGTCAAAAGGTCCTACTCTTCATGTCCATTCTTACTCTCTCCCCATATCTTTTTCCCTCAACCCTATTACATGAATTTTAATTACTCATTCCGTTTTTTCTCTTTGCCGATGATGGCACTTCAGTTTGATCATAAGTTCCATTGTATATATATACAGTGAAATATAATTACTCCACAAACTCACGCATTATAACGGTACTGCAACGAGTATTAACTGTCCCGATTTGGGTGCTTGGCAAGAAATCTTCGTGGCCATGGTAACGGCCATTCGTATTGTCGTGGTACATTCCCCCCCACATTTTTTTCCAAATATTTGAATAGTGGAAACCACCAGAGCCGTGCCAGAAGATTACTTGGTCCGCCTTGCTGGAAATTGAATGTAAAATCAAAATTTATAACTATTCGTTGTATGATAAATCCAATTATTCTATTGATTGTTATGAATAAATATTTACTATACCTTTAGTTGCGCATGATTCGCCATTGTGTGATAAATATACCACAATCGTGTTGTGACCCAATATGCTATTAGAACATCAACTGTATAATGACAATGTGCAATCAAAACCATTATCACTCCAATAAATGCTGTTAGTCCGGCAAGCCAATGTATTGGTAAACACTTTTTCGGCGAGTCTATCATTGAATATGCAAAATTTAATTTCCAATCGTTACATTGATAGCTTATACGTTGAAAATTTTATAGCTGTTTTGTTCAGTTTTTTTTAATATACTCACATTCTTTTATAATCAGGTAACAAAGTACAAGGACCACTGTATGTCCACTAAAAATATAGTCACCACAATATGTATGCTTGCCATTTATTGACAAGCCGAAGCCAGATATTAATTGCAGAACTCTTTTGGTTATAATAAGTGGTGTTGTGTGATTTGCTTTGGGACTGCAGAAATAAGTTTTACTAGACATTGGTAAAACCGTAACGTAAAATGTTATGCTCCTCAACATATACAATAATCCCATAACAATAAATATCCGTCTAGCAACAATGAATCTTCAACAAACAAAACATTTGGATGAGTAAAAAAATTAATTGTCTGAAATACTCGTTTTTCAACTACAGTCGAACTAACATTGGTATTGTTCCCTTTTTTTTGTATTTCTGTATCGTACGATCAATTCATGAAAGTTAAAAAATAATGCGAAACATGTGTCGGGGCTTGGTAAGAAATATTTATCCATACCTATTTCACACATATATTCCTCGTGGGTGCAAGTCACGATTTAATATGAAACTTGGCATCGAATTCCATCAATGTCAAATGCTCAAGTACGCAAACTATCGATAAAATATCCCCGGACCAGTTGTTCGCACGATACAAATATTCCTGAACTATATGATATCGCCCGAAAGTTAATGCTGCTATTCCAATATCATAAAAAAAAAAAAAAAACACTATCATTTATTACCTGTGCTTATGAAATATGACAAATATCATTGCAGAATTTGACGCTATGACAATCAATACTTCTGATACACTCAATGCCCAATCTTGCGCTTCGACGTTGTCCAATATTATGTCAGGTAGTGGACCATAAATTAAACGATCTGGCACACGTTCATGTAACATTGCCAGCGACGTTGTTGTTAGAATGAAATTAAACACCATGAACAGGAATGCTGTACAGAGTAAAAAAAAAAAGCGAAAGAAAATAAGGATGAAATTAGACTGAATCAAAAATTTCAAAACTCAATTATATATTCTAGTTTAATGCAGCTTTCCTTTGTTTTATTGCATATTTACCAAGAACAGTTTTCCATTTTTCTTTAGGAAACCTGGGCTCTTCTCTCAATGGCGGTGGTATATCCAATTTAACAATACCACTACCATTCTGTATGCCCGCGTGTCTTACATGACCAATACTATCGGTTTTGTCATTATCGTCTTCATAATAATCTACATTTGAACCAACTGAACCCCAACGATCTTTTCCTTTAGTTGGCACACCAGGCAGTAAAGGCTGCCGTTGGTAAACATCACTGGACTGTGCCATCCCACTACTACTTCCATCAACTGCTGCCTCTATGTCCACCTCGTGTCCCTCACCACTTGCCAATGGCCGGTCAAAACTTCCGTAATCACTGTGCAAACTCGTGGCCTTAGGGTCCAATACCATCCTGTAACATGAAAAAAAACATTCATTTTTCCTAGACTATCATTGTACCTTTGCTGAACGAGTAAATCATAGAAAGAAAGCCAGAACAAACAATATTCTACAGATTATTGCGAAGAAATCGGAGTCGAAGTAGGCGACAATGACTACCATACCAATTCCTAGTATATTTTTTCATTATTTCCCTTTTTTTCCGCTTACCATCTCCTTCTCCTCCTCACGTCTTTCGCTTCATCACCAATTCGTTACTTAAAATTCATCTTCACTTACAAATGTGACCTTAATATGACCATCAGCAGTATATTTTCGACACCGGAAAATTTTCAATCCAGAAATATAAAGATAGAATATCACATAGGGTTTTAAATTATTTAAAAAAAATATGAGAAGTATTGCGATCACACCATATATGTGGACACGCATATTGCTCCGCAGAACAAACTGTGTAGATCTCCATTGGAGCATTCGTAACTATTTTACGAACACCAAATTGATTAATGGTAACAGGGAAGCTGGAAGTATTATCGATAGGCTGATCCATGATGATTCCAAGAACTTTAGTAACAACGCCGTTTATTCGACTATCGGTTCAAATGTACTAACGAACTTCACGCACCTGTTATTTATAACGGGAACAGGTGTATATCAGTTTAACCGTGAAGAGGAAAAAAAAAAATATTAATAATACATGGAATGGCGCTTGGCTTATCAGTTTGTACCTGTGTTCATGTGTATTTAAGTCATGAATATAATGACAACAACGGGTAATCGACAAGGCCTTTACACTCAATACACTGGATATATTGACTATGATCCGCATACACAATTCTTATGAAATTCGTCATTATTATTCACAAATTTTAACCATAATGAAAATTCTCTGTTCACATGGTGTTCGTAGAAAATATGATTGGAAAACTATTTTTATACATGATATATTTGCACTAAAGTAAAGCAATGTGCTTAATAAGATGATGTCACTCATTACGCTCATGTATTTATAATACCTACATTTTATCATGACACATAAAGTGTATAAGAAAAAAGTGTGCAAACGGTTATCAATTATTAACATCAACTCTTTGACTTCACTAATATCGAAAAAAAAAAAAAAAAAAAAAAAAACACAGCGAAAATTCGGCATCACCTTCGCATTGTAATATATGCTATTATTGCCAATCGCAAATGTTATTGCATAATAGAACATTGTGCACAATTTTTGCAATCATATACATAAATGGAAATATGGATGGATACGAATATACATGTCCGCATATAGATATACAGTCACGCAATGAAGATGCCATCGCCAGGCATAAAATGCGAGAAAAAAACCGATAAATAATGCATCCATAATTTATTTGAAACGTAACTCACAAGGCTGAAATAAGTGGAAAAGTGACTTTCATACACTTCTGTCATCTATCACGATACATTGAACATAATATCTCACAATTGGCACTCGCTTAACGATCTAGAATATGTTCATTTATATGTCTCACTATATCAAACTCAACCAATGCATGCCTGACTATACGATGCTATTGGTTATCAGGGAATAAAGAAGCTCATGGAAAATAACCCGATGTGTCTGACAAACAGAAACGGATATTCTTCTCTACGAAATGACAATTAACCCAACTATTGTGTGTCAAGGCAATAGCGATGAAGAAAAAAGAAAGAAAAAACGTTATAAATAAATACAGAGTCCCTTTGAGATAATTAATAGCATTGATTATTGACTACAATACCGACAGATATCTAAATGTTAATCAAAATATGAGTAAAGATGATGAAGAAAATAATATATATAGCATGATCCGAGAATCATGGGTGGTGAATAAGAGAGAAAAACAGTTTACAACTGTTGTGAAATTCATTATTACCGTTATTGGTGGTAAAAAGTGTCGATAAGTGTAAAAGAACCTGCCACCATAGTGTGTGGTGATTCTACATCTATACGTAACTCGTAAATAAACTGTAAATTTATACGTTATGCAGGAATTATACATATCAACAATAAATATATATATATATATATATATGTGGAATAAATTCAATTACTTAATTATGTATTTCATATTGCGCAATGATTCTGTTACACTATTTGAACGTATATATTCGACATGCGGCAATTTATTTCTAATTGATAGTAATCACGACGAATAATAGGAAGAAAAAATTTTAACGATGATCATTAGATGTAAGTGATCAGATGAGTATTGTACGCTGCAGTGTCATCGTAGAGATAGTGACGACATAGAAAAATGAAAACTGGAGATTAAAACAACCGCGAATCTGATTTTGCATAAACTCATACAGGAATGATAATCCTCGCCCATTTGTGGTTTTCCAATAATAGTTTTGGTTCATATAACTACTACGAATCGAATTTTTCGTCACTAATTCCAATAAGTTGGAATTCTCAAAATTTATTCATAGTCGAAAATATTTGTGCCATCGCACCATTCACCACATATATCATAACTAATAGTCTCGGGTGCATCTATAATTATGCCACACGCAAACGAAAAATCTATCCACGTAGTATGAGACAATGAAGAAGGTCATCAATGCAAAAAATAATATCTGACCCGTGTTCAAAAGTATACAGGACAGAATTTAAAAAAAACAAGAAAATCATTTCTCATCTCTTACGCTAATGTAGATTTTAATCATGTTTCATAGCTCGCACATATCTCAATTTATCCGATAATTGTCAATATGAATAAAATCGCGAGACACAACAGGTACATTGGGCGACAAACAAAATTTGATTACTCACAAAACATACAAGAATATGACCACACACTTGAGTAAAGAAATTCACCACTTACACATCAGCCACAAGCTTCCCTTGAGTCCGTTGCATGTTTGTGATCAGAATAGAAAACCCCACATTCACACATCTATCAATGAATTTTTGAAAGTGATAAGATGAGTTGCGCGTATTGACATGGGTACATAGAGTACAGGTGTACCCTTGAGACTGCGAACACAAGCCATTAGTCAAGATCAAGTGAAAGGACAATTTTGATTGGACAAGGTCTTGCGGTGAATCCCGAAAATAATGAACGCATTGACGGTCAATCCATGTAGACGAATAGTATATAGACGCCACGATTATTGGTGGTGATCAAATGGGGAGAAATAATAAACAGAAGGAAAAAAAAATGAATAAATCGCAATCGAGGTAGATACAGAACTGCGCACCGGTGTCGCCTTAGCTTATACAGTATGACTGTCTCGTTCCTCTCACTGGCCTTATCTTTCTGTCTTACGCCATCGTGTAGTAGTATATACGGTTATAAAATCCGATTTGAACCGACAGATCCCCACCGCCTATATCTCAACTCAAGTCGTACACTCGTCGCGGTGCAGTCTTTAGATGGGTTGGTGGTTATTGTCGCTGAGTCAATTCACACGTTCAATACCACAATGTTCCGGGTTCCCGAAAGTCATGTGGTCGAAAAGGACCACAATTAGAATACATTTATAAATGGATGAATAAATAAATAAATGAAATACAACCAAACTTTGTATGAATGTTTCCTAATGGTGTCTGGACGTATGTGAATATCAGATAAATTCAAGTGGCTGGATATTTTATTCTGTGTATTTCTCAAGAAATTCCAACACTGTTTGAGGAAAACTGGCGGGTTGGGACAAACGACAATGACAGTCAATAAAAAAGAGAAGGAGAGAAAAAGAGACGAGACGAAGAATAAACATGAAAAGCGAATGAATGGTCTTTTAACTCATATCCATGACAAGATAATGTTTCGTCAGTTGATGCATGCAATTTCCATTCTCTATGAAATAGAAATGACAATGGTGGTTTTTACTATGATAGCAGCATTATGAGTTATTTTATTTGTGAGTATTCATTTTAATGCTCGGGACGTGGGCGGAGAATGATAATATCAAGATTACGTAGAATACCATTAAAATAAAACTGCTAATGTTAATTTATAATAAGCTTAATAGAAGCAAAACTGTTGATGATTAAAGTGTGTATATGTAATGCCTGTGTACAATGTTTTATAACGTTAGTGATGACTCATTTACTTCAGTGGAACCCGATCGATACACTAATGTTTTCATTTTTGAATTATTATTATCATTATTGCTTCGGGCTGTAGGAAAATCAATCTGGAGTGTTTATCATGGTGATAAAGAAGTTCATCACGTAATTTTTATAAAACATAAATAAAATATATGTTGAATACGAATTTCAATAAAAAATGATAAGATAAAAAATGCCATATGGACGTATTTTTTTTTATTTTCAATCATGACATGCTGTATGAGAAGAATGTTATGATGATTGAATATTGTAATAATGATAATTCATTTGGGTTCTCAATTTAGTCACATCGTACGTTGAATATGAAATTGGGAGCAATTGAATTTGCCGAAGAGTTGAAACGAGAAAAAATGCAAGTTGATAATCCATATTTTTTTTCTCTTAACAACAACCAGATATTAGCTTCTTCAGTGAATGATCGCTAAAAGCTGGACAGTCAATTGATTATGGTGCTTGCGGGAATATTCAATTCTGAAAAACATTGTCAAAAGCCACTATTTAGAATTGTCATGTTTTGCGGTGATTACAGAAGATGTAGCAGATAATTTCATGTATTTCCAGCAGTTTGAGGTCGTGAAATGTGATTCTCATAATTGCTACTAGTTGTAGAGACTGAGTTTCTTACTAGAAATCTCATCGCCTTCACAACTGCTATTGTGAGAATTGCAACCCGCCATTGTTTTCATACCACCAAAAGCATATAATAAAAAACCTGAATTAGGTGATGTTCATTAATAGGGGAAAACCTAGAATATCATTTTCAATATAGGAAAGAATCTCCTGTCCCTCCCTGTAATACCGAGTTGGTCAATTTCTCAAATCGTTTAGGAGTGACTGAAGAGCATATAGTGTCGTGGAATACGCGTGCTTTCTTAATCACATTAATCATTTTGAGATGATTAATTTTCTAAACTTAAACTTTTTCAATTCATAACAAAACTTTTGGAATACTATTTCACCTAGAAAAACAAATATTTCTTGAATTACAAAATGTAATTAACGATTGAATATACATCTATATATATGTGTGTATGTTTATATTGTGGGATATATATAACAATAACAATACCTGTTTTATTAGGCTTCCCCATACCTTGTTATTGCAGAAGGCAATTCGACCTTGACAGGTAGCCTGAGTTTATGCATTTTTCATGAATTATAGTGATAAAGATATGCGCACTAACGAAGTATTTTTTGACAATTTTGAATGACATCAATCTTGTGCTGGTTCCGTTTTTCACCTTTTTCTAATCACTACTCAACAATATTGTGCTGTATAAGCGTGCAAAGAGTAGAATGCGACGCCAAATGATATAAACATATGAATGAATCATTCAAAGACAATGAATAGAAGGAAAAAAATAGTTCATCGGGGTAACATAACCAAACTCGCAAATGACTGGTTAGTATGGCACATTCTTTCCCGTATCACTGTACCTAACCATACAATAGTGTTTGCAATCCACTTATTCTTTGCTTTCTCTATATATCTTGCACTCATCTCACTCTCCCGCTCTCCCTCTATCTTTTGCGCTTCCGATTTCTCTGTTTTTTTTTCTCTATTATCATCTAATATTCGTGATAAATTCCTCCAATACAACAAACTAACCAAATTTGATTCTATTCGTTTTTTTTTCTCATTGTCATTCAAACACATATGCTCAAAAGTATATTCGGGCGTATGGCTGTCACTGGGAATCACTGGGAGTCACTGGACGTCATTGTACGTCACGGGCCGTCATGTTGTCGAGTCTGGTCGGATTGCGGAATTTCTCACCAGTTGACGATAGTTAAAGACTCGCTAACGTCGCGACACATAAACAATCACGGCTTCATCTACGATGCAAACTCATAGCACAAATTTAGTCGGGAGTCGGGACCATTTCCGCCCATGTACATTTTATGTTTTGTACAATAAAAATTAGTTTCAGGTAATTCGACACGAAATTTCTGTCGCGTTGAAAATATTGTGAGCTGCATAGTGAGATTGTGATGGAGATATTTGATTGTCTGGACTAGGGATTATTAATTTATTCTGTATTTCGAAATGAAATGGCACACTTGCAAAAAAAAAAACAGAATGAATCGAAAGTATTGAAATATGGCGGTTCATGTGACACAGTCACCACAGCGATGAAATCCGAATAAATACAAAATGGGGGTGTGCATGTGTGTGTATTTGTTTAAAACAATAGTGAAATGGTGAGGCGGTAGTTCAGAGCATTATATACATATATTAATCAATATGCGTGTTGAATCTGATGTTAGAATTTAAAATATCGTTAATGAGCGTGATGTACATGTATCGCGTATTGAGTATGAAGGGTGTGAAGTTTACGCTAAATGGAGGATTGTACAGAAGTGAAATACCCTATAGTAATATATCATGTATGGGCGGGGAAGTTTGAATTTTTGCTGAATGGTACTCTTCACTAAATATTGAATATTGAAGATATGTAGAGAATTAATCGAAATATTTATACGAATGATCTCACCTCAACAGTGCCTTTCTCCAGCAATAATCCGTCTCAATGACAAGCAGCTGCAATTTCATCATATATGTAGATGTTGCGCAGGACATGGAAAAGCCCAAATCAACAATCTCCGATATTTAATTAGATTTTTTGTTAATTCTCGTAGTTATTGGATCACGTCAATTAAACTCACTATAATATATTGTGCACAACCTATTTTCCCGTTATCGTATCGATTAACAATTTTCGTTTATTACCTTTTTTTTTTCCT
This sequence comes from Zele albiditarsus, assembly GCA_958496275.1. Lineage (NCBI taxonomy): Eukaryota > Metazoa > Arthropoda > Insecta > Hymenoptera > Braconidae > Zele > Zele albiditarsus. The sequence continues at coordinate 10,005,252 of OY292415.1, forward strand.
ACACCATGTAATCACAAGTAAAGAGAGATTAGATTAAAGTAAATTAACGACAATTAAGATTATGGTATATATCAAATATGTGCTGTATATATCGTGACATGACCCTATCAGAAGGGTCCATGCAGTCTTCAACTCGCGAGATTGCAACTTGTCACATGCAAAGTTTTTATGATTTATAATTGAGATCGCTCGAACAATTTCACAAGTTCCAAAAAAACTAGCCTATTTGTTCTTTTTTTCTTTTTTCATTCACAGTAAATCACATGAATTAATATTCAATTTCTAACATCGATCACATCGTATCGTCTAATGTACACTGAATATTATAAATTACATGAGAATTATGTATGAAGAAAAGTCCAGGGCAGTGACAGAACTGCATACGCGGATTCGATACTAACGAGAAAAAAGCTCAGGGACGAGACATGATTGGAAATGTACAAGGGTCGAGTCGTATGAAGCGCAAGCGTCACCTCATGGATCGTGCTTTTGTGCTTCACAAACCACCCCCGTCACCCTACCACATGCACATCATACATAACCAGCGCATCACCACAATGAACAGTCCAAAACGCAAATGACGTCAACCACAACGGTCCATTCACAAATGTATATATGTGTTACGCCTGCAACGAAAAATACCCCTGAAGGTAGATAAATCATCCGATCTACTGTCACCTACCAAGAAAACATCGGCAGCATATCTATTTGTCATTGTACTATGATCATTAGGGAAAGATAAGAAAGATAATTTCATCAGGGAAATCGACAACTACTTTTCCACAGTATTTGAAATTGTTGCGGAGAACTGTTATACCGACAGGGAAATCTGTGCATGACATTTCGCACCCAAATATTATTCATTTATCCCATATGTATATATCAAGTAAATCATGATGAGAGGGCTTTTGTTTATGTGGTGTCATATATGCGTAAAGAGAGGTGCAACTATGGAACACGCAAATATAAAACTCTCACTACGCTTCCAGCATTGCCGCCACTATCACTGTATAGATGCACAGTGTAGCGTCACGTGATCGCTCCGAAAATTAGGATAAAGCAGGGTTCTACTTATAGTTCGGCTAATCAGATTAACGGAACCCTATCCGAACTCTGACTAGACGAATTCTTTACTTCTACCAAGTCAAGTTGAGTTAGAGTTAACCAATCGGATGACTGATCTTCTTGAATAGATGGTAACGCCACTGGATAACTTTGCTTCAATTCGTCTGTTGGAAAACCCGCCATTGTTCAAACGCTAAACATGGACTATTCAAACGCGGTTTTCCGAAATACTGTTCCTATCGAACACTGACTTGGTTGCAAACGCAATTAAATCTGAACACGGTTTATCACCGAAAAATGCTCGCTGTTTTCAACATTCTCGCCATCAATTTATTCAATATAACACTTAGTCAGGCACGTTATAGTTATGAAAGTTATCATATGAATTTGTGAATAGAGTATATTGAATACGTGACCGACATCAAGTCGTAAACAAAAGTCGTGACAATATGCGATTATTTGGAATTGTTATACTGGAATATGGAAAAAGTATATTGCAACACATGTTGATTTCAGTGTAATTTCGTATATGATGCTACTGCGTATATCGAGCAAGACCTATTCACCTTATCAAGCTCGGTGAATCGGAAACATTCTGGGGAACAACCTCTCGCGTTTCTGAACGCATTTTCGTTCCACCAGTTCGCACTCGCCGCGTTGCTGACGCGCACACCAGTGCTGCCACGCAGTATTCACTGGTATTGTCCACATGACGTTTTATCGGACACGTCATATGCAGTCATACTCTACTTCCACACAATCCACACGATCGGGAGTGGCGCATGCGCACTTCATTGGCCGGATCCAACTTTCGATAGTATTGTGTGCACACTGTGTATATACGAGCAGTGCAAATTGTTCATTTCGACTGTGGTTTGGTTGTATATCACTTTTTAATTTTCTTTTGTCACACAAAATAGTTATAAACATTATGTCAGGAAAATCAAAAGCATTCACCAAGGAGGAAGAGCTCCTCCTTCAGGATTTCTCACGAAATGTATCGACTAAATCATCTGCATTGTTTTATGGCAATGCCTTCATTGTCTCAGCTATTCCCATCTGTAAGCTATCATTCATTTTTCTTACCGATTTATAGATATATGTGTTTTCTTATGTATGAAAAATTTTCTCACAATCATTATTATCTTTACAAATTGTTTGATTATTTTAATACTCAATAATCGATCAATTCTCGGGAAAATTTATGTTAACTTTTGAAATGTTCACATGGTCATTGCAATTGTGGGAAGAAAATATACTTGACGTATCGCAACATATTGTTGGACCGTGTTATCTGTACATATGTTGTCGATATAGGTGTTTATAAAATTAATTTGTTGCCCATTTTCAGGGTTGTTCTGGAGGATTCATTTGATCGATCTTTACTCAAATTTTATTTCATTCATCGTAGTTACTTTAATAAGCACCTACGCACTGGCACTTGCTTACAAGAACACAAAGTTTGTGTTGAAGCACAAGGTATGTTTGGAAAAAACATATTGCAATTATTATGTGTATCCTTATTATCAAAATGCGATGTTGATATATATTTTATTATGTTTCATAGATTGCCGTGAAAAGAGAGGATGCTGTAACTCGTGAAATGAGTAGGAAACTCGCTGAAGATAAGAAAATGAGCAAGAAAGAGAAAGATGAGAGAATATTATGGAAGAAGAATGAAGTAGCGGATTATGAAGCAACAACTTTTTCTATTTTTTATAATAACGCATTATTCTTGGCTGTTGTGATATTCGCATCTTTTTACATTTTGAAAACATTCAGTCCAGCAATAAACTATGTATTGTCTGTAGGCGCAACCAGTGCACTTTTGGCTCTTCTATCCACTGGATCGCACTAATTTATTTTCCGTGAATACATGAAAAACAAAAGGAGAAAAGCAAAAACGACGATACAGTCTCTTTTTCAATATAAATAGATAATAAGTTAATTTAATTACGAGATGATACAATTGTGCAGATGAATTATCGTTCTATGTTCGGACGATAGTAAACAAGAGGAATTAATTCAATACATTTCTCATTTATGAGTAATGTTGGATGTTGTTTATATTCATTGTCTTAATTTTATTTTTGTCACTACGCATTCCAATCGTTATTATATAATTCATTGTGATACTGAGAACAGTGTGCTCATTAATGTTTGTATTACTATGGTTAATGCTTGCGTGTCCGTAATATTTAAGTCCCATTGAAAATCTCTGACGAAGTGGTTACAGGTTCAAGGTTACTGATATTTGATATGAGTGAATAACCGGACGAGTTGAAAATGTTGTAAAATACTCTGGCCAAATTCACTCACTGTTATATTTTCCGAATCGAATTATGTATGACAGAATCCCCAAAAGCTTTCGGTAGTTGTATGCGTGTTCGCCTGCTGACTGAAATTCATTTTTGGCCTGTTGTTCCACTCCACATTTGTACTTACTCCAACTCGAGCTATTACGATTGGGACAATTATAAGTCATAGGTCTCTTATTCTGCATTGTTGATGAAAGTAAATTCATTTTTTATTATTTTGTTTATTAGAACCTCATGAGTCTCACGTGCTCCAATATTAAAGGATCAGTACGATAATTTGCCTTTATAATTATACGATTGAAAAGACTATTTTCCGTTTGCCCAATTTAATGTCACGCTATGGATATGAATGAATTGCGGCGATACATTGTTTATCGAATGCGACAAACATGAATGATTGAAAAAATTCATTTTCACTGGCATATCATCTGCCAATTCATAAACGTTTTGATACAATGCCCAAAAATTGTTGGCAATTCAAAGAGAATGTTTCGGGGCAAGAGTGTGACGATGGAAAAGGACGATAACTTTTCATGCACATGCACCAAAATTCATGGAAATTTTGAGTTCACAAAAATTCTCAGCGTTGAAATTTGGGAGGATTTTTCATCATTCGATACGTTGCTCATGAATGGCAGAATTTTAATGAAAAAATTACATAAAAACGACACAACGTTCGTTATAAGTCAAGATACTGCAATCCGTACATAAAATTTTCAGTTGTTTTGTCTTCTTTTCCCTCTCTAACTATATTAATTTGATGGGCGTGACGGAAATTTGACGGATGTTGCCTACATATGAAAATCAACAATAATATATCAATAAATCTATGGGCCTAAAATTCTGTATTACTGTCGCTTTCACATTTACCATAGGGGATTTGTTCTTCTATTTTTATAACGCAACATAATCTGTCGTCGTGCGGAGCATGTAGAGAGAGATGAGAACAAGATTTGAATATCAAGAAATGGTAAATGTAACAAAGATCAACCCGATCCTCAATTATATGAAGTTGATGAATAAACCTCCAAAACTGAAGACGAAAAAATTGAAATGAACAGTAAAAATATATTCGTGATTATGTTCAATTTTAATACATTTTCTCCAAGACAAATTTTTGATTGGCTGACAGGCGTTGGCCCACGAACTTCTCTCTCAATTTTTTTTGTTTTCTTTCTGTTTGCCTGGCGTTTTTCTTGTCTTGTGTTGACTATCCTCATGTGCCCAGAATAGTACAAGTATCACATGTTTCGTACAGAGAAAAGCTCCCATCCTTACTTCTAATCTAGCCCTGTTTCGCTTACTCTCGTTTGTGCTCTTGCTTCCAAGCTGGCTGGGATTGGCTGGAGCTTGCAGAGAGGGCGACGAAGGTGGAGGTCCGCAACCGCTATACCGTCCCGTTTTGAATATTACCGGGAAACGTAGAGCGCGATCGGTCAGAATTAAGAATAAGCAGTGCACCCACGGGTAGTCAACTATCCACATCAAATCCCGTCAATCATTCGAGTTATTTAATTCAATCATTCTATAATTTATTTACGATTTAAATTCCATTCTCATTCGGTGTGAAACCAATTAATTAAAACAATCGCCAAGATGGTATGTTCTCTTGATGATGATCTTGTAAGTCGTCGCCCTGGTAAACACACACGATACATACTCTTCCATTCACTTATTGTCTTTTTCAAAACATGTAATTATTCATCTTTATTTAACAGAGGAGAAATAATTTTTGCTCTATTTTTTCTTTCTCGGCAGCTCGTGAATGTTTGCATACACTCTGCTCTCTATTCTATCTAGCTTACTTCTGGTCCATTTTCCTCTCTCGTATTTTTGCAAAACTTTAGTTTATTCAATGTGATATCTCAATATGTATGCATATGCATCACTGAATGATTAATTCATGTACTATTCGTTTCAATGTTGGATCGATAAGCTATGCTAAAAAACGAGGGGATCAATGTTCGCATCATTGACAGAAAATTATTAAAACAATTTTTGATATGATTTTCTCTTCCAAATGTCCTACACGATATCCAAGTGCGGGTTTACCAAGTATGTGACGGCTGATATTAAATATTTACATATAAACATATATATATATATATATATATATATGACGAGAAACAGTGGTATCAAAAATATCATAATTCATTAAAAACATTGAATGTATTTACGTAGAGTTGATCAATGACAAATCGATGCATGTATCAATGAAAAAATCAATTATTTAATTTACTTTCTTTCTCTTCATGAATATATCTCCTTTTTCTCCACCTCTCTCTCTCTCTCTCTCTCACTCTTCCTTTAAAATAATTATATGACTAATTGGCCGGAAAATTGATTGCAATTATTATAGGAATGCGATGGAACGATTTCAAAAATTAATTTATCATCTGATTTTATTATGTTTTGCTGACTTTAGGCCGACGAGCTGCCCCCAGAGCAGATTGCCGGTGAGTGAATTGAAACAGCTATTTTAGTACGGGATTAATTCATGGAAGAACATACACTGACATTTTATATACATATATATACATGACAATCTCTAGTATTCTGTTATGCTACTTATATTTTTTAGACATGTACTATTTTTGCGTGATTCCATTTTTTTCTTCATTTGTTTTTTTCTTCCTGTCTCAACTACATTCTCTGTCCCTCTATATATTCACCAACATCAGTCGCCTCAATTCTTTTTCATTTTTCACTCTTCTTATTCCTCACCCGCGAGTTTATTTACGTTTAATCGCAGGCAGCTGCTGCTTTCTGACTAAGTATAGAGTCCATCGTATCCCCTAGTCGATAGACAGTATCGAATGACCATCAATTCAACCCTCAACTGAGCCATATAAATAGATATTTATTCCTCGTTGAATCCAAATAAATTTCTCTCATACAATTGGAATACTGCAATATTTTATTCTTTCCAGCTTTGAGTGTCGGACATAAATGAATCGTCATGAGAATAAATTAGTTTTTGAGTGATCGTAAATGGATACCCGAGCTAAGTAGTGCAACGTGTAACAGAAAAAAGGGCATTAACATCAGAGCTAAATTCGATGTCACTATATAAATATAGATCTATATACATACATTGAACGTCGCGAGATTAATCCGACGTAATTGGGAAGAATACTCAATGCACATACAATTTTTCATTTTATATATATATTGCACAATTTTGAGACTAAAGTTACCATCCGCAAAAAAAAAAATGTTTTTTAGTAAGCCGTGACTTATACTTTCTAGAAAAATAAAACTAATGAACCTTTGGTTTTTTATTTTCTCTCACGAAAAATGGTATGAGAAATTGATCGTGCCATCGATCTTGTTATTCCGTTATTGTCCGCGTTATTTTTTGTTCTTTTTTTTTTACATTGATTCAATCAAAAATTGTTAATCAACTTTCAATTACGGATATTGCGAAAAAAAGTGTAGAATACACGTACCGATGGACAATTCCTGACTCATTCGGATGCTCGCATCTCTGAACTCATGCGCAAATGCCCACGTTCGACACTTGCATCGTGCATAACTATTTTTCATTTACTGGTGGTATACTTCGTGTTTTATCACGATTCATGATATTAGTGATAGTTGATTATTCTGAAAAAGAAGAAACGGGAATAATGGAAATAAATATTAATTGAAATTGGAAATATTTTAGTTTTGCGCAAGGCCTTCGACAGTTTCGACAGGGAAAAGAGTGGTAGCATTCCCACCGATATGGTGGCAGATATTTTGCGACTGATGGGTCAACCCTTCAACAAAAAAATACTCGATGAGCTTATCGATGAGGTGGATGCAGACAGTAACTACATTTGTATTAAATAAATTCAAGAATTCACTGAACACATTCAAGTTGAATAATTGATCTCTTTATATATTCAATTTATAATAGAATCGGGTCGTCTGGAGTTCGATGAGTTCGTAACGCTTGCAGCGAAATTCATCGTTGAAGAGGACGCTGAAGCTTTGGAGAAAGAGTTACGTGAGGCTTTCAGACTCTATGACAAAGAAGGTTAGTGTCATAACATTGGACAAAAAAAAATACGATTTATTTTCTTATTGTTTTCGTCGCGGTATTGAGATCGCGCCAAAATTATAAAGCCAAGCGAAAGTATGTAATGTGAAAAACAACTGGAAAACCGGAGTCGAGAAGGCGGTGCATTTTCGCGTACTTGTTGTATACGTGGAGACGGGAATAGCCAGCTCCAGGAATATACAAGAGATTAAAAGCTCGCATGTGCTTGAAACCAGATTCAAATACATCAGACTAAGATAGTGAGAACGATCGAAGAACTGGTGAGACAGCGGAAAAAATACAGCTCAGTGGTCGGATCTTATTTGTGGGCGTGTAGCCAAGTCGCCGTTTTCTCAAAACATTATCCCCATTAATTATTGCGAGTTTGCCAATTATTCGAATAACAAAACAAAAATCCATAATATGTTATTCATTTCCGACTTACATGTAGACATGTGTCAGTAATTGCACATAGATCATTTTACATTTTGTTTCGTTTCGAAAAACGCAGCGACGAAGTATTTCAAAGCTCAATGTACGCAAATAGCTCCTGAGCTTGTCGGCTCCCGTCAATAATTTTGTACGGTAAATTTAAGTGATTGATTGAATGTACTGTCGATAAATCACACCTGCTCACGGCTTTTTATTTTTCATTCACTTTTGTTTAATTTTCAATTGATTTGGTGTCCTGTTGGTGCAGGTAATGGATATATTCCAACTACATGTCTGCGTGAAATTTTACGTGAACTTGACGATCAACTTACGGATGAAGAACTTGATATCATGATTGAGGAAATTGATTCAGATGGATCTGGCACGGTTGACTTTGATGGTGAGTTCATATTTGAGATTTATATTTTTCTTGTATTCAGCTATTTTTGAAATGATTACTAATGTCATATGAATGAGCCAGAGTTGTTTTGATGTAGAAATGAAAAACGAAATATATAGATCAATATTGTAATTTGATATGTCATATACATGAGATGTTTGATGGAGAGAAGTAATAAACTACTTTTTTTATGGTTCGTTCTCTATTTATTCGTGGCATTGCGGTAATATTTTGCATTTCATATTCTCCACTGTTATGAATTTGGCATTACACGGCGTATCACTTCAACTCATCAACTCTCATCCCACCCACATTAAATACACAATTTTATCGTCGAAACATCAAGTAACAGCTGTAGAGAATAAATGATGTGCAGATATTATGCCAGATTGTTTTCGAAATAATTCATTTTTAAACTTTATTTATCAAAAACCGTAAGTTTCACGACGATGAACTGAATGAATAGTTACGTTATTGATTTCTCTGTTTGTTTCAGAATTTATGGAGATGATGACCGGAGAATAAATTATTGATACCAACGACTGCAGTTCACTTTTTTTTCTTTCCTGTTACCAATTACCACTCCATAATATGAAAGACTTTCGACGACAGTCATATGAAAAATCACGCAAGCACTCGTCAATCAATTGGATCATTCGTTGTATTAATTTTCTTTTTTTTCCTTCTTGCCGATTATATACATTATCCTTTCGTACGAATACTATTTTTATTACATAGGGCACCACATGTACCTACATCTTGTCCCAGTTTATCAATACAATTCATCACGGGGCAGTATTGACTGTTATTCATAAAAAAAAACATATATGTATGAAAAGACTTTTGTTTTGGATTTTCTGACATTCGTTCCTTTATTATTTTCTTCTATCCCATTCTCCTCCTCCCTATCTCTCTCTATCAAATTTCATATATATATACATATTGTTGGATACGTTATTTAATTTACCTATTTATTCCTCATCACAATTATTCATTTATTTTGTTCTGCCTAAGTAATTGTCCTATGCATAACGTGAACATACTTGTTCTACATTTACAGCTAAAATTAATTCTTCATATAAGAGTTATTTTCGAGAATATATTGTTATGGGTGTTAAATCCTTCTTCGTACCAATATAATGATGACCAGCACTTTCCTGTCGTTTTTCCTGCTAAACATGTGAGACGAAAGAATTCGTGGAAGAGAATACTCGCTCACGATATCTCTGTCTTTCTTGCAACCTATAGCGATTTTATCCCATCCAACTTGATACAATTGAATCGGACCTCTACGAGGATCTGATTCGGTACTGAATACGGAGTAATACCAAAATTTTATGGCACATTGTACATAAGAAACAAAAGTATACATATGTATACATTGAATGTGCGGCGTGGATTGCCGGCAAAATTTCTTTTGTTCAATTATTTTTTTTTTTTCAGTTGTATTCTATGACTTGAATAGAGTAGTATAGTGATAAGTATGAGTGATATCAACATAGTAAATAATCCGACTAGACTGAAATTAAAAGAATAATGTGTAAACATTTTTTTTCTTCATTATGCAGTTTCTATCTTTTTCATTGTTTATCACTGCAATTATTATCAATCATCTGAAATACCTTCCTTAATGACATAGATATGTGCAATATATAACTTTTTCTGCGTTGCGGTGAACTGACAGTTACAATACGATAAAAAGAACAGCTATTTTATTGACCTCGAATATTATCACTATTACATATGTTCATAGCTATTTGAATTGAAAAATGAAACTGAAAATTGGGAAATTGACTTCTAAACCAGTAAAATACGAGAATGAAGATGAAAATATGAAATATTGACGAATACCTCATCATTGTTGTACACACAGAATCATCAGCATCTACACGAGCGTTTGTAGGTCGTCATCCTCCACCTCTTTATACAAGATGGTTGACAACAAATGTCACATTTTGAATAGATTAGGAAATTCATTGCTGATTTCACGTATCAATTGTTGATCGCCTTGACTCTCAGAACCCTCTTCACAAAATATTCGCGTGAAACATTTCAAAAGGTCCTCGGATCTATGGCGGTGATCGTCGTATCCTGATGTGCGCAATACACGTCGACACAATTCCAAATATAGTCGTCTCTGCAATTATTTAAGGAGACAGAAATGAATCAACTGGTTAACTTTCACCAATGGAAATATCTTGAAATTTGAGTCACAGAAAATGACATTACCTTGTCGCCTGGTTGTATATCAAATAATTGTCGCAACACAATATCAATCAAAACTTTAATATCATTCGTATAAAACAATGATGCGGTGATTTCACTTCCAAATACATCGATAAATAATTTTAATACTGAATGCGATGGTATTGGCTCATGATCGAATATCCGTACTGGATCTTCCTCGCGGTTGAGTAAAAAAAGAATTTTTTGGGTGAAAACTTTTGCATTCCTTCTCTCATTCAATGCATTCAGTACAATATTCTCTGATGCAGTAAATTGTAAATTATATGATAAAATTAAGTTTATAAATAAATCGGGTATTTGATCTTCTAAATCAGTGTCAGGCGGATCTTCAATTAAATCCAAAAGGAATGTGATAAAATCGTATCCCAAGTGTTCTAAATGAGTTATCGGCATGTGTTCACCCATTGAAAATATCATCGTCAGTAATAGCGATGAATAATTCAATTTTGGGACATTTCTCGAGTTACTTCTCATGTCTCTCGCTAACTCCATCGGTAATATGCTATTCAACATTATTGCAACAACTACAGCATCTAAACTGCACATAACACCAAATGATTGTAAGAGAAGTTGTCTAATTGTCCATCGCGCTTCCATCTGATAATATTGTATCAATGTTGTTATTCCATTGTATTGATCTTGGCGTAACGCATGTCGTGACACATTTGCATCGGCATTAGTTAAAATCGAGGTGAGTTCTTTAATATATTCAACTATAATAGATTCATCCTCATACAACATCCAACTCCGCTGTTGTGAATCTTCCTTGCACGAAGTTAATTCATTAAATATAATTTTTAATCTATTAGCGTCATACGTTTCTTCAATACTCATTTTCGAATTTATCATTGGCATTTGTAATTGATTCAACACAGCGTCGAAGTAATGACTAATATCACTTGGTAAAAATTGTTGTAATCCGGATACCACAACAGTCACAGCCAATTTTGACATTTCATAACTCAATTGTGTATTACGTCGTACTTCATCGAGCAATTTATATGCGGTACGTGAATTGATATCACATGGAGTTGTCGAATTGCTTGTTATTGCTAATGGACGTGATGTGAGTCGTACTGAATTTGATTGCGATGAAGTTTTTTGCATCTCAGGAATGTGCGTTTGTGGTCGTTGGACGACATCACATGATGTTTGTCGTAAAAAGGAAGGTCGACGGTGTTCAATAGTTGAACAGTGCCGGTCAGAAATAATTGGCGGTATCTCAGTCGTCTCACTAGCAGGTGGCAGTAATGCATTGCTGATTGCCGATTCAATATTGCCATCGCATGATTTAATAATAGAATTTTTTGACGGTGTTTCTTTATTCGGCGATGAATTGCTAAACGATGGTGGTTGCGGTGCTTGTTTTTTTGGTTTTCTACTTAGTTCAGCCTGTCGCTTCTTCTCAATTAATCGCTGAACTAAATCCTGCTTATCCATTGGCAGTGGTGCACCAGGTTTTATAACTTCACTGCGTAATTTTTCGATACATTCATCAAAGAAATCAATCATGAATTGTGGCTGTACCTGGAATAAAATCATTTACAATAATATCCCTTGTGTGTATTCAATACTTGGTATTTTTTTTAGTTTTGTGTTGCGTTATTATTAAACGAATTGATTTCAGACAATAGATACTGCAGAAATTTATCGTAACAGAAAATTAATGAAATGTAGGTCTACCGAAATTTCGACTTAGCTAGTGTCGAATGGGACTCGTGAATGGTTAGACAGAAAATAATAATGTGAAAGCAGGTCATTTGTTAGATAGAAACCTGTTTAGTAATTATTTCGATAATTTATATCTCCTTCATATAATTTTACTAACCTTAACTGTTGTTACATAGTTTGATGGAATATATCCCAATTGACCGACGTTATTAACTACCTGCCACCAGTTTCTTTGCTTTGTATTCGATTGATGTAATATGAAATGATCATTTTCACGAAAGCTCAAGGTTTTTGCAAATGTCGCCTTAAAATCATATAAAGCCTTCAACATTTCATAGTTTTCTGAAATAATTCCAAATAATCCATAATATTTTGAATAGTGTGGATATACGTGTTCGTTCACATGCAAATTATACAGCAATTACATATAAAAAAATAAATTTTCTTACCTAACCTAATATAGTTGTCATCCATCATATTTTTTCGATATATATGTATATTTCATTTGATTCAAAGAAAAAACCTTGAGTACCCTGGCAACGCCCAGGTGAAAACTGAGCTGGTCAAATAGTTGTTACTGCAGGACACTTTTCGCTTTCGTCTACACTCGACATGACATTCACATCTTAATTCAATTACATTTCAGGAGTATGGGGAAAAAACAGTGGCTAGTTGTTGCAAGATAGTTCGACACACGGGGTTGACAGTTGCCGTGAAATTCAGATATGCTGTGAGCAGATTCTGTTGCACGCAGGCTTCAATATCCCCCGCCTTTTTCTTCCGATATTTGGATTTAGGATATGGCGGAAAGAGAGGGAGGGGATCCGTTAAATATGTGAAACGTACCTGTACTGCAAGATATATTTTTTTCAATACCGTAAATGCATACTGCGTTGATATTACGCAATTATCAATGGTTTATATCGCGGTATACTAGAAGGGGTACTGTCAATGTTTGTAATGCAGTGGATGAAAAGGAAAGTTCGAAATATTATTTAATTGATCATTACATTATTGTACGGATATGCACCACATGCTGAGAAATATTATTTTGCTTTTTTTTTTGTTAATAATTTATAAGTGATTTTTGTACAAATACATTTAAGATCCTTCAAACATGCCAACTGCCAGTAAGAGATTCCGTCGGGTAAAATGCAGTGCGAGAATTGGCGAACTTTTCGTCGGAAATGTTCGTAACAAATATGATTCCGCTGATGATTTCACGTCTGGATTGTGTGAAACATTGACATCTTCTAGACTCATTTCGTCTGCTAATTTTGTGAAGTCCCACAGTTTTATTGTACAGTCCAATGATGCTGTAGTAGCAGAAAAATGAAAAGAATGAGTTAAAAAATTGGATACACATTTTTGATAACTACGCTTAGTCAAAATCGACGGATAAAAATCACCAGAAACAAGGAGATTCCCATCTCTACTGAATGAAAGACAGTGAATTGAACTTGTATGCCCCGATAACGCAGCAACAAGGTGACCATGTGCAAGATCCCACACAAGAACACGTGTATCGGCGCCAGCTGAGGCGATAAATCGTCCCTCTGTTGAAAAACATAGCGAAAAAATTGGCGCTTTGTGACCTGTCATTAATCTCACTTGAGATCCCGTGACACAATCCCACAATCGAATTGTCATATCACTGGATCCACTCGCAATATAATTTGAATTAGGATGAAACTGAACAACCTATTTAAGGGAATACGAAACAAATAATGAAACAAATAAAAATCTAGTATTACGAACTTGACAATAAGAAATAATTTTCTGATTATCTTACGTCAACGTCTGAGTAGTGGCCAGCAAATATCCGAAGCGGTTGATGCGAATCTGTTGTCCATAATCGAGCAGTTTTGTCATGCGATCCAGTCGCGAAATAATAACCATGTTGTGAAAATCGAATGGACCATACGGGGTATAAATGGCCTTTGTAGCATACAACACAGGACCATGTGTGCAGCGACCACAACCTAACTGGTGGACACGAAGACAGAAATGAAATAAATACAAAAATATTCAAAGTAATATTCATTATCATCCATTATTATTATTATTATTATTATTAGTAATAATGATCAAATATACTTGTAGTGTCTTCGGAACAAGAAAGCAGGAGATTACGATCGGGGCTAAATGTCAAGCTGTACACTGGTCCACTATGACCATATAATGTTTTAACAGTCTCTGCCGTTCTGTCATCCATCATTCTTACAAGCACGTCATCCGCTTCTGTTTTGATATCTGCCAATAATTCGCCTGACTTCATTAATCGTAATTTTTGCGGAACTAAACTCCATACTTTTAATCTTGAATCGCTGAACCCAACTGCTAATAGACTGGAATCTTCCGATACCTCGGCAGTTGTTACAGTATGAACGGAATTCAATAGCGTGTAAAAACAAATGGATGGTAATGTTTCCGGACCAAGTGTCACTCGTTTTGAAGCTTCACGCAAAGCTTTGACTTTTTCTAACTTGTCCGCATCTTTGCTATAATGAATAATATAAATTATTTGAATTCGTAAATATCGATGACTTAGTCGAATGATCATAAACTCAAATAATCCTTACAGATTAGGTAAAGGCATGCGACCGATGGGCGGTGCATTGGGATCTGATTTAGTCTTTTTCGAAAATAGTGGATCTTTTTTTGCCTTTTTCTTTTTCGGTTTATCGCCTTCACCACCAGGTGCTTCATCTTCTTCTTCTTCGGCAGGCGCGATACATTGAATATCCGGTTCTTTCAGTAATCCGTAATATACTTTAACCTTATTGTCTGCCAAAAATTTATTCAACTAAATTTTATATACAACATATAATCAGTAGACTATGAACAAATAAAATGTCACCTTGTCTTGTTGCTTCGCCAAGCGTAGCGCCTGAATTAGCCTCAATTTGTTTTTTATTCCGTGCAACCCCTTCATACATATCAAAATAAAGATGTTCTTGTATTATGTTCAACAGAACGCTGTGTTTCTTCTCTTGCAAATGACGTTTCAAAATAGAAAGTGTGTCGCGTGAAATTCTAATGATGAATTGATTCGATCTGTAAATAAAGTTCGTTCGATTGACATGAATTATTTAAACAAGAATAATTTTTTCCTATGGTTTCATTAGTAGTGTATATATATATAAATTGATATACTTGAAAGTGTCTGTGAGTTCATTGCCGGCCATTTGCTCCCTTTTCGAGACATTTGATAGTTTTTTCAAATCATTTTGACAATATTCTTCTAAATTCACACTGTATTTTTCCATTAGTTGTTTGGCTTGTTCTGGATGGTTATTATATACAAGTTCGAGATACATGTGAACCAATACAGGGTATAATATAGTACCCAATTCATGCTGCAACCAAACAATAAATAAATATATATATAAATTGATGATTTGCCATTGTTTCCTGCTATTATTTAAGATATAAATCCATGTCATACCTTATAAATATCTAAAGAACTCTCGACAAACTTTTTCAATTCACCGTAAGCCTTATCATATAGAGCCGGATCGCCTTCACTTTTATATGCTGCCAATACACTATTAACTTCGGAGTCTGTTTGTTGACTTTCATCAATGGTAACATCAACTAAGTTTGCTTCTTTTCTGAATAATTCTTCAGTGCTCTAAATGTTAAAATTTGAATATTTGAACATAACTAATTCATTATTCAGAATGATACCGCCAAAATATTTAGGATGAATGAGAGGAGGAAAGAATGAAAAAAACAAGATTCACTGTGAATTTCTAGGTTAAATGAGATAAATGTGTTATTTATTCACCTTCAAATTGTACTTGCGAAGAAGTTGTAGCACTGCAAGCATGGTATTTTTGTCCCCGTTCATAATTAATTGATTTTGTTTATTATTTTCAATTTATTATATCATATATTCAAAATTAATAATAGTCGTTGACACTTTTATTTATTGACACGAACGAGACATTGCAACGGATTGCTTGCATTTCATAAAGGCGAGTTCCAATGAACGACTATATATATACATGCTGTATTTCCAATCTAGTCAAACCGAAGTGAGGATGCGAATCTTACCATTGGCATTTTCAATGAGCATTGCACCATTATCGCATATTTGCAACTTTATTTCATGAAAACTGCACCATTACCTCGGGATCACCTCTGTGGTGTTGCATTGTGTGTGTCAGTGTGCGCAGTTTCAGGGCCATCATTGTAATTGTGGGTGAATGGATGAACTGGGTTGAACGTTACGAACCACACCCAGACCAGTTAATCTCAGTATTTATATATACACATTTTACGCATATTACCGACATTTCAAGACATTCATTGTTGGTTAATCGTCGATTAATTCGTATTTTTTATTTAAACTTTATTATAAAAAACGTAGGATATATGTCAAGAATTAATTATGCAAACGTGTTGATTCATTCAAATCAAATTTAATTTCACATCCAATATATGTTAATTTTCAATCATAACTTATTCTTATTAATACTCTTTTCCGTCACAAAGAGAAATATGATCATCAAAAATAGATATATTATCATGATTTACCGGCTAAATATAGTGAACAAAAATATAACACTGAGATCTGAAAAATATCAATAGTTTATAGAATTGCATAGATTTATCTGTGTTGTTGGCACTATCTACAATTTATTCATATTATCATAGGCATGTCAAAATATATATTTTCGTCTGTTGTAATCTAATGATCAAATTTGTTTCTTGAAAGTCTGACTTTTAGAATATATAATATTTATATTTTTATATAATGTGGAGGTGAGAATAAATGCATCCATCAGAACATCGTTATGCAATTTCAGGCAATAAGAGCCAAAAGACATTTCTTGTAGTGTCCCGAACAGTCATCCTGCATGAATAACATAATTTTTAATACGTTACTTTTGCCAATTCTGTCAATAGTTAGGTTTATAATAATAATTATAACATGAACAAGACTTACAGAAATAAATTCCTCAAGTGATGTTCCATTCTGTGCAGCAAATGCCTGTTTTATTTCACCCATGTCAATTTCTGAACGAGTCACAACGAGTCTTATCAGTCGACGATCATCAGTTCCTATTCCTTTCATACTTTTGTACAGCTGTTCAGCAAAAAATCCTGCACGATTATTGACGCATTTCACTGCAAAAAAAAAAAAAAATATTCAAATCAAATTGAATGGTATCTTGTAATTTATTCAATCACTGGGACCGGAGAGGAGGTCAAACCAATTCAAACCTACCGATAGCAAGGAGTCCTTTCTTGATATCACCAGTAAATTCATTTTCAATAGCGTCTTCAATCGAATGTCCAGTACTATTTTGATACTCCATGAATATTTGGTGTAATTGTGGAATGTTACGTGAAACCAAAATACCATTGAATGTCGATTCATCTGTACCAAATTGTAATTCGCCAGCTTGCAATAAACTTGTTGCATCCTCCTTTGCTGCCGCTTCATCAACGACATATGATTCGTCGCGGTTACCGCAACATAATGAAACCATTAAGCGTTTGAAATTGCCCGAAGTATCCCCGCGCAAATCATCTTCTAATGATTTGCCATACATTGCCTCATACGCCTGACGAATAACATGAATTTCATGATTTGACATAGTGCACATAACTTCGATCAATACACATTCGTCGGTTCCAATGCCAGACATGGCCTCATGAAGTTCTTTGGCGTAATATTGTGGCAATGGTGTTACCATCGCCACTACAAGTTTCTCAAAATTACCCGAAAGCTCAGACTTCAGATCTTTAATCATATCTTTTCCATAAAGTGTTTTAAATTGGACGGCAATTTCTTGTCGTTGGAGATTGCTTCGGTTTGCCAAAACATTAATAATTGCTTTTTCATCAGTGCCAAATCCTTTCATGGCTTTTCGTAATACTTCGGCATCGGCACGAGCATCAAAGTCTGGATACGGCAGAGCCGTGGGTGACAACTATAACAAAAAATTGTTATTCGAGCAGAGAATGATTTTCTCAATACCCGAAATATTGATCCAATAATATTCCGTACAGTGAATTATAGATGGATGGATATTCCAATTAACCTTACCTTTGGTCTAATTGCATTCTTCCGGGGGGCTGGGGCATGGTATGATGGCATGCCAGACACCGATCTAGGCATCGATAGGTATACATCCGCTCTCCCCTGCCCCCCAGGAGAAGCACTACCAGAGAAGTAACTACCGCATTGAATATGTGCATCCCGAGGATAGAAAGAAGTGTTCATGCTGCTTGGTGGACATGTGCTGTACGGTGAAGTAGCAGAGGGATATGGTATGTGCTGGTGTGATGGTTGCGACGGATAATGTTGTGGTTGAGACGTCTCGGGTGGATAGTGTTGCGGAGGTGATGATTGTCCAAATTGTGGATAAGGAGAAGGTTGATTAAATTGCGGCGGATATTCGGATTGTTGAGTACGCGTTGGAGGATATGGACACGGGTATGGAGACGGACCACCACTTTGGATTGGATACGGTGATGGTGCACTATTTCCGGTTGGATGTGATGCATATGGTGTGGGTTGTGATTGGTATGGGTTTGATGAATAAGTGTACGGCAGTGGCATACTAAATGATTTTGGAGGTGCATTGGAAAAGCCATAACAGTCATTTGGAGGATAAGGTGAAACTCCAGGGGCACAGGGCGCTGACGGTGCACCTGGACTTGTCCCAAAAGATGTCGGTAGTTTTTTTCCTGGATATGGCGGCCCCTTCATGGGTTTTGAGAAGTAAATAAGAAGAGAAATAATGCAATGGAATTTCTTAAAATAAATTAGTTTTACTAAATCGTTAGTGTGAGGAACGCATTCATTGTGAAACAGAGTTAGTGTAAATGCTTCTGAATATAATAGCGGATATGTGTAACAACTTTTGCGTCATTCATTCATATTCACTTTGTTGGCTCTCACCTGATAACCGTAACTCATCTTTATTGTTCACTGGGTGTATTGACTTTGCTGTTCGACCTGCGAATAATTCAAGATATATTGATGCGATATAATTGTATTATTATAGGTTGTAAGTGGCACGCAATATGTTTTGTCATCTGGTAAAAGTACAGTGGTCACATGATTTTCAGAGCAATTCTGTACAATGATGAATAGCGAAAGATTGGTAATTGATCGACTGATTTTATTTATAAGCGCCATATACAACAAGCGATACAGCAATTGTTTAGTGGTTTGTATTGAGAACCAAAGAATAACTTGCAATAATACTTACTGATTAATGTATTTGTATTCAATTTGATGGCCAACAGTTTTTTTGAAAGTGTTTTGACGTATTAATGTTATGCGTGGATATGGTTAATACACCAAATGAAATTGTCACCTTGTAATGACTGGCAAAGAAAATGAATATACTGAAAATGCTGAGAATTGCAGTGAATGGAGTTTAGGTAGGGAACTAGTAGTGAATTTCCAACAAAATACTGCACTGATCCGCACTGAACTACACTCGAGTACTTGGCTCTGCCCAGTGCTGCCCTTTAACGTGCATTTACAATATATGAGGTCGAGAAATTGTAGAGAAGTTGAAAATTTGACCACGTCATGATGTGATCAGCCGTAATTGGATGTGACGTACGTGTAAATCACGTCAATATCGTGAAATAAAAATATAAGTCGCCGAGATGAACAGAAACAATATTGTTTATCCGTAGTCATATATGAATACATTGTGGTGGTAGCACTATCTACTTTAGTATTTGAATAACGCGCGCGTTGTATGAAGTTGTTCTGAGTTTATGGGTTGATACGGTCCACGTCCATACGAAAGTGACGGTATTTTATTAGCAGTGGTCGATATTCGTGGTAACCACCTATCGGGTGAGTAAATATTTTTATGCAAATATACATTTGAAAATTTAAAACTGGCAGTTGGTTGATTTGCTGGCAGTTGGTACTGTCTCAATCGTCCCAATATTGAGAACAATTCAATTTTTACCGTCCTAAAATATTCAAATTCTCTATGATTTCAACCATAGAGTCAGTGTAATTTCATCGTTTTTTTTCTATCGCATCTTCAAGGCGTTACTGAGACGATGTTGCTTGCAATATTGTGATTAACCTACAAAACGGCATAAAATTCCTGTGATTCGTATGTCCATGTCATGTAATGACAATTACATGACGTATCAGGCATGTGTAAATTGTTATTTTCACACAAAGTTGACCATCTACACAAGAGTTCTATGATCGATGGTTTTATACTTCTATGGTAAGTGAGTTGTGTTGCAGCAGAGCAAGCGAACGCGGCGAAATGCGGCGAAACGCGGCGAAACGCGGCGCATGCGAGCGACGGTGTCGTTTTGTCGTTTAGCCGTGTGAGTCTCTCATCTGTCATGGATTCCCGTAATCGTCCGCGAGTGTACATACGCGATATAATCATAAATTCAATAGTGAGAAAAAAAAAATGAAAACAATGAAGAACAATCCAAATAACGAAAAAAAAAATATTATTGTTGTGTTAATATAAATGTGTGATAACATTGTGTGATATTGTCGCAATATTTTGTTGGTATTACAAAGTCAATAGAGCATAAAAAAAAAATAGTTAGATGAAAAATGAACCTTGTGGGCATGGGTTATATGCAGCCCTCCTGTCATCCGGCCAACACAATTCGTAAGCATACTACTCATTATTCATTTGCCGGTTATTCTAATGTATGACATACCTCATTAATAAATATTACTATACACTAGTTGATCAACAATAAATTAATTTACACATCGTGTGACGTCATAGCATGCCAACCTGGTAAATGTTTGGTAATAAAAGATAAACAAATATATCAGTTTGTAGTCGTGAATATGAGGGGGGGGGGGGGGGGGGGGGGTGATAGGTATGCGATTGTGTTTATACACAATAAATTTCATGATGAATATCCCAGTTAAATTTTGGGGATGAATTATTGTCGTATATATATATATATATATATGCCTTTATTGACAATTCATGTTCGGAGTTATATTCATTGTGGGACATCAGAGACAGCTCTTTGCATTTTTATGGGTACTGCTATTTCTAGTTTTTAACTTTATGTATAAATCCATAGTTTATACCTATATATTGATCTATCCATATAATGTTCTTTAAAAAAGTGATGAGCTTTTCATTATCATTACTCTCAATTATTGATGCTGTCAGTCAAGTTTATTTTCGTCTCGAGTTGAACTGGGCTTTTAATTCTAAAAATACTAATTTATCAATTTTTGCTCTGCTCCGACTATTCCATAGGTTTCCATTGAGTCTTGTTTTGTGCCTTCGCAAATTTTCGACGTGAGTTTCCGATCGCCGAACGTGGGACCAGTGACATATCTATTCGATCAATGAAATTCAGTCAACCAGTCCAATTAAACAGAGTTTTTTTCTTTCAAATCGCATTGTGCACATCTATTACGTTATCTACAAAACCTCTTTCTTTTGCTCTTATTCTCCACGTTCTCCATTCACCATTTCGTTCTGAGGAATTAATCCTGTACCAGCACAATTACTTTGGTCATGTTCGAAATCACTTGTCTAATAATTAGACAGAGAAAGAACATATGTCGTCTCATGAAAAGTGCGAATCTTCAAAACTCCAATACGTTTTATATATGTCAAATGTATTTACAAATTGATAAAATGGGAAAAAAAAATTTGAAGTAATAATGAATTCAAGAAGCCGCATATGAATGCTTTGCGGCAGAAGGTCGAATCAGTGATCGGTCGTTAATCCATAAAGACCGTTTCATGTATTCTTTGGTTCTATGTATTAATATGATTTATTATTCATTTTTTCAATTGATTTCAACACACTGGGGGAGAAATAAATAATCCAATACGTCAAAACTAAATATTACGTATGAACCGATATCTTTATTGTTGTCACTCACCTCATTGACGTTTTAGTTTCAAAATTTCATAATTTAATAATTTATGAATGCTTAAACGTGGCTGGAAAGTTTTTTAGTTGATTGTCTCAGACGCTCGAGGCATTTTGAGTAAGTACGTTCAATATTTTTGCACGATTCAATGATTGTTGATACCATCTGTTATTCAAAGTCGAGCTATTGGAACGTGATAAGTGACGACTATTGGCCGCAGCACGCTCCGGTTGATTTTCATTACGTATTTGTCATCAGCCACTAATGATTACGACAACTCATTCAACTGTATAGTGACAATGTGACTCGTTATTTTCAAATGATGAGTACACATTCATAGGGCTACATCGTATTACTCACTTCATCCAAGAAATACAATGTGAATTGTTATGATGATATTACGATGTGTATATAATTATTGTGGTATGAACTTTTTAAAATGATTTCACATCTCCATCTATGTGAAAAATGAGTTTTGTGAACGTATTTGGATTGTGAAATCAAGTGAAATGAAGAGTCTTGATGAAAAATATTTTCTTGGCTCGAACCAAGAATTGAGATAGGCAATTTCGATAGATATAGGGAGATAGTGTATATCTTACGTAAAACCTTGGCGAGCCTTTATCGTCGACCACTTATCACGGCTTTCCGGAATCTTTCGCTAATAGGTCTATAAACTGTATAGAGAATCCATTTCACTGTAAAAAAAAATAAATATATTTATAGATATATACATAAACATCCAATATAGTTGTTATATATAAAAATGAAGCGAGCTACAACAACGTCTCGGGCATAATACAAAACTCGTAAAAGGTATATGGTCCCGAATTCTTTTATCGCTTGCCATCACATTATTTTTTCTTCTTTTTTTTTTATATACCTACATGCATAAATACTTGTTTTTATCTTTACGTCACACAATGGATGCGACCCATGACGCATTTTTATTTCTCCTACATATGCGATAGTTGTTAAGTAGCGGTGCGCTGTGCCTGTACATATATATATATATATATATGGATGTGTTTGGCTGGCGTGGGTATCTATATGGGTTTGTATATGGAATTTTATTGCACCAGGTGCCCGATAGGAATTAACGATTCAAGTATCTTAGTGTTGCGAGCCTGCTCGATTTAACTTTAATATACTTATGGAAGCCTCTTTGTAAATCCTATAATATATGAAGAAACCCTGTGATGCTCATTGTGTATATATGTGAATATACGTATATATAGCTGTATATAGGAGTGGATGAAGTTAAATCAACTTTAGTATTTTTTTTCTTTTGACGCGACGAAGAACGAAGAGCTTGAAAATAATGAAAAATGGTAAACTATCACAGAATCATAGATAAATAGTGAAATAGAAGTAAGATGAGTGGATGCAAAAATTTACTTAACGTGTGGTGAAAGTTTTGCGTTTTTCATTGCAAAAATGACATCGACTTTACAAAATATATCACAAAACCTCGAGCCGTAGTATAAAAAAAAACATCTTTGTGTCACAATGTTTTCCACAATGGAAATGTGGGAATTATATTATACATTTAGAGAGTTTCTGGATCTGCATCTCTGTAACGTATATTTTCCCATCTGTTCAGTATTAGTTTGCAAACATTTTTTCCCTCAATAAAAGCGCAAAAAGTATTTTTGAATGACATATGTGAAACGCAAATAATACGTGGCGAGCTTTAAAGTGTTCGTATGTTTTTTTTGTTTCATTCATTATTATTTTTTTTTTTTTTCGTCGACTCAGCGCGATGAATAGATAGAATGGGGAAGAAAGTCCTGGCGCGAACAAGACAAAAGTAGTATAACCATCAGCGGGATGGAGCATTTGTGTACGTGAATTCATATATATATATATAAATAAATGTATGTGTGGGCATTTGTGTAGCACGGGAGAAAGCTGTATACATACATTCTCGGTGGCGTGCACAATTTCTCATTTTGCCCTTTTCCCTTTTCGGTTTATATCACGAGCAGTGAATTGATCAAACAGTCATGGATTTGGATGTGCGCCCTCGACGGGTACGTGTCACATGTTCAACGCAACGAATATCGAGGAAAAAAAAATACCCAAAACATTATAGAAAATAATGACAATCTTGAATCAACTATATAAAATGTAAATACATGGATGGAGGATAGTGCATAAACATCATGATGAAGTGGAACAAGGATGGGACACGCTAACAAATTATAAGCCAAACAAGAGTCGGTATGTTAAATACTGACGAAAAATTCTGCAATCACAATTAACCCGACTTGAAATAATGAATTTTGAAACTATGCGGTGATTCACTTGAAATCGAATTCAGGCAAATGACCCTAACAATCACACAATCGACTATCAATACTTCTAGTTGCGTTCTCGGTTTTTTTTTTTTTTTTTTTTTCCCGTGTGTACGTAGAGAGTAACTGATCGAACGCGTGTGTTGTCGCGCCTTTGCCGCTCTGTTTCAGTGCACGTGTCGCGGTAATAATAGCAACGATACGTGCATTCAGAGATACGAAGGATATATGCATGGTACGTGCCAGTGTTTGCGGATGACGCTGCCGCGCTCTTTCATATTTACTTCCTTTAGATGTCTCACTCTCATTGTTTTTTCTTCCTTCTTTCATTTTTTTCACGAGCTCTCGTATATTCCGTTTATTAATTCCCGCCACTGTGACCCGCGTGTGCTTACACCACCATTCCTATTCTGCGTTTGTATATGTGTAAAAATATAAGTGTGCATATACTCGCGTTTCATATTATGAAATTGCGGCAATTGGCGTATGTGAACAAGCGGATTACGCTGACAACTGGCAAAAGTTTAAAGAACACGACAATTGTCGTTAATTCGGTGACGATGTGAACATTAAGAGACGGATATATGGAAACAGGGCGAAAGAGATGGGGAAACGAAAATAAAGATTGAAGAGGGGTGAAAAAGGCCAATAACGAGAAAAAAAAAGAGGTGTGGGATGAATGAGGATGGGGTTGGGGATGGAGAGAAGAGTGTATAACCATCAATTAGTGACACTCGGGTGAATTTTTCTAACTCAATTGCGTAATTAAACAGCCAGTTAACAAATTAACTTCGATCTCAGCAGGTCACGTTTGACGTCACGTTCTGTTGACATGTTTTCATGTATGTATATTCATGTGAATGTATAAATAGATATGTGTACTTATAAACTGTGTATTTTCTTGTATTCATATCCGTGAGTAACATGATTATGACACGATTTTTCGTGTTCACCAATATGGTTGAGTTGATGTGAATTTGTGGTGTAGAAAACATGGGAGTGAGAGACAGGAGACAATAAAGTGACCATTATGTTCCGTAATAAATTATTCATAGGCGATATTGTGGAATGTTCGTAATTAATGCATGAAATTTGCAAGACAATGACCTTCTTCCGCCTATCAATATATATTTCGTAAAAAATTTCGGTGAAGTTTTTCTCTCGTCTTTCAATAACCTCAAAAAGTTTTCATCGCTGAAAACTTTTCTAACAGGCGTTACAAGATCCCTGCCTGGTTGAAATTTATCGAAAATCTCTCCTAGTTTTTCACCACACACGGTGAACTGCAATACACATACATTCACACACCCACTCATGTATGTTCACATGGATAAAAGTGGAACAATTTAGGGGCTTTCATATGAATAATATCAATTTTGTTTTTTCTTCAAAGTATTGTTCCAACTCGGTATTTTCCGAATTAATTTTCAATTCAATCAGTGAATTTGGATGAGACGGAAAAATATTTATTTTTCACGAAAAAAAAAAAAATGTTTTATCCATTCAAATGTTGGATAATGAGATTCTACAATTACTTTATTTGGCTCGTATGTGTATCCGTACGTTTGTATATCATATGTGCATTACATACGGATCGTTGTAAATACTAAAGGATTGATTCAGCATACCAACGTTTACAAAGTTGGAATAAGCCCTTGCGGGTAAACTCAACACAAACAAGGATTCAGAACTATCTGCCTTTCTCCCTCTTCCACCTCCTCTCTGTCTCCCATCCTGTATATAGCTGTAATCAATGAGCAGCATGGGGGTAACACTTGACGCGGAAAATGCCGACGACAATGTCACCGTGTAAACTAGTTACCGCAAGTCCTGACGAGCCGCTTTCCAAAATGTATACCTTCAGGCCAGTATATATACATCATGATCGTGGCATAGTGGCGGTAACAGTATAGTTCGTATGAAGCATCGTCTCGAACTAGGTCAGAGTTTATATATATTGTGAAACTCAGTATGAAAGAGTTGGAGGTGAAGGAGAGAGAGTGAGAGGGAGTGCTGAAAATTTGAATCCGGTTGACGTCGAGAAGTGGTGGAGGCGAACTGGTCGCTCAATCACCTGTCAAACGATGAAATTTCGACTGGATAACGAGCTTGCGTCTTCAACCGCTTCTCTCACTATCATCTATACAATATACTGTATTTTTCCTCGTCACTTTTGTTTCAAGAATTGTTGCGCAAGGAACATTATTATATGAAATATAATAATGAATATCATTCAATCATTGATCAGTTTTGATAACAATGTTCTTTGGTCATTCCGATGTCAACGTATATTTTCATAATCCGATGGTGCAGTAGTATCTCAATCACTTATCACATCATATTAATTGTTCATGATTTTTCATGCAATTATTCATAGAATAAGTATTGAACAGATTGAAATGATTTATAATTCTCGATAACATGTTTCTGTATTCATCTTAGTGTGGAAAACGTGAATATTATGTATGCGTAATCAAACATATACAGATGTATCATATTCATATCATATTTCATATTTTCAATTATCGTATGTGCTTGAGAGTGAGTGGAATCATGTGTGCAATAGCGATAGAAAAATCTATACACATTATAAAGTATATATACATATGTATGCATGTATCAATTGGTCGAGGGAGCTTTCATTTATTATTTATCACCTAACTCGGATGCTCAGCTTTCTCTCAAGGGAAAAAACATCAATCGTTTTCTCATTTTATTTTTATTCTTTCTTTCTTCTTCCTCTCTTAACTTTTTGTTTTTCTCATTCATTTTGCCTCACCTTTTCTATCATCTACACAATAATACATGGCAGCAGGGAACGCTATTGAGCTCGTTAAACTCGAAAGAGATCGAATATAGGCGTCGAGGCGTAGAAATTGCCGATTTTCAAATGCCATCAGAGCAGAACAGCTATATGCATGTGTATGTGAGATGAAGTGAGAGAGATGGGTGGGAGAAAGGGCGAGCGGAGGAGAGAGCAAGGGAGTGAGGGTGGGAAATGCGAGCAATGAGTATGAGTGAGTAAGAAGGTCGATTCAGATGGTTTTTCCGTTCAGTACATAAGACTCAAACACACTCGGCGTGATGGGTGTCGTGCGCGGGGACATCTATACCATCAGTCGTATGTGGATATATATATATATATATACATGTTAGTTTGAGGGTGTATGGGCAAAAGAGGAAGGGTGAATCATCCGAGACGGCGACACAAGGATTACCCCTGGGACGACGGAATACATGAATAAATTGGTATAGCACATCCTGAGCCGAATAACTATGTATCACGTGTCATATTCGTAGTCGCCCACTTGTGGGGCCCGTGCACCAACTCAAGAAGTATATTCATATAGCTATTGGTACATCTATATATCAACATATGTATTGTATGGAGATGTATGAAGAGAAGAAAGGGAAGAGAAGTGAGTGGTGAAGACGAATACACTCTCCCGTGTACTTATCCAACTCGCGTGTGACCTGGCCGTTCGCGACAAACTCGACACCACTGTGGCTCTCTTTATTTATCGAAAACCGCGCGCCAGCATATCACATACCACTCTCGCATTCTCCGCGAACGTTAAAACGACAACTTGGAATATTAAAGATGCTCCACTTCTGCAAAACTTTTCCTTATATCATTCACGCAAATATGAACCCTGATGCATATTAGTGAGGTGACATGTGTGTGCGTGATGCATATACGTCATGTTTCCTTTGGCATTTGCATGAATTAAAGATGAAGATAACACAACAAATATATACATGCATGTTACAGTGGCTCAATGAGACGATATTTTCTCTTTGAGCATTCATTTTTCTTTGTATCATTTGAGAATTATGACAGTGATAAGAGTGTTAAATTTGAGCTTGATCGGATAATATATAGATGAAGAAAAGTGGCTTTCAACATACTCAAATTGCAATGTGATTTTCGGAATTTTGTAGATATTTGAATAGGAATCATTGGTACAGAGTAAATTTACTTTCCAATGTTTTTCTCGTACATGCCAACATACTTTTTCCCACATATATTTGTACATTTTTGTTCCATCACAATAATACGTATAAAATTAAATGAACATCTCATTTATAACAAAGAGTTTGTACTGGCCTGACCCCGTTAAATCTCTAAAATGGGCCACCTCATATATCTGGAGAGTGGACCATTAGAATCCTTTACCAGTTTCAGGTCAATGATTTTTTGGCTTCTTATCTACGGATGATTAAAGCAAAGAGACTTTCTATCTGTAAGAGAAATTCACTAGTACCTTCATTTTTACCCATGTATGGTATTATATAGACGTGAGTTGACGTTTGGCAGAGAAGATACGGGATCGCCTCTTGGGACTGCAGGATAAACTCTCTCACGAATAGCGCGTGGTAGTTGCTCACGAATTGGCAACGGCTCGTTAGACGTGTTACAAGACAGCATGAGAAAAAAAAATGTGCAAGCGCAAATAAAAACACTCACATGTTTCCGAGTGAGTTTTGGACGAATTTCACCACGTGCGAGCTTTTAACCCACACATTTTTTTTCTCATCCTTTCAATATTTCTCATTTTCCGTACCGTACAGCTATTTTACGCTCAATCAGTCGACGACATCGCCTCAATTACTCATCTTTGCCAATCTGGCGCCAGTACACACATACACACACACACACAAACACATGCATATCCCTATAAACATACGTGCAAATCGACATATATAAATATTAGTGGTGACATTTTTGATCGACAAGGTACATTGAGTTGGTCAATGTTGAACGTTCAATCACAATAATCTACCTCATCGACTGAGAACGCTTATGTATAAATGTATGTATATGTAGATGGGTACATCATCAATAAAGGAGGATGAAGAGTTTATATAGAGTGAAGGTGATCATGAATTGGGGGAGACAATAAAGACATTGTCCTTTATGATATGGACATTTAATCAATTGATTGACGTGATTGGAAATGGCGCCGTTGTTTCGTCCCCCAGTAGAAGGATCGGTGGATAAACGTCCCAATCAATGGCTCTTGACAATGGTATACGTTTGATAGGTTGGACGATACACTTCTATATTACGTTATAGAATGATTTATAATGGAGTCAAAGTTTGTTCTATAATACAATGTTTATTGATGGAATGTTTATTTCTCATGCATTACCTAACTGTGCATATTGTACAAATTTCATTATGTATGTCTGTGATAGTGCTGATTGAATTCAAATACGGTTCAAGTTTTTCAAAATTTTTTTTTTCCAGTTTTATTCGCTAGCTGTGTTAGCGAGAAGGTAAATTTTTGACTAGTGGTCGATTGCAACTTCACTTCGGTTTTATTTCTCAGCGTTCACTCGTAACTTTGAAGACCCTTTTGACGATGTCGGAAAGTAGAATAGTCCGCATGATACGCGGTAGGAGAGACATGAAAGTAAAAAAAAAAAAGGGCGAGAAATGATAGGGTTGGTGTAGATCGCTGGATGGAAAGCTTCGTTTGAAAAGCCCGGATTTTTCCTTCATTCAAACTCCTCATTCGTTTCCCAACCCAAAGAGCAAACGAGAAATTCCGTTACGAGTATGATCTTTGAGCTTGAAATTGGATCGATCCGTGTTTCCGGGGAAGCTATTCTTCGTGTGTCGGTGCATCAGAAGTTTCCTAACTCCTACCGTGGCACGAGGTCGTTTATTCCTAACCATATATACCTTTGTTGAGTTTTGTTTTACCATTTACCATGTCATATTCCCAATGAATATAATAACAAATAATAACAATTGTTTTATATTGGACAGGTGGTGGAGTTGATAAAAATCTCAAGTTGGCGATCAATTAATCAAATTGTTTTGGCAGAAGAAACTAATCAAGAGAGAGAAAAAACGAAGAAAAAAGGAAAAGGTGCAAACAAAAACGAAAACAATCGGGGAAGATAATAGTGGTGCGTGTGTAATTGTGGATACTCGAGTCCGATTATTTGTATTATATCAGTGGGTGGAATTATTGCAATACACAAGACGGAACGAGGGACATGCGGCAGGTGGTGGTGTTGGAGCCGGCCGGCAGCGTTCTGGTCATAAGGCAAACATCGCTGGGTCCAAGCGGCGTGACGAGTGTTACGACTACGGCTAACCCATCACTCGGTGGTACAAACCATCACAATTGCCATGATAGTCATGCAATATCAAACGGGTCAGTGTCCAACGATCATAATCAAAATCGTATTGTGGTGGTGCGTTCATCTTCCACAACGTGCATGACCTCAGCGGTAAGTTCACAAAGTCAATGTCCCATGCAGCAGTCTCTCTATACCTGTCCTTATGTACTTCAGGGTGCACATATATATATATAGTCTGTTATTCCTTCCTGTGTTTTGGATCGCGAGGATGGTATTTGTTTATTATTCATATCTATGTCTAAATATGAAACTTTATATATATTTATAAATATATGGGCGTGCATACTAACATCTATTCTGGATCCTCTCTATACCAACGCGCGAGAGCTTTTTTTTGTTATGAACACGAGCAGGCACTTTTGATGCATAAATGAATTGTAAAGTGGTTAATTAAACAAAACGTACTTTGAGAGAGTATATATATAAAATACGTCGCGTGTAAGTTCAGGATAGAAATTCTGATAGAATTTACTTGGTTGTTTTATGGCAAGCTACACATATATAAATGTGGTAGTTATTATTCAAATTTATTTCATTGTCATTATTATGCCAAATGTTGATGCATTCAAGGCCACGATTATTATTCTTATCATTTTTTTTCTCCCTTCTCTCCTTGTTCTCCTTATATATGAGTGGAATATTATTTATATTTCGTGTTGGATGAAATAATTTCTCTCAAATTACCGTTATTAAATATTATTTACATTTAATCACAGAATCGTTGTAATATTTTTCTTCAGTTGTTTTGTTTTTGTTTTTTTTTTCTTCTCGGCGATGCAGCTCATAACTTTTTCTCATTCTTGCCTATATTTTTTTTTTTCAGGTGGACAATGGGTTACTGATGAATGGTAATAGCAATCTGAAGAATAATGGAAATATTACGATCAATGGGACCAGTTTAATCAATGTTAAGTCATGTGATATCGGATCAAATGTAAAGGAACAAACAGACCGTGGTGATCATAGAAAAGTTCAAGACACGGGTGGTGGCGATGTTAATTCAATAAATCGGCAAAATTTGACGAAAGAAAAAATGAGTCATGAGCAGCAGCAGCAGCAGCAGCAGCAGCACCACCACCACCACCACCACCATCACCATCACCATCAACATCAACACCAGCAGCATCAACATAGTAGTATTGGTAGTGGTAGTAGTGGTGGTGGTGGTGGTGGTGGCAGTGGTAGTGGTGGTGGTACTGACGGCAAAACCGATGGCGCGGATACCATTTCCGGTGAGTGCCTCTCTCAATTTCCCGTTTTCCATGCGATAAAAGTCATCCATAAAAGTCGTTCTCGCATCGCAAAATGGATTCTGGATATGCCATGAGTCAAATTGCAGCGAATGTGAATGTGACAGACATTGACTGTATTTAGTCGCTCTCGCATTTTTCATATAATATATTTATCATATATATCTGTATATCTACAATTCATATGGAGGTAACAAACTGAATATTGACTTATTTCACTGTACATACGTGCACGATTATATCATACCCACGTTCCTTTTTTTTTTTCCAACTACACATATAGTTGGTATGTTTCCCTTCCCATTATAATCATATCACGCAAGCGAACTCGCACGCCTACACATTACAATCTTTTCTTGTTTGGAAAATCATGTTAATGCAAATGTCGATTAACCATTGACCCTATAAAAGCATTTGAACAGTTTCTTCTGTTTTGTTCTATATGTATACAGTCATTTTAACCACCCCAACGTGGACACTTATTTTCTCAGTGGATAATTAAAAGGCAATCGAGTGCCTCGACAATTGAGTTGCCCCACAGGAACGTAGTTATACGTCGTTAGATGATATCTATCGAGTAGGGTAGACTCACGCAGAGAGTTGTATGTCGAGCCACTTATTCATGAGAAAAAAAAAGTTTTGCACCTGGTGCAAAGCGACAGTGGTGGTGGTGTGGTGGCGGTTGTGAGAGGGTGGCTCGGGTTGCGCGCGCGAGCACAAGCACAAAAGTCGATGGAGGTAAAACCCAGCAACGGCGACACGAATTCGTTCTTGCTTTAGTTATTATTATTATTATTATTATCTTTTTTTTTTTTTTTTCATTATCATTCTTTTCTATTTTTTCTCGTACTATTGTTGTTTTTTTACCGCTCAGTCTCTCTTTCTGCCAATACTATAGTATATACATATACATGTTTCTTCTCCATGGTCGATCAAAGGTCGAGTGGTAGAGACACGACGGATCATTGTCATTGTGCATAGAGTGGGTCCTCGCACATTTCAATTCACTTCTTGAGTGCCTCAATCTTCGAGGTCACTCGCTCATCAAAAAATATAACACGGACATGAAAATAATGTAGATGTACTGCTTTTGAGATTTGGAGGCTGAAGAAACATTGTTCAAAGATATGGTAAACAAAAGAATTTTTCAACGTCTTGTGTGGATTAAAAAACGAATAATAGAAAGCGAAGAGTAGCATAGGGTTAAAGTTGAAATTTCTTGTTCAACCGCGCGAAGTAGGTCATATTTTTCTCTCCTTTCATCAACCCAAGGAATTTATTATTGTATCCTCTCTTCATGGCTCATTGAGTCTGTGCAAAAGTCTCGGCACGCGTCTATCCATTGTTGTGTCGTGTCTTTGTGTCAAAGAAAATGCGTGATGGAGTGAGACGAAGAGTGAGAATATGTATGGGAGAATGAGAGAATGCGAGAGAGGAACGCGAATCGGTCAAGTCCCGTGGGTGTTCTTTCACTGCAAGCGGAAGGGCTTGGTTGAGAAGTTTTTATCGTTTCCCGTTCTGGCAAACGACGCCGGGAATTCCAGGGGCAGGAAAGGGGATGAAAAGTGAGAAGGAGTGAGAAAAAAAGGAAATAGGAAAAGAAGGGAGTGAGTATGAGAAAGGAAACTCCTTCGTGGCTTAATGCGATCGAAGAGAGTAGTCGGTACCTCGTGTAATAAAAGTTCCGTCTGTGGTGCGGCCCCCTGTGCACACGATATCGCATCTCCGGACAGTTTGTTCTGCCGAATTGGTAGATTCAACGTTATGATAACGCTTGTGTTGAAGTCGCGCCCGAAAGACTATGCATGTCATCGTATAATAAGTATGAATGTATATGTTTTCAACTTTTATATGAATAGCGGGAAAAGTTCATTAGAGTAGACAAAGTGGTGAGTTCTAAAGTTGATTATTATGACTTCATTATATAGGTTATTTCATATTCTTTATTCGTTTAAACTATGCCAGTGACAATTGCAATAACCACGCAATATTGATTGTTATTTACAATGCACAGCCGGTTCATCGTTATATTCACAAACGTAATTAGCGAGGCTTGTCTCGTTCGCATCGTTCCACATGACACGCAGCAGACCAGATATATAATATTCGTTGATGGCTTTTAATGGTTATTAAAATGAAGAGAGGTGAGGTCAAGCGTGTTGAATAGCATATAAATGGTAGGACGAGAATAAAAATGGAGGGAAAATAGAAATAAAAAGTTGGAGATAAAACAAAAAAGTGATGTGCGACCGGGAATGAGAGAGATAGAATGCGAGCGAGCGGAAGTGAGAGATTGAGAGTGAGTGAAAAGAAAATAAAAGAAAAGGAGAAAGAAATGGAGAGGAATGAAAATACGAGGGTGATTAAAACTTACCTCTTCACTACCACTCGTTGTTCATACAAATGAGGAGTGATATTTCGTTGTGCCACCCTAGAGAATTAAAATGTATCGAGACCATTCGAATAAACTGAACCAATGTAATTTAATTTCTTTAATTTTCCACTAACTTTATCCAACAATTCTCGCTCTATACATAGAATGCAGGATTCAAGAGATTTTAAAACTTTGTCTCTTATGCATATTAATATATTATACATATACATTCAATATTTTTTTCATACTCAGTAACTTTGATTCGTAATATAATTTTTCACCACCGATTTTGCACCACTGATCGCCTATGATGATCGAGAACACATATTCCATTCATATACATATGTACAATTCGTTTCTTCTTCCCAATATTCTTTTAGTACTTTACTCTATATATAACTGTTCCATCTCCGTTTCTTCATCGTCATTAGCATTTTAAATGAGCACAAGACAATCGTGTCTTGCATGGGATAACGACTGTTTGACTTGCAGGGAATTATCTTATATTATCTCAAGGAATCGCCTTTCCTCTTATCTATCTGTATAGAAACTCTACATATGCTCGGTGTTCGAATATTCGCACATAACAATTTTATATTCACATTTATCAGAATGAAATACTTATCAAATTGTTGAATCGTGATATTTTAAACAAAAATAATTCACATTACATTGATCACTACTACTTCACTATCAGCAAGCATGTGCGGCAATCTGATCTATTAGTACTTACATCTGTGCATGCTCTTTTCTCACTAACTAGGTGTTGTCATAATCGAAATATATTTTAGGCGTATGTAGTATATATGTATACGTATCTGTATATATGTCTGAGATAAATTCCTTATATAAATAACATATTTAAAAAGTCACAGAAAGTTGAATAATATATGTGAAATATTCGAATTGTCTGTGGGGACACACCACTATTTAAAAAAAGGAAATTGAATATTTGATATACATGGAAGTGGCATATATAAAAGCGTATTTTAAATCAAAATATTAGTGTCACTATTTCATTTCATATCGTTGAGATACAGTTCGACGAATCCAAAAATTTATTCTGCCGCAATTCAATATTGTAATTTACGTTCGTCATACAATACTTAAAATGATCTTCACGTAACTAAAATTGATTATGAAGTTTCGTACACATTGTACGTACACACATGGAGAAATTCCATCGATTCCCCTTCAAACTACCCTCCCAGTTCTCCTCAGTATCTGAACGTGCTACGTACTAAATCCTCGTCGATTCCACCATCGATCGGCGGCTAATCCGAAACCAATTACGTTCGAAGCACGGACATCGATGTCGCCTGGATAACTAGAATCATTAGATGGAATTTCGCCGTAGGCTTCGCCCCCTCCTCCACCCATTCTCTTGAATATCTATACGCCACACATATACATATTCAAACTGGGCATAGATACCAGGTGTCAAACATAAAGTGCAACTATACCTGGCAAATCGAACAGTGTCTTCTCAGAGGGTGAATTTGTCGTTGTGTCCGAGCATATTGTGTTAGCAATGGCCCCTCACATTCTCCTACGATCCTCTGCTTGACGATTCATACAGGCGATATGTGGCCTCAAGGTGTATATATATATATATATACTCATATAGTTCGTTCAAATACGTCTTCAAACGGTGGCCTTAACCTCGTCTTGCTGCAGGAGAACAGAGCAATAAATGTATGTAGAAACGACAGGGCATGTAGGGTGGGAAATGAGCGTAAAGGAAAAAGGGGGCCATATGAATCCCATGCAACAAGGACAGGCAACAACGACGACTACGCCGGCAATGTCGAGAGCCGAGACGTAATTCGTAGTTCCGGCTATATCCGCCAGAGCGGCGGTCCTTCTCGCCAAGTATATGTCGACGTTTTACTAGACATATCGAGAGCAAAAGAGAAGCAGAATTCAACATTATGTATATGTTTATTTGAACATATATGTGTGAGTTGTAGTCGTGGCTGGTTCGTTAGTCCTATGCAAAGTCTATTTGGTAGCGATACACATGAGTATATCCACCTCACTCGTCTTTCATACTTTTTATTCTGCTTTTTTCCACATTCATTTTTCGTTCTGCCGATTTCTTTTGTTATTTCTTCATTTCACTTTGAATCTCTCTCTTATCACTCCGGCATTCCTGCATATATTTCTGGCCGCTCAGTTACTCTGTTTCTGATTTTACCGTGTGCACACATGTTAAAGCACGTACATATTTATATATACTCATCTATGCATGTTCACTAAAATTTATCTGAAGAAGTCGACCCTGATTCGTGACATAGTCTTGTAATCACACTACGACTCTAAAACAGTATGAAATTCAAATACACAACTGTCTTATATATCCTTCTCACGCGCGTTACATTTTTTTTTCTTGTTACTTCAACATTTTTCCATCTTTTGCTGTCGCTTGGTTAGTCTTTCTTCTTTTTTCGTCCTGTTTGGTCGTATAGATTGGACAGAGGAGGGCTCACTCTTTGGACGATCCAATATTGATTGTCTTTAGCCTTCAAGTAGTGAGAGATGGGCAGTGAAGGACGTGACGGGCAATAGTAACGTGTTTCGGATTGCTGTTTGAGTTTGAAAAAAAAAGCTTAGCCGAGCGTAAAGATGGACGTGAGGATGAAAAGAAGGATGGGCCGAATTTTCGTCTTGTACAATATATATATATATATATACGTGTGTGTGTGTGTGTGTGTGTGTGTACTATACAGAGTAACAGAGTAGGTGAAGTTGTATAGAATCAGAGTGAAACTGAAATGTGTATAGCAAAAAGAGAGAATGAATATAGGTAGTGAGCCAACGATGAGAGAAGGTAGGTGGAGAAAAAAAAAAAGAAATACAACAAAAGGTATATATGGGAAGCTAGTTTAGACACGAGCGTCTGCCAACGGTCTATTTAAAGCCCCAGTACAGAGGGTTAGCAGTTATATACCACCATTGGTAATTTACTGGCTCAACACTGAAGAGAATACAAAAAAAAAAAAATAAATAAAGGGAAATAGTACAAAAAGTAAAACGAAATGGTTAAAAAAAATAGTTAGACACCTTCGGGGGATGGCTCCGCACTTTGACACGTGACCCAGTTTCATCGGGTTAGGTAATTGATCGCCGCACGCTCATTCGCTGTCCCGGTAACGTGCTGAACCTACCCCGTCCATATACCGTTAGTACAGGTTGATCCGTACAGCGACAGAGTGTATGGTGGACAGACATATACACGGCTCAAATTACATGTATGTATATAGCGGTGGGCAAAGAGTAGAGAGAAGTGAACAGTGGTGAGGTTTGTATAATGCGACGGGTAATGGATGCATGCACGCGTGCGGCCATTGCTGATCGATTTTCAAAAACATGCGTCTCACACACGCAACCAACACGCGTATGCTAGCTGTAGTCTGATGTGTATCAGCAACATATGATGTGTCCAATGTCCATCGATGACTCAAACTCATCCACTTCCCTATATATCCACGTGGGTTTCTCTCCCCTACCTCACTAACCTACCATGCTCACGATCGTGTCACTCACGCCGTTACCGATCAGTCTCGATGCTCTTGCGCGCCGTTGACACCAAACTGCTGTTGGTAGATGACTATATCGATTTAGCAAAATCTACCCAGCGAAACCACTCGTTCACATATGTCGATTCAGATATATATCCGATTGGGTCTGTCAGTTTTTATGGATTAAGGAGTCCATGATCGATGACGCGACATGTGGATGAAACTAGGAATATTCGTTCTTGTTTTTTTTTTTTTTTTTTTTTTTTTTGCGACATACCATTTCTATTGACGAGGCAGGGTATAGGAAAAATTTATGTGTGTGTGTATGTGTGTGCGACATGTAATAAGAAATATATAGTGCATGGCGGAGAGTGGTGCAGAATGGAGTTTCCTACGGATTTCCCCATATTTCTTGACACTTTGATGCTTAAAGCGTATTTGAGTGTGTCGTAGATATGGATATAATATATATAATGAAAGTGGAGGACAAACGTGTATTGACAATATCATATATCATAAATATAATAATTATATATAATACAATATAAATGAATATTTTTTATTCAGTTTCATTGACATTCCGAAGTACCGTGCCAATAATGAGCACTTTTCAATTTTTATTGGAGTTAATTACATAAATAGTTGAATTAATTGTTGACAACTTAATAGTTGCCTAAAGTATATCATTCGCTATGGGTGTTGATTGAGTTCATTGTTTCAGATATTCAGTCACGTAGTTTCTTTGTATTCTTTAATTGTGATACAAGAAATAAAGGACGACTCAACTAACCTATAGTTTCTTATTTTCTATACAGATACTGTAGTCGCTTGCAGTGAATGGACATGTATTCTCAGATTTTTAATTTACCAAGTCCAGCATTCCATAAATGATCCTGCTATGAAAAACTCCACCGTTTTACCGTATAAATCCAGTTCTGACTAATTTTGCAATCGAAATCAAGCTCTTAATGTGTGCTCGGACGATTCGTGGTCAGCAGATTCAATCTACCTTTTTAGAGTTTGACGAATCTCAAAACGTAAGAAAAAACTCGAAAAGCTTTCATTATCGCAGACACTTTAAATCCACAAATGATCAATTTTTCATCCCAAATACTTCCATTAGAAACATTACATAAACATTAGTGGTGGATATCGTGGCAACACGAAAGAGCAACGAATTGAAGAGAATATGAATAAAAAAAAATTGTGGATGGTCCGTTTTGGCTCCGTCCCCCCTCTCAATCCATATACATAGACATAAGTTAGAAACATAGATGTGTGTAACCACGGAAGTCGGGCTGGCCGGAAAGTCGGGCGCCGTGCGCGTCTACATGGATAAATAAGTCAGCCGAACGTCCTTCATCCGGGGGATCACAAGATATTTTTGCGAGACACAGAAAGAATGAGAAACGAAGTATAAATCGATGCTCGGTGGTCTGTTGGCGGGTGGATTATCCGCGGGGGCGGTGTATACCAAAGAAGACGGTAAATAAGTTCCCTGTATATAGGAGACGAGAGATGGGTTTTCGGCTGAAAAGTTTTTCATTACATTCCACATCATCTAAATGTATATACATATAACATTAGTTTACACAAACGAACATATACATGTGTTTCAAGGGGGAAGAAGGCGAAAGCTGTTGACGTCGAATGAAAAACGGTGGAGGTCGGAGGGGTTAATTACCACAAGGGTGGCTGTAAAGTGGCGCGAATTTTCGAGCCCGCCAGTGTATATAATTTATTTCAGTGGCTCGCGTGGTCATGTACTCCTATCGCTAAATCCCCTCACACACATATATATAATACAGTTATATGTATACGCTAGCGAATCTGGCAATTAATCAGACACTAGTTGGAATAGTGCAAGTGCGAGAGTCGAAGAGACAGAAATAATATCAAAAAAGTCGCTCACACATCTTTATATATGTATGTTTATACCATCACTAGAATGAATAAGAGAAGAAGAAAGTGGCGAGAGGGAGAGAGAAAAAAAATGATAAAAGGACGTCGGAGCAAGATGGAAGGGATGTACGAGGGTGCTTCGCGATGGAGCCAAGTGATTTTTACCCTTTATACGCGCACTTTTTTTTTCTCATTCGCCAGCAGTAGCAGCAGCAGGAGTAGTAGTAATAGTAGTACTAGTAGTGGTAGTAGCAGAATTTCATCGGGTCACTGGAAGGTGGCAGCACCACCCTCAAAATTCGACTTGAACCGTCTGTACAACGCTACAACCCCCTTGCGCTGGTGGTGGCGGTACTCAAGTCCAGATCTTTCGTTTCGTATATGCCATACCACCCCTTCTTGCCCCTCCCCCGCCCTATTCCGAGAGAAAAGTCTGTGCACGTGCGGCCACCAAAAAAAAAATAAAGAATGTGGGTGAGCGAACGGGAGTGAGAGAGAGAGAGAGAGAGAGAGAGAGAGAGAGAGAGAGAGAGAGAGAGAGAGAGAAAGAGCGAGCGATAGTGTATGTGTGTTTGGTGTGAAGCAATGCGGATTGGCCGTAAGCTTCTACTGGAAAATGGTCTCTGAAGCTCATGGGATCAGTCCACCACCACACTGTCTCTACTCCGCTATCTGTCTTTCTTCTCCACTCTCCCGCTCACCCCAATGCACACACTTTTTCGGATACCGCCATCAACTCTTTACTCCCCATCTCGACGTCACTTTAACACCATCTCCCCCGGGACGCTTCATTCATTGGTGTCAATGGTGCGTATATGTTTAATCGAAGGTTTGCTGTCTCCTGTCATCCTTCCTCTCTCTTACTTTCTCACTCTCTCTCTCTCTCTCTCCCCTCCGCGTCTCATGCACCCTATGATCGTTCTCATTTGACAACTAAGCGTGTGCATATGAAAAGTTGAGAGACAGACAGATCGAAAATGAATAACATCACATTACATCAGCGACGCGCGATTGAAAAAATATATATGAATGTTCAAACAATTCAAATAAATATTTGGGCTTTTGTGTCATCAACAATAGTATGCCGCGCACGGCCGCAATAACAACATTGAATACATTAAGTAGTCGTGTTTATCATACATCATATGCATCTCTTCCTCTCTCCCGCTCCCGCTCCCTCACCCTCTATCCCCCCCCTGTTGATGGTTTGTCAGTAGTGCATGACGGGATACGACGAGAGGGCGACCTTTTGATCATGTAACTCGTCAATTATGCATGCACCTCACTCACTCACTATTCACTATGTTTATATCATACCTCCGCCACCAACCACCCCTTTTCCCGTACCTACTGTCCCTTCCTTTGAGATAGCATTTTGTAGTTTGCGCACCACTGACGTGAGTTACGAGGCGAACAGCCGGTGGGGCCAAGGGAGCTCCGGAATGACGAGAGAGTGAGGGAAAGAACATTTGGATGAGTGAGGAGAACGATTTTCATATATATATATGTATTATGAGTGAGGGATGAGGATAAGCAGAGAGGAAAAGAGAACAGGGATTCGCCAGGGCTGTGGCTGGGACTGGAACGAATGGGGTACGCTAGAGGGAATACGAGAGACAGTGAGGAGGAAAGAGGATGTGTGTGGTTGTAGTGGTGGTGGTGGGGTCGTGCGATTCGTACTCTGCGAAATACAGGAGGGGAGTGTTTGGAATGGGTGAGGAAGGGAGAGGAGGGGGGCATTTCGGTTGGCGTGCGCAAGGAGCTCGTGGAAATATCCGCGAGTCGGCTCACTCTGCGGCTCCCGCCGCTCGGGAGCACACACGCGGGGCCAAATTCACTAATTTCAACTATTTTATTAAAAATACAACAACAACAACCACTCCAACATCAACGACACCAATAACAATAGCAACAGCAGCAACAATAACAATAACAACAACAACAACATCGAAAACATCAATAATAATAATAATAATAATAATAATAATAATAATAATAATAATAATAATAATAATAATAGTAATAATAATAATACTTGATAATACTTGATGACATCAAAAAATGAAGAAAGAAAAAACCGGAATATAGAAATTTGTAAATAACGAAAATCCAAAAGCACCATCTCCTCTCCAAGAGCTAAAGGAAAAAATGATAACAAATCATTGCAACGACTTTAAACATCCAACACTCTGAGCTG
The DNA here is from genome assembly GCA_958496275.1 of Zele albiditarsus. Classification (NCBI taxonomy): domain Eukaryota; kingdom Metazoa; phylum Arthropoda; class Insecta; order Hymenoptera; family Braconidae; genus Zele; species Zele albiditarsus. Next base: position 10,046,983 of record OY292415.1, read on the forward strand.
TGAATGACAAGAATAAAAATTTATGATATAGAGTTATGAAGAAGAACCCAGAGGACGTTTTATAAAAAGAGGAGGGAGAAAAAAATCTACACAATATAATAAACAACGAATAAATGATTGATAAATTCTTACCTATTTTATGAAAATAATAGAAAAAAAATAATGAATTAAATATCGATATCATATAACATGGAACGAAAGCAATAATACATTTAATATAATAAAAAAAAATGGAAGAAAATGAATAAAACGACATAAAAATCTACGCGCGTAATCGCCCGAAAATATACAAGTTGGATAAATAAACTAACAATACGGGAAGGAGCAGCGAGTTCCAATAGCGTCGCGAATGTTCGGCATTTTTTATTTGATTTTGATCGTACAAATTATGTGAGTCACTGTTTCTCACATTCTCGTTGATTCTCTCTATCAATGTGTGTGTTTGTGTGTCTTTCTCGCTCTCATCCTCTCTCCCACTCTGTAGATGTCAACAATTACATTATTTTGTCCTAATAACTTTTGGACAGGTTCAGTGTTGTAACTTAGAATAAATGACAAGTAAATATAAGAAGAATTAAACATAGCGCGGTAGTGCACAAAAAAAAACAATAATAAAAAAAAAGCGTTTATAGTGTCCGAGTCAAAATTTGAAAGAGAAGTAATCGCAATATGAAAAGAGAATGAAATAGAGAGGAGAGCATTCGCGGGGAAAGTGTACACATTGAGGGAATTGGACAAAAAAATTAAAATGAATCGGAAATGTGTGTAGAGTTATTTGAAAAAAAAAGAAAACAAAACAAAACAAAAGGACAGCGTGGTCAAAAGATAGAAGTGCAAATAAACCGAGAGTGTAAAAAACGACGATACTCGTTTACTAATTTTTTATATTTATAAAGTCGAGGCGAGAGAAACTAAAAGTAAAATAAAAATAGATGAAAAGGAAATATGTGAACCACAGTGCGCAAATTGCAGTGAGACAGAGAGAAAAATACTAAAAAGAAAAAAAAGAAAAAGGAGAGAGCCCAGAAAATGAAAAAAAAATAAAAAAAAGTGTGCAACCACACGAGGACAGATCAACGAGGAGGGCGCTTCCACAGTGTCGCAACGCACGCGTGAACTACCCACGTGTATTTGTACAGATATGCTCAAGCGAAAACCACACTCGTACATTTACACTCTTGTTTCTTGAATCGTCTTCCGTATTTTTTCGCTTTCATTTTCTTTGTATTTTTTATTTTCAACAATCCACGTTGACACAGCATCAGAATAGAGAGAATGGAAAACAAAGAAAAGTACCGAAAAACCTGAGATACAAGTGACACATATTTATACTCAGCATTTCACACACTGGCACAGATTCGACAACTGTTCTTACACCATTGTATATCGAAACGTGTTAAAAAGTTCGGCAAAAGTTGCACATATATATAGTTTTAACAGAATCCAACGAACGTCTGGCTGTGCAACATCGTCCCCGGGAATGTTCTTCCGTTTCAATCGGAAACTCCCACGACCTCTCCTCAACGATAGAATCGAGTTCGCAGTCAGTTTGATTCTTATAAATTTCAAGACCTCTTGACACAAGTCCAGACTAAAAAAAGAAGAAGGAGAAGGTGAAGAAGAACAAGAAAAACAAGAAGAAGAGGAAGAAGAGAATGAAGTGAGAGAATAAGAAAAAACATTTGGCAAAAGAGGAAGCATAACTTATTTCCACTTTTTAACTTTCTACTTCTTTCACACTCTCATAACTTCGCAAAACGCGTCTTTACGTCGTTATTCACAGTTGCCCATTCTTCTTCTTTAATTGACACACTATACGTGCCGTGCCTAACTCAAAAGAAATTCGTCCTGGTGGTACTTCGTCCTACCATATATAAATAAAAATAGATTCAATCACATATAGCAAACAAACTAATATAAAAGAAGGTTAAATTATTAAAATTAAAATTTTAATTTAAATCAATAAAATCGTTGAGAAACCTAGGATTTGATAAATTGTATTCTTTCCCCATCATTCCAATTTAACAATTCAACTTAATGATGCTTAATTATTTCTATTACAATTGATTAATTTGATAATTAGGCAAAAGGAAAAAAAAAAACGAAAATAATAATTCAACTCTTTGTATAACGACCGACGATCAATAGAAAAGAGAGGCAAGAAGGAGAGAAGGAAAAAAAGGAGAAAGGGGTAAAGAATAAATAAAATAAAAACTAAACAAAAAATAAACGTACTCGATAATTGGTGGAGTGAGCGAATAAACGATGGCGGGCTACAATCACGCAAATTCTCAACGGGTCGTCTACCACGCGACCTATCCAACGCCACTGGCTCCAAGTAAGGTTCTCTTCGCTCATCACGCTATGCCCGATGCTATGTCTTTTTCACATATAAAGTCAGCGATACAGCACATGCATATACTCGCTAATCAAACAGTAACTCGCTTTTTTTTCACACTCTTTGCGAAAATAAAAATAACATTTTTTTGAAAAAATAATATTAAAAGTCCAACTTTACTCTCAGCATTTCACTGGTCATGATGAAGTTGAAAAGACGTTTAAATAGAGAACAGTCATCATAGCAGTGAAATTGTACGAATTATGAGCGCATTGACGCGATAAGATAATTATCAAAGTTGGGCACTCATTTGTCGGGTTGGGGGTTGGGGGTTGGGGGGGGGGGGGGGGGGGGGCGTGCACCTCGTGGCATTCTGTCGTGATTCCGGATTATACACCACTGTATAGTTACACACACATACATATATAAAGGGAGTGATGGTCGAATTGGATAAGGAACGGAATTGCCTGTGCAACTTTCAGGGTTAGGTTGTAATATAATTTGCGAGTTATTTAGAGATCTCTCGTGATCGTACCAAATCGCTTGGCGGAAACAATGTATAGACTTTCTCTCTTTCTCTCACTCACATTCTATCATCACTTCTTCTTTATCCCCCCCTTTTTTTTATTTATTTCACTGCTTCATATAACTATGCGGCTTCCAATCGTTTTGTGAATATATATAATAGTCAAAAATACCTATATAATACACATACATATGTATTTATAGTTTAACGAGGGTAAAGAGAAACAGAGAGAGAGAGAGAGAGAGAGGGGAAGGTAGTAATTAAACTTTTGCCGTATGCCACCGTGGCTATGCCATGCTGGAGCGACTGGTATCAATTTACAATTGATGTGACAGGGCTTTGCATGGTATTCACAAACGGGATAGGGTCGCGTGCTCGTGAATATAAATTACGTTAACGAGCGAGAAATTTCGCGTTACCCACCCACAGAGAGATAGTGGAGAGGCATCAGCGAGAGAGTGAAAGAGGGAGCGCAAAAGAGTTGAAGTGAGAGGTAGATAGTGAGCTTCAAGGATTATCAATGCTCGCAAAATCCATTGCGACAATTGTATTTCCTTTCGGACAATTAACGCAATTAGTCCCGGCGTGATCGCGCCCTTACACACGCACGCACGCACACACACACACACACACACACACCTTTATATAGCTACGAATTGTACTTTGTACATGTCACACTTGCACTCATTCTATCTGGCTACCCGCTCTTGTTACCTCACCTCTTTCTCTTGTCGCGCGCACTCATCCCTTTTCACTTCTATATAGTATATAGTCGCCGCGCGTTTGGTCCGTCTGGAAAGTTAAACCGGAAACATCCCAATTCATCCCCGTCTGCCTCCACCGTCGACCATTTCACTTGCTAATCGCAGGGAGAGGTTCTCGTTAATTGAGTGGAAACAATCGCTCGTTCTGCATCGATCGTTGAGTCTTATATATCTATGTATAGAGTTATGTACAATTACATAGATGAAATGAGTGATTCCAAATATGGATAAACAAAACAGAAGAATTGAAAGCGTGGAATGATAAATGCGGCGAGAACGTCACTGTTATTACTTGAAATAGCATCATTTTTTGGAATTTTTATTTTTTTCCCTTTAATGCTAAACGTAGTACGAGATATAGGAGTTGTGGTTGACAATTCCAATTAAACATGGTGGAAAGAGTGAGAGTATAATGTTAGTACTTTTGTTTATCCAGTACTTACTGAAAAATATGCCATTACACAGTTGTATGTGGAGACCAATTTATAAAATCCATGGTGATTGGCTCGATCGCGCGACTGTAGACTATGTGAATTTTACCTTTCTATTCATACATATACCCATAATATATTCTTCATCGAGTTCTATTGTCGTGTTAGTTCAGTTGTTTTCTCTTTTTCGTATAACTTTGAATTCTATTTGTGACTTATAAAGAATTTTCTTTTGGTCTTGAGAGATGTGGCCATACGCGCTACTCCCAACAACTGAAACGTTTGTATTCAATATTTTTCCGTATTTTGCATAATTTATGTTCGGCATTCCCTTTTGATTTTCTGTCTTTGCATTTTTACTTCTTCTTCCTTATTTATTCGCCTATTATTTTTTTCGTCAGATCCTGTCTCTTACTCTCATTTTTATTCCTTTATTTTTTGTTTTTTTTCTTTTTTTCATTATACATCTACGATGCATGTAGACGAAGCCTCTGACCCACTTTCATGAAAAGTGCGCGGGGCATAGACTATATTGGGGACGGGGAGTTTGTTAAAATTTATCCGATCGCGAGGAGACAACCGAGTGCCGGTAATATTTGCCAAAGAACGAGGTCAGCACGTTCTTAGCGTGGCAGGGCCAATAGTTTTACGTCTCTCTTTTTACATCTTTGTCTCTCGCTTCTTTCACCCCTCGTCTATATATGACTATGACACTTTGTATGTTGAGGTGACCCTTTCGAAATCAGCTTCCCAATAATTCATTTCACAAATAACACAGGGAGTGTCCATTTGAACATGAAGATGCAGAACGTAGAAGTGGAGAAGCAAAGTACGAATTTGAACACTAAGAAAATCACGTTGGGTATGTTGGAACATTCCAATTAAATGGGTCTACCGCAAAGACTCGCGTCTTCACAGACACGGAAGACCAAGGATTCAAATATCGAAATAATAAACAAAAGAGAGGGAAAATACTGAGAGGGGTTTTTTAATTTGTCTCCGACGTTTTTTCTCTAAAACGGATACACAGCTAATGTGATTCAATTTAATTAAATTTTCTCACCCCATCCATCCTCTATCATGAACCCGAAGCAAATAATGAAATTTTTCGCATTTTCTACTTATATATACATACATATACAAAACTAATGTTTATTTCGCATTCATTCTTTATTGTGAAGATGGAGATCCAATAAAACTGCCGGAAAACTTGGAGACACTTCCACGTGCTGAGCATTTTCCAACGCAGAGACACCGATGGAACACGAACGAGGTGAGTCCATACACCGACCGCGTTGAACGAAAACGTAAAAGACTGAAAGAAAAAGGGACACGAGCTAAACAGAAAAGGAATTTACAACCTCATACACACACATAAATATATACATATGTATGCATGCGCTACTGATCTAAGTGGCTGAAAAGCTCCACGGGTATTCTCCCTTGCGACCGATGGAAAAGTGGAAATAAAAACTGGAAATAGACATACGCCCATACACATCGTTGAAAACTCTTAAACGCAAGTTCGTACTATTTTTTTTTTTTCTTTTTTCTCTCTTTTCTAATCACTCTCCTCCGGTTGCACTTTTGTTATACATGCGAACAGCCTATACATTGACTGAAACACATTTTCAAATGAGGAAGCGAGTAAGAAAGTGGAAGTTGAAAAAGCCGTGGAAGGAATTATCGGAATTCGCGGCAGTACCAATTTTATTTCAACCCGACACACATAGTCTCGCACGCGCGTTGCACACACATCGCAACCGCCTTTACCCCCTGTTTCCCTTGCACTCGTATCTACCCTGTGTTTCTCACTCCTTCTTGTGCTTTATTGTGTGATACGTTTGGATAAATTTACAGAAGTGGAGTGTTGAACGAAGGCATACGCTTAGTAATATGGGTGCACATGCATGTTCAGCCGTAACACACAAGAGAATGAAAAAGAGAAAGAGAGAGAAAGAGAGGGAAAGATAGTTATCGCAGCGTTGGTAGTTGATGACTGATGGTGGTGGTCGTTACACCGTAGGCATGCACGTACCTACTTAGCGTGTATTCAGGTGTTGCCTGAGCACCACGCGCACGTATATATATCAAGCCTAGAAACTATACGGACGTTAGTGGCGTAGTTGCGAAATATATCCACACGCGTTCTCATATATATTTCTCAATATATACATATGTAAATATGTGTGTCAGTGTATATATACAATGCAACTGAATGTGTATGGATAGATGTATATTGTATAATGTGTATACCGATGTAGTCCATGCTGCTACTTTGACCCCGCGCGCGCCCGGCCTCCGATCAATAGCTGGAGCCAACAGGGACTCGACAGTGTTGAGTTGAGTCGAGTCTAGTTGTGAGTCCAAACGCTCACTGACTCCTCACTCCCACTACCTTACCTTCCTGCTTTCTTTCACTATCTATCTCCATGAATATCCTTCACTATTTCTCTTTATCCATCTATCCATCTCTGCTGTGTGGCTGTGTATCTCTTTTTCCTGTTCCGTTGTCGATAACGATGGCGCTTTTCCATCCCAGACGATATACTTCCCAACGATCGTTTGATAAGTCCCCGAGTGCTCTTCCAACTTCCTGAAATTATGCGCAACGACGAGAAAATTGCAGTTCACTATTTCGAATAAGACACTATATAGATATATATGTGTATGTTTTATAATACATATACATGTAGTTTGAAATTATGATTTTACTACCATTTACGAAAATGGTAAAGTGCCACCAGAGATATTACCAGATAGGCACATTATACTCTGGAGTGAAATTGAAAACGTAGAAGAGATAGCGCAAGAGTGGGAGTGAACCATGTTTATTCACAACTATGAAGAAAATTATTCCAATTAAATTTTGAATTCACGGTCAGAGGAAACGTCAACTATATATCCTATTCCAATATATCAAAAACATTTTTCTCAATTTTTTTTAGATAATATTTTTGGCGTTGTTCTTTTTTCTGTGCGATGTGCGACAGTTCGTGTGACGTTGCGTATCTCGTACTCCCGGTATCCCTGTGCCTCGCCTAAATGAAAGTGGAAGAAACAACAGAACACCCCGTGTACAACCAGAGCAAGATAAAAATCATCCGAGGGATTGTGTATGAAGAAAATATAATAATCATCATAACAATATGGTGGTGGACTTCCTCGAGGCGCCACCCCCCGTGGTCGCGCGGAAAAACTTTTAAATCACTCGTTCTCATAAAGTCTGAATCTGTCTCTTCAAATATATAGATATATATAAGTTTTGTATATAGTCGTTTTTGGCTTGATGTTCACCGCGAGGGGTATCCACTTCTCGATCTTGTTTTCTCACGCCTCTTCATCCACTTCTCCGACTCACTTTTTCTCTACCACATTCTCTTCATTCCCCTCGCGTACTGTTAGTCGTTTGCTCGCTTTTCTATTCCCCGTTCATATTTTCTCCACATTTTTTGTTCCTTTCTTCCATTCTTCGTGTTTCGGCTTCCGCAGTGTGCCCCCAAGGCTTCGCGGTTAATCGCGTCATTTGCGTGGGGGCTCTTCAGCACCATTTTTCTCGAGCACCCTGACGGCATATGAGAGTGGTTTGAGCTAGGTAGGGAAACAGCCAAAAAGAATGATTGAAAAAATGAAGAATGAATGAGGTGGACAGCACAAAAGAGTGGGAGCAAACGAGAACAAGAACCATTGACGTTCATTCCACTTGGAACCGTTTTTTTTTCTCTTTGTAATGCTTCTCGCAGAGACGCCGACAAAAGGTTTTCTTCTCTGTAAAGCTCGCCCATTTTTTACTTGTCCTCCGGCCCGTTTCCTCACTCTGTTAAATCAATCGTATACCCACACACATCCACACATACACAGAAATACATATGTATGCACACGTCAATAGAATAAATGCAGAAGCTTTGAGTTGCGTCTCTGTCGAAAAAATCCGACAGTAAGTCAAAGCCTCTAATCGCTAAAATAAATCATTTCCGTTCGTGCGCACATCCGCGTTCGTTGATATGAAAAAAAAAACAAAAAAAAAAAAACAACAATTGAAAGAAGAAAAGTATTTCTAGGTGTGTATGTATGTGTGTATGGGCCATGTAGCATTTTGAATGTGGCGAGAAATGGCATGAAAATTTTTTTACGACGCATTTCAATCAGCCTGCTTATTTGAAACGGGTCATAGTGAGTGGGAGAATGACTGTGTGTGTATGTGTATTAGTTACATTGCAAAAGTATATACATACACAGGATAGATAGGTATAGAAACGAGTTTGCCAGACACAGTATACACATATCGGCCACACGACGAACAGATATGTGTGTACACGCGCTACGCAGTAAAGAGAACCAATTAAACACTCTTCTACGCCTTTTTATTCTGTTCACACTTTTTGCAAATTGCTTGTTATGCACCACCATCACGAAAAAAATATATATATCAAAACGCTATACGGTGTTTCGTCGACCGCAATTGCACTCAATCGGAACTGCATTGTGTGGTACTTCTTTTTTCTTTTTTTTCCTTTGATCAACTGTACCGAATTTTGGATAGAAGTCCAGTATAAATATGTATAGCACCCTAGGTATATATACATAACTTTATATGGATATATTGTATATGTATATATTTTATTCTCGAATCGACGATTGGCGTAACAATTGGATTCGTCCAACCGCGGTTTTCGCTAACATCACAGCGTTCGCATCATCATACGTGTGTAAAAATGTATGTATGAAAACAAAAAAAAAACAAAAATTCAAACACGTTCATGATTTAAAATTGACACATGAATATTTGATGTGTATATACCAAAAATGTTACATATGTAACTAACGAAAATCAGCATTACAATTAAACGTTTTCTCTCAGTATATGTATACAATGAATGAAAATAACTTGATTTCACGTTGGGTTTCTCCACAATTAAATATAAACAATATATCACGCGCGCCATTGATGTATATATGTGTATTAGAATAGGAGAACAATGCGATGGGAAGCAAAAAACCGAGAGATATATATTTATATATCGAAAGGGAGAAAAGGAGCAAGATTCGAATGTCAATGAAATATTGATATTGGCCGATGTATGTATATAAATATATATGTACAATGAGGCTGCAATAGAGGTTCACATCTGATGGGTGGTGGTGGTGGTGGTGGTGGAAGAAATGAGAAAAGTGCTTTTCATTCATCGTTTCTCGCTATATACGTGGATCCACAAAGGGATCGGAAAATTGCCGAATTTTTTATTTACCTCCCCAGCACGTAAATTTCTCGTGCGCACTGGGAAAACGCGGAATGCTCGCTCCGGCCCTCCCCAATCATTCCCTCAGTCTCTATCTCTCTATTCCTCTCTATCTTTCTTGCTTTCACCCACTACTACCTCATTCGAAATCCCTGTCCCGCCACCGTCGACGCGTTATTGTGTGCTTACGAGCAGGGGCTTGCGCCCCAAAGCCGATCTATTAGCCAACGAATATGTCGATAAATGAAAGCACCTCAATTTTATTCAATGCAATATATATTTTTCTTCACATTGCGTACCATGGAATTGTTTTATCGCCATTTCTGTATGCAGATATAATTGCAGTGATATTTGTTATATGAAATATTATTGGCAAAAAAATAATATGGGTAAGAAACAAATTTCTTTTCCATTATGCCCGATTACTTATTTTTGTCAAATATTTTTCAAAGCAAAATGATTGCTATATTTTTGTTTTCAATCTCATGTCACAACTTTAAATATACCAAAAGTGGTGTATATATGGTAGGTGGGTGGTTCTCCACAGCGCCGCCATACATAGGGATGTGGCGAGTCATTGAGGATCTATGCTGGCCCACTGTATGTCTATATGCATGCCACTAACCAACACGAAAGCAAAAAAGGGAGCGTGAGAGAGTAGAGGGAAAAGGAGGGAGTGAGCGCATGTGGACTACGGAAAAGGGAAAATTAACTTAATGCGATGTGGTTGACCGGGGAGAAAATCAATAGGGCTTGTGGTCAAGACTCGTCCTCGCTCTCACCGTCACCCTCACCGTCACCCTCACTCTCAATATATTCTCCTTTCCATATACATATATGTGTCCACCAAAAACAAACTCACGGTTCAAAATATATATATACCATTTCACATTTTGATATATCGATATGACACGCGCTGTAGTGCAGAAATTCATGTACATACCTGCATAGATATGTATATATTCTGTGGCAAAGCGCGCACACGTTGCATGCCAAGAGATTATCCGCGCCTCGTTACCTTTATGCGCGTTATAATTTATCCCAACTACCTCCTCATCCTTCTCGCCTCGACGACCACACACACAATGTATTCTGTTGTGTCTGTACTATGGCCAAGCCTAGGTCCCGTAGACACCCCCCCCCCCCCCCTGCAGCAGCAGTCCCCATTGATGGTGGAAGTCCGTGGTGTCCAAGTGAGTGTCCGAAAATGAAAAATGGACAAATTTTTAATTACATAATAGATGTCCCGCTCGTGAGAGCCGACCAAAACATAAAAAAAAAATGTGAAAATGGGATTACTTAAAATTTTTTGACACAATTTTCTACTAATAACTTATTCATTGAAAAAAAATTGGGTCATTAATTTTTTATTATTCGAGGTTCACACGGTAGGTATTGATGAATAAAATATGTTATGACAATTTGAAAGCGATCGGAACCTCAGTTCGTGAATTAAAACTTCCAGGAGGTCAAAAAAGCCATTCACTTATCGGCTAATAAATCCGCTTTTGCTATATAAATTCTTTTTTTATTTCTCATTTTTTTCTACCAAAGCTATCGTTTGGCCATCATCCTTCAACAAGAGTGCGTGACGTCCATTGAATGGGTGTGTGTGTGTGCATAACACACGGCAACCAAACGTGATGTAGGGAAAAAAAATAGGTCGCACCAACGTTTTTGGTTGTATCGTGGAATTATTGCACTCGTCCGTACAACGCACGATTCTATACACAAATCTATTCAGACGAGGGAAAAGCGAACACAGTCGAAGAGAGACGTAGTGAAGGTAAGAAATAATTGGTAGAAAGAGTAGGGTGGTGTAGGGCAAGAGTGGGAGAGGGAGACGGAGAGACAGAGACAGAGAGAGGAAGGAAATGACGGAGAGGGTTAGTGAGTAAGAAAAGCCTTGGTGTAAATCAACTTGGATGCATCACTTCCGTAACCAAAATCTATGGCATCGTGCATCCAAATTACTTTAGCACTGTACACGTATATACTGTGAACGTCACACGTAACATTTGGTAATATAACAAATGAGAGAAATTGTTTTTTACGGTAATACATTATTATGTAAGCGCTCAGGAGACAAAAATATTTTGTATGAAAAAAAATGTGAATTTGATATATATATATGATCCGAAACAGTATTTTCAGTTGATCTGGAATAATATTTTGAATTTGAATTGCTTTTATACGTCGCTATCATTCAAACAATATATAAGCTCATTCTATGAATTTTTTTTTTATAATCCGCTAATAATTGATCGTATCCGAAAAAACAAGTGGTATAATATAAAATTGGGAATGCGCCCCAGACGCATTTTCTCGTATCTGTCTTATGTTTACATCGTTCTATATAGAAATGCATTAAATGTGTAATATTCATAATTTCGATTGCATGTACGCTTGTGAATTTGGACTCTGATAATCTGCACATTAGTTTAGAATTTGCTCGCGGGATTTGGAAATATAGAAACGATGCAAAACTAAGAATGTTTGTGAACGTAATAAAGAGTGGATACGTATTCTAAATCGGAAATAATCTCAATCAAGTTCTATTATCAATCGCTTGCATCAAAATCATTTTTAATTTCACTCCAATTATATCAGAATTGCCGCGAATAAGATTCGAAAAAATTCATGCAAACCAACCTTCTTCTGAGATTGTACCCAAATATATTTGAAATGTAATACAGTCGAAATTAGTTTCACACCGCTCATGTATTGGCAATTGCACCCCTAAACCTCTTTCATTCATATATATATTTACTTGTATATAACATCACCCTTGTCGATATACACATGCACTTTAGTTTCAGTACACTGTAAACACATAAACGAATATTTGCATGATACTCGTATGTGCTTCGGCATATAGATGAAGATGATAAATAGATATATAGATATATGGACATATAGACTGAAGAGCGCATCATGCTGTCTTAGGACCTATTTCTATATTACGTATTTCCTGACCCATTTCACGATTGGCGAATCGAGTTGGGCACAAGTGCGCCGACGAATGATAGAATGAGAGAATAAGAATGTTGGTGAACAGAGGGGAAGGATGGAACATACACATAGAGGGGTCGCGTATTTATACGTATGTGCATAAGCGAAGAGAAAGTTCGAGTAGACAATGTTGGAAGTTTGAATAGGGAGGAGAACGGTATGAAGATGCGCGAACGAAGGAAAGGAAGAAAGATAGGCAGGAAGAGAGTGGGATTGAGGGAGGGTGAACGAATATCGTTGTCTTGTGAGTTTAAAATCTATGCCATCATGAAGCACTTACGTACAGAGAATGCAAATGATCAATTAACCAGTTGTAAATCACTGTAACATGGTAGGCAGGCTCCATCTATCTACGTGCTTGTGAACACCGGGTGAAGACGATGAGCATATATATATACAGACATATATAAATATATGTATATGAGTGTGTATGTATGTATATATGGGTCGTTGAGGAGAAGGAGAAGGGAATTGGTGAGACAGTCCGTTTGGTGCTTGACCATGTCTAATAGCTAGACCTGTCGCGTCCCTTGTCCGTTATCAACCAGCCTATACTTCGATTCTCGTTTACCCTTCTCGCCTCCCTTCTCTCTCTCTCTCTCTCTTTTTTCTCACTCTCCTTTCTATTATACACCATACATGTGAAGTTGAAAGAATATTTATATCCAGACCACGTTCAACGCGCGCTTCCCAAGTCCATGCCAGATAGATGAAGGGGGTTAGGAGTTTAGTGGGTGGTAAAAAAAGTAAGAGAATAAGTGAAGCAGTGTCAGAGTGAGAGTAAGAGAGGGGGTGAGAGAGAGAAGTCGATAAGACCACCCGCCGACCTGTCTTGACACACCAAGGCTGCTCCTCATCTCTCTCCTCTTTCGTTCTCTTCTTTCTTAGAGCCTACTCTTCATATTCTTTTTAGTCATGTCTCTTTTTTTCAGTTCGCTCTCACCCTCTTACATTGGTCAGTCTCTCTCTATTCCTTCCCCATCCTTCCTCTCCCACTTCCCACTCTCATCCGCCCCATCCTTATTCTTTTCTGTTTGACAATGCGTTCTCAACACTGGATGAATTGGAGTCCAGTGAGCTTTTCACGCGTTGAAAAAAAATATCCTGAATAATTGGGCACATCCATCACGCTTCAATTCCCATCGGCCAAATCTACGACATTGTGTCTGTCTGTCTGTATGGCTGGTGGTGATGGGTTCATTGGGTAATAGTGGTAATTGTCGGTAGGTTGAGGTTTATTGGAAGACGTTCGAGATGTCGTGGATGTGGTTCATATAAGACGACAATACTCGCTGTTGGATATATGCATATGAGAAGTATTGATATGGGTATTCTCCTGCCGGGTTATTTATCACGAATGAAAACTAGAATAATTTACACGATGCATCCATTCACTTTGAGGAATAGCATATATGATAAGTGTTCATTCCAATAACCGTCGCATATATATGTGCCGGTGTGTGTTGAGTGTGTGTTGAATGTCTATGGCGGAGAGTAGTCGAACTATAGACTTTAAAGAGAGATATGAAGGAAACGAGGGTGTTAGATAGTATACACTTAGATTTTGGGTATGGTGAGTATGGGTACAACGACGAGGGATGAATGCGACTATGACGACGATGAAGCTGGCGACTTTTTGGGGTTTTGAAACTTCCGTTTCCTCGAAACTTTGCATAGTGCTCGAGTGATGAATCCCAGTGGAAGATAGAGTAATGTCGACGATGGGAGTTTATGAAAATCCATTTTACGACGCGATGCAAATCCACGATGCGGGATGAGCGATGATGGCCGTCCTCTCTCCTTTTGCATTGCTATGAGCTCCCTTTCCGGTATTAAAGCTCGGAGATATATGCGGATATTTTGCAAACGGTGAAAAGAGGCAATAAGAGGGAGTAAGAGGGAGTGAAGGAGAGCGAGTTAGTGAATAAAAGGGAAAAATAGCTGGGACGACGAGACTTTGGGCATGAGAAATGTTGTGTGGCGCGACGTGCGGTTGAGATTTATCAGCAAGAGCCCAGAGGTGGTATCGTCGTTGTCGCGTTGGGAGAGATACGAAGAGTGGTAAAGTCGACGCCGAATGCTTAGTAAGAAAGAAAGCAAAAAAGGTAAAGATGAACGGAAAAAAAAAAGAGAAAGAAACACAACACAAATAAAATAAAAAGAAATAAAATGGGAGGAAAAAAAAGGAAAAAAGAAAAAAAAAACTCGCGAATCGGAGGAGAAAAGGCCGGGGATATTCCAATGTGATTTGCTGACATCCGCAAGTGCGATGGGGAGGAGACGGAGAAAAGGCAGATGTCAGCGTCGTGTCCCGGGCAAGGGTTCTTCCTTCCTTCCTTCCTTATACTTCTCTTCTTCCTTCTCCTTCCAATCTGTCCTTTTTCTACTACTCCTCCATCTTTCTAATATATTTGCCCACTCCAACGGCCGAGGCGTGAATGAAATAAGACTCGATGCCAGAATGAATCAATACTCCTCTACGACACTCAAGAACACTCTTTCAACTAGCACGTGTCTTGAAAAAGCTATAAGGCCTTTCGCAAGCCGAGTGGTTGAGTAAAGAGTGGATGAAAGATGATAGGATGAGGGAGTGCGGGGAAGTATTGAATATAGTAGGTGGCAGGAAAAACTTCAAATCAATTACTTCAGCTCGAACTTTGAAGAGAATGATGATGCAATCTTTTTATTGTCTGCACAGGAAATCGCAGCGATCCTCATCAGCTTTCAGAGGCACACAGAATGGCAAAGCAAAGAGGTTAAGGTACGGCCGCAAAGCGGCTCAATGTTACTGTATTCAAGGAAAAAGGTGCGCTATAGGCGTGACGGTTATTGCTGGAAGAAAAGAAAAGATGGCAAAACGACGAGGGAAGATCACATGAAGTTGAAGGTTATTTATCAGTATTATATATTCTTCTGCCATGAATAAGCAGTCTTTTCAAGTATATATTGTTTCCAATCTCTTTCTTTTTTTTTTTTTTCATATTTTCCATTTTTTTTTTCCCCCTCTCATGTATTCAATTACTCTTTCCTCTGCTGAATCGTATTTATTCGTGTTGATTATAGGTCCAAGGTGTTGAGTGCATTTACGGTTGCTACGTGCACTCGGCAATACTGCCGACGTTTCATCGTCGCTGCTACTGGCTCCTTCAAAATCCTGACGTAGTGCTCGTTCATTACTTAAATGTACCTTATCCGGATGGTGACGCTAAACTGGCGGCGTTACCGCCGTGTCTGGCATTACCACCCGACAAAAAGGAATGGACACGTGACGAATTGGCATCGCAATTGCGGCCAATGTTCCTTGGCGGTGATGATGACCCAAATAATCCACACTTATCACAACACTCAAATCATCCAGTAGATATGATAGTATCACAATTGTTGGATAGGCAACGTGCATCAACCAATACATCAACTACTGGAGCTCAATTGGCACCGAGAAGACTTACACCAGACAATCAGGTATGAGAACGTCATTTCATGCCGGTGAAAATAACTTCCGAGCGGCATTTATTTATACCCAACTATATCCGTTATTTGCGAGTAAGCGTCCGACATTTTATCTAGATGAAAAAGAAGAAAAAGGTCCTGATGACCATGTTTGATGTTGTACAGGTGACGTCGACAACTGGAGGCCAACAACCCTCATCTACAGCGTCGTCAGCTCCCCGCGTATATTCAAGACATTCCCACTCGACTCAGAGTCAACAACCGGCACCTTTAGTTTTGAGTCTACAACAAATACAAGGTGGAGGAGGACTTTTGATACTGAACAGTCAGCCATATCATCATCAACAACATCAACAGCAGCAACAACAACAACAGCAGCAGCAGCAGCAGCAGCAACACCAACAACAACAGCAGCAGCAGCAGCAACAACAACAACAACAGCAGCAGCAGCAACAGCAGCAGCAACAACAAAATCAGGTGGAGATGGAATCAATTAGTGAGCAAACCATGGTACATCAAACGAGCGTCGATCGCGAACAACAAACTCAACAGGAGATCGATACACAGGACACAATTGAACGTGCCACTCGTCAAACAATTGTTGCCACGTCCGGTAGTAATACAAGTGTGAGTGACTTTGCGGAAACATTGGATTTGAGTCAGGAGGATATCCAACGAACATTATCAGCAAATATGGTACCACCATCGCCATCTCCATCACCCGCTGACAATCATATTATAAATCCGATGGATTTTATTGATTCGTCTGATGATGTGCTCGTTAATCTCGATGCATTCGATGTATTTGGTGATTTACCGGAATTACACGATTTTGAAACGGACCATGCGAAAAATGAAGATAGAAATGGTGCACAAAGTGAGAGCGCTTGTCATTCGGGCGCCACCGTCCATATCGCTGAATACAGTCCAGAGTGGAGTTACACTGAGGGTGGAGTAAAGGTAATCATTCATTTTTAACGATAATTACTCGGTGAGGTTCTTCGTCGTTCAGGTCTATGATGAATGACTTCTATTTTTTTATTTAATTCATATAACATTTAGTTCTTCTTCTTTCGGTGATTTAGGTACTAGTGGCAGGTCCATGGACTGGTGGTAGTGGATCACAATCGTATTCAGTATTATTCGACGCTGAACCCGTCGAGGCGTGTTTAGTACAACCGGGTGTTTTACGATGTCGTTGTCCAGCCCATGCGCCTGGTATTGCGTCGTTACAAGTTGCATGTGATGGTTTCGTTGTCTCAGACAGTGTTGCTTTTGAATATCGACGTGCGCCAACAACTGAACCCAGTCCGGAAAAAGCTTTATTGGATCGTTTGGCTGACGTTGAGTCACGATTACAGGGACCTGGGCCACCGTCGCCCGCAGCTCATCTTGAGGAACGTTTGGTTGCATATTGTCAGGTAAATGGTGATTTATCCATTGAATGAGAAATATAGCCATTTTAAAAATTTTTCATATTAGGATGCTGTTGTTCGTCCATGGCGTGCTGGTGCTGAACCATTGCAATCCGGTGGTCCAACTCTATTACATTTAGCTGCGGGTTTGGGCTATTCTCGATTGGCTTGTGCTTTACTTCATTGGCGTGCCGAAAATCCAAGTCATGTTTTAGACGCTGAAGTTGATGCATTGAGACAGGATGCCGCTGGCCTCACACCATTGGCCTGGGCATGTGCTGCAGGTCATGCGGACACGGCACGAATCCTCTATCGGTATGTCAATAAAAATTCAGTTTTTATATTGATTTGCGAAGGAGAAAAAAAATAGTGAATAAAGTTGTGGGAAGTGAAATTATTTATGTACGTGCGATAATTTTCAAACTGGACAACAGCACACACTAGAGGTTCTACGGTTTTTTTTCCCCGATTTATTGCCCCAGGTGGAACGCGATGGCGCTGCGTGTGAGAGATTGTCAGAACAGGAGTGCAACGGAATTGGCCACGGATAATGGTCACACGGAAATAGCTGCGGAATTAAATCGTTTGGAGACGAGGAGACAGGATGAAAGACTGTTCTTACGACCGGCAAGCCCTAGCCCAAGACGTACATCCCAAGACAGCGGTCTCGATTTGGCGTTGTGTTAGTGTCTCTCGATTTCAATTATTTTCCAATAACTAAGGCCCATTGAATTTTCTTGAATTCTACATTCTAATTCCATTCAAAAATATCAACACTTGGCACAATTTTTCAATTCTCTTTCATTTTAAATATCGTATAAAGTAATATGCTTCGACATGTGAATTCTAATTTTATTACGCCACCCCATTTCATTACGTAAATTTTGAAGTAGTTGCCAAACATTTTATTCACTCAATTCAATTATTCTTTCCTTATGCAGTTATATCTCGTTTGTTATTTGCATTTTTAGTATAATTAGCATTAGATTTTAAGGGGATTTATGAATAAAATACAGGTACTTCACCGCTATTGGAGAGGATGGAGTTGTTACAAGAGGATGAGTCACCTTTAGGCATCGATCAACAAGGAATGGAGAGCACTTCGGGCTCCCAATCGCCTGTAGGTCCGTACTCATCATCCACCGTAAATCCCCTGTCTGTCTATGCCTTTATAATGTATTTATATCGATACCCATCTATCTGTTTGGCTTGTGTTTGTTCCTCTATGTTATTTATCATATAAACTGCTCTGTAACAATTTTAATTTAATTTTATTTTCTTGTTCACTTTCAATTTATCACACTTTTTTCTTATGTTTCTCGATGCTTTGAACACAATTATAGTCACATTGATGTCCTTGACCAGCAATTCATCGCTTTTATGTACAGGTTTTGTTTGACTTATTACAATTAACGTGTATATGAGCGCGCATTCTGCCTTTTCCGTCGCTCTTCCTCACTCTCACAATCTAAAGATCACCGTAATTATCTCTGATAAACTCTCCCACCATACGATGACTTATTGCTTCTAAGCAATGTCGATGTTTGTATTACTATCGCCCCCACGAACGCTCCAGGAATATATATCTATTCGACCAAAGACACATGTTCATCCATACACACATTGGTCTCACGGACATCCCTTTCGTAAATGGGATTATCAACTCGTAATAGTAGTATACTATGCATGTACGCGGTTACAGGTATAAAAATATGCACAAATTGTTGATGAATGAATTGAAATATATATCAGAGAGGGGGCGATAGAGAGGGCGGAAAAGAGAATGACAGATCATACGGTTTACTATTGTTTTCCCAAT
Organism: Zele albiditarsus; assembly: GCA_958496275.1. NCBI lineage: Eukaryota > Metazoa > Arthropoda > Insecta > Hymenoptera > Braconidae > Zele > Zele albiditarsus. The sequence continues at coordinate 10,065,978 of OY292415.1, forward strand.
ATCCGAATTTCGAGCCTTTAGCTGTTTGTTTGTAAATCAGCTTTCTGCACCATTTGTAGATGCTGCTATGATGGTTTTTTTAATATCCTGAGACATATATACAAGTATACATAAACATATTACAAGTGAGCAAAAAAAAAAAGGGTGCAACAGATAAGTCATACTACACGCGCGAAATCGAAGGGAGACGGTAGGTGGGGGCCACATCTACTCTTTACGACTCCAAAACCATAGTTTCTGGGTGTGTCACACATCTCCAGCTTGCCAAGATTCCCTTGTATTTGTTGTGTATAGTAGCTTTAGAAGTGTACACCAATACCATTAAACTGCTCGGTCCGAAGTGTCGCGTTACTAAGTGACCGACATCCCAAATACAAACAAAACGTATGAACAAGCAAACAAAAAAACAAAAAACAACACAAGCACATACACACACATATATGAATTAAATAGATGCAAGCACCGAATTAGGTGTGAATATTGATCATGAACGATTTTACATATGAATACATTCCCTTTTCATGTGTTTTAAACTTTGGTGTTTATTGTTCGGTGTGTAAAAAACAGTCTTATATATATATTGGCTTTGTCGCCACGACTCTTTATAAGTTTGGCTAGGTTCGTCATTTACTTTTTTTAGGGGACGAAGATGCGCGGGTGCTGACGTTGGCCGAGCAGATAATCGCTGCATTACCCGAGAGGATCAAGCGGGGAAAGGGTGATACTTCGTCCCCGTCGTTGACGCCTTCTCCACCGCCACCATTGACCCCACTCGAGGACGCACTTATGGAGCAAATGGTAATGGCTTTTCTGAAACATTTCACCCAACTTCCAACCCACCAATTTCCACACAACTCCAATCGATAAATTTCCTTAAATTCATTCACCAAAAATACTTTACTTCAGCACATTTTTGTTGGCAATTATCTATATGATGTGACAATATATTATATAAATCATTTATAAAGTTAATGATAATTGCAGCCGCTGGACTCAGGCGAATTATTTGACTCTTATCGTGAATGCAGTGGTGGCGCGGCATCAGTTTCTGATGTCGATGCGGAAGCAAGTCCTTCGAGTCCGTCGAGCAGTTGTTTGACACCTGATTCACCATCGCCACCACCAACAACAGCGGATTTTTGTGAATTTTTACAATTACAATTGCAATTAGACAGTGGTGGTAATTGCAATGTTAATGATAATAATAACAGTGGTAATAAAAACCGTCATAGTTACGAGTATGTCCACGGTGATAAGAGTATTGGGACGGCGCTATGTGGCAATATTAACATGAGTGGTATGAGCGATGGGAATGAGGCTGATTTGAGTCGATTAACATTATCGGATCGTGAACAACGTGAGCTTTACCAAGCGGCGCGTATGATACAGAAGGCATACAGAAGTTATAAGGGTCGTCAACGACAAGAGGAAGCTGAGAGGCATGCAGCAGTACTTATACAGCAGTACTATCGTCGTCACAAGCAGTACGCATACTACAGGTTATTATAAATAATTTTTTCAACTAAATTAAAAAAAAATATTCATTTATGTTTTTTATATCCGTTAACTTGCCCTCGCGAATATTGAATGGACACTGGAAAAAAAACAGTTCGTCTACTTATTGAAGTATGATTTGAATGAAAATGTATATACAAATTATCTTGGAATAAGTAACTGGGGAACTTGTTTACATCTATGAACAATAAGATTAGTTTCAAAATATATATAAAATATATATAAATTCAGTACTATCAAAGTTGTGTTCTTGAAGCACACCCACACTTTAGTTTCTCAGATAATATCATGATAATACTCGGGCTATTAGTTCTTATAACATTGTGTTTAAGCGACGCGAGCGGGTGAGTCAACTCCGTAATTCTCTTCCAGTTGATTCTCGAGAATATTAAATTACGTACCGTAAAGAGGAGAGCGAGAGGGCAAGAGAAAGAGGAGGTAAAGAAACGTGTACGGCGACGGTAGCAGTGGTATATGGATTACCTAAGGAATGTACCATAAATCGCAACTAAAATCGGTGACGGATATGCACACTATAAACTACTTCCTCTCATTCGCAACATGCAAACATATACAGACACACATACACTCAGATCCATCCTCGATCGTAAATATATACGAATGTATGTGTAAATATATTTATTTCATCTTGTGTCGCGCATTAGCAGTGTTACGGTAGTGGACTCTGATCTTCTATACGATGGCTTGAACTTATGCCCATGGAGAAACGGAGACACTGGGAGCCAACTTTTAATTGGCACCGTAAATAATTCGGTGAACTTTGCTGCTTGGGAACTTTCTACGTTAGCTACGGGCCGCTCGAATACGAAATTAAGCTAGCATTAAATTAATACGACTTCGGTTTAAGATTGTGGCTTGGATCGTGCATAATGGAAAGCTTCTCCTCATAGAGCATGCGCGCAACCATCATGAAGACTCGGTCGCGCAATGTTTATTTTCATATATGTATATATTCACATTGGTAAAGTCCAACTGTTAGCACCCCTGGTATACACATGGCTATACTAATTGCAGACAAGCCACCAAGGCAGCATTGGTAATTCAGAGCAACTATCGCAGTTACCGAGCTCGTCCCGGTGCTACTGGTACAAGACAGCAATCGGTTCACCAGCAGGCAGCACATCAAGCCGCACGAAAAATTCAACAATTCATGCGACAATCCAAAATCAAGTGAGTTCACCTTCACACTCAATTTCACCGTCTTTATGGCCGTTCCTTCTTCCAATGTAATTTATTGAGCGCTTTCGCCTCGCGCGCGACAATGTAATTTTCCTGTTCATACACTCTCCCAACTCTCGCTGTATATATTCTCTACTCTACTCCTTGCGACCATTTTATGCCATCCATGCGTTTCCTCGAGTCGGGGATTCACTGAAATATTATCTTTTGTCTGCTAATGCAGCCTGTCATGGGACGATTTACGACCGGTAAGTCAACAAATATAAAACTGGTGATAAACCCAAATGAAAAAGAGAAAAATTGATTCTGTTCTCAGTACTCTGAAAAGATAATTGCATCTAATGATAATTATTCAAGATGATTATTGATATTTTCTCTCGATTTGGTCGTTGATTTCGTTATTTATTTCAACAGACTGCAGAACGCCAGGGCCGGCGTAAACGTGAACGGGAGGCCGCCAGTTCCCACTTCACGGGCGGTTGCTGTCCCCCAAAGCTCGCCCTCATCTAGCGCAGGGGTCAACCTAACAGTCGCCAAGCCCGAGGTGATTTAGTAGATCATCTACTAAAGCCTGATAATAATTGTACGCTACCGAAATATTGTGGAAAAACGTAGAATCGAGTAACTGGAAGAAAATAGAAAATTAAAAAAAAATTGTGCGACACTCGGGGACAGGAGGGAGCGACACAGAAAATAGGACTCGCCAATTAATTTATGGATGAAAATTTTATCACGTCGCGTGCAAAATATAAAATGAATTTTTTTTCATTCGAATTATTCATGGCAATCTCTTAAACTTATACAATCGATTCAATGTTATCTACTGACTTTTCTCAATAAATTATCGACGAACCTACTTACTAATTAGCTGGAATGTTAACTGAATCCATGAGCAAATATTCAAGTGTGATATGAATAAAAAAAAAAATGATCGCGGTGCGGTGAATTCGTATAGGCGCATTTTTTATGTTCTCAGTCAATGCCGCGACTATTTATCACGATGAACTGTTTTCATTATTGTAATTATTGTTAAATTGTTATCTTTCTGTTTTATAAGTCCCACAATCGGCGTTTCGTGTATCGCTTTTTAGCGGTGCATTATGTACTATATATTGATGATATAAAACGATATCGAGAGGAAAGAAAATTAGACGCTGTAATGCGTTTCAATGTTATTATTCTCATACAATTTTCAACTTGGAAGAATTTCTCATTATTCGAGATGGCGTTGGGAAAAGAAGGGAAAGCGAAAAAACATTTAAAGGAAGAACAGATGATTTATAATCATTTCAGTCACTATATGGTCACGGCACTGCCTTAATATATAGTATAACATAGAATTGTTTTTATTATTCGTATTATTATTCTTATTATTATTGTTATCAATTATTCGTACGTCATTTTGTATCCTTAAAACGACAAATAGAAATTATGTCCGCTGGGATTAATCTGTATCTCGTGTGTGTATGATACACGGTGGTTTATTTATTTTTCTTTCTCACCACGTCAATTATACACACAATATACGAAAAAACAAAATTTTACTCGGATGTTGAAACCGTTTAAATATTTCTGTTGAATAATACTTGTTTCTCTTGTGTTAAACTCATTGCACTCCATTGCTTATAATGACGATGTAACATTTTTGATGCGTTTCATGTTTACAAATGCAACGCACATTGTTTCTATTCTTCTTCTCCTCCTTCACCATCACTGTTGGTGGTTATTTGACGAACGATACAACATATCATTTAATTAATCTAAGTCCTCCCATAGTACGCCATTTACTTGACTGTTGAACTGTTCAAGTTTGGAACAATCTGTCGTCCCGTCGAATAAAGTGGTACCAGTCGTTAATCCCGGTGCATGTATACATATATACTCACCGACGTAATAGAAAGAAATAGAACTAACTTTTCGAGACTGAAACCGTATTGTGTATATTCATGTTACAATGCACGCCGGCGAAATTCGCACACTTCTTCCGCACTCTCGTCCTTTTTCGTCGCTCTCACTTTCAAAACAAAAGTCTTTTACTCTCGCAAAGGTGTACTTCAGCAGTCTGTGAGTTTTGCAAATTAGATGAACAAGTTTCTTGTGTGAAGGTGATTTGAGGTGAGAACGTGTGTGAGAGAGAAAGCGAGGAAGCAGAGGAACAAAGACGACGTTAGGTATTTTAATTGTTCAATTTACTATTGGTGCTGGATGAAAAAAAAAAAAAAAAAACAAGAGAAGATATAAAATGCGTTGGGTATATAACCCTACTTGTTCTAATTTTTTGTCGCCCGTTATTTAATACAATAATTCACGATGATTGTATTACGTGCAGTATATAATACACATTGGAGATAGCGAGAAAATAGTCAGGAAGCATTTCTGGCCAAAAAAAAAAAGAAAAGTGACAATTGAATGAATAAAATGAATAATTAAGTGCTGAGGCAACAAGGAGAGTATGCGTATGGAATGTATCTATGAAGTGTATCAATGAAATGTAATTCATATGACCGAGTATGCTTATTGTTAACCGAAAGTGCGACCGAAAATTAAAAAAGAAATAAAACTAGCACAAAAACAAAAGAGTAGGAAGACCGATCGCTACAGTTGGTTTTGTTGTCGTTTTTCAACGTATATATGTATATATTCGTTTTGTTGTTTTGTCGGCAACTGGGGATGCTCGATCATTTGTCTCTGATAAAACACACATAGACACATATGTATGTATAAAGTAGAAAAAAAATGTACAAAAAACGAGATGCACGGGGGACCGTTGAATTCTCCGTGGGATGTTCGAGCCAACTGGAACGTCCAATGAATCGCGACGATCGATGAGGGCGATATGTGAAAAATGAATAAATATGACGCGGAAAGGAGGTGCCAGACAAGATCGCGTGAAAGAAAAAAACGAAACTAATGAAAGAAGCGTGCAAGGAGTGTACTATTAGTTGTCGCCTATAAATTAGTGAGGGCTGTGCTTTTTTGCATCTACATCACTTTAAAATTTTGGGCTACCATATGAATAACTGAAATGCATACAACATACAAAATAAAGAAAGAAAGGAAAAGAAAAAGGAAAAAATAATACAAGGAATGAAAAAAATGCATATATTGTAGATAGTTTGAACCAAATATTCTATCAATAGTTCGCTCAATATTTCAAAAAACAAAGAAAAAAGGTTCCATTTGGAAAACTTCTCTTGTCTTCTCTTTTTTATTATAAATATAACGAAATAGAATTACAGTAAATGCTTATTCCGTCGACGGGGACAAAAATATTAAGAAAAAAAATCAGATCCACATGTCGCCCGAACCCGGACATGTATGTTTATAAAAATTATGAAAAAAAGAACAAAAATGTAACAATAATAGTGTTATACAATGTGATAAAATTCATGGTGATCCAAGAAAGTATTTTGTCGCGAATTAAACAAGTCATGAAGGCAAGCTAGCGTCATGGAGCTTCAATTTGTAACTCCACGATTATTGAATGGTGCACTTCCGATGTTATGCATGCATACATATACACATACACAGTCTCGCGGACCGCTCCCCCTGCATACATGCATGCACACGTATTCATTTGTGAATATATATATATATTTGTATTATTTTTTTCCCATTAATATATTGATGTGAGAATGTCCCGCATCGATGACCATCCCGAGATTATTCTAGCTAACTTTGTGGTATGGAGTCATTTGGAATTCTTCTCGTGTCACCGTTTCTTGGTTGTATCCAACCTCATATTCCTCCCTCGCTCATGTGCGTGAGTGTATGTGTCTGTATGTATAACATATATGTGTGTCGATGCGATGGTTTATTTTTCATCTTTAGAATTTTCTCCGAAATTTTATTTCACTCATCTATACCAGAAAGCACGACGTTTTTCTTTTTGCGACGCATGAACGGCCATCAATATATCGTAATGCAAAATAATGAACGGGTGAATACGTGAGATAAAAGAAAAACGGAAAAAATGAAGAAAGTGCGTAATGAACGAAAAAATATGAAGTGAAAGAGATGAAAAATGATTTAGCATTTAAGCTCCCACGCTCAATCCACAAGGTATTTAGCGATATGCTGGTATGTATGGAGTAATACGACGATCTCGATTATGTCGTCGTAATATAGATATTATCGATTTAGGCGTCACGATAGCAGCTACTACATTTAAAATGAGAAACGAGGTGCATTGATGTGAATAATAATTGATATATATATATACATACATATGTATATGTTTATAGAATATTGTACACATGAGTCAATTCCAACGAGCATTTTTTCATGCCACTTAAGCTCAATGGATAAATTAGTCATAAGAATTTGTGAGAAATAAATAACAAGAAAGAACAAAAAGGGAGAGCGGAAGATAAGTAAAAAAGGTTAGGACGATAATTAAAACAATTACACACTCTTTCAATCATTGTTATTTAATTAAATTAAACCATATTCCTATCAATACTTTAATAAATTTAACGGTGAAAAAAAATGAAATTAAATAATATGAGACGATCATAAATATTATATGTAAACAATTATACCCATATTTTTGCTTATTACATATTCAAAGACTCTATTAATGATGTTTAGCAATTTTTAATGGTTGAATTAACTCGTTGTTACACGAGTTTCCATACTAGGTATTTGTATTTGAATTATTATTGTGCACGTTTGCACGAAGCAACTACGTGTGTTGCGAAGTTTCTCAAAAATGCTCCTTTTAGTTTTTCCACGCACAACAGTCGTATAATATATATGAATAGTGCGTCAATTATGTGCTGTCGATTATAAACAAAAAGCAAAAGCGACATTTTCGATTGGCGAATGAAAATTTTACACTTTGAAAAGCTCATTTGCGACTGTAAAAATACCGGAGAAAGAAATATCCATGCAGTATTTTCAAATCGATCTATTGATTCGTAATGCAATAGCGACAGCTCATAGTTCCTTGGTACTTTCATTCGCATATTGAATGTGAACAAACACACGAACAAAAAAATGAAGGTACGTGAGAACGTCAAGAATATATTGATAAATTGACATCGGTAATGGGCGGCATCTTATGCTGTTTAATAATTTAAATACAAGAAACATTGCTAGCGTAGGCGCTTTCAAAGAAATTCACCATGTACACCCACACCCACCCCCACACAGACACAGACACATGAACCCACACACACATACACACACACACACTCACACGTTTTTTAGGAAATGAATTATTCTCAATTATTAAATTGAATGGGTGAAGCTGATTTAGGTGATGAATAACCAAAAGTAAAGGGAATTATGAAAAATTTTTTAAATGATACATAAGAAAGCCAAGATGTCAAAGACGACTAGATGATAGGAGCCGCATGGCCTAACTGCTGCCACTTTAATTAAATAAATAATTAAACATAACTTTATTACTATGCGATTTGAAAAAAAATTAAAAGATTTAAAAAAATGAATAAATGGATAAATAAAAAAAAAAATAAAATAATGTCATGCCACCTTACAACTACTTTTAGAGAGCAGACGTATATTGAGATCTAGTAGAATAATTTTCCTTCTTCGAATAAACAATTATTCACGCTAGATTCGAAATCTCCAATATTCATCACGAGTGGATTTGTGTAATGTCGAATATTTCTCTATTATTCATATTATTTTTCGTCTATCTCTCCAAAATATAGACATTTGAAGAATGAAATCAATCTACACGGAATTTATTGTACGTATTATTGGTGTTTTTAAATTAACACCAGAATTAAAAATGAACGAAAAATATTCGGTGAAAATTTAATTGAAAAATAAAGCGGAAAACAGAATTGTAATAATAGGGACACTAATATCTTCGACATTTCAGTCAAACTCGGCGTTTCTACGTCTCAGAACTCAACTGAATGCCTTCGAAGTGATCCGACATGAGGGGAAAAGAAATGATAAATTGTCCTGACATGATAGGACTCCCAGTGACCTTAACTAATCAATTGAAGGAAAATTAACAATACCTATTGGAGATGCAATTGAATCACAAGTTTCGAGGGCAATCGGCGTATTTTGACACGAAGATATCGCGTTTATATACATTTACGTGCTATTTTAGAGTAAACAATTTTATGATACAGGCTCCATCTCTTGTAATATTTTTATTATCGCAAACGTAACATTAAAAAACTATCAAAATAATTGAATAAATGATTATACCACTCTTTATTATTTATTGACTGAAAAAAAAAAACGTTCAACTAATATTGTAAATAAAAAAAAAATATTTTATCTATATTTTCGAATTGGGGGGGAGTGGAGCGTGCTAGGGGAGAACGTTAGTCAAAATCGTTTAAAGTTATCTGTGGCCCGTTCTCTCACACAAATATAAATTTGGTCGATTGTGCGATCGTTCAATTTCGCTGCTCGCTCCCTCATTGTTACACCATTTCATCATTGCATTTAATAAATTATATATTTATCGACTCCTTCACCTTTTAAATTTAACAACCCCATAATTACATCCATTTCCTGCCTATCCTACAAAAAAAAGTCAAATAAAATCACTGCTACGATTGAGATAGTCAATATTTATTGATAGTAAATAATTAAGTTTAAACATTTTCCGCAAGAATTTATTGAAAGCATACAAACGGTACAAACTGTGTGTTGTCACTTTGAATACAAAGCAAATTAAGTTATTCTGAACATTATATGTGCGTGCGGGTGCTCGTAAATGTCAGACGCTTCACGTGACTTGGTAAAATGTTTCAGCATAGAAATAAAACAAAAAGTACTTCCATTTATAGGTTTTTTCTCTCTTTTCCGTCAATTTCTATTTCCACTACATGATCGCTTGGCGTGCTGAACGAAAGTCTTTACCAAGTTTATTACTCTTGTTCCCATATATGAAGCATATATATATATATTTTTTAGTTCTTTTATGTTTTGAAAAATTGCATTCCACTCATATACACCAACGGACCTCGAATGAAACGTTTGAAATTGCCCATATTAAAAATAACATGAGAAAAAGAGTGCCAACATTTATTTCTGATAATTTTGAGTTTATAATATAGTGATCAACCGGTAAACAGCAAAATATTAACAAATAATAAATAATCATTATTGCATATTGTTCGAATATTGGTGCGACTCGCTAATTGTACCAAATAATATCAATAATAATAATTATGATAATAATAATAATGATAATAATACACGATTCTCGATCGCAGTGACCACTACCTGCCGGTTTGGAGGTGTGGCCCTGCAAAACGATTTTTCTTTGCTGGGTGGCCTATGAGGTTGAGTCGGTGCCATCGGTGACCATCCAGCGAATCGTACCACACAGAAAAAAAGATGACTGAGTGCATCGAATTAAAATATTTGAACCCGATGATTTTCACGATCGCACACAACAATATTTCCAACAGAAGTCACGGCCACACCCTCAAGACCTTTGAATTCACCGTCGCCACTACCCCAATTACCAAACGCCTTGAGAAATGAACCTTCCGGCGTAAATATTTGAATTCGATTATTGCCAGAGTCGGCGACAATGATATAGCCCTGATCATCAACTGCAACACCTCGCGGGAACTTGAATTGTCCATCATTTGATCCCTCAGTACCAAAAGCTGTTACTACACGGCCGCCAACATCGAATATTTGGATACGATGGTTGTTACTGTCACTAACTATAACACGATTTGTGTTGCTCACTGCTATATAGTGAGGGTGCTCCAGTTGCCCTCGGCCACTGCCACACGTGCCAAATTTACCAACAAACGTTCCATCAGATTGAAACACCTACGAAGAAGAACTCAATATTATTTGAAGTGTCCGAGTCAAGCAATGTAATTTTCTTGATACCTGTACGCGATGGTTTTCTTTGTCGCAAACATAAATGAACCCCAGAGCGTCGGTGGTAATGCCCCATGGATAATTGAGACGTCCATCACCAGTACCTTGTGACCCAAATGCCCGTAAAAATCTTCCAGACGGATCCAATACGATAATGCGATGGTTATATCGATCGGCAATAATGAATTGGCCAATTCTATTGACCGCTACGCCGGCGAGGCAGTCGAATTCACCCTCGCCACTACCATAAGTTCCAAACTCCTTCATGAAATTTCCATTACCATCAAATACTTGAACACGATGATTTGAGCTGTCAGCAACGACAATTGAATTGTCAGGGCCGACAGCAAGACCACGTGGCCATGTGAAACATCCGGCACTGCTCCCCCGCATCCCAAATTTCAACAGCTGTCGCCGCTTTAGCAGATATTGACTCCTGGAATAAAGATGAAAAATGGTTCATTTTAGGCATTTGCCTCATAAACAACTATGGTTCTACTCTAAAAATTAACGAACAAAGTCTTAAAAAAGTACCAAGAAGATCAAATATACCAGGACCAATTTGTCCGTCACCCTTTGGAACTGTTAGCAAGCTACACCAGCTCACCTCGTTAATTAACCATCCTTACCTAGTGGAGGAACCTGCTACCACGGGGATACCGTGAGCTGCTGTAGGGGACGTGGGGGAGCCTGACGGGTTTTTTTGGTCATCATCAGAAGATTCGAAGGATGTTTGACCGGTGTGTCTCAATGGCAAGCCCAAAGACAATCGTCTTGATGCAGCATTTGTGCTGAAAACCAAAAAAATGTGAAAACAACAATATCGTTTCAGAAGTCCCTACAAAAGGATCATTGTATTTTGAATTTCTAAAAAAATTCTCACACCTGGATGACGGCAGAGATGATGTTGATGTTGGCTCTTTGTCTTTGGTACTTCTATTTCCATACTTATTTTTCAAATATCGTGCCCAGGAGCTCAATGCAGCGCCATCTTTTTCCACACCGGCTCGATCACGATCAGGGCTTGGTTCCCGTGATTTAAGGGCATGAGTACTACGACTACGTGCTAATTCTGAGCCAGCACCATATTTCGCCGCCAAATATGCATTTGGCGATTGTGTAGTCGGTGATGGCGGATCTTCATCCAAATCAAGATCGTCATTACCAAAATTGTGTGAACTTCTTGAACGTGCTACGCGTTGACGTCTCTCTTTCAGGGCAGCGTACCGTGACCTTGGCCCAAGTGGCTCGACATCTGGCTCGGGTTCGCGTTCACGTTCACGCTCCCGTTCTCTTGGCGATGGTACCGCCGCCTGGCTTCTGCTCTTGTTCAGGAATCTGCAATCCAATTACAGACTATTTGCCCGATATCTTCTTTTCGTTTGACAATCATGTCACTTTCTGTTCTCTCATTTTCTTTTCTTTTTTTGAATTACGAACAAAAGTAGCGGACAGACATAGATATTATACGGATGTAGGAAGTCCGCAGAACGCAATTAATCGGTATCCGATGAGCCCCCCCCCCGGGCTAATAGCACGACATTGGATATAGAGAGAACCGGGGGATTACCATGGTTAAGTGAGTTAGTGGTCGTCTATGAAATTCGTCGGTGGAACTATCGCACTCACTGTACTAAAAGGGCAATATCCCGCACGCGCCGATACATGTGGGGGGGGGGGGGGGGGGGGGGGGGGTTGCATGGATGCAATATTGACAAGACTTCATGCCTATCTCGGTGGAGCTTGCACTATTCCTTGCGTTCATATTATCCCTCACACTGATAATCTATCATTTTATTTATCGTTGGCTACCTATGATCAGAATAGTCTCTATGATGCAAATGGGATCTATGAATAATTCGTTGCTGCAAGACTGTGGGCAACACATATTCATGTGATCGGAACTCGGGACACGTCGTCATCGTAATTCCACAATTATCTCCGTCCCTCCTCGTTTGTACTTAGTACATGATAGCTCATCTTTATTTTGAGTTCGGTCCATCATCGCGTGATTCATATTTGAATAAATATACGTGGAATGGTATTGATGGGAAACAGACAAATATTTATACATGAAATTGTTGCTCTGGGTTCCAGTTGATTGGGTTATAATATTTTTTGTTCCAATAGTAATGATGAATGGTCTCAATCAATTGTGATCAAAACACAGAGTTCGATCTACTTTGTCGAATCTTTGTTATGTTTCTATTTTTCTCTGACGGAATTCTTGCCAGCGTTGGTCCAACAATAAACGAACGCTAAGTGAAACACGACTGGTGAGATTGTGTGACGGACATTGATGTTAAACATTAAAATAAAACAAGGCAATCGTGGGTATAAATAGAGAAAAGAGAGTTGAGTGGAGAGAAAAAAAAATGGATGGAACTCGATAAACGGAGAAATGGATACTATGTAAGTAAATAATTAAAATCTAAGCGCGATTGCGTATTCAACGATTACTCGCATTTTTTTGATGATGTTTTTCATTCGAAAAGAAAAGACAAAAAATAATTTTTTTTTGTGAACTTTAGAGAGGGAAATAAATGAAACGAGTTATCACAAGACTGCAGTTTATTCACCACATCGACAAACTGACGTAAGACTATGGGCTAGGAACAATGAAAAAAAGAAAAAAAAAGAAATGTGTAGCATACAAGAACTTAATTTTATAATTGCTGTAATTTAAATTTGAGTATGCAGGATTGTGTTTCGTTTCCTCAGAATGCATTCTTCCTTTTTTACTACTTGAAAGCGGACGTAGATAATAAAAGGTTGGAAGTGGCGTCAGGACATAATTTTTTCTTCCTATCTCACAATACAAACATACATTACCGCGTATCAAGAAATCAATCGTCCATAATGGCTAATATTCCGCTGCATAAAAAAAATCAAAGCTCTACAACAATTGAGCAAAATCTTCAGTTACGCGATATGTTTTGGGCAATTATTTGTAAAATATATAGGAACGTTAGCAGTTCAGAAGATTATGCAAAATATTTACGTACAATTATCACAAATATTATATGTAAAAAGAAAAATGCAGTGTGACTCGATTGAGATACCAACAATGAATTAATTAATCAATTAATAAAAATATTCGGAAAAATGCTATGATAATCCTCAAGGGGTGTCTTCTTCCAAATGAACTCAATTACTATTCAATGATTGCACGTGGCGAAGACCATCATGTTCATAGGTATATTAAATCAATATATTTTAATTTCATCCGTCCATAATGGAAAAAAAAATAGTAATATAAACATTATTTTATGTCATTCTCTACCCCTCCATGTCAATTTCACTTGTGCGTCTCTCTTCATTTTCTTTTTACATCAGAGAAAAAAAAGATAGTCTGGATGGTTCACAGAGTGGGTGGCACATACATACATACACACACACACGCCAATGTGTATATACACGAGTGTGTGTGTGTTCGTACGTGTTTGTTAACGTTTGACGCGATAAAACTGTTCAGTCATAAGAACAGATTTGTTAGAACGCCGTAACACAGTACAGACACACATACGACAGTCGTTACCATTTGCATGGGTATGGTCGTTGGGCGCTTCCCATCAGGCTCGTGGTTTTCATTGATAGCCTTCATTATCGCATCCCCATTATCATATTTGGTCTTTGAAATTGATTCATCAGTTATACCAAAATTATTTTGGATTTCATAAGTTTCATATGAGGATGCATTATCATGATCCACTTCACCAAAAATACTCCAACTACGATCATCATCGCCAGACATTTCATCTCCTACCTCACTTCTACTATTAATTTCATTTGCTTCACTATTCCCCGATAAATTCTTGATGTCCTTTATTAATTTATTGGACGGTAAAACAATCTCGGAATTGCTTTCCAATGCATCCGCTACCAACTGAAGGTTTTCACCCATACTTCTGCCATTGTCTTCATCAATAATGGTCTCAATATCGTTCGAAATATTTGCGGAATTTAACGTGGCAGTTTGATCATTATTATCTATATTCCAATTCAATAACGACGATATAGAAGACGTCGAGGTGGAAGATGGAGACTGAGTCGTAACTCGTTTGGAATTATCGGATATTTCGTCATTTGCAATTGTATTGAAATTATTTTTATTCACCGAATTTCTATTGCTATGCCGCGCAACGAAATTTTCTTCGGTGTTATTAATCACGCAACCATTCAATTCAACGTTTGACATATTTGGAGTTTCAATATCCAATATTTCTTTGAATCCGCCTACATTCTTCAACCAAGTTTTAACTTCTTCCGAATTTGGACACAATTCCACATTTAATATACCACTTCTGGGGTTACTATCGCCAACATTATTTCTCTCTGATGGTGGAATAGTTAATACACTATCATTATCATTGGTATGAGAATTGATTCTCATGTTGTTACCATCGCTCCTAAAATAATCAGTCTTTCTTTTGTCTTCACTGTCATGAGAGCCATTCATCGACGTATATGAGATCTTTGATGATGCTATTTCACGTTCGTTATACAAATCATCATCAGTCACAACCCATCCTTGATCGTCGAATAAGTTATTAACACTCGCTGAACTTTTTGAAATATCCGCTTCCCTCTCTTCAAAATGATTTTTCTCCTGATCATCAGGTGATCTTAAATATTCAATTTGTACCAATCTAGCACTTTTCACAACGCTCGACAATATTTCGCTTAAATTTTCCACGCCCAGCTCTTGCTCCTGTTCGAACATTTCTACACCACTCGGAGATATCAAATCTTTCGCAACAATTTCATTTGCATTCCAATCTTCCATCATTCTCTCGGCAGAAATTGTTGTTGATCCCATTTCAACATCGTCGTCCACCATCTCATTACTCTCTTCCACGATGCTTGTCAAAATTCTCCCATGTATTTCATCACCATCCACAAAGCAATTATGGTTATTTTGTTCAGTGGTCATCGCCTCGAGCTCATCCGACACCGAATCAACATTCAAAGTCTCTCTATGTTCCCCATCCGATCCGAATCTTGTAGCCCTTTCAAAACCCTCGCGCGACCGATTGTTATCACGGACAATATTTGGAAGAAAATCATCAATTTTTTCGTTATCAAGTTTAAAGTTTTCGACAATTTTAGGTCGCATTGTATTATCATGTTCAATACTGTCAACTATTACATCATCATTTAGCATTGCATTCGATAAGTGATTTTCATTATGTGTCATTAAAGTTTGTTCATTATTCGCGTCAGCGTCAAGATCAATAACGATATTCGGTATATCATTGTTTGTTGAAATATGATTCTCATTATCATCAATATTATAATCCAAAAATTGATGACCGTTCGATGCTAACATTCCCATGCCCATTGAACAACAATTATTGACACTAATTGTCGGCGATACCTCGTCACTTTCACTAATAACGGTCCTAGAACGCACATTATTATCCATCAGGGTGTTAACGGAATTGAAAGTAGTCAACTTGTGTTTGTCGTGAGCATTTGCTACGAACCTGCTGGTATAACCGCTCGGCGTTGTTGAGGTTGGTGATGATGCTGAATGCGCTGGACTACCTCTCGGCGATGAGTACCTAAATATTATTTTCAATTCGATATTATTACTCTACAATTTACTACGAATTCAGCATTTTCATCAGCAATTTAAAGAATACAATTGATTATGTATAAACAATGTTTTACATTTATTATGCAAATGGGGTTAATGGTCAATGAAAACGAAATTATGTTGAAGGGTAAACTAGATGACGACATCATCATCAGTAACGTACCTCGTAGAGGGTGAATCTTCCTTGCTACCGCGTCGAGCTTCAGCGCTACGCGCTAATAACGGACCGATGTCTGTGCGTGCCATTGCAGCTTCACGTGTGCGTTCCTGTGTGGTTGACGTTATTGTTGTTGGTGTTGGAAGAGTTTCAGTATCAGATTCCTCTTCACTTTCCGTTTCTGTCTCCTCTGATGAACTTGTTGTCTCATCATCATCATCATCATCATCATCATTATCATCATCGTCATTATTAACTTCATCATTTTTTTTGTTTGCTTGCTCTTCGTGAACGACTGGAGTTGGTGTTGAAGGTGTCGTACGACTACCTGTATCACAAATTTATTTCTAATTTAAAATTTATCATATGCAATAATTGTAAAAAAATGTTCATGAACAGAAACGTAATTGTAATTGTGGCTTGTTTCTTTGACGCAAAAAAAAATCACCTCCGCCTAAAAAACGACTTTGAAATGGTGGCCTTGGACTACTTGTAGGTGTAACGATAGGTGTATCACGAGCACTTGCGACAGTGACATTAGAACTGGAAGTGACTGCACTAGTGGTACTAGCGGGTGGCGGAGCTCTGGAGAGGTACTTCTGTTTCATCTCCTCCGCGCTGAAGGGCGCCCCAGTGTTACGAATACCTGAGCCCGTTGAGCTCTCAGATCCAGTGCTTGAATCAGAGGACGCACTTCGCACTCCAGGGGTGCGTTTTTCTGAAGATGGCCTCCTGCTGACATTATCCATTGTATATCAAATCAAATAAAAGTATTATATTGGATGCCGCAATGAAATCAATCTATTCAACAGTGCGTTGGTATGGATTGACATAAATATAATAAATATCGAATGTATTTGAATATATACCTAGTAACGGATGTTCTTCGTGTCAGATCTTCGGCATCTCGCTCCGGTTCACGAGTGGGTGTCGTGTGAATTGGTGTCACAGGTGGTATTGGTTGCCTATCTTCAAGAGCGTCTGTTTGGGTTGGCGAATTCTTATTTTGCTGTTTAATTCTGGATATTTCATCGTCCTCACTTGTTTGCTTTGATACTGGCGTCGTAGCTTTTCTCACTTGTACCTGGTTTATATATGAGAAGAATAAATAAAGACACAACAGTAATGGACACGTATTTATTCCGTGATTCATTTGACGTAAATTTATCTGATTTATTCATTTATCTATTATTTGGCTACTTTTTGCCGAAATTGTTGCACAACTACGATAAATAAACGCAATAAACCATCAATTGGTTCATCTCGTTACGACTGAATTAGTTCATTCACTGGTTTGGAGGCCAACACTCGATGCTTCATGCTTGCTTTATCGCATTTCTACTGCGAAACTTTTTTAAAATTAGATTTATTTGCGTCAACTATTAATTTCATCAATTATTTATATTTTCAATCGAAACATTTTTTTTTTTATTTTGCCATTTGATGAATTAGCAAATGAGTACATCAACTTTTAAAGCCTCACATAAATTCCAAATAATACAGCTCAACTCAATTGACAATTAATTTATTTTTGCCATGATTTGTTCATATTTTAATATTGTTTTTCTCATCTTCAAATGAATTTCAAACGGTATGATAATAAACTTGTTTTTTCAGTATTTTTTTTTTTGCAGCGTCGATTGAGTTTTGAGATGGCACGAGGTCTCACATCCGTTTGGTCGTTTACGCACGGAATAGCCCTGGATTATCACTGTCACAAAGATAAATTTGTCTTTTAAGAAAAAAAAAATCATTAAATCTCGGAAAATAAATCCAACATTAATAATTCGCGCTTATATCATTGTATCGAGTATTGAATGATAGTGGTGCAAAAATAAATAGATTACTATTTTAAATTGCTCCAGAGGATCAATAAACTGCTATCAATACATTATACTGTTGAATTATATACAGAAAAAGAACTGGTTGCGGAGGAGAGAAAAATTTATGAAGAAATTCACCTGAGGCTTTGGTGCCGGCGGCTGTGATGTCGGTGGTGGCTCTTCCTTCTTCCGTTTATCCGCTCGTTCGCATTCCTGCAACTTCTTCATGACCCGCGGCGAATCCGTGAGTCGAAATATTCCCGATAATGGTCCGCGCGCAGCATCCTCAGTGTCTAATACACGCTCACGTGGATTTTGTTCTGCTGCTGTAGATGACGACGTAAAACGTACGGTCGAACGCGAATCACCATCCGATTCGTCGCCATCACGGTGACGCATGAAACGACTTCGGTATCTCGACTTATTCCTTGGTGTCTCGTACTCCGTTGTGTCGTACCTACGATCAAAATCATGCATTTTTGATACCATCGTCCACCAAAACTTTAAGAGCGAGTCTAATAGCAGTCGCAGAGCTAATGATAAAAATTGCCAGAAAATACTGCACTTGATTACACTTCTATAAGTATACATTCATGCATCGTGTTTTTTCTCACGGAGTACTTATATCCCCAGAGAATTGTTAACGTTACAACTTGATGCATTAACGCCCAAGAAACATCACCAACTTTCTCATTCCCAAATGATGAGAAAGAAAAAGAACGATAATGATAATAATGAAAAATCTAATAGAATGCAGAAAAAAAAATGATGAAAAATAAGAAAAAATGACACCTACTGAAAACGTAGAGAGCTTCGTATTTATAACTAATGCTGAAATAGATATGTAGGTCGTTTGAAAAAAACTTATGCCATCGTTAAGATGGTGGGAAAAAAAAAAAAATATAAAGAAAGATAGATAGATACAGAGAGATTGGGATGAAGTTAACGTTTGGCTGTAGGCCAGAATAATCTGCGATGGTGATCGAATTCTTTTTACAGCCCACTCCACGTCTCGAACGTGCTTCGTTTGTCGAAATTCATCGAAGGGACTCCGAATGCAAGAGAACATCATTCTCATTTTATCCATTATTGTTCCCCTTCCCGCCCCCCTTCGTTTTTTGTTAATTTTCTCTTGTTTCCGTAGTTTTCCTTCCATGTCCATTTCCCCTACGCCCAATTGGTAAATTTTAACGGGCTTGTGGCATTTCCGATAATCGTGACAATGTAGTTAGTGTGTATGGACGCATGTTCAACCACTGTGAAGGATGTGCGGTGTTTAGAATTCACATGCACATCGCATATCCATTATCAATGATCTTCCGGCAGTTTGATTAATGGGATTGTAGAACTACGAAAGCAGTTTTGGCAATTACTCGTAATCAGGAACATATCGATTTCTAGTCAAACGTTCTTCTTCTTGTTGTCGATACTGTGATGCCAAACGATGATCGCTTTTGCTCCTCATCAAACCGGGTGAACCCCCAGGTGGCACCAATCCCCCAGTGGTACTTAAGTGCCCGCTGCTGCTCGTCTCTGGTTTGATGTTTAGCTCGCCATAACCAGCTACGTGAAGCACCAACTGATTGGGATCATGAGCCATGACGAAGCGCACACGACGACCATAGTCACCTGCTTCATATTCAAAGTTTCTGAAAATTTAATCATGAAAATCTATCAGTAATATGTCAGACATTTATTTATGGGTAATTTTTAACTTCGAGTCAATTCGAAAAAATGACACTTTTGTATATGTAGATGTATGTACAATTGACAAATAAATTACTCTCATCATGATTTAACGTTAATGTAATTTATTGCAATTAATTGCTACCTTATGAATTCGACTGTGCGGAGAAATAATTCTTTGGTGTCAAGTAACTCAGCATCGTCCCACGGTACGTTTTCATTTATATGAGCGTCGGCCAGGTCACAGTTGCTTTGGATGTTTGCAATTTCCAATTCCAAATTTTCTTTCAGTTGAATCAAGCTACGAAGTTCAGTACCGGAGTATCGTTCAATCTCGTTTCGCAGGTGTTCAGTGCGATCTTTCAGAGCTTTGCTCAGCCTTCTATAGATTTCGTCAACCTCTTCGGCTACCGACGCACAATTTGTTTGTAAGCCAAGGGTATTTTTTTCAGCGAGTGCCAAAGCATCTTGCAGACGATGTAAACCTCTTCTGATCTGTAATTAATGAAACATTTTTTCCGCTACTTATAAACAAATAATAAACATAATATATGACACTGATAATAAATTATAATTGTTTCAATTGCTTTAACAAAACAATAGGTTTACCCAATGATGTTCTGTTGCTCATTCACCATCTGTTGTTTATATTCAATCGATATTTGGAATCAACAATATGAATAAAAAAAGAAAATTGGTCAGTTGAATTTATATTAACGGTGCGAACATTTACCTGCGAATTTATACGTGTTATTTCACGTCTGAGTATATCCATATGGGCATCTTTGCACTCGGGACAACATTTCTTATCACAATGGACACATAGGGAGCAGTAACTCTTCTCTGAACACACACCGCAACGTTCCATTGTCTGACCACTCGTTGGGTCCGGTAATTCTCCAGTTATTTCGATGTGTAACTCGAGGAAACGTTGGAGAGTAACGTTCGTTGGGAATGCCTGCACACCCTACGAGAATAACATTGAAAGGAAAGAATGAATAGTATACAAATAAATTATGTATGATTTATGATAGAATAAGAATGATTCATGAGAATGATGGCACATTTTTCTTACAAATTAAAATTTGGAAAATGAGTAAAGACGTCATAATTTTTTTTGTCACATTATTTGGGATTGCGTTATTTAAATGATTCGAATAGGGTACGTATCTAATCACTATAGTGGTTAAATTATTGTCATTTTGAAACTGTAGTTTGAAAATAATATCTCCAATGTCTAATAAAATAATGCTGAAAAACCGAAAATTTATAAATATTATGTATCTTTTTTGGCGTCCAATGGCGTATAACCCCTTGACAATTTGTATTTGTAGCTTTTTATTATTACAAACCTGATAGGGTATCCGATGTTCTGCGCGACATTCTGGACATTTGACTTGTCGACGAACGTAATCGACCAGTCCGTCCATACACGGTTCCATACAGAAGCTGTGTTGACATGGTAATAGCTTTGGATTTCTATAACGATCAAGGCAGATTGCGCACGTTAGCAGTTGTTCGAACTGCTCCATGCTGCCTAAAATCAAATTGAAAAGATCAATAAATCAATCAATATTCAATTGATAAATTCATTAATCAATATGATTTAAAAACCCTCACGATATCACAAATGATATTGAGGCATGATAAATGTTGTATAGGTGTGTGTCTTCTGCAAACGCTTCCATGGCCACAAAAACTATATTTACTTGTGAGGTGTCGACGAATTGCGCGAACATGTGTTCGATAAACATATTTCCAAGATTTTAAAGTGGCCTTTGTTAGTGGGTGACATACAACTTGTTGATATCAAGATTGATTATGATTTTGGTTTGATACGATACTGAAAGTCAATGTCATCTACCATCGTATTTAGTCCCCTTGTGTCATACACACTCAACATTCTCTATCATCAGTATCGAGAAGTAAATTTGATATAGACACTTATTGTCAGCGTCCTGTCTGTTGGTCCAACATTTTATCGTCAGACTTTTCGCATCAAACGAAATTTATTTTCGTCGCGATATATTATGGCTTATTATCATATTATCCGTCAGTTTTCCTGTCATCTATATATGTCTATATTGATGGTGAAGGGAGGGATTATCTTGCCTCTCACCACAATCTCATCTCACGCGCCATTTCCGCTTACAAAGCGTGACCTTGGCAATAACGCTGACGTTTTCGAGAGATCAGGAGGGGATTGGTTTAATTTCATTTTTCTTTCACCTTCTTTCATTCACGAATCTTTATTCTTACATCATCATTCTTTCCCTCGACTATAATATTCAAAACGGATGTTTCCTATAATTTCATAAGATATATTTATTTGTCTACTCTATTTTTTTTTTATCTTTTATAAAAATAATTCTTCCAACGAATTAATAATCATGATGTCGTAGCGTTATTGAATTCTATTGTTCAAGTTCAGTTGGCATATATCAGGGATAGTGCACGTGCACATCATCACGTATTAATAGCCGAGGAGAGTGAAAACCACCGAGTATTCACGCGCGGCATCACTCGCGAGACATATCATAGAGCAATGATTCAGCAGTTCTCTTTGTCCCTCATACATAGTTATGCATCTATATATATATAAAAATCACAGAGGGGCGAGAGATAGGGAGAGAAAGAGGTATGACGAGATAGACAGAGAAATACGGGATTGACGGAGCGGTTGAGTTGCAAAAATAATTTGGAAAATGGTCCGGATGTTGATTCAAGTACACAGTTCTTCTTAATTCACGTTTTCTCATTTTTTCAAACATCTTCAATACATAACACATGACAAAAAGGAGTTTACGTACGTGTTTGTGTGTACCTTCGCAATGCAACAATTGCGAATCGCTTCTGTTTGTCTTACACTCTCTGACTCTTTTTTTGTATTTTTTCTTCCTCTCTTGTTAATACACCGACACATAAAGACACAAATGTGAAAAGTAGCCGTTCACGAAACCGTAGACGCAATTCACCACGTATTGAATGAACTCTCAATTGTTGGGCAAAAATGGATAATCGAAAAAAAAAAAAAAAAAAAAAGAATATTGATCATTGGAGAGAATCGATATATACCGAACAACTGGCGTATGTACAATGATGGACCGGATATACTGATGATCCAAGTGACTACCAGTCCGGTTTTACGGTGTATAACTAGCAAACGTACCGTCTATACTTAGCCAATGGGCTCTTTCCATCCTCCAGCGACTTATTCTCATGCATGCCACACATACACAATCTCAGAATAGCGTTTTGCAGCCCACCCTCCCCTGTAAAAACTCACACTTCCAACGTTAAAAAACTCTCCGGATTCTTTGTATAAGTCATACAAACAATTCACCTTTCCTCTCATCCAGCGAATAATCATTTCCACCGCAAGCTGGAAACAATACTTGGAAAGTAAACGAAAAAATCAATTTTTGTATATTTTCAACGTGCATACTATCAGTATAAATGATAACATTTTCAATTCAACAATCACGTCTCGCAATTTTTTCATAAATTCATCTGATCATATGGGTACAATATTATTTGGAATAATTATTGAGTATAATTAGTCACCCAAAAACAAAGGAATTTATTTTTATGCTCAATACGTCACTATCTTATTCTTCATATAACTATTTTATTTTTAATACAAGTTGATAGAGAAGATTTCTTCACTGTAAACAATAAAACTCTTGCGAAAGTGATGCGGTGAAACTGTGGCACAAGCTAAGAAATATCAAACGCCACTGCGGTATTAAGAGGTTTTTTCTTGGGAGCAAAAGAGCATCTCGTGTTTTTTCACTTGATATTTTTTCCACTGGTAGGTAAAGCGAATGTTCTTCATTACCAAAGGGTGGCACCGTTCATTTAACTCCCTACATCTCTACCTATATTTCCACCATACCTCTATAATCATCAATATTATGCCACATACTTTTTCACATCTATAATGTTTCTTATCTCAAAAACATACACAATACATGAACAAAACCATGAGAAAAATGAGATTCAAGTATAATTGAATTCTTCAGAAATGCAAATGCAGTTCAATATTTACCTCTTCAATATTTTTCTCTCTCCGAGTGAAAAAGGCGAGCTCAATATCAGTCACATATTCCCCCCCCCCCCCCCCCCCCCTTCATCTTTTATACAACGTTATTAATTTTTTTTTGTTCTTACCACTTTATTGCTTGTGGCAATTCCTCATCGGGAGTGACATCGTCATGGCTTTAGTGCAAGACTGTACTGGGGTAGTTATTCGACGGGCCGAGGAGAAAAATGCGCGCATGGTATAACGACGTTTTAATTGTACAACGTGAATGAGAAAAAAAATCAAGAAACGAAATATCCTCACATTTTTCTCGCATTTTTTCGATAAAAATGTACGACAATAAATGACACAACTTCACGTAAAACCATGATTGAGTATACTTGCTTCAATATCATGAGTCTAAATAACAGCTGCTATTACGAAAGTTTGATGGTTGATATGTGGCGAGCCGAGTGCAATGAAAAAATGTGCAAGGATTCACGAGCTATATTTCGTACTGGGTGAGAAAAACGATTTTGGGTCAATAGCGTGAATACATATGTATGTAATCGATGCAATACCCTTGTATCGACGTATTCGTGCAAATTGAATTTCGGCCTCAAAACCAATTGAATTTCTCGTCTTTTACATAGTATATAAACACGCATATATATATATATATATCTGAAGCATGGCATGCTGATGCAAACAGCATTTGTACCATCAGTTCCAAGAGCAAATGATATATATTGGCATTGATTGATATATACGATGATGATGATGATGATGATGATATATGTCGCGAGGAAATAGTGAATTGGAATTGGATATTTTCGTCGGTTTTAAAATGCATTAATTCAATTGGGCGCATGGATTCTCAAACGGTCTATTGCACAATTGTGATATCGCTCGCGGGCAATGTTGGATTTTGGCCGATGTTCAGACGCATATTTGAATTAGGACTCACCTCAATGGACGGAAGAAGAAAAAAAGTAAAATAGATGTGATAGTTTTAGACATGAGATATGATGAAGGTATTAAATGAAATAACCACTTCTGATGTGTGGTATTTAGTTACTGCTGATTATTGAATTGCCATAAAGCCCCAGTCAATTTGTAGATTTTTTTTCTACGTACACTACAAATCCAAATGTTTTAGTCTATAGTCGTTTCTCAAATACTCGAGAACTATTCGTATGGAGAGCGTCCATTGGAAGAATATAACATTCGTAATTGTTCAAAAAGTCATTACAACTGTTGAGATCAGGATTGAAACGTTTCAATTGAAAACCCATGAATTTATAGTCAATAGTTTGAATATTGAATCAGGCATATACTGAATTAACGTATTTTAAATGAAATATACCAGTGGTTACCATTTCATTTGATTTTTCACCATGATAGAAGAAAACAAATTTGTCTGTACTTACCTATAGCTCGTTAACCGCCTCACGGCGACGTTACTAGTGTGGGGCCCCACTCTCGAGGGCCCCGTAGTTTTTTCACTTGCCGATGACCAAGGGAGAAAAAAAAAATAATAAAAAAAAAATCGTCACTGCTTCAGCTGAAATGAAATTCACTCCAATCAGTAATTATAAAAATTCAGAAAATCCACTGAAATTGTTTTCATCAATTTAATATGCATCGTGTCCCTTCGTGAGTACAAGTATGTGCGTGTCTATATTAGTGTATGTGTTGCCTATGATGGGTTAAGTATGTGAATGTTAATTGGCAATTGCTGGCGATTGAAATCCATCCGAATGTTGACTAATTATAGATATGAAGGCGACGCACGAGTCGGGCGACAATGAAATAAATCGCGGCTCAATAACATAACTGATTAATTCGAAAAATCGTCTGGCGAGTCATTCCCTTTTTTTGTACTATCGCTCCCCTTCAACCCACATCGTCCTTAACGCAGCCCTATATCGCCACGCTCTCTGAAAGAGGGTCGAGAAACTTTGCGATTGTATTTTTCACAAGCACAATAACTCTGATAATGGTAAAGGGAAACGGAATTTGTGACACTATATATGTACAGGAAATGTTGAAACGAAAAAACAAAAAAAAAACACGATGTAAAAAAAAAAAAGAAAAAAAGAAAAAGACGTGTAGGGCAGAAAAAAGGCCGACACCGCCCACACATTCCAAAACGCCTCCAGCATTTTTTTTTTTCCTTTCCAATCATTCACTGCCTCATTTTTACTCTCTATAAACCTCAGAGCACTGCGTGACGACGATGCTGACGCACATTACTCTACAACTACGGTATGGTATTGCAAATACGGAAACCGCAATGTATCATTAATTCTCCCCAATGTGTAGTTCTACGCGTGAAAATCGGCCTAACTTGAGAGTGCTCAGACTACCCCAACAAATTGTATAAACAATATTCAGCTTGCAATTGCTCGTAGGTTGATTTATCGTTGAGTACAAATTTTAGTGATCTACCGATGCAAATAACGGAATTGTAGCACATGTAAATTTGGTGAAGAACAAATTAAATTAAAGAAAAGGGCTTCTCTCCCTCACATCCAAGTGTTAATACAGAGAATGAAAAATACAACACACAATGATACATGAAATTTTCTTTCACACGTTCGCACTGAAATTTCAGATTTTGAACTTTCTTGAAAATCTGACCATCCTATATTTCTCATGCATGTGATTTTACAATTAAATGGAATATTTTGGAAGGAAGTTCAATCTCATTTGACTAGTGGAGTACGACTAGTGAAGGCGAAAACAGATATGCTGCTTTGGCTATCACATACATCGCAAAGTGAAAAGTAAAGCTCGGAACGGTGAAGAGCTTTGACTGTAGTGGAATATTATATTGACCGTCATAAATGGGCGTTCATGTGGAATTATTAGCCAAACTATGGAACATTATTTAATGCATATTGTGAATTAAAATGAATTTTGTTTTTGAATTATTAAAATTCGCGATGCTGTTATGGAGAATGGCCACTGCGACCCTTCCGCAACTTATGAAATAAAGTTCACTTCATGTCAGCGTAACATAGGAATAATTGGAACAGATAGGAAAGAATGAAATGAGGAAAATGGCAGATGAATCGAATTGGAAAAATAAGAAATTCATAATTCTGCACGCAGTTTAATGAACATTTTTGCCCATTATTACGAAAGCTACCTTTAATGTTGATGATTGAATATATATTTATAAACATAAATTGTATTCTTCCGTTTACGTAATATTCATATTTATTCCGCAATATATTGATACTGGTTCACTGTCAACTGATATATATCAGACAGTATATGATTCGACGAGATGACATTGAGAAATAGGAAAGAGAATAGAAAGAGGAATGGAAGAAGGAGCGCAACGAAAAAATAAACACTCCATATATGATCGTGTGCACACATATAAATAATATGAAGCTTCACACCCGTCATCCGATTTATTTCACTCAGGATGAATTGACTCTGACTCACGTGTCGACATGGTATGAACGTGCGCGACAGGCCATGAGCTCGATAAAAAAGTAAGGAAAAAATGTTGAAAAAGCAAAAATAAATGAATTCATGACAAGAAAAAAAAATATTGCATGGATTTGGTGGAGGAAGTGAAGCAGCAATCTCGTATATGGCACTCAACACAAACACACACTCATGCATACATGGAGATACACTATGTCTATACATATATCGAGCGTGAATCCAAATAGGGTGAGTGTTACACAAGTATGAGAGGCGAGAAGACTAAATCGAGTCGTCGTGTTATCTAAGCGATAAAAATATGCGTATTGATTTAGGCATTCGCACTCGACTATCCTCCTTCTCATTTAACATTCACACAGTTTCTACTTTCAATCGAAATACTTATCTTTCAACACCAATTCAACATATGCGAATTAATTGTTTCGTTATCATTCGCTTCTATTCTATCGAACCAACTACACAACCAACTTTGTCTAACATTCCCTCACGGAATTCGAATACTTTTGTTTCTAAAAATATCAAAATTATAAGTCAATATTTAATCATTGGATTGAAACATTTCATATGTGGATGAGGAGAATTGGATTATTTCGAGGAATGTGAAATTTGTTGGTATCCGCATTGTAAAATAGAACTTTGTCCAAATTTTGGACTTAGATAAATATATAAGTTCTGGCTATTATCATTTGAGAAATCAAAAACCATGAATGTCTGTATTAAAGCTCTAACATAACCATTTTTACAAAAGTCCACGGGGGTGTGTGGTCCAAAATTATCTCCGATTCTTTCGCATTCTCCCTTTCATACTTGAACTCATTGTCTGTAGTATTATCAGTATTATCATAATTACATGCATTGGTGAAACAATACTTTCATATGAATACATGTGAAAATAATATCGTTAATTGCATCTCAAGCGCAACAGTGTGTCTATATCTAGGTGGTGAACCAAAACTTTAGCGTGAAAACCCGGAGAATCAGTTGGAAGACGGACCGCAAAGTAATTGGACACCACCGTAGCCATATTAGAACACACACACGGTGATGAAAGTGGTGAGAGTGGGAGGGCAGATTTTGAGTGAAGCGGAAGAGGGAGAGACGAGACGCATATAGAGCGTACGCGTTGAGAGCGCCGTCTATATAGATACACGTTTGCAACAGGCACGCTTTTCCGACGATTAAATAAGTGGGAAAAGACGGGAGGAGGAAATGGAAGCCGAAAAAAAAAAAAAAAAAAAAAAACGAGTGAGAAGGTGGAAAAGAAAGTTTCAGTATCATTGCATGTTATTTTCCCCATTCACAATTAACACTTGCAGCCTCTTATTATTTTTTTCTAATTTTCTACTATTTCACTACTTTCGACATTTTTTTTTTATCAGCGGAAAAATGAAAAATGGGAATGGAAAAATTCACATATACATAAACATGGTAGCTATTTATCTGCAATCAGTTCATAGCACTATTTCTTTCTTCCTTTTTCAATTCGTTAGTTGCATCAGTGAATTATATAGTATTTAAAATTAGCCGAGGTTCGCGATGAGCGGTTCGGCGACACGGAAATTTCGTCCACAGACATTTTGCGCTCCCCTTTTTCCAACTATCATTCCATCTATCTATTTCAACACGCTCGCACACGTCCACACACGGAACTATAAATTAATTAAACGCCCAATTAATTTTATATCGATAATGATATTTTTTATCGCACTTGCACATTTCATTGAGTAACGGTGTTGCAATCCAATGGCGAACGGCGATAATATTCTCCACGGAACACTCGTTTCATCGATTAATTCATAGACTTTTTTTTTTCAATATTTATGCAATGATTTAATGATTCGTCAGGCAAAAAATTTGATCGTTATCAAGTCCCTGTGAGACGGTGAATTAAATTGATCAAATTTGTGTCCCAATGAACCATTTCAAAGCTCCTTTTTTTCACAGATGACTCAATACGTATATATATATATATATATACATGTACATATATATATATATATGTATATATATATATATATTACTTTTAATAGGTGAATGTATGTGAATTTTTATTTTTTTCTACTTTTTAATTTAATTTTGCTTTGTTTAATGCAAAGCAGGGACGCACCGCGATCCGTCCGGGCCGGATGGCCGCCCGTCTCAGAGTGAATGTCTTATTAGTTATTCCTGGCAAAGTTCTCTATCTTTTTTACTCTCTCACACTTATTCTGTCTCTTGCCTCTTTTACGTAGCTCACATCTCACCATTGGTCCACACTCTATACGTATATTTCTACCCTATCCTATCTATACTTACATTACCATCGTGTTGCATCCTCATCTGCCCTCGACACTCTCCTATCATACACTACTAACTTTTTTGTCATCATCATCATCATCATCATCATCATCATTATTATTACCACCTCTATGTATTCCTTCATGCATTTTTTGTCTCTCCTTAGTCACTGTGTTGATTTTTTTGTTTTCCGTGATGTCGACATCTTTCGACGGTGTTTTTTTTATAAACATTCATATAAATAAATACATATGTTTACTCAATGTCGCGTAATGTAAATTCGCAAGAGCATAGCCTTGTCCTTTTTCACCTTGATATTTAGTCATATCTCGCGAAATATTTACCACCTACGCATGACTTTCATTTCGTAATTTATTCGTGACCCAGAATAAAAGTGTGGTTAAATTCATCTCATTTCATAAATTTATTCGACGGTAATCGACATAAAAAATAATAAACCATACAACGAAGAATCAATATATCTTATATCATAGTTCCAAATCAAGGAAAGAATTTATTGGATCATCCGACATATATACAGTAATATATAAGTATTTCATTGAACGATATCGGTGCCCGCTGTTACTCCTTCGCGGAATCAATCAATGCAAATATAACTATGGACGTTTGTACAGATTTGTCTATATGAAATCGCACCAAAATAATGGAATAATACATTTAATATCATTTCAATTTAGAATTAATGATAAATTATTGTTAGTGTTTTTTTTTTTTTTTCTTTTCATTAAAAGAATTTTTTTGCATTAGGTTGGTGATTGGGGGTTATCCTTATATTAACTAAAATTACGCTGTTGATTCTTCTCCAGGTACACTCATATTCAGTAGTATTCATTACAGTATTTTTGTATCACGCCTCCCCCCATTCGTCACTTGTCAAACAGCACAACTGATTAAGTCCGCCTGTTTCTACTTCCACGTTTACATTGTATTGACTCTCATATATTTTCACCCTTACATTTTTTCTCGTAGTATAGGGAATACATTTATATATATATGGTCGGTTCCTGTAAATTCGGGCAACTGAGACTCATGCGTACAGCCCTGACAAGTTATTTTTGCGCGAGTTCGTGAGCTATTTATGGCTGACATGGACCAAGTATCCGTCGGACTTATTTCGTTCGTCGACACACGCAAGTTTCACTCGCGCTCTCCATATGCACACACATATACACACATGCGTACCCTTCTCTATTGGTCCTTCTTTCACCCCCTCTTACTATTTCCCGCCTTTTGGACATTCACAAAGTGGATATCAGTGAGTCTGAATCGCTTTTACTTTATTTTGCTTGAGAATAATTTTTCCTTTTTGGCACGCTAGGCGCTTCACCGCAAGATAATTTAATTTCCTTGTCCTATCTTACGAAGGTGGAGATGAGAGTGTGTGTGCGATGGCGGAACACATTTGGACCAGCGTTAGTTGCATAATGGGATTACGTTAAAAGATTGTATTTTCTATACTTCCTGTAGGAAAAAAAAAGAAAAAAATAATGAAAAATATGTATGTCTTACAGACTTGCATCTGTGTGAGTTTTTGCATGGATATGTAACAATCCCAACGCATTCGGGATATTCAACTCGAGGCAATTTGCGCACGATCTGTTACCTCGAACCCATTCAAAAATTTACATTTATATACATCCAGGCATTCACTTAGTATCAAACTTGAATTAATGAACTGAATGTAATGTATTATTTCCAGAATAAGTCAGTGGAAGCCGCTACAAGATCCATCGTGTAGCGTACTCTCCAACGAATAATTTGACTATTAATTGAAATTCCATCACATCCTATTCATATATTTGTGTCATAATTGCTTTTTCTTGTTTTTTTTATTTATTGACAATCACAATGGGGATTTATGTTTGAGATATCGTGGCTTATATGTAGTGCAGAGTGATTTGCCTGCAAGCTTGCAAGATGTGAGATGGTAATTTGTGTTAAAACTGTTGTGCATTTGTGCAGCATCTATAGATGTGGTAGTGACTGTAGCGGCAACTCAATTTACATTGAAATGTCAGTGGATTTAGGAATAACGTCAGTACTGAAGGAATTGGGTATTAGTTCGAGGATGCAACCAAATATGTAAGCAATATATGCATATCTTGTACAATAAAATATCATTCACAGAAGTAGAGTGTATAATATACGCGGACCAATAACGTTAAATCACAGAGCTGATGGACACGTCCATTATCAGAAGTCACGTACCGATAACTCGATTGCTCTGGTGTCGCGCCGATTTATCGATAAGACGTGACGATAATGTTATCGTTCGGCAAATGTATGTTTGTCTGAAGTAAAAAAAAAAAAAAAAAAAACGCAAATCGCATATGTCGAGTAATTTTCTGTGAGTTTATTGAAATAATGATTTTCCAACTATTTCACATAGAGCGAAATGATTGTAAGAATGAGAATACTGTACGACTCACCGGTGGGAAAAATACGTGTGTGGATATCGTGGTTAATAAAATTGGCTGAAGAGGGGAAAAAATGGCATACGTGGCTGGACTCCCGTGTCAAAATCTTCCAACAGATATTGAATATTGTGACGGGTGAACATTTTATCACCTCAGAAAACGTAAATGTGAAAAATGTTCAGGTATATGTTACAATTTCTCCGCGACATGGATTTTCTCTATTTTTGTCTCCGTCTATTATTTCATATTGAAGAACAAAAACATTATCTATACAAGAAATGACGAATGACATTTGTTGGCAAAGTAATTTTTTTTTTATTCACACAGCGTGAGAACGAGTTAGTAGAAAAAACAGTGGATGAGATTGTGCCAGATGGTGATGAAGAAAAATCTCCACCACTGCGTGGTGAAATTAATCGAACCCAAGATGGTAATTAACTTTCAACTTTGGAGTTTTTTTTTCCGCTCCCATCCTCACCGTTCTATTCTTCTTCCACTTCATTTTATAAATTTCTTTCTGGTTTCTGGCTCAACTTACTTTCTTTATTCTGTGTAATCGTCACCAGTAACATGACTTTGAACGATCGGATGTTCACCGATGTTGTCTGGCACTCGCGATGTGTTAGGCTCGTAAGCGACAGTAGTCAAAGTTGGGAAATA
Source organism: Zele albiditarsus (assembly GCA_958496275.1). NCBI lineage: Eukaryota > Metazoa > Arthropoda > Insecta > Hymenoptera > Braconidae > Zele > Zele albiditarsus. The sequence goes on from OY292415.1 coordinate 10,098,658, forward strand.
AGAAGAAACAATGAAATGGAATAAGAAACGTTCTCTTTGAGATTCCTGATTGTGGAAAAGTATAATGAAGATGTATGTAAAGTGAGTCATCACTTGCAAGTGGCAGAAAAACAATTTTTATCATATAAAAGTGCCACCCAAATATAAAATTTATCAGTTTTTGTTTTTTTTTTTTTTTTTCAATCTACTAGTAGACAGCTTTTCACAGCTTTTGTAATCGGAATTTTATCATTTATTTGAGTGGTCCGTGATTAATAGTAGTGATAAAAAAAATATGAGTTTTTAGTAGTTGAAGAGGAACCTTCACCACCTACACAAGCCATAGCAATAGTAAATGAAATATTGAATGAGGCATTGAACAAATCGCGGCAGTGGACGGATGAAGAACATTCAAGTGAAGTGCTTGGAACTTTGGTAGCATTCAATAAAATTCCATGGCCCATTGGAGTGCCGTGGCTGCCACAAGTATTCGATAAAAATAAGAAAAAGACGTCCAAACTAAATGAGTTGGAGTTTGTCAAAGTAATTTTTCATTATATTCCATTTACTCGCTATTCTTAATTTTTTCCGTCTCAATTTTTTTCTCTCTCCATCGTGTAAATTCTTTTTCAATTTTTTTCACTTCATCTGTACTCGTCTACGTGACTGATGTATCTGAATTCGGAGCAATGAATGTTTTATCATAGCGTATATCGGCATGCAACTCTGTCATGCGCTGCGTATATATAAAGAATGAAAATGAACAAGGATAATTGAAGAAAATAGATAAAACTCGAATGCATATATAGTATTAAAATTGTTTTGCTACAGTTCGCTACACTTGGAATATTTATTTTTCTTGCAGAAAATTGCGTTGCCGCAGAATAAAGAAAAAGTCATAAAATTCATGAACCGAATGAATTATATATTCAATTACTGAATAATTCAATTAACAATCATGATAATTATGTTTCCAGGCAGAAAAAGAGGTCATTGGCGGTCAAATAATATCATGAAAAAATGATTTTGCTCATATGGGAATCCCTTATTTTTTCTATTTATACTGTCCACCGGATATTGACAACGCAATTGACCATGATGACGGGGCAAACATGACAAGGAAAAAATGAATGGATCGAATTCGTGACTGTATTTTAATTTTGTGAATAAATCGGGCTAAGATGACAAACTCTGGTGGTGAGTTCGATGAGTATATGTGTATCCTCGGGTCTAATCAACATTTTGTACCACCTCTTCATCTTCAATAGATCACGAATATTTTACAAAAGCTTGAAACCATGTGATAGATCAACCTAATTTCTTTTGTTCAATCTAGTTTACACTTCTTATTTGAACCTTGATCGACAATAATTGAAACTATGTTGATTAACTAATTTGCATTAAATACATACTATTAAGCTGAATTAATTGCACTTGATATGGTGTTTGGTGGGAATTCCACGGAAAATGTGAACACAGTTTCAGTTATGTATGTATTCAGTGATGAGGTAAAAGCTCACCTCCTCTTTCATCATACTGTTAACTCTAATTTTCATTTTCTTATTTTCTCATTCAGCCCTAGTGGTCACCAAGCTCGCCCAATCGAGTTTGAAGAGCACTGACAGAAGTAATTGCAAAGCGATGCATCAGACCATCGATCCACTCAATTCTATTCATTTTAATTACCTCTTTCTCTTTCTCCTTTTTCAATACAGTTTAGTGAATTCAGCGGCATTGAAATTATCAACACGCTTTATTACAAAAGTTTTTTGTCTCTCCAATTGCTTTGTCTTCTACCGTCTTTCAATACTCTCTAATACTTATCGTTCTTTTTCACATTCATTTACTATTTATTTTTCCTCTTATATTCATATAAAGTTCATTTATGTGTGCACATAATGTTTGAAGTCTTTTCTTTTGTTATCATTATCTTGATCGTAGGGTGAAGTCAGGAGGTGAAGAGTGAGAGAGGCATAAACGTGAGTGTACTGACGCTGGGCCGTTCTTCGAATATTTTAACTGGGACGGAATTTCAATAATGGATGATATCGATGAAACGCCGGCCGCACGGCCGCACGGCCGCATTGGATCACCAGATATAAAACCCTCATTGTTTCCAACCGGCCTGTGGCCTACACCGCATCTCTCCTCACACCAATTTCTCTCGCATCTTTCACTCTTTATATATGTAACTGAAATTAAAGGTGCAGCGAGAAAAAAGTGTTACAGAAAGTGTTACAGAAAGTATAATGAAGCAGAATGTTGAATGTAATGATTGAAATGTATGGGAAATATTCATTTTTGAAGGGCAATACGACCTCTGCCTGACTTTACTCCTGTCGTCCAATATGCGTCCCACTATTCTCGGTTCTCAATGAATTTCCAAACGATTCCCTGTATATATACGCTGAGCTTCCAACTTCGTTCCGACATTATTCAACTCTGGAATGAGAAGTGTGTTAGGTTGAGGGCAGCGGAAGGTACGGGGGCAAGCACAAACGGGATATCTAAGCTCTTATATATAAGATCATATATCTCACACAGCGCCGTGTTTTACCGTTAAAAACATGGTGGAAAAACTTTTTCCACCTGATGGATCCCGATCTTTTTCTTGTCGTTCTGTTTGTTTATTCTTTTGTTTCAGATATTTATTTATTTATTTTTCTTTTTTTTTTTTTTTTTCGCCTCTTTTACTCGCCCAACTTTTCAATTCTCATAGTTTTCTCACTCTCGTTCCATCATTCTTCATATACGCTGTACAGTGGGCGCGGGAAAATCGATAGGTTGCACATGTACACACTGTGAACAGACTTTGGGGACAATATCGAACGCTACCTAGAGTGCTTCTCATTGTTCTATACAACAAAAATATTCGAAAGCCATCGAGCGCAATGAGCACGCGCGTCCGTGCCATCTCGATAGTGTATGTATCAATGGAATCATGGAGATGAAGAACACGAACTAAAATATAAAGGTATGACGACAACATTTGTCAATGCGATGACACGTATGTTATAAATATTATCAAATACAAAAAGTATTTATATGAAGTCGTCGGTGTAAGATATGTTTAAAATTTTTTTCTAATTACGTATATAAATTATTGTAATTGCACTGATACGTTGATAGTAATCTATCAAATCAATTATTCATTATAATTGCATATTATAATTTTTTATTTACCAATTGTATAGATAATTTTCCATTCATCAATGGCGACGTATAAATTTAATCGTGTTATTCGATGATGATATGTCATTTTCGTTGAAAAAATATTCAATTAAATTATTATTATGAATTGAAAAATTTAATGGGATAATTCGATTGATATTTCGAGTATAGGGAACCTACGCAACATCCGATATTAAACATAAGAAATGGAATCGTGTGGCGTTAGTGCATCTTTATATACTTGTTGAGAGGACGAGTAGTCGTAAGCTGAAGGACGAACATGAGGCATAATATATAATGTGCGGCGAGGTGTGAGAGAAGGAAAATATACGTACGGAAACGGAAAAGCCAACACCCGGCCCCAGCGCTTGCGCGGCCCCGAAAACGCGCGTTAGCTTTTCTCATCGTGCTTAATATATTACTATAGAGCGTATATGCGTATGGATAAATATACATATGTATATACATATATATATATATTACATCAATATGTAGATATATTCGTTATCTTTCTCACATCGTTTCACATTCCATCATCTTCCTCTATTATGTATTGCCTCAATTTTTCGCCTTTGTCTCGCCTGCTGCCTGGCGCGCAGTGTAGTCTCGTCAACTGACTAGAGCTGCCACCACCGCGCACAGTCGCGGTACTACACCACATCAAACTCCAGTTCCAGTACTGGCACGGTACTCCAGTATCGCGGTTCTCTCGCACTCTGGTTAGAGAGAACGTAGATGACACGTAACGTCGTCGTTGTCATCTACTACTCACGCGACTACCACGAAAAATAGAACAAAAATGAAATTCAAATTATAAGAAGTTTACTATATATATATATATATATATATATATGTATATACATATGTATGTATATGCATATGTATATATTGTACAGGAATTGTGAAAAAAAAAAATCAATATTACAAATTGAAATTATTTTTAATTATTCCATTGACATATCGCGTCAATTTTCATTTAAGCCATTGATTGATTCATACCTTTCTGATTCTTTTTCATTATCAATATGGCCTTTACGCTTTTCGTTGAATGCATTTCGGTATATGCGAAATTTCTTATGTTTGGCCAAATTCCTATTTGTCAAAATATAAAGTAAAATAAAAATGATTGCCAATAGGAATTAATAATTACACGTGACGTCATGTTGATGAATGTATCGGCGCGTTGATTTCATATATGCGAGCGGAATATTATTTCATGATTTATTTTCGTTTTTGTATATCATGAATTTTAATGAGTCGTTGTCAATCATAAATGTATGTTAAAATTCATTGAATTCCATACAAGTGTGTCTATTATAGGATGAAATATGTATTGCGCACATTATTCATTCACACTTATATGATATCAACTATATATATGCATATAATTATATGTATACGTGTATGTGTAATGCGATTGAGCGACACATGATGGTTGGCGCGAATGAAATGACTTTTGAGAATCGGTGCACACGCTCTCTACTCCACGTGACAACGACGGGTGGATAATATGTTCGTACGTGGTCGCATCTTTAATGATTATTGCATGGTGGATCGCGAGATTTTACTCACTCACTATTCGAATATCTATATCAGACTTTTGATCCTCGCAAATCCGACTGTCCGCTCAATCATGTCACTGATCATTATTAACATCAACTTTACAAACATTTACAAAAGCTCCGTTTTTTCTTTTTTTTTCCATTTTGATATCATTTTTCATAAAATATCATTCAGTTTCACAAACGAATGAATCATTTCGTTGACGTTCTTCAGACTGCAGCCTTGATATTGTCTACACTCGAATAATCACATTGGGGTGGTCGATCACTGTTTTTTATGCGGTGTCCTAAAGTGCACCCCAATGAATTTGCCGAATAAATCTATCGCCGTCCTGTTGTGCGAGGCTGCTCACCTCCTGTTTTTTTTTTTTTTTTTTTTTTTCATTCCTATTAATCAGAACGTGTTTTTCACACGAAATATGGCGAGCTTTGCTTCAAGCCCGTCGAACACCACGATGTAATTTACTTGATTAACACCCCATATAAATTAATATACACCAATAATTATCCATTTAATTATTCCATTCCTTCTGCCGATAACATTTCGAACACTCACATGAGTGATTTCTTTTCTAGGTTTTCATTTATCATCTTTTAACATAGAGTAACGAAATTGATACATAAAAAAAAAAGAAATAATAAATAAATATGCGATCTACAGTGAAAGGTGATTGAGAAGAAACGAATGAGGCAATAATATTTTTAGATACCGTTCACGAGTAATTCCGAATCATGAAAATATAATCGCATATGGTATGGTAATTAAAAATTTTCATCTCCTCCACATTCTATTACTCTCTATTTATATTCCTCTTACTCTCTTTAACCATGTGAAGATAAAAAACGATGAACTTGTCTGGAATACACGAATACTATCGCTATTATTTTTTACATACAGCTGTGACAGTAATAAAATTAATCGGGAAAAAAATCTTTGTTTTTTCGTTTCTTGTTGTTTACCTTCCATTATTATTATCATCATCATCATTATTATCATTAATTTCACTGGAACGGCTTTGTTGAGTGCATTGATCTATGTGAGTGGTGCATATTGGTCCTTGGAAAATCACCGTAGACATATGTAAAAATGATGAAATGTGTTCGAGGATCCAATGAGCTTTTCATAAAATGAATATTGATGCGTAAATTCCATATTAATTTTCATACATACAGAATTGTATTTAGATGTATAGAGCTTCGTTCCATGATCGTTTCCAACACCATGAGCTTTTGTAAGAGGGAAAAAAATAGTGAAATATTATCCGTGAATTCACATCAGAGTGATGGAGAGTGGGAGAAATGGAATAAAAAAAAATGTAGTGTCGACGGTATCATATTGGCTATTACTGTAATACACACACGATATGCACAATGTATGACATCGTGTTAGTGAAAAGTGTCCATAGCAGGTCAGCCGTTGCGAATGCAGTAAATACGGTTGATTGAAGACAAACGTGCGCGTCAAGCAGACAGAGAGGGGTATATCTCGATACGGTCAGACCATAATCCCCGTGCATGCATCTGTAACATTGATTGTGTGCAAATAGAACATATCTCATGAGAGTATCTATATATGTATATATATATATATATATATGTGTGTGTGTGTGTGTGTGTGATAACTAATGATGATTGAGCGAATTGTAATTTTTGACAAGATTTCTTTTCCGTTCTTGTGCAATTTCCTGACGAGATATTCATTTTCGGAATATAAGAAAATCATATTGTTTGCCGGTATTTGAGAAAGGAGAAGAAGTTTAATTGATATATTAAAGATGATGGTGTGTCTATAACTAAAGTTATTGAGAGTACAAAAGTGCCTGGCTTGTGGCTTGGTCAAATGTTTTGACGTACTCACTCTGAAAAAATGGTTGGAAAATGAGAGGTAAAAAGAATTCGATTCTGCTGACATAAAACTCACGGACACGTATTCAATGGGAAAATGAATATATCTCTTACACAGTTTTAAATATTCAATTGACGTGCGCGAGAAATATGAGAGCGGGCACATGTAATTTAGAAAGATAACGGTACGATCAGAGAAGACATGTGACATTCGGTCGATTGTCATCAAAGAGGGTGGCACGCTGATTCACGCCGAGTGCGTTCAGTCTTCCCCTCTATCCCCAAAGTTTACGCGAACTCGGTGCTATCTAACTTTTCGTTAACTCGATGTGCGGCAAAGAGAGAGGATTTAGTAGTCTTATCATTCAAGCATGAAGTTCATTAGCAACGATCCCGTGTCTTCGATTCATCGGAATAAACTTATCGCAAAAGTTTTACATCATTTCAAAAACCCGACAACCATCTACTTAAGCGTGGACAAGAGGGGTGCCATTTGACGACTAGACTAAAACATAATTGCCATAAAGTAATGAATATTGAGAATCGATTTTGTTGTTTGATGCTGACTGGTGTGTAATATTTTTCAGTCGAGGTCAGTTAAAAAAATAATAATCATGAAAAATACAAAAGTATATAATGATGAAAGTGTTCTACAATGGTAATTATGATGTTCGTTTTGAGGTTTCTCAAGTACTATTTTTGGTTAAAAAAATTTTCACATTCTATAATCAAACGATATTTTCACGCGAACACTTGTCATTATAACGGGGAAGAATTAAATGGATTTTTATAGCACCGTATGTAATTATGAAGTGACACTCTATTTGAGTGAATATTGTATGGAATTTAGTAGGAGTGACATGAATTCGTGCAACAAAATGCAGACACATGTGTAACTTTCAGTGAAATTAATATATAACATTTGGTAGATAAAAATGTCATTTCATTAGCTACTAAACTTGGAAAATCGGATTTCTTTCTTTCTTTCTTTCTTTCTTTTGTCCCGTATTTGTCATAATCTACATTTTGTCAAGTATTCATAAACAAAAGTATAAGGAAAGTATGTACATAATGAATGAAAAAAATGACATTTTATGAATAGCAGTCGCGGGATTGGTGGAAAGTAAAAGATGTGTATATAGAAAGGGAATGAGAGTGTATTGCGATATTGACCAGACCAAATCCAAGGTAAGTAGAGACGGACGGGAGACGCAAAATCCACTGGGAATGTTGCCTCAATCCACCGCACTCTACTTGCGAATAAACTGTTGCAAGTAGCAATTTACTTTCATTAGAAGTCCTCGCCACGCCATGTTTGTCCAACTATTTATTCATGTATATATGTATGAAGACTACTACGGTAATTTTCCGGAGCGTTGAAAATATGGTAATGTAGCAAAAGGAGTGTGTCAAGCTCGATTTACTCGACATTATAATTCCCATGGGTGAGGGACATCTATAGATATATATTTATTTTTTCTCCGTTTTTTTTTTTTTCGTAAATAACTCAGCGCAAATTTGCTTAAGGTATGCTCGCGTGTGTTTGGAGAGAAAACAACTCATTTCATTTTCGTTTAACTTTTTATTTTATTCCTACATTTGGTTTTTGTTTTATTAGTCAATTTCTTTTTCATCATTATTTTTCTATACTTTTTGCACTACATGCCAGATGGTTGGACACAATAAAAGTTGATGCTGACAATACGAAGAATTCGTCCGACATTTTCTCTTTATTCCTCCCTTATTTTTCATTTTTGATCAAAAATTAAGATCCAACACTGCAGTACATATTTGTGTAAACAAAAAATGTAACTTTCCAAAACACAGAATGATGTATGTATTATATGTTTATAAATTTATACATATTTCTATGCAAGATGGATATGGATATTGATAAGTTTCCACCTTTATGGGGAAGAGGACATGCGCTTTTGACTTCCCAAGTATGCGCACCAAGTGCTTTTCTTGTAGTTACAAATATACATCCCAGTCGCTCTCTGTCTTCCTCTTTCGCTCCCACTCTTCCTCCTTCACCATCTCTGTCTCTCCGTCTTTTCTCCTGACATTTTTCTTGTATGTCACTTGCTTCTCACCCTCAAGCCTTTTCATCTTACCGCACGTATTTGCATATTTTTGTTGCTCGATCGTGCTGATAAATGTCGTCACACCTCATCCCACCACTCACATATTTATACATAAACACGCAATACATATATTTATATGGTGTTGTCGATGAAAAAGTGGTACATGACGATGTTTGTGATGTATCTGTCGGGAAATATAATGGAGTTTTTGGTTTAACTCTGTTCAATTGTTGTATTTCCAAACGTGGTTCAATTGATTCGAAGAAATTATTATTATGAACGAGATGTGAGACTTCTATGACTATTTTCACTTTTCAATCTAAACTAAAGAAATGGAGAGAAAAAAAAAGAAAAAAAAAAGGGAATTGTAGAATTAAATTTTCGTGGCAATGTATCTCCACCCGCCATGAAACAAAAACTTTTTTTTTGTATAACAAATACACTTGATAAATGATTAATGAGGTGATGAATACATAGGGAGTGAATGAAATAAAAGAATTTCATGAAATACAGTTTCTATATGGTCAATGGATTTGAGGTTAATCATTATTTTTCATAGAAATTACAGAGCACGTCATTTCAGAGCAGTTGGCATATAAACCATTCTTATGAAGGCTGAATGGAGTTGCCGCCATGCAAATTTCACATTATAGCTGCTATTCATATAAGGTCAAGTCTCCAATGAATCTGACAATATTTAATGCCATGTGAAAATCCCCATTGTATTTTATTTTAATCCTTTCACCACATCATTCTTTCAAGCGCAAAAAGATTTATTCAATTAGAGATGACAATGTTGACGATAATTTTAGTCAAATAATCCGATCAATATTTTTTGTTTTGCTATTATTGACGTATTATTGTTTCTTTCTCCCAACTTTTTTTTTTTCTATCATTATATGGACAGTCGATCTGATGTGTTAAACATTTCCCTCTCTCTTCATTACGCCTTCCTCTGTGAAATTATGTCGGCCACCACCTCTCTACATCCTTGTCACGGGACACAAGAGAAATGTCACTTGTGACGTGTTTCTGTCTGCACATTCAATCATGCATCATTTGTTAGCAATGTCAACGGTTGGGAATGAAGAAAAGTCACAAAGTTGTATGAATACAAATGTCATCCGATATAAGAATAATTTGTCTCAAGCATCAATTTTGAATTTTATCTTTGAATATTAAACTTTGTATAAGTTTGACGATAACAAAAGAGTAGGTCATTTTAATTATTGAAGATAAAAAATAAATTATAATTTCATCAATTTGTTTCAAGTGATAAACTTTTTGCTCGGCTCAAACTTCCACACAAGATAACTATCAACACAGAGAATGAATGAGATAAAAATTGTAGGAAAATTGTCGAAAGAAGTACGAGTGTTTGAGAACGCAACGACATAACTCGTCGCACGTTGGTCGCTAAAAAGGTTGCTAAAATGTCGATGTGATTGGGTATTCTTAACTTCATTTTTTTCTTCTTTCACTGTTCCTTCTCCGCTTCAATGTCACGAATCAATTACATTTGTAATTCCAACTAACCTCACATATACGCCTTGTTGTATAGTATTACGAATTGAATACACCCCACAATTTCCATCATTACTCATTTATTTTGATTTATTTCAAATTAGCACAAATTTTGTATTTCATCTGCAGAAATCTTATGTGGCGCATTAGCTATCCGTTTTCTGTCGCCCGAATGCCAAAATTCAGTATATTTAGAGCAGATCCAAAAACCCCATACGACCTGTCTGAACAAAGTTACGAGCGACTATTATACGTAGGAATGTACATATATGTCATTATTATTTCGGTAATGCGAGTGCAAAAACTTTGCGGACAAATCTCCCCAACTTGTTACCATTCATATTTAAATACATGAAAAACTCGGAGTTCTGGTTTCACTCCCGTAATTCAGCTTGTGATATTTTTATCCCAACAGTTTTACAGACGCAATTTACCATACACGTAGCTTTCCTCATTTGCGCTAAATTCATTTGGTGTTTATCCGTACAGAATACCCTAGATACGCATATTTGTATGCGTCAAGTATGAAGTTTGAAAAACAGCAAGAAATAACATAGAACAAATGTTCTATATATCTAGAAGAACGATGTACAGAACAAAGACAGCAGCGAGATATGTTTGCAGGATCACAACGAGACAACCTTCATCCTCTTTTAAATTTACATACATCTTTAAATACGGCTGTGTGACATGTTGAGTGTAGACACTTATTTATATATATGAATAAAATATTTATGAACACCAGCGCTTTTGTAATAACATGATTCTATTGATAAAATATGTGGTTATGAAGACGGATATAAAAATTATAATGGAATTGAAACACGTTAAAGTTATAGATAAGAGATTCATTTTGCCTCATTCATTTCTATATATTGGAGGAAAAAAGTGTCTCCCAAGTGCTTCACGCGAGAAGTATAACCCTCAATTCACAGAAAATGGCAAATTGATATTGAAGAACCTTTGGGTTTTATCGTTCATCGAACGGACAGTTCAAGATTCATCGTCAATTGAACGAATTTAAATTGAGAAGGCAGTTATTTTATTGGACCAGTGAACTAATATTTCACTATATCTCTCTCACCTTGCCCTTCAGCTAAAAATGCCTCGGCATAAATAAATTGGAATCAATCAATCAATTGCTTTTCTCCATTCTATTTTGCTCGTGAAAACTATTTTCTGGCTTCAATATTTTTGCTGTTGTGAAGCTGAACTCTGATCACGTTCATCAAAAGATCATTTACGAAACTTGGGCGAAATGAGATGCCGGAATGTGTACGTGCTTTACCATTCGCCTTGCAATATTATTAATATTATTTCTGCATACTGTTCAAGTTCCAGATATTGCCACATGTTGTGGTTGTTAGCCAAAGATGGAAGCATGGAAAATTATCAATGAAATATAAATACCGTATATCCAATGATATTTTCCATCAAACTATCTCTCGAGTCTTCATCCTACATACAGTTTGAAATTTCGTCTATGAACTTGTAAACGATTATTCATGAAGAGTAATAGTTTTGGGATGATATATTTTTAACATAAATATGATATTTTTCACTGATGAATATGGAAATTTTCATTGGGAAGTTATACGTCTGCCTCACTCCACGCGAATGGAATCAACGCGACAATCAGGTGTCACATTATTTTCCAATGCTACTGTAAAAGTTCTTCAATACAATCACTGTTTTATTTTTCATCGTATAAAGTTCTCAAGCCTTCCAAAAAGAATGTATTTTTCTTTATTTTTTTTCTTTTCTGTTACCTCTCTCTCTCTCTCTCTCACTCTCCAAGATACAGATACTTTTCTTACTACACTCTTTATTTTTTGTCTGTCTGATCATTCCTTTTTTTTTGTGCATGTTCTGTGAGTGAAACGATAAGTGTCACTAGGAAACTTACACGATTGCACGTACTGTCCCGACGGCATCAGCAGTAGCTGAAAAAAGTGGAAGTATAGGATGCGCTAGCCATCATATATAAGTTCAGAGCTTCAGGGCTGGCTGGCTGTCTGGCGACTCGCCAGAGCAAGCCAACAAGTGTGTGCGCGCGTTATTCTTTTCTCAACCACGTCGCTATCTTCTTTTTTCTGTTTTGTTTTTTTACTTTTTTTTTTTTGTTGCTACGTATGCTCGGCTTTATATCTACATATACATGCACAAATATCTGTATACTCTCGATGATAATATAGATGTATGTATATTCGCCTGTGTGCGTAAAGCCTCTTCGTTGAGACGTTTCGATTTGGAGAGCGGAAATCGTGGTTCAGTAAATACGAATCAAACGAACGATATTAAATGTTGAGGGTAAAGGTGCATGTATTCATTCATACAGGATGAATAGAACTCGAAAAAACAGGGCCATGATAATGAGAAATCTGGAATTAATCGAATAGAAAATGCTTAATAGAATTAATAACTTTCAAAACGTGAAAAACCCACACATGGGAAATATAAACATATAAGAATATTGAAAAATGATAATGCACGTGATAAATTAAGGATGAAATGAATGAATATTATAATTATGAGCAATATATCGTTAAATTCTTTCACAATTTCGTCTTCCATTCATCTCGCTAATTCTTTTCTCTGCCCCTATATCTTATTACCTTTTGTATTGTTGCCCAAAACACTCTTCAACCCGACTCTCATTTCGTATCCTTGATGTGAATGACAAGTTCTCTTCACCCTTCTCCTCATTCATCTCCGCCCCCTTATGAACGAGTAAATGTCTCTATATTTCAACAGATCTATCTCTCCTCGTGGCATTTAATTCATCCGCGAAAAATAACCGATGCACCCATTACTTGGAGGTATCGTGGCATTAATCGATTGAGTATTCTGATTAAATAAAAGGTACAGGAGAAAACAAATGTATTTCTTTGAATCATGAATATTATTCGTAATTCAAATATTATGTTCGCAACTAAAATTCAAATAAATTATATTTTTGATCCGAATGGAAATTTAGAAAATTTCGTTGAAAAATGGAAAGTTCCCAACTTGGTTCCTCCATCCAAATAATCATTGTTTAATTAAACAAGTATCCCTTTTCAAGAGACGAAGATAATATAAAAAATTCTTATCCTTGTATAAAGAAAATTTATTCTTCACTCAGCACTTACGTCGAATTATTTCCATTTTTTTTTCCTCATATTTTTTTACATCAACATACATTTTACGAGTTGATTGTTGTATGGCAAACAAAGAGCAAGTTTTATCGTTATGATTTCTTGTTTTATCCCTTTGTTCCCCGTCTTTTTTTTTTTCTTTTTTTTTTCATTCCCAGTGGCTGTTATACACGAATTGCGAGTTACTCTATCGGTTCAAAGACAAAATACTCGGTCAATGATCGTTCGGCTGGAACACTAAATAGCCACAAGTTAACTTGGACATTCGTAGGCGAACTTTAGCGTGAAATTGGAATGTTTTTACTGCAAAAGACACACTCACAAAGTTATATATTTTCTGTTAGCTCTGCTATAAAGTCATGAACGTGACTGGTCAACGAGAAAATAGAAAAAAATTCATTGTCAAAAGTATATTTATGGTGAATGGACCACTGATTATCAGAAATATCCACGATATAAATTCATATAGCATGTTTAAATACAGATTTAACGCGTTACTTCACCATAATTATTTTTTTTTCCTCATTCATATTTAATTGCATCAAAACTACCTTATCGAATAAGGTAATGGCAATATTCCTTATTTATCAATAAATATTAGTTAATTGTTTCCGGAGCAACTACTCATTGACGACTTGTTGATTGGCATTGATCAACTTTCGCTATTATACTAAGTTCATAACAGCAAACCATATCATTCAATTGAAACTCAATTAATCAATGCTGCTAGCTATCCTTAAATCCTCATTTACTAGAAAATTTGGCGTGCGTCAAATTTTAGCAATATTTAATTGCGTTAGATGAACTTTGTCGCAAATCTGAAGAAATGTAACTCAAACAATTTATTTCATCTGAATTTAAGCCTACAGCGGTTTAAATTAGTTGATAAATTTCATGAATATTTTGATCCCCTTCATGGCTTCCATTGTGGGTCATGGCCACTTTACAATGACTTGATATAGAAGGTGGAAATTCTCTATGTGGAATCGTATCAATAACCAGTGCAATCAAGAGAACTTTTTTCAACACAATGTCGTATTGTAAACGAAATGCACTCAAGAATTCTGTTGCCAAAAAATATAACCCATATATATTTTTCGATAATTATTTACTATATACTATATATGTTCTGTTATAAATCGTTAAGTCATCACCGCAACTCTATCAACGTAAAAACGAATTTCTCTTTCTTTATTCTACTTCTTTTTGTCTTATCTTTCTCTCCTCTCGTCTTTACTTCTTACATGTCACTCTTTTACTTTTCATTTTGTTCAATGGAAAAGCTTAGTTATACTCCCTTGTTCTCATGCTCCGTATCTTGATTAATGACATTGAAACATTCGTCGTCGTCGTCGTCGCTATCGTCGTGGTAGTGTCGTTTTCCGTCTTCTTTCTCTCAATTACTCTTTGTGTCGAGTGATCCCAACCAAGTAGTATATGGCTGCGAATCGCTTCTACACTTTATTCCAATTCTCATACTGTTTTTATTTTTCCGGGAAGAAAAAAAATGAAAATCACACAAAAAATTATCATGTCGCTCACTTTTTGTTCATATCCATTCATTTTTACACCCATATTGATGCAAAATGAAAATATAGAATATCATACATTACACCTATCATTTTTTTATTCATTTCTGTTGCTCTTGATTTCAGATATACCAAAACAATGTTTCTCTGCGAAGAAACACCGTGAACTGTTTATCGAATTGCCAAGGAAAAATCAAATTCATCCACCAACGCCATCAGCATCACCATCATCACCTCCAGACTCCTACACTCAATCGTCGTTGAATCGCATTGCGAACCATTTTATTCCACACAAATTGTTTATAACCTGTCACTTGGAATTACTCCATGGAGAATATATATAACGACTGATAAATCAGCTCCAAGTGATCGAACAGCTCGATGCATCCCAAAGAGTATTGGAATAAGTAGGAAAAGAAAAAAAGAAAGAAACCCCAGTGAAAACCGAAAGTGGGGGAATGAGACTGTGAAGATGAAACGATCACGACAGACGACGTTTCTATTTCTACTGTCGGATGAATCCCGACATGGATAAATTTATATAAATATTTATACGTGTGTATGCTCTCATCAGCAACGGGAATAAAAATGGGTAGGTGGTGTAGTCGATAACATTTCGCAAGCATCAACGCAATTGTACACCAAAGAGGAAATTTATCACAATAAGTAGATGATGAAACGAACATTGGCCGTATCAAATTTCACATGTGATTGAGTGAAATTTTAGTTGTGATTTGATTTTGAAGATAACCGTCCTACGACATGGATGTGAACGATAGTACTGGAAATATAACGTCGGTGGAGGGCCCATCACCATTTGAGGATATACCAGCAATTCTCACGGCTGTTGTCCTCTCCCTCCTCATTCTCACCACAGTCATTGGTTAGTTTTGATTCTTTCATCATTTTCTATATTGTATATAAAGCTGTATTTTTCATTTGTCTATTATTCTATATTTGCTTCCCCGGATTGTTTTTTCTGCCTTCTCGTGTCATTCAGGTGACATAACTTAATAGATCCAATAATAATATAAGACAAGGGAACATTGAGAGATGATAGAGTGTGAGGGGGATGGGGAATGGCATTTTCGCGCCCGAAAAATCGCTCTCGGCCAAAGCCGTCGTTGATTAATGCAGCCCCAAGCTATTTTCATAAAGCTTCCGAAACTTGATTATTTCCTTTTTTCGAGATAGATATATATATATATATATATATATATATATATATATATTACTGGGGATACAATTTCACGTTTATATTTCATATTTTTTTCTCTTTTTTTTTGTATATTGACAGTGTAATAGTTGAATTAATTAGGATCATGAACATTCCTCCTTTGTTTTCCCTTTTCTTTTTCTTTTGATCGCGATTGCGATAGTGATTAACGTTGAATATTACTGTCTATTATTTACGGTTTTGGAAATTATAGGATACATTTCGAGATGTAAAAGGTGAAAATTTTATATAAAACTGTGGAGTTAAAAAATCGCAATTTGTACTTTACCTTCAACGTAAACATGGTGGATCCCATTGAGGAGTAATGGAAAGGGGGAAATTATTTTTCTTCTGTAATTTTTCCTATTTTTCATTCGGTTTTATGTGAATAATAATACAAATTTCACATTGAAAATAATTGTATAATAATTATACATAATATTTTTGCAGGTAATGTGTTGGTGATAGCAGCCATTTTTATTGAAAAAAATTTACAATCAGTGGCGAATTACTTGATAGTAAGTCTTGCAGTTGCTGACCTAATGGTCGCATGTCTTGTTATGCCACTCGGTGCATTTTACGAGGTACGTTATCATTCATAAGTCTTAATTTATGAGTAACATCCAATAAGATTCATCATCAAACTGATATACTACGTGAATAGCCCAATAAATTTTCACACCAAGACAATTACAATGAGATAATCGAAATGATATTTTATCGTGTTATATAAACCATTCATGAGAATTTTCTCTCCTTCCTCCATTCAACTTTTGATTTATTCATCTATTCATCGTTTGATTGATACATTCATTTATTTACTTACTCATTCATTAATATATACTCATTTATTTGTTCATTCTCTTCATATTCATGGGATTGTATCGTTGCCGACTTCCCACTGCATTTGACAAGTTGTACTCTCGCAACTTGCAAGAGTGATGGGTATGGATACTTTTTAACAATTATCCAAGTGATTCAATTGGTACGCGGGTACAGGTGCAGACTCATCAGACAGAATATTACATTTCTCGTGTTTCAAAATCGCTTATTGCATCATTTCATATGATGCAGTGTCGTTAGTCTCGCTATCTCATAATGCACACTCTTTCATAACTTCTTTTACTCACTCTACCATTCTTCATTCTTTGCTTCATCCATATTCATATACATACCCATATATAATAACGAGATAACTGTGTATTACTGAAAATACTAAACCTATCATCCTTTTGTTTTGCCATATTTGGTTTATATAATTAATTTGCGAAAATGAATGTTAGATAAGCGATGATGATGATGTGCGCACGTGTATCTCCCGAGAAATACAATATACATTGCAAAGGTTATATTGAAATTTGACAACGGTTATTGTAATAACATTTCAGTTTAGGTGAAAATATCCTTATCAATTGTGTTACTTTTGTTTGACACTATTTTTTTTTATATACTTCAGAATCTTTATCGTTATCATTGTTTTCATATCCACTTTTTCTCATGCAACCGAATTACTCTAGCTTAGTGAAATTGAATTGTTTTACAAATTATTTGACAATTGAAACATATTGTTGATAGGCACGTATTTACAATTGCATAAAATAAAAGCGTGATCGGAATTATTTATTCAACCATTCATTACAAAGCTGTATATACCATTAGATCGTTTTATATAGGGTTGAATAACCATGCGAGGATTTAAAAATAGTCTTTTGAATTGCTAATGATATTTTTTTTTATATATATCTATGTGAACCATGTAAATGTATAATAGATAAATAAATTTGAACAGTAAATGTGCGTTATGAGCGTTTCATAGGAAGTCCAATTAAAAGTAGAGATATGAAATTAAATTTATTATCTTTCTGAACAACCTGTGACTCAATGATAAAACCCCTCTGAATTATTATTTTATCGGACAATCATAAATTGTTTATCATATATATATATATATATACACATATATCAATGAGCCGCTAGTCACCATGAGATTAATTTAATGTAGCCACTGAGCCACTCTGAATTGGAAATTGAATTTCAGATAGATAATTCATAAGGGGTGTGTGAAAAAAAATCAGCAGAAAAAGAAGTGATATTGCATACGACACTCTCCGCAACTTCATTCGTTCTATTGGACATTTTATGATGCGATGAAGCCACTGTTGAATATTTAAAAAAGCCAGAGAGCAGAGCATTCCGATGTTGTTCTCGCTTCTTGTTTTTTTTTGTTTTCATTGTACCGGAAGTTGTAGCAGTGGAGAGAGTTCACAGTGTACAGAGTGCACGTTTCTCACTTGAGTGTTTCATTAATTGTGCACTCGTCGATAGTTGAAGCATGTATATATACATGTATGCGTATATGGTTCTGGAGGTGCGCATGCGGCGTTATCTTTATTCATTGCTACTTTGGATGTTCCTCAGTAATGTGGATAATTGAAAAAGTTATTTGTCTCGTTGGTGGTGCATTTAGTGGTGCTTGTCAAACGATTCTCACTGATATTCAACTCCAGTTGGAGAGAAAAGAAAAGGAGCAATTGGAGACGATTGCAGTGCATGTTTTCAAACAATTGAAGTATTGAAGGGTGTGGCGTGAAATAACGGGAGTTTTAAATGTTTCGGAATTTTTTTCTCAACACCTCTGCTCTTCATCATATGTAATGATGATCAACTTGTTATGTATGAATAATCAGAAAACGAAAATCATAAAGTTGTATTGTGAAAATGGAAAGGGAAGGAATAAAACTTTGACGTTAGTTTATCCAAGGATTATATTCATGATTTCCCAATCATATTTCGCTGCAGTTACAAAATTTCTCTCATTCCATGTATGATAAATATCGGCTTATGAATCTCCCACACTATTATTCTGCCAATCACGTCTGAATGCCCCTCGCCCAATCACGCGAAAAGTTAGCCACAAATTTTACTACATATTTCGATAGTAACACCAGGTCCGATATAATATTGTTCCCACGCATTGCCTGTCTACGTCAATTGTTACTGCTACAAAGTCCAGTACATTTCCATATAATATTACATTATTGCATTGACAACAGTGTTGATTATTTGTTATTAATAAGCCAAACAATTACATAAACTTTCATACATTTATGTACAACATATGCATGGTGAAAATTGCATTTCCTAACAGTTATTTAAAAGTAAATAATTAAATAGAAATAAAAATAGTAATCGCGCAGTATCACTAGAGTATATAAATACATCAGTGTGTATGTGTGATGCGACGCCAATCATCGCGATTCGTTTTCGTTATTGGGACCGAGTGGCCGGATCTCTGGTGATCCGTAAAAAAATAATGGAAAAAACCAAAAATGCAAAACAAAAAAGCAAGGAATAATGGAAGTTCGTTGCTTTTTCCTTCCAATATATGATCTCTCTGCAACTTTTTCCACCATTCCTTTCTCTCCCTGTTTTTTTTATTCGTCATCAATTTCCATCTCGGACACTCTCCACCTTCAACTAATGAGTGGTATGCTCGTGGACGCCGATGATTCAATACTGAGAGTAAATTCTCATACCGTGGTCGGAGTATAGGACTCTAACCACTTTGATATAAAGTAGGTAAACTAATCAGACAGCCTATTAGAATAGAGTCACACAAAATCCGTTCATTTATTTATTTATTGCGTATCGCATTATTGCAGAAGCATATTGATATTGTAATATTTTCGTTCTACAAAATGCAATGTATGATGTCTATGTATACAAAGTTGTTACACAAATTGAAATATATATTTCGGTTGTAAGAAGTGATAAAAAGTTCAAAATATGAAATTCAGCATAATTTACTAACTATATGCTGCCAACTAAGTTCTCATTTACGAAAATTTTTGCCTAAGACTTCGCTCATATGTCAGTCCTGCATATTTCAAACATAATCTTTACATTCATTACAATAACTTATAGTTCATCATAAATTTATACGAATCTTCATTATTTCTCCATTTTCCATGAATATTATAATTTTTTCTTCTCAATACATGTAGTACGTGAATGCACTTTTATACACGTATCCGCTTATTCTCATCGACTATACAAATTCACCGCATCACTACAAGATAAAGTTTGTTTCGATGGAATATGCGCCATCTGGCTCGTTGCGATTTCCGAATGTATTTCCCACATAAGAAAATTTTGCCTAGAGCAATGCAGCACGAGACGACAATACCAGACCCTCATTCATTTTAGTAAATATATGAACAGAAAAAAATTTACGAAAGAAGTGGAATTGTATTGTCATGTAGATGGATATTCTGGATGAAAAAAAAAAACAAAAAACGGAAAGTCCTGCCATCCTACAAATTTTGCCACTCAAGCGGATTTATTTTTTAATTGGAACGTTGACAATTATTGATAGGATGGCAGGATTTTTGCATCAACACATATATATGTGCACGCGTTTTTCTTCTCTCTATCCCCTTTTCCTTTTCCATTGTTTTTCTATCGCTTTCACTTTTTATACACGAACACACAATGAGACAATTGCCATTCCCTCAATGACTCTTCATACAAGCTGTATCCTACGGCATTCTTCTAACATTCCAATTGAAGTGTCCTTCTGAAACACCTTTGACAGTACTCACTACGCTCTATATATAAGCACAGGCTTTTAATTTGTGTTAAATTTTTATTATCAAAATTTCGTGGAGCATTTTTTAACAATAAAGTCTGTGTAAATGGACGGCCGAATATATTCTCGAATATATGTATGGATGGCAGAATGATAACTGGCGATGGAACATAGTTGCAAAATTATCTCAGTAGAAAATACAAGAGTGATGTCTCGAAAAGTTCAATTTTTTTTTTTTATCGACATCTGTGAAGTAATTTTGGACTAATATAAGGGATCATTGTAGTTTCAACGTTTCCGCTAATTCCTTAAAGACAATTTCAACGAAATTTCATTTGAATGCTTGTCAAATTATAATAGTTACATGAAGTTGTGTCAAGCGTGTACCATTGCACAAAACTTCACTTCCCTATTCTCGGTTATTAATATTCCAATCACATATGCCTGCCAGTATATATTTTGCACTATTTTATTATATATACCGAAAAAAAAAAAAACAAACAAAACAAAAAATCGATTTTTCTTCAAATTTCATTCCGGAATTCTGTCATTTTTTTTCGCTCGTATTAGATCGGATTGTGATAACATTTTAGGGTGTTGTGTGGGTAAAGAATAGGAAATAGTAGCTTTCCCACATAATTTGACCAAATGCCCTCACTTTATTCTACTCCGTCCCCTCACCCTCATCCAGATCTATACAAGTAGGGTATTATGTATCTCTGCCTGGGATCGCAAATGAAGTGCGACTTTGTAGGGTGTGAAAATAAACTCGAGAACTATACGGAGAGTTGGCTGATCAGTGTGTTGAGGATTGCGCATGAAGATTTGTAAATTTGCGGTGGCCTATACATGGCCGATGGAAGAAATATGTGTGAAAATAAAGGAATAAAATAGTGGAAATAGTGGAGAAGTGGAAGGAAAATAAAGAAAGAAAAAATGAACGGGTGATAAGAAAGAGGGTTTATAGATGCTAACCCCTCTTATACGACAACCGGCAATGTGAAGACTGATGTTCCCCTACTTGAAAGTCCATTCTTGATATTGGATCGGACGTATATGTTTTTTTTTTCTTCTCACTTCCTTCTTCTCATTTTCATTTTCCTCCTTTGTCCCCCATTCATTTACACGTCCTCGGTCTAATTTTCTCCTCATGAATAAAACCCAAAAAGTACACTAATAATATTAGAAACATTTTTGTAAATTTCTCCATATGGGAGAAATTTTTATTTTTCTTACAGCTATATATAACACCATAGTCAAATTCATTGTACATTGATAAAGGTGACCCATCATGATATACACATATATATCATGAAGATGGAAACAACATCTGCATTTTCCACTAAATCATCTCTCCCTCAACTTATGTATACATACATATATATAGGTATCATATTTTATTTGATATACGTATATGTCGAATGCACGATGCAATAAACCCGGTGGCCTCACAGCCCAGAGCTACAGGTATTCGCGTGGAAGAGTCATCGATCGATGCCTGCATCCATTTCCACGCTAATCTAATCCAAATGTGATTAAATTTGCACGCCACTGACGAGAATCACGGAAATGCACTGAGAACGTGATGTACACTGTACCACTCTCTCTCTCTCTCTCTCTCCCTCTCTCCCTCTTTACGTCTCTTCATATTTGTTGCCGCCCAATTCTCCTTTTCGTATTCACAGTATCCATGTATCCATAACCGCATACACATATATATGTATTCACACTTTCGAAATCCTCTATGTGACTTCTGGATGCGCATAATAGTGCAGCTGTAAGAAAAGAGAAATGATATCGAAATAAATTTGTCGTTTGATAAAATAACTTCATTTTTTTTTCAATCATTTCTTCACTATCCTTATCTGATTTCCAGATTTACTCGGGCTGGCCATTGGGCGCAGGCCTGTGCGACATATGGACTAGTAGCGATGTACTCTGTTGTACAGCCTCAATTCTCCATCTTGTTGCAATTGCAATAGACAGATACTGGGCCGTTACCGATCTCAATTATATTCAGGTAAAATTCGCTCAACTATCCTTCATTCTACCATCAAATTGTCACAAAACAATATGGAAAAATGGAATGAATGTTTATTTTAGAGTGAAAACTTTAAGTTTAAGTATCATTTCAATTATTTTGTTACATCATTCAATCACTACATAAATAAATAATAGTAATGAATTTTCTTCGAATAATAACTCGTCACTTGATTGTGCAGTGAAAGTATAAACGTCCAAATTGTTTCTTTTATGTAAACATTTATATAGTGACGCAATGAAATCGTCTGAATTATATCTGAAAGACGTGCGAAAGAATCGAATGTTTGGCGATCATGACAATGGTGGTGGCCTTCTCATCAAGGCAATAAATCTTTATATATATTTGCATCAATTTTTTTCACCATTTATTTTCAATCGATAATTCATTTTAGTTCTGTTTTCTTTTTTCGTTTATTTTCTCAATTGCAATTGATATAAATTCAGGCACGAAATCCGAGGAGAATTGGTATATTGGTCACTGCAGTTTGGGTCGTCTCATTTGGAATTTCCTTGGCGCCACAATTGGGATGGAAAGATCCGGGTTACATGAATCGAATAGCTGAAGGGAAATGTCTAGTATCACAGGACCCAGCGTATCAGGTAAGATGGGGAAATATGATGTTGGCGAATAATGACTTATGAATGAGCGAAAATGACGGAGGAGATGATGTAATTATGAAACATTTGAAATACACGACACGGTAATGTCATCAAAAACTCATATGAATTTATATTGATTCGGAGGGAAAGAGACGGAGTGAGGATAAAAGTAAGATTCTGATGTTACGTATATGGAAAGGCAGCAGAGCCTTATCAAATTATCGTTCTATCTTCCATCCATGTCTGTACCATCCATGTCTCACAATCTGGGTCTCTTCGTTTGATTCACTCACACTGTCTCTACATAATATCTCTGCTTGATATTGTGTTCGCTACTTAATCTGTGAACGCAGAGTCGAATAAAACTTTTGTTTCATGTATTTTCGATTGAGTTTCACAAATGTATGTATGAAGAAGTTATTTGAGTACGGTGTCGCTGAGGATTTGTGAGACACAAACTTTCTCGTAACTCGAGTCTGAGTGTGAAACATACAATCATATATGAAATATATTTGTTCATGCATACAAAAATCGATACCATATTGAATTGCGACAAAAAATTTTCTTATGTTGAATAATAAATTTTCTCTTCTGCCATTTGTATTTTTTTTTTCTATTTAATTCCAGATTTTCGCTACATGCAGCACATTCTATCTACCCTTATTGGGAATTCTAATCCTATATTGGAGGATTTTTCAAGCGGCACGTAGACGAATACGGAAGCGACCTGGCACGACATTTCAAGCGCCACGTGAGAGAAGAGGAATTCTCCGGCTTGTCACGAGACGGTGAATAAATAATATCCACTTATAGAATAAATATATATGTTTATTATTTGTATATTGTATTATCATTGTTATCATTTCTGTCTGTATTCGAAGCAATAGAATTAAAATGATGGTTTTGTTTGCTGTTTAAAATGAAACTCAGCCCAAGGGAAGAATCAACAGCATTCACAATAACACGTTCAATACCAGATCAGTCATCAACGTCACCAGAGAAAACATCATCCAATGGTGCAAATACAACTCCAACCGCAACTACATCAATTGCCGTATCATCATCAACAACAATATCAACCAATACCACAACCACTGCGGCTGCAATAACAATTGTTACGGCGGGTTCGCAGCCACTAATAACAACGACTAAAAAAAGTCGCGAAACAATTGAGGCAAAACGTGAAAGAAAAGCGGCTAAAACATTAGCAATAATAACTGGTGCATTCGTTGCATGCTGGCTACCATTTTTTGTTATAACACTTGGCCAAGCTGTTTGTTCAGTATGTAAACCTCCTGATATATTAGCGAGCGTATTCCTCTGGCTTGGTTACTTCAATAGTACACTCAATCCTGTCATTTACACTATTTTTTCGCCGGAATTCCGTCAAGCGTTCAAGCGGATGTTGCGAGGCGGTGCTGCACGTGGTGGCATTGTGCGCTAATGCCAGATTTAGTTTGTTGAAGATTTCATTCTGGAAATACATCAAATATTTGAGTCATTCATTTTTCCTCACCTTGTTTTCATATATATATTTCACGTGTTACGTATCAGGCACGTGTAAATGAATAAAAGTTGTTGACAAAATATTGTTTGGAAAATTGGAATGATAATGTGGCATAGGGAGAAAGTATAAAAAAAAAAATATTCTTTTATAATCACAAAACTCCAACGAACGACATATTCTATATAGCTGCGTCTTTACCTTGTTTCCCGCATCTGCACGCTCCCAACTTTGCTCCTTTCATTATCCCTTTTTTTCTTCCTCCTCTCCCTTCCATTGTACATTTCTCTTCGGTCATTATTTCCAACAATTGTTTTCTTATTTTTCCCCTTTACTTTTGGTTTTTTTTCGTTTATTATTATCATTTATTTATTTATTTATTTTTGTTTTTTTTTTCATGATTCTATGTGTCTTGCGCATTTTATTCTCGTTGTTGTGGAATAGCAGAGCAAACATTTGATTGGAGAATCCATGACGGATGGGATTATTTGAGCGGCACGTACATTATCTCACTGTTTATAATATAAGGTGTGTATCTGTGAAGATATTTATTAAAGTCTTCATCAATTGCCATGACAAATTTCGAAGAAAAATAACGAAAAATATAAGAATAAAATAGAATGGGAGAAGGATGAATATATGTCTCTTAATATCGCTGTTCCAATCGGGCGCGTCAGAGAATATCGGGAATCTTCATAAAAATAAAATATTACTCGCTTGCGGCTTTGTCCCCTATATGTATATGTATGTGTATATGTAGAACTTAATATTTTTTTTCATCTCCATACCCTCATAGTAGAGTTATCAAACTTGAAATAACGAGGAATATATGTCTCGAAGAAAAATGTGATTTTATGGATAGAAGGGAAAGAGGATTGAGGATAAAATATATTGGTATAATCTCATGCGCTTTTTTTTTTCTGTTGTCGGATGGTCTTAAACTCACTCTTTAATACATTTCCGCATACATTTCTGTGTGCGTAAATTAAAAAAGTGGAGTAAGCATACGCAAAAGATATGAGGAATAAGAGTGAGCAAAAATAAAGATGACGACAATTGAGAATCAATGATAACGGACATTCATGTATGGTATTTAGAATATCATAATGATATTGATGATGATGATAATATAATAATAATAATAATAATAATAATAATAATAATAATTTTAACATGCACATGTTCTCCGCGCACTGATATGTAGATTTCACTTATATATCAATTTATTAGCACTTGTAATTTGAAACTACGCTTAATCGTAAGAAAGCTGAAAATTGGTGCTTCATTCAGTTTGACATGACAACTAGTAATATTCTTATTTTATTTTTTCGAGAAAAGAGACAGAAAAATTTGGCCCGATGGACAACTTGAATTCCGGGGTTTATATTGTCATTTCTCATGTCAATCTAGTCATCACGACGCGTTCAATTAAGTTCAACTATCACCGAATTATCGATCAATTCGAAATATTACATTTATAAAAAAGAAAGTTCGGTTGGGTGACGGGAGAATTGTTGATAATGAAGAATAGCTGCACCGCACAATGGGCGCTGGAACGTCCGGATCAATCAATCATTAAAATAAATGAGTATCAATGAATAAATATAAAGTTGATACCAACAACGCCTAGATCTCATTGAATGTATTAATTTGAATAATTTGTATATAATTGCGAGTATAATCATTTTCAAAGCTATTGTTTGTTCTCCATTTTTGTGTATGTTAACCGATATATACGCGATACATAGTATCTTCGTTTTGCAACTCAATGGAACGGCATATAATTTAGTAAATAATTCGTGAATGATTGTCAATAATTGAGATAAAACAATCCCATGGTATATATATAGATATATATTTTCACAATACCATAGACGATTTCATTTTTTACAATGCGAGATATGTTATATATCTATGTATTATGTCTATAATATTTTCAGGGCACATTGCTAGCACCTTCACTTTTTTAGTTTCTCATTTAACTCATCTGCCTATCACTTAAGCACCCGTGAGTGGTGAGCAGCGAACAAAAAGAATCAAATGACAAGAAACAAGGACATGGAAAATTTATTTTCACGTGTTTGATTTTGGGGGGTGTGAAAAAAAAATGAACAAAAGATAAAAGAGTGCAATTTATTCAATGATAAATAATGTATTCCAGATAATATTCTTTTTGGCGAATACAACCATTTATTATTTGAATAAATGAAATGGTTTGACATTAATAACAATAAACATAATTTTATCGTCACTAAAAATATTGTAGAGCGACAGAAAAACGGCGAAAAAAGAGAAATGAAGAAAAAAAAACTAAATTAATCAATGTCATCGTCATAATGTGTGCAAGTGCGTGTAATAGATATCGAAATGATAAAAAAAAAAAAAAGAGTGAAAAATACATAGAGAAATTTTGTTAATTTAATGGGTTAAACGTAACGAGTGACGATACACATACTCGGAGTATATACGGGATGGCATATGTTGGGTACTGGAATACTGAACAATAATTAAGTACACTGCATGCATTTTTTCGTCGATGACCGCAGCAGGTGCCAATAATTTCATAATAAACCAGAAATACACGATATAAAAATTATTACTAAATATATCTATCAAATAATATATAGCAATTAACAATTTCAAATTATATGAAGCGCGAGCGCATTTATGACTATGAAAATATTTATCGTTGCCACAATTTAATTGCAAAAAAAAAAGGAGTTAAATGAATTAATTGATGAAAATATCAAAGTATTTAAAGCGAACAATTAGAATTTTATGACGATGATAAAATAACGGTGATGTAA
Organism: Zele albiditarsus; assembly: GCA_958496275.1. Classification (NCBI taxonomy): domain Eukaryota; kingdom Metazoa; phylum Arthropoda; class Insecta; order Hymenoptera; family Braconidae; genus Zele; species Zele albiditarsus. The sequence continues at coordinate 10,126,247 of OY292415.1, forward strand.
CATTGATAATCTAAAAAGTTGATGATTGGTGTTGATGAGACGACTTTGAAATATATAGCGTCTGTTAATTTGTTACACGTTCACATTATTACTCCTGTTCCATTATTCACAGTTATCCAAATTAGAAATTAAGAATGAAAAAAAAGTTTTGAATTAACTGCATTATTCAATCTTAAGTACGGCAACATATATATGTATGCATAAGTATTATTCATTCCACCCTTGGGTACTGAATGTTCAAGCAGGACCAAAGTAAAAGAGACGAGCGTTACTTAACCATTTGCAACGTCCCGTGCCTGACCTCTATTTCTCACGGAGGTCGGTCTTACTCTGTCGTATATCCCTTGTCTTTATTCACTCATTCGCACGACAGCTCAACTTCTGACTGCAACTTGAGAGTCTCCAATAATTGCATATATGTCTCACCGCTTACATTCTCTATCTTCAATTTTGTACCGCGAGAAATGTTTTCTTCGAGAAAAAAAAAATAATAAATAAATAACAATTACGAATCTTGATTCAGACAAATTACGTGACTTGGTACATTAATTGATCGACTGATTCATTGAATCATTCCTCTTTTGTAAAAACCTCAACATAGCATTGTATGAGAAAGAACGAGAAAAAAAATTATAATTGGTGATAATGATAATGATTATGATAATAATATTAAGAATAATGATAGTAATGATAAGACTCGATTAAATAATTTCATGACTTCCTCTGATGACTCATCATCAATTTGATTCCTTTTCATGGTCGCTATTATAACTAAAATCCAAATATCCGAGTCATAAAGATATAACCATTTTGTTATTAATAATTGGAAAAAAATTGGACCATTACGTGAATCGAAATATGTACGGTTCAGTCGGAACAAACGTCTCGGATGTATAGGCCGTGAATATCAAGCACACTTGGCTCTCATATACATCCTATGAACCACCCCATCTTCCTAGCAGCCCCTACTGAATCAAGACATTCAATTCCATTCCACTTGATGGAGGATCCAATCGTCTCTCATTACTTAAAACTATTCCGAAAATTCGCCCACAATGCGAAACAATATTCGAATGTGGAGCACTCTCAGCGCAAATGAGGGAAAGGAGATTGAGACATTGGTGAAAGTGAGATAGCACAAAATTGTCGAAATAACCAACTGATTACTGCATATTATTTCTATAGACTTTAACGTGCGGTATGCAGAATAATCATACAACTTTTGTTTCCCCTGCTTCCACCATAATTATGACTATACAGCATACATTTAATCCAATACTGTTGTAATAATGAATTACCAGTGATATATCCATACATAATTGAAGGAAAAGTAATTGAATTAAAATAATTGACGCCATGTTGTAATACGTTTACTCTGACACTAATAGCTCACATATCGCCATTGTCATGAGTAAAATATAATACAATAATCGTTGCATTCCGAGTGGATATCGTTTATCGATAACACAAATACATGTACACAATGGCCAAAATATTATGTATAATGTATTATACGATGAACGTGAATATTTTGGTGCACGTATATGTAGACATGTGTATTGGCATGTGTGTGGAGTGCTTCAACGTAAATGGATACATGGATTGAGGAATGAAGAGGGTGCAGAGAATATGAAATGATAAATGGGGGTAACGAAAAAGCGAGTGTGAGAATGAAAAAAATATATGGCGATAATATCCAATAATATTATTATTTCGGATCAAAAAGAAAATATACTGAGTATACCGACCCAACAAATATACTTATCGCTATCAGTTTGTTTTGAAGAATTGTCCAAAAACTGGCGAGTGTTGGAATAATTCGATAGAATTCATATCAACAGTGGGTGAAAAAATAAAGGTGAAAAATGACAGTTACGTGCTTTTGTGAAGAATAAAAATTGGTAATGGTAACCAAAATGGTTAGAGTTCTGTTGTCATGTGACTAAAATTAGATGAAAAGTCTTGATATAGAGAATATGAACGTTACGTCGGAAGAGAGCATGGCAACGCGATACCAGCATGAGAGGCTTACACATATCCTACTATAGTTGTGGCGTTGCGCTAACAAGCTCGACATCATCAGTCAACTCAGCCGAGAAAACTTGTTAACCAAGCTGGGATCACATTCAAACAATTATTTGATGAAAATAAACCGCCATGACGAGGTATACATCAACCTACTATTTTATATCATTATCAAATATTTACATACATAATATATATTTATTTTTAATATGAAAATATAGTAATTGCACGTAACAACCATGTAATATTGATAAGCTACAATATCCTAATGATATATATCATATACATAATGGATTGTTCAACGTTTGACGGGATATCGAGTAATTTTTCATCTAAGATATTTAGAGACTGAGACTGCACAAAACACTGGTTTAATTTATTGCAACAGAATTTCAACTCTAGCATACGCTCGTAATTAGAATTTCCCTCGGGTATTGCTTCTCAATGTACATACATATCCAAACCGTATATCCGCATGAACGGTATGAAGCTGTAAATTGTCACTATATACATCGCATGTACGTTATATAACATCAGGAGAGAGAAAAAATACGGAGGATTAAGTGTTCAAGAGCGAGATGCTGATGGTCATCAGAGTTATAACATTCATAACTGAAATGGTTGAGAATGAGGGGGATACTCCAAAGTTTTGTTTTGCCTGTTCCGCCTCGTCTTCCCCCACATATCCGCATGTTTATTCTAATTAAATGAATGAATTTAATGTTAATGAAATGATAACTTGGTGATTGCGGCGTGATGAAATGAGAGTAGTGGAAATTATATATTGCATGATAAATATGTGAATGTACGTACTTATAATCAATTCACAACTTATTATTTCGTGACAGACGAAAGTTTCCACGTGCAGGATAATTTGATGCATCTAATCCAAACGCCAGTATTGTTGCAATTTGGAGTAAATATATTATCATATTGTCATTAGTACTTACAATTAGTTGCACATTACTATTCTGATGTGAATGCTGTACAAATATGTATACACCCTTGCAATAAACATTCAGGTCAGCATTTTATGTCTTGTGTTTCCATACAAATCTCGTGGGTAAATGCACGTGATGGGAAAGACGCGTCACTGACAATGAGAATTAATTAGGCCGAGTTGTGAACGCGCGAGCAGTCAATCCGTATGCTCTCACCAAATGCACGCGTATGGAGAAAAGGCAAGTTTACATCATGCATATACATTGCATACAATTAAGCTGAAGAGAACGCCAGGATAAATAAAGAAGAGTCGTTGAAGATTAAGTGTTATACTTTGCAAGAGCTTATTCGTTTCCCATTACGACAAGCAGCTGCATCCTCTTGACCTAGAGAGTCAATTCAAATGTCATTAAGTTCTCATTGCTTTATAAAAAATCTGTTTTTTAAAGAAAAATTCAAAACTCTAATTAACACTGTATGGAAAGAATGTTGTCAGTTCAATTCAAATTTCAGTTCTTTAACTGCAGAATATTCACTCTGCGTATTGCCCAACGTTCACAGTTAATTATATAAACTCAGTGTTGGGAACATTTTCGTGGTGAGGTGAATCATCTTGAGGTGGCCACAACGCGGTTCCAGAATTAAAAAAAAAAAAAAAAAAAACGTTTATCGTTCCTTGTGGATGTGTACGCAAAGTTCAACCTGAAATGTGGTTAAAGTAGATAAAATGTGAAAAAGAGGGGAGAGAGCTAGGAAGGATAACGACGATACTCTCTTTGCATATAGCCGTAGGTGTCTGTCAAAATATATACATACACACAAGCATACATACCATGAACTATATGTATTGAACTAACTGCTTGAGTTTGCGCGCGGGGGTGAAGAAGAATGGTTGGTTGGTTGGTTGGTGCGCACAAGCTATTATCCCCTCGCGTGTAACGCTCACAGGTTTGCAATGGGGCGAAGTGCTTGTCAAAAGAGATAAACAACCTCGTATATTTTCCGCCAATGTGTATATCACATAAAATAAATTTGTTTCCAAAAAATTTTGCTAAATGGTGAATAAATATAGTTGATTTCACCCCCCTAAGTATCACACAGTAACAAAATCAATTACCGACACTGCCATGACATACATCCCTGAACGTAATTCACCAAATATTAATCTTCAATTAGTAAATTTTCACGGTGAAATGGTAAAAAATCGACTGATAATGAAGAAAATCGAGTATTTAAATATTGTGTCGGAGAAGCATGGATTGACAAATATTGGAAAAGTTGAGATTCAAGGTTTTAGTTTGTTTTTGTTGTTTTTTTTTTATGTAAATCGTTCACAAAAAGATTGCTCATATATTTCACTGCATTTCTATAATTAAATTTTGTTAGGCATTTTTTGTACACCTCTGGCACATTGCTGAGTGACTGCTATATTGATAATTCAATACTGTAAACACATATATGTCTATACCAATTAAATGACGATGAGACGTACATAACGTTATGGTATATAGAACATTGTCATAACGCAATGGTGTTCAAGGTATGCATACTATGATATATAGTTTCATCATATTGTGGCTTCGTTACATCGCCCCTTCAGGAACATTGTGGGTTGATTGTCGCAAAATAGAATATATACGAACATACATAACATCTATGAAATTATATGTTGCGGGGACTTTGATAAAAGACTATTAACCGGCAGAATATCGTTTTAGTACAATACTGCACCCAAAGTTGATAAAACTTCTGTTGGATACGTAGATGCGTTTAAAATTTTCACAAATCGTTATTTGTCCAGCGATGTTGGGTTGCAATGGTGAAGCACACATGACGTTGATTCCAATTGATTATCCAATTGTCCGTGATTTATTGATTCCATTATACAATTCGTTACAATTCCTTCATTCGAGAACAATTTGTGTGAGGATAATGACAAATGATGGAATATTGTGAGCAATCTTACGTTTTGAGACTTTTCAAACATTCTCCTCAAACAATGAATGAGTTAGGGTAAAAAAATTTGGATAATTTTCTTACACTGTGACATGACGCAGATCAGACATTTCACAGCTAGGTCGTAATATAGAGTCAAAATTGAATCTCCCACAGATACGTACGTATATAATTGAATATTTGAATACATTGAATCTCCAAATATTCGTATGTATCGTAAAAGTAAGTTCACAATTATGATAATTATCATTCTCGAGAATCTACTTTATTGTATTATTCAATTTCTTTACTTTCTCTTCTGCCAGTGCTTTTCTTTCACTTGAAAAATATGTAACGTACAAAGTGTCTACTTTTTTTTGAGCTGAAGGGTCGCATTATCCCTCACTCCGCGCGCAAAAGTACCGACAAACTCTATATAATAACATCACACACAAGATGACTTTATACGTAGAACATATATACATATACATAGTCTTGAAAATAAAGACGATGTGCGACTATTCACAAAGGATTTTATGGGTATGCTATGACGTAGAATCGCAGTATGTTGAAAGAAGAGCAAAAAAATGAGTGAAGGGATAAAAAAGAAAAAAATAAATAGGGAGAGGATAGTCTCTGTTGCAGACGCACATACACACACACACACACACACACACATATATATATATGTACGCAGCGACGAACTATGACGTAGTATAACCGGCAGGGTGGATGAACGCGGTGGTGAACGGCGGGGAAATAAAGGCCACGACCGTGCTAAGAGAGGGGTGTGTTCAATTTTCTCCTTCTTTTACACCCCCCTGCCGTTATGTATACCCTCCGCATTTTAGCGAACAGTGCGCAAGCGCATCAACCGAATTGTGCTGAGGTCTCACCTCTCAGTACGTCGCGAAACACAGCCGTGAACCGTGCACAACGCTTTTGCATTCCTCTCGATCATTCCATTTATATGTATCTATTTGTCATTTCACTCTCTCACTTATAGTATATAGCCTACCACTTTGTTCGCTTGCTCATTCTGTTTGTACATATATGTTAATGTGTGCATATAAATGGTGGCCACATAGTTGTGTAGTCACGTCTTCACAATATCAGCAACAAATGCATGGATCAGAACGATCACGCGAGTGAGAACGATTATACGAGTGAGCATATATAAAGCAAACGAGTGCACGCGACGTTGGTGGTTGAAAAAATTTTCTCATTGACGTGACGTGATATATTCGTCATAGAGTTGAATACCCTGCCGTTTATTTATTCATTCTTTTTATTTCTTTTTTCCTCCATCTTTCATATACTTTTTATCGAAAATAAAACAATTTTACTTGTATTTTTATGTCTTTTCCCTGCTAGTCATTTATGAGTTTACACTTGATAGTGTAATGTCAAGAGTGTGATGTCAATGAAGAATTTTCATTGAAGAGTGTAAGAATCATAATAATTTTTCTCTTTCTCCTCCATTTTCATCCAAAACATTTATTCATTTATCTTTATCTTCCAATACTCTTGAAGAATATGACGACTGCAGCGAAATTATGATATATATTTGAGCGCAATGACTTGATAATATCAGCATCGCCAACAAATACGAGGTTTGTACTGAAAAAATGAATGATTTAGATTCGAAAATGTTCACTTGCGAAGAACAATATTTTCCATGAAATTATTTAAATACACTATATTGTACCCGCTTGCGAAGAAAGTAATAACAATTTTGAATATTCAATGTTTCCGAATATCAGTAACTTGACAAAATGACAATCGCGTATAATATCATAACAATATTCGACCAAAGTTAACAAAAGTGAATTTTATGGAAAGGGGAAGTACTTTCGCGCCCTCTACCCATTCTCATATGTAGATGTATCTCACCTTTCAAAATACTATATATCTCATAAAGTTTTCTGAACGGTATACAATGTAAAATAATATTGATTTACAAATTGAAAATTCGTGACAAAGTTTCTCCATGCGTATATATCCATCCATCCACACATCCATACAAACAGTTCCTTCCTCATTCCCACATTCTTACACTTTATCGTGCTTGCCTAACTATATTCAGAATGGATTATATTAATTTAGCGTTAGAATACAAAGAACGATTGAGTAAATCAATTCCAGAGATATTACTGACATATACTATGTACATATTTTTCGAATATGTGACTGTGTCTTCATGCGCCAGTTGCTCATGTTCATTGTGTATAATGGTGAAGATGAAGATTACACATGAATACGAAAATATGCGTGCATATAAAGGACAATATTAACGTAAATTATCGAATGGCTGAAAAATTTGACTCTCACCACCATTCCACTCGTGTACATAATAATTCAACAATGCACCTGTTGTTTCATCTCTCTTCCCATCTCTTCATTCATCCCGGTAAACTTCGTTCTCACATAAAGTATACATACTTTTATACCAATATTTTCATTTGTTCGGTAGAATGAATGGCAAATTTTTGATACGACAAAACAATCATGTACACACCATGAATAACACTGATAATGCACTCTTCCATGCTATTTTTCGAAATTAATTTTGCGTCATAATATTCAATGAAAATCAATTATTAATAACTGAGTTGAATGAAAACATTCACATTTTATATTTTTCATTCATTTTCAGACAAATTGTTCTACAGCATTTGGTAAAAGCATTTGCAATTAACCTGCCGGAAGACCCAAGGATATATATGTAACGGAGATAAAAGTCAGAGAAGAACCAACAAGAAGGTAACTTGGTATTATCGAATTGCCGAAAGATGTGATGGGTTTTTGAAAACAACAAAAAAAAAAGAGCACAAGCCCGTATTGTCACATCCACCCCCTTGAAATTCGACTCGTATTTATGGCATTTCTCTCTCACTCTTTGGCACCCTCTCTTTTTCTCTCTCTTTCTTCACTCGATAACGCCATATATATAGTATAAATTATTAAGTATATGAGAGCAAATGTGAAGTACTAGAAGATGGACATCCTTATTCACATTCGATGTATCCAACATACAATATTTTGACTCTTTTTTACCTTTATCATGATTTTTGTATAAGGTGTATAAGAAGCTTTACACTCATAACTAGATTTTTATTCCCCCTGAAAAATATCGTCGTCAACGTATGTGAGTGCGTATAAACGTGAAAAGGTCAGGGGATATTGTACAGTAACAATGTTTGAGTAGAATTCATATATATCCATAAATTTAGAGGAACACCGATATTCTGTTATCATTCTACGACAGTTCACAACTTTATCGTGATCCTGATGGGGCATCGATTCATTATTCCTCCGTCGATACCACAGAAAGAAATATTTTTAGTGTGGAGAATTACGAATTTCATTTTGGTCGGACACTAAATACTCGTTGGAGAAGAGTAGTAGAGTTCCACAATGGTCAGCCACGCAACATGAGATAAGTGAGTGCGATAATGAGGATATATGTGTTGGCTATATATCATACAGTGGTAAATTATTTTCATGCGAACTTGTTGCCAATTACACCATGATGGGAATGGGGTAAAAAAATTTCCATATATACATATATATATATATATATATATATATATATATATATGTGTACATTGAACTCGACCAGGCTGCCAGCCATGTTCTGAATTGATTGCCAATGCGGGATGAAAGAGAATATTGAAATCATCAATACCTCATCCCCCACTTCGATTATCTCGCCCAATTTTTTTCCTCATTTTCCCTACCATCGTCCGAGAGTTTGGGGAGTAGTAGAAAAAGCAATCGCAAAAAAAAAAAGTCCAGAGATTCAAGAAAGAAGATAATTTTTTGAATTTAATATACTTTAGATTTATCGTAAACATGGTGGCATGTTCATTGTCATTAGTAATTACACTCATTGCTATATATATATATATATATAACTTTGTTGAAAACGACCATTGACATATTCAAGACTTTTGCTAAAAAATAAGAACAAGAGAAGAACAAAAATACCAACAATCTCTGTCCATCTTCATACTAAACTTTCCACATGATTGTGCAGGTGTTTATCATTTTTTTGAACATTGATAGAAAGTGAATTGAGAATGCTTATGTCTTGAATTAACAGATATATAGAAGAATCTGTACTATATGTAGAGAATTGCATTCCGAAAGCTCGGTAGTTTGTTCGGCCGCATTGTTTCAACCGATAAGAGCATGAAGAAACGTAGATGCGGTAAGGGAACGAAGAAGTAAGTTTGGGCAATATAGTAAGAAGCGCAAAGGGAGTGTTGAGAAAGAAGAGCTTTCAAAGTTGCGGCGATCGTTCAACGTCCGCCCTACATACCGTGTACCGAATCCAATTACACATACAAGCTGGTGGCGATAGTCACGAGGGAATTTTTCTTTTCTGCTACGTTGATACATTTTCTCTACTTCATGTTGGTTACATTTTTATACTTTCTCAACCTTTTTATACATCCTTCACTGTCTCGTGAGGATTGTTTTCAAATACGGTTTTACCTATTGTATATATGACAGATACTTATAATATACAAATTGTATATTGAAATATTAATCATGACAATATCGCATTGACGAGATGTTGAAGAGTAAATATTCATTATTTCCTGCAATTCATTTATTTTTTCAACATGTTTCCTGTATTTTTCTTCCTTTTTTCAGTGCTAAGTCTTTTCCACTGCATGGCTCTCCAATATTCAATATTAATTCCACTTTAGTGGTCTACATTGTTGTCACACCTCACTTGTCTACTGGCCATCTTTCTGCTCCGGTGCACGCCAACTTTTTTTTTGCTTTTCATTTTTTTTTTTCTTCCACCCTTACTCTCATTCCCACCACTATCGCAACATCTATCACTCTTGTCACTCATCAACGCCATTCACGTTTTCTGTGGTCCAATCCTACTCATCCATTCCTAGCCCATGATGACAAACTAGCCTCTCTCACAATATATATATTTTCCTTTGTTTTTTGTCTCCCGATGCTTTTAAAGAGACACATAAAACTTTTCTATATTTTACGAGATTGTCTACCATATCGCCCGATGTAATTATCCTCGTCACGGCTCTCCCATATTATCGGACGTTCAGTTCGTTATTTTGACTTTATTTCATTTTTCCGTTGTCATTATTGTTAATCATTTGTCCATACATTTCTTTTCTCACACAATCGACAATTAGCAATTCAATATTCGCTAATAATACTGTTACCGCTGCTTATAGTTGAAGTATCGATACAAAATTTATGATTCTGTCGTTTCCTTTCTCCACAACTCAATCAGCACAAAAAAAAAAAAAAACATAAGTACTATTATTTTTTGGTAATTATAGGTTAGATCTATTGGAATGACAACAATGACATACTACAAGTGACAAAGACAATGCATTGGCTATCGTATGGACAGTAGACGACACTGCGATGTATTTTTAGACGGTGAGACCGATAACCAGCGAGCACGAAACAACACGATGGCTGGCGGAAGCACATACTCTATTTTCGCTCTTACTCTAGTAGTTGAAACGCCAGCGACAATATACATCTCCAATATCAACGAATCGATGTGAATGTATAAATTTCTTCCCATTTTATCCTGACATAGTATTAATATGCATCGAATGGACAGTTACAGGACTGGTATGAAAAATAATACTTCAATATTTGGGGGATACGCGTCTAATTTATTTGAAATATTCACATATTATACAGCATTGTGAGTTATAATATATTATTACATAATATTTATTTAGCCGTTTTATTCTTGAGGGTCGCTCAATGGAAAAGTGCTTTAAGAACATATGAAACAATTTTACTCATGGCACCTTTGTTAACTTGTGCCGATCTGGTGACACGGTGAATTGCTGCCATCATATCATACGGTGTATTCCCTTCAGCGTTTGATATTTCTCTTGTCGCACGTTGTAAATGATTTTGAATCATTTTCTCCAACTCTAGCACAACAGGATCGTCATTCTGGAATTCTTCTGATGTCAGAAATTCTCTTTTGGCTTTGTGCACTGTTGTGCCGTCCACAGATTTTGTATTTGCCATCAATGATATAGATGCAAATGTCAATAATAGCACTGCTAGCTTGATGTTAGTCATCATTTTTCAAATTGGCGTGAGCTCGGTTTCAATTTGAATGCAATGAGTTTTTTCGAATAGTGGTGGCCTCGTCTTTCCGCAGGCGTTTTTATACCAGTACTTATCACTCCGCTGATATGACAGTGTCGCAACACGATAAACAAGTTGCACACAAATGAAAATGTAATAGTTTCCATTTTTTTTCTTTTCAAATATCAAACAGTAAAAGTCGTTTTTTATTTTTTTCTGAGTCAAGAAAAATATATTTCCTCACTTCAAACAATAAATCCGTCAAGGTGAACATGAAAAAACAAATTTGTATGAACATTTCTCAATGTTCGATGTCTAACTAATGGAATATATTTGAAGTACAGCAATTAAAGGTGGACAATTATGCGTGAAAGATCCAAATATTGTGGCAGTGAATGTATGAACAATTCTATATTATCATTGAGTATATGAACAATGGCACGATATTTGTCACGTAAACGATACAAAAGTTTCTGCACGATTGCATACAAAAGATTTATCCATGGGTATGTATATACAATTGAAGATAAAGCCACGTGCTAAAAAAGCGCATTCTCTTATCAGGACCCATGGTTAGCGTGACAATGTCACTTCGAGTGAAGTAAATGCGTCAGCATTAAACCCATAACTCTCCATGGTGCCATATGAATTCACCTGAATCAATGGACATGCCAAGAAAACACTCATACACAAGTGCATTCGTATATAAACACATATAAATTTAATAGCTCTGCTCATCAACGAACATTATCGTCATCATATAATATTATTTAATTGAAGCATGGCAATAATGTGATATAACAACGTGTTGCTTTTCCCGACGAAGATGAATTATACGAGAAAAAATATAAAGATGAAAAACTTGCAAGTAATTTTGATATAATATAAGTGGGAACCTTTTGTCCAGCTATACTCACATCTTCAACGTGTTAACAAGCCCGCTGGGTGCGGATCTGGACGTTTCCCCATCTCGAATCGAACGAAATGTTTCACTTTTGTTTGTTTCAATGTTTCAATCATTTCTCGCGGTGGCACATCTTACCCGAGAGATTTGTCTCGTCATTCTTACCCCCCTATACATTACATGAACAGTTTTTTCCATACTTGATTATAAGATTGAACTTTGTTGCAGAGAAAAAATACAAAATTTGACCATAGATAATATAATAATACAGAGAGGTTTTCCCTTTGAATAAGTTATAAAACGAATGGACGAAAGATAACCTCATAAATTGACTTGCAATAAGATACACATAATGTAAATACTTTCCTTGGAACTAAATACCATATATACATATTATTATCATTACACGAAAGATAAACGAAATATTGATAGTATATCCCGCGGAAAACCTAGCAACAGCTGAATAAACTTTATAGAATGGTAAATGAAAAGGACTTTGAGGGCTAGAAATAGAGTCAAGCCCGGCGGCAATTTGGTGACGAAGCAGATTATGAATAACGGGGAGAAGGGAAACAAAGCATCACTGGAAAATGGGAAAGTTATAATCGTAAAAATGAAATGATAGAAAAAGGCAAAAAATAAACAAAAGAATGAACAACAGAAAAATACGATACGAAATGAAAAGTCCAATTTATCTCTCGCTTCTCACGACTTTTCACATAGTCTTATTACAATACATTATTCAGATCATTACTTTACCTCTCATTGCAGCAGAGATTTATCATCCGCAATTTTCATTTACAGTTATCGGCATTGCAATTAGTTGCACAAAATTGAAGGCGTCTGATCACGGTGACTTCACACCAAAAACAACGACATGTTCGATTCGATGCCAAGGAGAATGTGTAATACCATAATATCAAGAATGAATGGCGATAGCATTGAATTGATTTGGGTAAGGAATAGTCAAATGACCGATAATGAGTTGGAACAAATATAAACACATGGCACATGTGCTTTCTGTTAAGTGTCATCATTCTTAATTTATGAACGGACATGGACAATTGAAAGGTATGAAAAGTACTGTGTGAAGTTCTCACCTATCACCAACTGTGTGTGGTGACCAATTGAACATTGGAGTACTTTTGTTACAAAACAAAACCCTATATATGTGCTTTCCTTTTCACATTGTCATAGTGTTCAGAGTGAAACAAAGTATTGAGCAACTCGAATCAAATGTATATCAGTTTTCAATGTTGTTTTAAGTATTTATTATCTTCAGTAAAAAAAAAAAAAAAAAAAAAAATTGAATATTTTTATTTCATCATTATTTTCTTTCTCTTTGGTTTTAGAGAGACAAGTAACTTGGTTGCAGTAATGGGCAGTGAGAAGTTATGGTGGCCATGGCTAATGGCAAGTCGTCGCGCTGAACCCACTACAAGTCACCTCACTCACTCCAACTATGGACTATGGAATGATACAATTGTTCGGGAAACATTTAACACTACTGGATCAAACTACTCTTGGATTGCGGCTGGCAATGTCACAACATCCACAACAATAACCATCGATCACGATATCATCATTACGATTGTCATTGCCACCGTTCTCGGCCTCGTCATACTAATTACTTTCTGTGGTGAGTAATATGTTCATGTATGTGGTGATAGTAAAGTGAAAAAAAAAAAATAGGATTTGTACTTTGCTCATGATCATGTTGTTTACAATGGTGAGAATCATCACTGAGAATTGAATAACCCAATTAAAATGGTTTTTGGCATCACATTATTCCGACTGCTGTTGACATCACCGCCCGCGACAATTCCTCTTCCCTGGTGTTCTGCTGCCATTCTGGCAGTCACACTTAATCAGTATTACATCTTTCTACTTTGAATATATAATTTTCTTTGGATCAGCAATAGAGAATTAATATTTGAAAAAAAAAACCGAATTTATCGAATTAACACAGAGGGATTCCCCATCAAAGACTCCTGAAGAATTCATTTCTTCCACATATTCAAGTATTACAGGACAGTCAACCATAGGATAATAGTGGTCCTCAAGAGCTTTCTCACGATTTTTGTGGAAACGAAATAATTTTTTTCCCCACCTTTTGCTCATACCCGAAATTGCCATTTTCGAAATAGCCACACAGCAAAAAATAACGTTATGTCGTTATCCATATTGTGGCAATATAAACTCGATTCACAGTTCATGAAGAAACAATGTTTTCATATGAGTAAAATAGGAAAAAAACTGGTAAGTAGAAAAATGCAAAACATATCGCTATCCACAAAGATACGTATTAATAGTATTAATCCGTCAATTTTAATTCTTTTCACGGACATAACATGAGTGTCACTATTCATAATAAAACTATATCGATGTAATTAAAAAAACAGCGCGAGTGCGATAGACAAAACCTTGGAATTTCGGAGCATAAAAAAGTGACAGTAGTGATAAAATATAATAATAACAATAATGGTGCTGATAAATTGGAGTAAATTCAACAAAAACGAAGGAAAAATATATAAATGCATTGTATTATATATGTAGAATGTTAATCCAACCATAGCTATACAAAATATAAGAAAAGATGATGTTAACTTTAATTATACAATAGCTGTATGTAAACGCGCTTGTTACTGACAATCAATATTAATGAAGTAGAGTTTAATTGCATACCATACACACAGACAGCGCCACCAATCATGGAATGATTAGAACAAATTGAATTGGACCTGGATTAATTTGCGATCACAATTATACCGTCCGATTTGATTTCTAATGTGTTTTCATACAAAAATAAAAAAAAAGGATTTTGTGAATGAAATATAAAATTGTGACAATTATAAATTTTGTGAAGACTTTGATTTGAGGATCGAATATGGTGACACACAACTGTTATCATTGAATGATCAATCATCCACTTTGTATAACTGTCGACCGTTTATTCTTTTATTTTTCTCCCCTTGCTCAAAAAAATTATAAAAATTGATGAATCATTAATTGGTAATGATCCACTTGAACGATTAAACAGAGGTTGGAATATGGTTCAAAAATTGCTCGCGTTTTTGTGCCTCAGTCACATCCCCTTCGACAATATAATTACATTCACCGCCGGAGCGATCAGTCATCGGACGTAGTAATTGAATTATGCGCAGAACGGAAATTTCATCGATAGAATCTACAAAAGAAGAGAGCAAAATTCCACCTTCCTATCTCACATGCTATATACTGCGATCCTCCTATATCGCAAAACATAGCTTTCTTTCACCATCTATACGTTCACAGTGAACTTCCATTCTCACGCCGCACATGTATTATATTACCTCTTATTTTTTATTTCTACACCGTTTATCGCCACAATACTTTTGCGAAATTTAATGACTCAATTGTTTGAAACTTGACGTACTATTTAAATTCGAAAATTCTACAGATATACCATACTGAACAAAAAATAACATGCTTGACCCAGTCGACATTGAATAAATAATTTAATTGGTACGATGGTGGAAATATGACTTTATTGAATTGATTTACAGACGTTATCTGTTAGAAACACCGCCAACATCGCAAGTTACGACCTCAACACTCATCCAGAAACTTTTC
Source organism: Zele albiditarsus (assembly GCA_958496275.1). NCBI lineage: Eukaryota > Metazoa > Arthropoda > Insecta > Hymenoptera > Braconidae > Zele > Zele albiditarsus. The sequence continues at coordinate 10,141,776 of OY292415.1, forward strand.
AAGTAAATATGTATACATGCATGTATTCTTGTGTCGATGTCCATGTGTGCACCGAGGAATTTCATTGCATCCGGCATTCACTCTCATGTCGTGTCCATAAACCTGCAAGCACATTTGTATTTATACACATCTGCAGCGTGAATTCGTATTCCATTTCATGTTAGGTCTATCAGAAGTGAAAACCCGCAATGATATGACAATACGAGAAATGTGAAAGACCTTTTTTGATTTTTATTCAGGCATCATTTTTCATTGGATCAGTATAATAGACTTTTGAATTTATCGGGCTCAATTTGTTCAATTGATTGACACCGGGACAAAGAAACATTGATGAAAAAAGGAATAAACAAATGATAACAAATATGTTTCAATTTTCCGTGTGCTTATTGATAGCAGACCAATGCAAAAGTATATGCCAAAATTGACAACCCGATTGACTCTCAGATATGTTGATGCACAGTGGCAAAATATAATAATGTCTTACATTTCAACTCCCGTGCATACATTTATGTACGTGTGTAAGTACGTGTGCAGGGAAAAATTTCGTACATTTATGAATGTATGGATATATATATATATATATGACTCTGTCTGTGTGTGTAATGTCATGTTCAATAAAATTTTTCTCCTTGCATACTCAAAAGATTCAACGATGCCAATAAAATTGTTACGACAGCATCGCTAAAAATTTTATTCTCATCCTGTTTCCACTACTATCGATTGGGTATATGAATATTCATGTCTACCTTCGTTGAATTTTCTAAAAATTCGATCAACTTCCCGTGAGTGAATCACATTTTTTTTTTTTTCATTACACTCTTTTTCGACAGAGAAAATATGAAACGTCCATATAATCCTGCGAATATATACATATACATATATGATGAAGCTCGTCCAGAAGGATTTGTTTCAATTCAATGAATTTAATAAATAGAAAATCGACTTGGTCGAATCAGAGGTGATTTGAAACGAGACAACCAGCCGAAAATAATAGCTCATATTGAACTGAATGCTGAAAGTGAATGGACAAAATTTGTATTCAATATGTAATGGATATAAATTAGAAAATCTGGGGGATCAATTCGTAATAACATAACATTAGAATTAATGTATCAAACACTTTCATCGCACGTTCAACATGGCACAAGGAAGTTCCATAGAAAAAAAATGGGATGTTTCAAACAGGAAATGTAGAGGAAAAATGGGAGGAAATATATGGATAGATAAAAATTTGAATGGATTCAGTAGTTTTTCTCTTTTTTTTTTTCCATCATCCACATCACTCATCGACACTCTGTATAAACAAAAATGCATGGTTCATAGTTTGAATCTATCGACTCCCGTCTCATTCAATCCTTCTCGGTCTTTTTCGCTTTACATCCTCTTCAAAAATATAATAAAGTGCCAGATGAAAAATGGAATTTTCTCTAACTCGAACGGTGAATATAGTAAATTGGAGTCATAATAAAATGGATAACAGTGAACATCCTATTTAAATTTCGCATGAAATTCAAATGCATCATTTAGATAAACTAAATTTATACTATATTAAAATATATAGATACATGTGTTCATAATTTGCACAATGGTTGATTTAGTATTAAATGGTTGAAATAGGGGACGTAAGAGTTAATGACATTCTCAACTGTCTGCAGCTGACAATGAATTGTTCCCTCCTCCTCTTTTTGTCACTCGTCCTCAGTCCCTCTCGACAACAACAAACCCTCACCGATCCCCCCTTTATTTCACCACCCGGTATTACCGACTAATTTCACGCCTCGAAAATAGGACGAAAATAGGAGTAAAAATTGTAAAGAATTATCTTGATGGAAATTCACGTGCAAATAAACGTGAATGGCACATCATTCATTCTTCTCTATTGCTTTCTGTTTTTTGTTCCTTCATATGTTGCGTTCTTCTAACGATAGGAGTGCGCCATGATAAAGATCAATCCATTCATATAATTGACAGGATTAAGTGAAGAAAAAAAAATGAAAAACTGAAGCGAAATGTGCAACGAAAAGAGAAAAACTGGGACACAAGTGCTCCCTAACGAGGCACTATTCTCAGTGGGAAAAACTAAAAATATCGAAGTCATCTCGTACACGTTCCACAAACTGTATTAAATTAACAACAAAATTAAATTTTCACTCAGATAGGAGTTTCACTATTCCACGAGCAATCATCTTTTTCCGATTCCGCATTGCCATTTTTTTTCTTCTCCTCTTCCATATTTTGTATATTCAATTGCGCAAGAGTTTGAAGTGATTTTGGCCACTTTTCCAGACTAAAAAATTGCCTCTGTGAACTGGTGTATAATTGAAAAAAAAATTGAACATTCATGAAGGTGCAACTAATAAAAATTACTGTAATCAAACTCAATGTTAACAGTCTAATAGATTTGAAGAGCTTTCCCCGTACTCAAATAATGATTCATGTGATAAAATACATACTTTTGTATTTTGCGAATGTATTCAAAGTGGATTAAAGTGAAGTAACGAAAATATCGCCTATCACTCTACGTACAGTATTAACTTTTTTTTCTCATTTCGTTTCCCATCTGTTACTTCCCTCTAAAATTTCGAAATGAAAAAATATGTAAATGTGTGTGTCCCCTTTTCGTATAACACAAATGGAAACAAGAAACAATAAAGTTTTGTCACCTTTTTTTTTTCTTTTTCTTTTTTTTCATTCAATTTTTTTCTTCTCTTTGCGGTTATGGTTATTGCCGGTTGAGAAATTACCCATCTGCAGTATACATTTATCGTACAACCCTCCAAAATATTGCTTCATTTCTCAATAAAACTCATCTATATTCTGTAGTGCTCTCAGGTATGAACAATAAATAAATATAAATATGTACCTGACTGGTGGGTTAAGCTCAGTTGAACTGAACACATACCGCTATATATAGACTGAAGGCTGTGTTGGGTTGTGCTACGTTGTGTTCAACACATTCCACTTTTTCTTCTTCTATCCGTCAGGGGACGGAAACACAAATCACACACACTCGCGTTATGGCAATAGTTTTTATTTTCGCTCTATAGTCTTTATAGTTTTTATTTCTTTCTATTGCCCTATGAAACATTAAAATGAAAATTCTTCCATAAATATGCAGGTTAGATGGAAAACATAGAAGACAATTGGGCGAATCGTTGTATCGTAACAGAATGTAACCAATCATATATGTTTCTGTGCGTGCGTATGTATATTTGGTTTGCCGGTATCAACTGTTGGTGGATGTCATATATATATAAAGAAGTGAAACGAAAACAGTTGGTTTGAAACGCTAAACATTACCGTGCGTGTTCATTCCTCCATAAAACTCGTGCAATGAGTGTTGTTGTTCTCAGTGCTGTTATTTCCTAATAAAACTATAACAACTACCAGTTATTGTATTAGGTAAAAGACAAAACATTAACAATGGATTATTTTCTATCAAAAGATGAAGAATGCATCATAATTGAGTTTAATGGGAATAAAAATTTAGTGTTGGACTTGAACAATGATCCAAATTCGTATGACCATGATTATACAAAAAATTTACCAGAGGGGCAATAAATTAAGAATGAAGTAACAGTTCTCGATGACGAAATGTAAGTAAATTGTATCATTATAGTGATTTACATATTTTGTAAACACTTATTGATGTATTTGATGTTGAGGCCCGAGGACTATATCAACGAGGACTATATCTCGTAACAATAAAAGTGTCAGACATTTCGTTGGACACGACTGGCATTATACGAAGCAGATGGACGACGGGGAAAGTAGATATATATATATATATATATATGAAAATAATGACGATGTACGAATATATATAAACCCTATTCCGAATAATGAGAAAAAATGTGCTATAACATTTTAATACAAATATGTATTTACGTATAAACATGTGAATATACAAATGTATTTGTGTGTGATTAGTATTTCATTCTACTCTACGTTTTCTATAGTCAAATATTATGCCTACATCATTTCTATTCATGCAATAAAATTTAATATTATATTATTATGGAGTAATGAAGGTGTATATAATATAATTGTTAACTGCAATATTGCGATTTTTATTTCTCCTTCGAAATTCCAAAGCAAGGAAATAAATAAAAGATATAAAAAATAGTGTACACGAATTGATGAATCCTGTTGAACTTGAAAAATGAACAAAAGTTGTTACGGTCTCCGGGAGCTTTAAAAAGTTTTCAATTCTATTAAAAAGATGAGAAAAATGGGAGGTGGTGGATGCGAGACATTTTTTTCCTACCACCTCTATTTATTATTTACTCTTCCTTGACAATCGTTGATAAAAATTTCCTCACGCAGCTGTTTGCTGTTATACACATTATAGTAAAATTGATGTTTTCGGTGAAAATTTTAAGCTTTTATATAGTAGGAGAAAAAAACATACATTTTTTTTCACGTTTTTCATTACTTTATTGATATATTTTTCCAGGTAACCTGTTTGTGATTGCGGCCATTTTGTTGGAGAGAAATCTGCAGAGTGTTGCCAACTATCTGATTTTATCCTTGGCAGTTGCTGATCTCCTTGTAGCTCTTCTCGTCATGCCTCTGGGTAAGTATATTTTTGATCTCTGGAAGGAAAAATCGGAAAATCAGATTATCTCTCAACAAACACTTCTCTTTTTTTGCACACACAAGCACGAACACACGCACACTCATACTATATATATCGTTTGTTTGATGGGCGAATGGGAATCAAATCTATTTTTTCGAGGAAAATAAAGATATGAGTAACTTTATGCTTTATTTTCTCCCTATTTTGGCTTCATATTACATTTCGAAACGAAGTTGATTGCCAATTCCACATTCTGACATATCAATCCACAATCGAATATCTTTGAGATCTACTTCGAATTCTCCGCCACTCCTGACTAAAAGTGAATGTTGAAATGTTCTATAAGTCGCAAGACCTAAAATTCATAAAAAATATTGATATAAATGTGGGATAATGTTAAATATGCGGTTCTCGATATTCATTCATAAATTCACAATACCTGCGTATCGTAAAAAAATGATGACATATTTCATTGAATAGCTTAAGTTCATCATTGTATATCACTCATCAAACCCGATAAAAACATAATGACCCCAGGGGGCTGTATTTGTACCATCAATCAATTGCTTTGAAATTCTGTTGATTTCATCCGCCATAGAGTTACCCGTGCACTTGTCTTTATTCCTGCGGATTACTAGATATTAGACAGAATGAACAGGCATTACAAGAAACATATACTTGGAAAATTTGTCACTAGAGTAGCAAATGATTGAAATAAATATTCATTTTTATTGCTACTGAGTTGCCACAGTGTATAGGTGTATATGGAACGAAGGGCGAGATATATCAATGGCTCATTGGTCAATCGAATTGTTTTCAGAAGCGCATGCTCCATATTTCCAAATTAAATTTTACAACTACTATTATTGATCGAAATAAATCTATTACAATCATAAACTTTTTTTCTCTTTTGGTTTTGCTCTTCACCAACAGTAGATCGGAACTTCATATTTTTTAGTGTTTCATTGTTGACAGGAGCAGTGTACGAAGTGTCACACCAATGGACACTCGGGCCAGAATTATGCGATGTGTGGACAAGCGCTGATGTATTGTGTTGCACTGCATCCATTCTTCATCTCGTTGCCATAGCATTGGACAGGTCAGAATTTGCATTTACACATCTATATATAGCAGTTGTGTACATTTATTAATTCGTACGCAATAAGTTCACAATATTTTCAAGTAATATGAATTCAATTTCTTCACATGATATCTGCCACTGGAGTGAACATTTTATAAGCTCAGATTCCATTAAGTCCGTATGCTCGAATGAAATAAGACTCATGCCATTGAGAATGTCCTACTATTCTTTCCATTAAAAATTACCCCGAAGTGTGAATCAAATGATGTTTTATTTCCTTCAAATTTATCATAAATTGAGAAGAGGAAGAACGTGGGTTATCGTGCGTTCGTCTCGTTATTTTTTCTCCAATAAAATCACAATATTTCCATGAAAACTCAATTATCTTTATTCAAAGAGAAATCAATATTCACTCATTTTCATTTTCCAGCTTCTATACTTGATTAACCGATGAATATATACACATATGTATGGTCTGGCCATTCCGAATCGACAAGATGACGATTACATGAATATCATATACTCTGAGAGCAATTTTTGATAGTGTGGCAGACGGATTGTAATTAATTGCAACCGAATGCATTGGCGACAATGGCAAACGATCATCGACGTACTTTACGAATATAATAATGTCCAATATCCATTAAATATTATTCATATTGTTAATCAACCGACAATTTGTACACTTGATAGGGTGGAGTCATAGCATTGATCCTTTGACAATTAGATGCATTTCTGATTGAACATAGACTAGATATAGACAAAATGAGTGGAGTGAATCGAAAGAGAACGACGGGTAATGGAAAACTAGGGTGAGAACGAGAGAAAGGTAGAGTGGTTAGAAGTGGTTGAGATTGCTGCTCGTATTTCACTGTGCTTTTACGGCAACCTAAAATTTCCACGCCGCCCACAATCGCGTGTTAAGCACTCTAGTATATCTAGCGTATATGAATGCATATGTGGGAGTATTGTATGTGTATTATATACAGATATCGTGGTGAAAATGAGGAGTGATTCATTTAAATAGCCATGGTGAAAGAATAATTATGTGTTTGTGAAATAATTTATATCGTAATCGATATAATGTATAATGTAACATTGGAATGAGTCAATACTCGCATATCCCATTCACGAGAATACATATATAATAACCCACAATGCATTTCAATTTTTATGTTTGTCGCGCCATCCCCATGCTCATTCAATCTCCGTTTATCCATCCACCTAATGTTTTAATTTCAATTTTAGTGATACTTTAGAGTGCAATTGATTCAGGGAATACGATGTGGATGGAGGAGACGAAGCCGGCATGAATACATAAACGGTGGAAAAAACTTTGATATTTGATATGAATTAATTTTGAAATAATTATCAGATAAATAGTGTGAAACCATTATAATAAATATTATTATATTTCATATTCAATTAATATCAAATACTGCGAAATATCATTTTATGACGTGTTATTTGAATTGAAATTCAATATTTGCATTGATTTCCAATGTCTTTCAAACCAATCTATGTTAGTTTGTACACATCGAATTTATATATGATTGAAACGCATATGAATGGAATGAAATGGCTGCTGATTTTTTACATTCACATTAGCACACACGTGTCCAAACAAATATTTTTATGAACTCTTAGCATCCATTGATCTGTATGACAGTTGTGATTCATTTTGAAAAAATGGATTACAAAGCAATGGATATGCACAGTGTACGAGGATGGAAATATGTCTAACAAGCTTCGAATATTTACGAAACGCGCGTAATTCTCCGACTATGTGAAGTTACTACTGCCAGACAACTTTGGCGTTGGGCTTGTATATGCAAATATATATTCATGTGAATATACATGCACACCAGCGCATATATATATATATATATATATGAGTATTTCAAGCTCTACTAATGCATGTAATTCTGAAATATATTCTGCTACATTGCGCATGAGAATGTGATACCACACCCTCCATGGTGAATTAACTTGACACTCCCACAGCGATCGTTATACACTGTATACGTTACAATGGAGGAAGAGACGGACTTGAAAAATGATTATGATATAATAGAAATTTGAAAAGGGTGTGGAACTCGATTATTGTGCCTGAATACAACATCGAACATGAACTTTTTTCCATTCATATGAATTACATTCTTTTTGTAAAATCCATATAGATATTCAATATTATTTTGATATTTTAATGGGTCTCGTACATATATATATATATATATATTTGTATTATACGATACTTTATCACTGTAGTCACGAGTCTTATCGTCTTTGGGTGAAACATGGCAAACTATAATTACAAAACGGGTTTCTCTTTACTCATTGACACTCTCATACCACTTTGTGGCAATGAAATTTACGGCAGTATCTAACACAACAATAGTAGGGATTCCAATAGAATATACATATAGATCAAATCTTTGATTGAAATTGTGCGTACATTTGAGTGTGTTTCGATCACAATTTGTATCAAAAACTTCTATAACGGCAATTACGAATACTTACACATAATATATCTATATTATACGGACGAAAAAAAAAAATTATAGAGTTTTTCATGAATGCGCGCATCTATAACTGTTTAGATACCTCATTACAATCCCCAAACTCGTACTATCAGAACTGGGTGAACATTATTCACTTATTCCATTTACGCCGTGTCAATTTACGTGATATGGATACACTCATCCACGCAATTCACCATATACATGCACATACATATACATCTATACTGACTTATACTTATTGCGTCTTTTCAATTGTCCCATCTCCATACGAAAAATACTATTCGTATGCGAACACGCGTGTAATCAACGCTTTATGTCTGCATATGCCGATATAAACGTTTAGCAATAATGCGCGAGTTGATGACTAAACGTATACATAGAGTGAAGATAGTTATCGAAATGACAATCTGAATGAAGCGCTGGTGCTATTGATTTCCGCTATTTTTCAATGTGGGAGGATTATTATCACAACATCACCTCTTTCAGCTATAAATTATTTGCAGTTAGTAATAACAATTTTCATTTCATCATTTTTGTTGTTTTAGCGATGTGTATATAGGATATTTTCCATTGAATATTGTTTGTCAACGCTATTCACTATTTTCCTTGTTTTTTTTTTCCATTGTTTGTAACTTTTTCACCGAGCTTTACCTCACATCTACGATCTTGCGAATGTAAATATTCCATTCTATACTCCCGCGAAAAAGCGTAAATGATAATTACAACATTCAATTAAGAAGCCTCGCAATCTCGTTGGGTCACAATATGAAGAAAACAAAACGTACAAATAATTAGAGATGCTGAGAGAAAGTAACCTTCACCTGCAGAATATTATCGAACATTATTCATATAATATATTTGTACAGATATATCGCTGTACAGATTGTGTATGTGTATGTATGTAATGTTGAGTGAGTCACAGCACTCACATCAAGTTACGACCATATAAATGGTATTATTGGGAACTCGAGTGAAATAGTTCATGTGATTTTTTCCACATGTTTCTCGATAGTGGACTATCGAGAAACGATATATCTAATGATAAATTCAATAATTGCTGTACATGCGTGTACCGATATTTATATGTGGATAAGAGGGGGTGTGGGAGAGCTCCATCCGTTATTTGACCGCGGATGATGCAAAGTGTGTATGATGAAAACTCGCAGATGAAAAAAAAAAAAAAAGAATCATTATTTTCAACAAAAAAGATCGGGACATTTCATCATTTCATTACTCTTATTTCCATATATTCCCATCCTATTCTCACGCAACGGGATGCAGTGAAATTTTGTTATTACGTTATTAGTCACCGAACTCGAAACAATAATTCATCAGAGTAAATGTGAGGGATTTGGAGTATGTGAATATGGACAATGGCACATAAGCTTTGGGAAAAAACAATTTTGCTGATTCACGTTAATCTCAATAATGGCAAATGCTTGGATGAATAGAGGGATAAGGGTGGGGTAAAGGATAAAGAAGAGAATGAAAGTTGGCAGCAAGTCGATTGGCTGAAATGGAAATGAGTATATTCATGCTACTCACACACTCTACGGATCATCAACAATGGCATATATATCTGTAGCAATTAACGAATGTGCAGCAAAAAAATTGATTGGAATACGATTGACGGAATTCAACATATCAACATCAGGAAAATAATAATAGGATAAGTATATAAATTTTGTTTTTTTTTTTTTATTCGCCGAAAAATAGTATTCTTGAATTGACGATAATTATATCCTCGAAAACCTACATTTCTCTGTACAAGAATAAATATCACTGAGAGTTTCGCCGTCCGTCCCCAATTATCTCAAAGAGTTTATACTCCAATCCGATATTCATTTTCATTGAGTACACAAAATGTCTACTGGAATAATTTGAATCTTCCCCTTACAAAGTGCCGGCGGAAAAAAAAAAAAAAACCTTAAACAACGACAAAAACAAAAGAAGATAAGATGAAGATAAATGTTTGATTCGTTGCATCTATTTCGGGTGGTTCGCATCAAGCGAAACACAAGGATCATTCAAAATTGAAATTGGAAACTTCGTATGTACCGCGTGACGATACTCAAGTGGTCAAACGTTACGAAATGTAAATGGATAACTATAGGGGATGAAAAGGGGAGAAAGAGGAGAACGAGGAGGACGAAAATAAAGACGTATTGAGGGTGAGTCGATGAACGGGATGATTTCGATGAAAATTGCATACAACCTCGTTATCGAAACAATAGCGAGACAAAGGAAGACGAAAAAAAAAATACATGTTTTCCCAACTCGTTCTTCAGATTTTAAAAATAATGCCAATGTGAAAAATTACCATGATTCTACCATTATAAAAAATGAAGAGATATACCTTTCGTAAAATAAGTAAAAATGCATCGAAACTAGAATGAATGATGACAAAGTTAATCGCTTGATCACTTCTAATTCGTCAAAGGCTTTGCTGCAAAAGTTTTGAACAAGTAAACAATATATGTGAATAGTGGAGTTTGAAGTAGTGATTTATCATCAACGAACAATACAAATGTACTTGCATTCAATCTCGTTGTGAAACTCTCTCGTTAAATATGCAAATGAATCTAATCAATTTAGAAACGACAAGTGGTGTCAATATCTCAAATTATATTCCAGAAACGTCTTTGGAATAAATTTTAGGTTGAATTGTAGATATGCAACCGAGGCGCGGTTTTCACCACAACGAATTGTTCTGTCTATCCTCTCTACCTAGACTGCAACACATCTCTATACGTACATGCATATACATTTGCCCCTATCTTACCTCCTCCCTACAAATACTCTCTCGTGCTCACTTGGAATGCAAACGTGATTCCAGATACTGGGCCGTCACGAACATCGACTACATACATCACAGGACAGCAAAGAGGATAGGAGTAATGATCGTTGTCGTATGGATGGTAGCGTTTCTCGTTTGCATTGCGCCCCTATGTGGTTGGAAGGATCCACAGTGGCAAGAGAGAGTAGTCGTTGACAAGAAATGTCTTGTCAGTCAAGATGTTGGCTATCAGGTGAGTTATTGGGTGGACGGTTGAACAGAATATTTGTTGAGAAAGTGCTTCGGTGAGTTTAGATATTGAGAGATTACATATCATCCAGTCAAGCTTGAAATTATGATTGTTAATGGAATTCTTTCAATTCACGAAACGAGATACAAATCTTGTGAATAATTTTTTCCATTTTCAAAATAATGTTACATCTGTCCTTGGAATAATTCCACATTATTCATCCCTTTTTTCTTCCAGATAAAAAACATGCAATGAATTATTTGAATATAATTTTCCAAGTTTTGGGTGTACACATTGTGGGAAGTGAATAGCACATAACGCGATATATATAATTCAGTCAATAGTTGAACACAAAATTATTTCGAAGATTTCTCCTATTTCCGTTACGAATGTTGCATGCCACAATTGATATGATGGCTACTATATGCTCCAACTACGTGATCATCTCGGTGTGTCTCTAATTTTCTCATATCATATCCCGTAATTTTTGAATTATGTCGTTTAAAACGGGGAAGAAAAATAATGAAGAAAGTCCGTTGCCTATTTTCATTTCGACTTATTTGTGTTCCAAATATAGTATATATATATACAAAAATAGCATCACAATCCATGACATACAAGCACACATATACACATGCAAGATGCACCTTCACGCTGGAGATAGTACTTATAATTCAATTTTTCTCGTACATACCAGCAATATGTTTATGAATTAATATAATGATACGTTTTTTAACTCACGAATTCCCTCACACTGTCCATCATTACTCATTTGCGTCGTTTCACAATTCGCATATCATTCTTCGTCTCTTTCTTATCACATCTTCTTATTTATTCTTCACACCCGAATGCAATCATGAAAATAGTGTAAAGAAAACATTATGCCAATTCAATACCATCATGGCATTAATTGAAAAATAGCAAAAATAAACGAAACCATGGTAATATTTTGGGTCAGTATCAAAATTGAAAATAGCTGAATTTTTATTTGTATAATTTCACAGCATGTATACATATATATGCGAAATACACGTGTGCTTTCAGATATTTGCAACTGTTTCATCATTTTATCTTCCCTTCTTGGTAATCCTCATACTATATTGGAGGATATTCCAAACTGCACGAAAGCGCATCCGCAGAAGAGTCGGCCAGCCGATCAATGCCCAAGGTATATACACAATTTGTTATACACTTACGTATAAATGGTATTAATTTTGAATTATGTTCATACTTGCATATATTACAGCAATTATTGCACAATAACACAAATTTTAATTGAAATACTCTCACTCACTTTTTGTTCGTGCATTCCTGTTTTTGTTTTATCCAATTTTGTATTGATCATACGCCTATCATTAATTTAGGCCCAACAAAAACAATGGGTGGTCCATCAAAAACAATGGAGCAAGGACATGCGGTAGGAGATGCATTAGTACAGGCCCAATTATCTGGAGGTATCGCAGCCGCAGTTGTGACTGTTATCGGAAGACCACTCCCTACAATATCCGGTAATGTCAGAGGATAATACACTGATCAGTCAAGTTACATTCGTATCTTTCAATATACAGGCCTACTGACAAAATAAACGTTTTTCATACATTAGTTTTTGATACATATTTCAATAACAATAATATATATATATATATTCATGGATTTATAACATTTTTTGACAACACGACAGTGGATTATTTATTTCATCAATGTCGTATTCGATACATTCTTATTTAATTCATGTATAAATGGAAAAAGTTCTGTGTATCAAACAAAAGTTTTTGTCTTCTTGATATCACATGTGAAATGCGATTCAAACTAAACGAATGTTTTGCCATGTTTTTTTTTTGTTCTCTATCACTAAAACTACACAAAATGATTTTCGGATAGAACTTTTTTCTCTTAAACTCCCAAGATCCCGCGTAGATTGACTGGTTGACAACTCGATGATTCCTATTTTCGATTAATTTCATTGAAGTAGATAGGACTTAATTAAAGGGAATGGATCGATTCGTTCCAATTTTTTTTTTTTTTTTCAAATTCTTATTTGCCGTTATATATTTGCAGAGACAACGACAGCATTTACCACAGTGAGTTCGACAAATACATCGCCGGAAAAAACTTCATATCACAACGGTTTAGAAGCAGATCCACCAACGATGGACACACCACCAGCAAAACCAACGATGGCACGAAGAAAAAAAATTGCCACTGAATCAAAAAGAGAGAAAAAAGCACGAAAAACATTGTTAATTATAACAGGAGCGTTTGTCCTTTGTTGGTTACCATTTTTCGTCATTGCTATTCTCCTGCCAGTATGTCAAACATGTGACATTAATGTTTATTTGATAGCATTTTTCCAATGGCTCGGGTAAGTTTAAATTATCAATTATATTCTTTGCACGCATTATTATTTTCAATTCCACCGCTAATTTACTCATCCATCGGATTTTCCCAATTAATTCCAAAAAATACTTTGAATTGTCACTAAATAAGATAACACAGGCCTGGATAATAATCGATGGATATGCTCGTATATTTGATGGGGGAAAAAGAAACATGGAAAAGCATGCTGCCACTATTACTTGGAGACTTCACATATAAGTTTTGGTTCACCTTGCAACATTCGATGATAACTTTCTGAACTCTTGAGTCGTGTTCGGAACTATTCAAGACTACGACACTTTACTAATCGGTCACGCCGAACCCTCAGCAGTGCTGTTATTCTGATCCGAGTTTGGGATAATGCGCGCTTTCATATAATGTCCGTTCATATCGTTCTCAATACGGCATTGTATGCAAAATACTGTATGAAATACATTTTCTATATCATATCGTATGATTCACGATATCTTATATTGTTCAACTCGTCAAATATGTGTTGATATACACCGCGCCACTGTACACTGGCTGAGACGACTACTCAGTGAATAGATACGAAAATTGTACAATACAAGGATCCATCTTCACCTTATATAATAATGACGCGAGGAAGAACCCGTGTCTGTAAATGTAGAGATATCCGTTGACTTTTATTTGTTGGGGGACAAACAGTTCCATATCCCCCCCCTCCCAGAAGTTTCTCGATGCATGAATTTTACGAATTTCGGGTCGATGTGTTCAGTACACGACTCACTGTTGTGGCAAAAGTCGTCTGGCTCCTGGAGCTACTCTATATATTCGAATGCTCACTCCCGAATCCCGCCATGTGTAGAGATTTATTACTCGCAATGTTATTCAGTGTACCATATCTTAGACAATTTGACAGGATGAAATTATCGATATTTCATTTGATATATTTTCATCTAGGTTAAGAAAGGTATTCATACTTATCGCTTCGTGTCACTTGACAGATAAACGCATTCGTCGATAAAGATATATGTTTTCCCACCAATACGATCGTTCCAATCGCTCCTATATAAACACAGGAACCAATTGTCAATCGTATATTCCCCGTTGCACTAATTCCCAATCACGTAGCATTCATGGAATCTTCCAATTTACAATCACAATGCAAATCCTATTAGAGACACGCAATTCGCGTTTGTGTACACGTACAACACATATATGATCGCGGTTCAATTAATGTGCAAAATCGATTTATATTCATACTTGGCTCGTTATACAATGAATTATGTGGTTAATCGGTTGTCATTTATGTCTTTCCATTTTTTTCAACTTACAACTGTGAATTTTATTGTAACAATTTCAATTCTCTTGCAGGTATTTCAATTCAACATTAAATCCAGTTATCTACACGATATTTTCGCCAGAGTTCAGGAGTGCATTTAAAAATTTACTTTGCCGAAAACGTAGACGTGTCGGTAGACGGATGGGTGTGAGACATTATATGTAGGATTGGGTATAGGGTGGAGGCAACAGTTCGCGCGTGGTTTATCGATCAACTGGTCCAAGTGTTTCATTCGCATTAACAAACTCCACCATTGCTTTTTAATATACTCATTCAATCCAATCATATTGACTTAAAGCAGTTCGAGCATGTAGGGCTGTAATTCATGGGTGGGGCCAATTTATTCTGATGAAGAAAATAATTTGTTAATGACAATTAATTGATAACTCTACAAATATATAACAATTTTCACATCATTTTCCCGTTAACTCAATGATGATGAATGTTATCAAGCATACAAAATATAAATGACAGGCACAATTTATTCGCCACATTTTCAACATCTACAAACGCTCATCACTTCTCTTCTCCTCGAATATTCGTTAATTTCTTTGCATTTTAAATATTTATTTTCCAAAACAATCCGGAAATATATTTGATGGAATTTATCATGAGTTCTCAGTACGGTAGTCTTGGAAATATGAAGATTCTTATATAAAAGCACATTTGCGCCCCTGCAAAGATGTATACGAGCACATTTTCGTAGTGATATATCTCTTGAAAAATCACCATTAAGCATTTTTTTTCCTCACCCTCTCAGAGCCAATATTAGTTTGTCGTATATTATATTGAAAAAAAAAAGGAAAAAAAAAAAGATCTCCGTCAAGTCT
This sequence comes from Zele albiditarsus, assembly GCA_958496275.1. NCBI lineage: Eukaryota > Metazoa > Arthropoda > Insecta > Hymenoptera > Braconidae > Zele > Zele albiditarsus. The sequence continues at coordinate 10,157,496 of OY292415.1, forward strand.
TCCGTTAATAGCTCGAACTACCTTGAGTTGAACCAATTCAATTGAATCTTTGAACAGTTTATTTGTTAATTATGAGAATATTTTCTATTGTTAGATTTCATGATCACACGAGCGAACTGCCCGGGTTTATATATAAATATATATATATACAAACTGTTGCGCCAAATTTTACGGCTGTCCACCCTTTTGCACTTAATGTCGAATATACCAAGCTCAGTGTATCTGTGAATATGTGTGCTTGTCATTATTCACATCCAACACTCACGCAGAAACTCAATTAAACTACGGGAACAAAAGTTTCCCCCGTATCTCTTGGACGCTCTCACATATATATGTACCACTTGATTATTGATAATTGTTAAAAATATTGAAAAATTGAAGAGAATACAATCAAATACTTCAAGTATGTGAATTTTGGATGTAGATAATTGACAAACATCACAATGATGAGATTGTGGTTATGAATTTTGTTCCAAGTATATATCTGTAAAATATTTAACAGTTTAACAAATGTGAAATAATTATAAATAGTAAACGCCAAGTGCTACTTGACTGGACAATGCAATGTGTATAATAGTACTGTAACGAAAAATGTTTAGGGAAAAGGAAAAAAAAATTTTCCTATCTACAATCGTTCACCGTTGATACGCGACAGAAAAAAAAGTAGGAATGAGACGAAAAACACAATTACTTTCACTGCCAAGGTAATTTCAAATAATTCTATATTTATACGTATATGTAGACAGCAGATAAAAAAATTATTTTATTCCGTTTTTTATATTGTTAGTGAGATGTTTAGTTTAATATATTAAACTATTTTTTATTCATACGAAAATTGAATGTGATGCAGTATTTTGTGGTGGGAGAAAATTGAAACTTGCTGCATCTCATTCATCTATGAGTGATGACAAAACCAACGATGAAATGGAAAGAAAAGTAATATAGTTGGTAAAATGAGAAAGGCATCATTTTTTTTATAACTCAACAGTGGCAGTGGAAAAGTTCCATTGTCTTCTCTTCGACTCCCAACTCTGATCTATTCTGACGTCATTTTATTTCTATTATTTTTTAATTTCTCAACAATTCTTTTTCCACAACAAATTTCCTTCGCATCACGCGCACAAGATGAATTGTACTCACATTTTTCTATTTTGATTCATAAATTTCTACCGCCCACTCCTCCCATTTTTCACTTTTTAAAATTCGCTTAACCGCAAAGGTAGTACGCAATTTATTCTAGAAAGATGAAGAACTGACGGCGGAACATTTAATCTACGTGAGATGTTTGTGTATAATGAAGAAATGATCATCCTCAGCAATGATATGTGTGCGAAAATGTACAGAAAGTAGTCAGCACATACCATAATGATTTTAATTCAACGCCTCCGCCTTGTCACCGATATCTGGAGAATTATTTCAACAATTTTCTAAATAGAACGTGTATGAAAAAATGTGTACGGTGAACGAAAGTAAATTTGTGTAAATATGTAAATAGCTAAAACTCCGCGCGTAATAATTTAGTTTGGAAAGAGGTGAAGAAATAAACAATTACAAAATAATAACCGATCATCATGCATCTCTATTGAATGATACATGATGTGATTCAGAGTATAGAGGAATATACAGGTATGTACAAATTAACTGATGAATAAGATCAGACCAGTTACTTGGATTGTATTAAATTGGAAGAGATGATTGAAACATGCGATTGTAACATTATCGAATGTCTAAGTATAACAATACCGATATACGCATATAATATTCATGACATATATTAACTTCCACGTTCAACGTAGAAAATTCGTATTTTGAACTATTATATATACAAATACCTATATGAACGAGAAAAAAAGATGAATAAATATGAAGAAAGAATCCAAAATTTAATGACTTCGCTGTAACGGCAATCAACATAATTTCATATTGCAATATTAAAAAAAAAATTATATACATAAGTGGAATTATCCAATGGAATTGTGAGATTTTAGCACTAAAAATTTTTATGTGATTATATTGTTAATTGTCGGTGAAGAAACAAAAAAAACAAAAACAAAACGAGAAAAAATACAGTCTATCTATGAGTGAATGTCAGAAGACATGTTTATCTGTTACTCTCGCACTCCCTCATCCGTCTTCCTATTCTCTTACTCCCTTCATTTATTTACAACACTTTCCATTCGCCCGTTCGAAAATTCGTCTGATGGAAATGAAATTAGATGTAAAAAAACCTGTTTGTAACATAAATACATGCATTTGACTTTAACATAATGAAAAACAAATATGTGGAGTTTACGATTAATAATTAACAAAACAAAAATTTTGAATGTAATAAAAGAAACAACAGATAACGATATATCTATACGATAATGCTATTATATGATAAAATAACAATACATTGTTTGCAATGAATAATATCACAGTGTGAACTAATTGAGCCACTGTGACGGCGAAAATGATAGAAAAAAAAAGTACAGCACTAACATGGAAATTTATGAAGTAATACAGAGCATTACACTGTGCTGTATCGAAACAAATATATGTGTATCACTTGAAGTGTACGTACTGTATATGCATATAAGTCAAATCAAAACGGTGTGAAAATTTATTTTTACTGCATATTTCATGGAAATCAAATCAAACACTTACACAAACACATCATGTTGTATTGATGGTAAATATTATTGGATAAACTGAATGATTAATGCAAGATCGACTGATTAATACACTTGTAAAAATTAAAGTTTTTATTTTCACACTATAATAGCTGATCTCAATGTCCTTATTACAATTCAAAAACTATTCTCTATAATGCAATATCATTCATGTCCTAGCTATTCATCTAGCGCATCTATATCTTTGAGTTCGTCAATGTATCGTCTTACAATTATTTGATTAATCAATGAATCATTATGGTGAGTCATAATAATATTAAATTCGCTTGTAATTTATCAATCATTACATCATTATGAATTGGGTTCATATTTTATCGTCACGCACAAAACAATCTTACTCGAAATAGAGAAAAAAGGAACTGACCGTTTATCGAAATAGTGTATAGGCAGAGAAGAAAGTGTCATTGGCCATATAGTGGCTGAAACATTACAACTTGAATGATTTAACGTAGATCCAACTTCATTGGTGCAGTCCAAATTTTATATTCAGATATCGCAATGCTCCTTGATTTTAGGAATAAAAATTAATATCGAACACCACCAAATCATGAATATTTTTATTTTCACATGCAATGATAGGAAAATACATCATCACACTCTGATTGTATATAATGTGTATAATGCAAAAACTATGGAATAATTCAATAATAATAATAATAATTGTCCAATACTAATTATGTGATGTGAGGGTGTTGATGAACCGCCCAAATACTTATGGCAAATTGAAAAATCAGGTCCATCATAAAGTCGACATTTTTCATTAAGCTGTAGTCCTATATTCCAGGATGCAAAATTCAAGTCGAGTTGGAAGCAAAGCGCTCCCACTTTTTTTCTGCAACACGTTCAGCTGAATAACATTATAAATTTACAAATTATAATTATCCGCTGAAGTTTTTCCGTTCCGCCAAGCTCCCGAATTCAATAAAATCAATTGGCCAAATGTCCAATGATCGATCAACTGTTCAATGGTACACTACAAATATAAGCGATTACCAACTGTGTTGTTTCCCATCGGAAGCATTTTGGTCACTTTCGATACGTTCCCACGTGTGTAATTTTTTGTTCCGTATGAAACATAACACGGTTGAAAATGTCTAATAAGTTACTAAAATGCTCCAGTAAGGAAACTACACGTTTGCTAACACACTCAGGTTTATAGTGTAAATATATAATCAATAGCAATCAATTTGTTGTAATTATTGGAATATTATCATTATATTAAAAACTTGAAAAGCATGATATTTTGTGACATCAATGTGATTTTTACCTACTATATTTTGCCTCCAACATATATATGGCATGTGAAATAAAAAAACAAATAAAGTGAACAAAAGAGTTTCCTCTCGAGTAAACTGGGGAAATAACAGAGGTAGGAAAATATTACGATTCAAATACAGATCTCGCGTAGAAAAAATAAAAAAAATATACTTCCAAGTGAAATTGCTTTCTACTCCATCGGCTATCACGGATTTGGTGCTCGTGATTACTCTTCTTTCTGCACTCCAATCTCGTTGTGTATATGGCGAAAGGAAACACGAATGAATAAACACAATCGATAACAAATACGAAATGAAAGAAAAAAAGAAGAAAAAAGGAGAATGTATTGAATGAAAAATATAAATGTGTCATTTCATCGCGAAATCAGAGTATACTTTTAGCTAATATAAGATTGCAGTAATTCATATCGTGTCGCAGCTGAATCATATATATCACATTGTAGTGTGATATATATGATCCATATACAGGATTTATGCAATGTCGTAGGCCACCGAAATCCACAATTATTGACTTGATTCTCTGGGTGAATTAACATTAAAATTGAAAATATGCTTAAAATTCCAAATGATATTCAATTATTTATTCCTCATTCAAATAATATGGGATGTAATGAAATGAATAAGTGTTTTTCATTTCGGCATGAGTGAAATAATATACTGTAAACATAAGTAACAATAAATCTCATGCACATTGTTAACACACAGTCACAAACACATGAAAAAAACATGAAATTAAACGAAGCACAAACGAATGAGAGGCATGATTAAATACTTGCCTGCTAGCGATTTATAGACAAGTAATTCGCACCTCAAGTGCACCTCATTTGTCGTTCCTGAATAAATGAAATAAGAACGGAAAGAGTAAGAAAAAATAGATGAATTTCTTTCGTGTTCGACACAGATGCTGGAATGAAAGGATGAAGTCGCGACGCCAGTACTTATTCAATGCAATGCGAATTTCGCATGTGTTATTCAAACTTTATAATGGACGTTTATGTGTTGGCCACTGCCGGCAACGACTCCAGGTGTACATATAATAATAGCGGTGTGTCGATAATAATGATATCTATACCATTTGGAAGAAGAAAAATTGAGAATACAATTCATCAGGTGATTTGTTACAGATATTTATAATCTTAACTATTTCTCAATTTCAATAGGTCGTTAAGTATACACCTGATAAATATTTGTTATTTACCTATATAATGTTTATCATGTAGGTACATGATAATATGCGAATGCATGTATAAACTGCAAACGGATATAATGCTTCATGAGAGAGTGAGGTTATCGATAGTAGGTTGAACCGAATTCTATTCCTTGTTCGGCCAATAAAATAACAATATTTCCAACTATAACTGCTCATAACAGAGCTTGATGTTTCATTATATTTGATGAAATCGGTGAAATGTGTATACGCTCCAATAAAAACAGACCCATAGATAAAGTAAACCTGGTCGTAGAATACATACATGAAGAAAAAGTGAAGAGGAGCAGAGACGAGTAAAGACGAGTTAAGAGGAGAGGAGTAAAAACTGGTGAAAATTGGTGAAAACCAGTGAAACCACCACACTATCGCGGTTTCACAGTTGGGTGCGTTGTGTGTGAATGTTTGCGCCAGGGAGCACCTTCCTACGTTTTTATTCCACATCTATATGATTATTACGTAAATAAATAAATTAAAGGGCGAAGGATAAAGTGATTGGTCACATGCAACTTTAACAGAATACATGCAAATGCGAATGGAGTGTCCAATTTAAATGGCGATTAAATGCCGAAAAGAAGAAAAAACAAAGGATGGACGTCACGGATGACGCCCAGGGCCCGCTTGACCCAAGAATACAGGTGAATTACAATTAAATACTCTCATTTTATAATGAAATTCTCTTCTTTCCGATGATTGCCACAAAAATTTATTCTGCGTCGCGTGATATCTATCATCTCGGATAATCAATTTTTTGTTGACATTGTAGCGATTAACTGTTTTTAGGTTATGCGTAAGTTGACAATTTATATACGATAGTCACACCTGACACTGCCTATCACCATGTCCCACTTTATCTACACTAAGTATACCATTTACGCCAACACTACACCATTAATATTCCCATGCAATTTATTATGCATTATCATATATTTTTATCTGGTCATATTCATTCATTAAATCCAGGCAGCAAAAAGCAAAAACAAACATGATTCCGATCATGTTCATTGATTCAACAGCAATACCTCTTTTTTTTCTTCCCATCACTTGGAATCAATTAACATTTTTATCAGGTCGTTGGAAGATTATTATTACTGTTGTTAGCAACAAACAAATCAAGTTGGGTGACTCAACGGGGTTGTGTATACTTACGCACGCGTGTGTGTGTGCGTGTGTGTGTGTGATATATGTCATGGAATTATTGAGTTTTTAACTTGAATCGCAACTTGATATGTATTAAGCAATGATGATGACGGGCGAATATTTTTTTTCTTCAGATCGAGTTAGAGAATCTCAACACTGCAACTGATGATATAAATAAACTTGAAATTGAACTCGATGTAAGTCTATCTCTTAAGAATTCCATCACTCATTGTCCGCAAATCAATTAATATAAATGTGTAATGATCATTTTTACTATTCTCTGTGTGCCAGGAGGCGGAAACTTCATTCAAACATTGGCAATCTCAATCGTTGAAAAAACTAATAGGAATTATGAATAAAATTGGTGGTGGTCACATTGAAAAAGCAAGATATTACTATGATGCTTTGAAATTAGCACGACAAGCGCAGGTCATGAATTTTTGACTTATCATATTTTTTATCACTGCTTCGTGGAACAATATTATATTTTCTGTTTCCAAAATTTTTTTGTTCTTTGAAATAGCTCCAAAGCCAACATCAAGCACATTTATTTGAACGTGCCAGTGAAATTCATGCTACAGCAAAAGAAACAGTAGCCCTGGCTGAAGCAAGATTCATTTCACATAAACATGAATGGAACTTTGATCAAGCTTGGCAGGATATGTTAAATCACGCAACTATAAAGGTAATGGAAGAGACAATGAAGTAGTGAATTATTGTTGTAAATAATATCGAATGTTGTTTGGTTCAATATTAATTGTGTGGTGTGTATTTAAGGTAAGAGATGCAGAAGATAAGAAAGCAATTTGTGGTCGTGAACATCAAATAAAAACCATGTTATTTGAAGAAGCAAATAAAAAAGCTCAACAACTTGAGGAAAAATATCATCGTGCAATTAGCAAAGCGCGACCTTTCTTCGATCAACAAGATAATTATGAGCAAGAGGTTATTACACAGCGAGCTAAAATTTCATGTTTAGAAAAAGCGATAAAGGAAGCTAAACGTGCTTATTCTCAAAGTTTTCGTGCATTGGAAGAAATAAGCAATGAAATTCATCAACAACGACGCGATTACGGTGTTTATTTTACATCATTTCATTGTTTCTCATTTCGATTAACTTTGAAATTCAAATTATTATTTCCACTACAGTTATGATGGTGAATGGGCCAAGAGAACCGGGCGTTGGTGCTGAATTGATAAGCCCTGAATATAATTCAAATTATGAAAAAGAATTGAATAATGTCACGGGTGACAGAATGAATCCATCAACTAGCAACAACGGCGATTCTGATTCCATTAACAGCACACAAGACATTGCGGTAAGAATTTATATGAAAAATGAAGCAGTAAAAATCGTTACAGATGCGATTGAAGAAATAATTTCTGATTCTGTACGTTGTGTGGTTTCTTTTTCATTTTTTTTTTTTCTTTTTTTTGTTATATCTAGGCTGTTTTGGAATTGAGAGATCGAATGGAAAACATTGGTGGTCGATCAGTAGATGGAAGCGAATCTACATCTAATCAATGGGAATTGGAATTGCAGGCGAGCCTTGAAAAATTAAACACTCTAACGTTTAAAAATTTGAATTGGGATTGTCAGTTAAAAACTCAAAATTCATCGACGATATTGAAATGTAATAGCGATAGGGTACACAATTGTCATAGTGAATTGTCAAATAATTCACCGATGTTGGATCAAGCGATGCAACACGATTACATTGAATCAAAAAAACTGCCGATTGATTTTCATATATCGAAAAAAATTTCGTTTGAAAATGACGGTGGAATTGATAATGATCAAGGATGGCAATCATTAAGCCAAAGTCCCATTAATTCAATTCTCAACCGTTCTAAAAAAGCGATGAAGAATAGTCTATCAAAGTCACTCGATAATAGTCCAGTGAATGTTGGATTGAACTTCGGTAAAACGAAAATAGGAACAAATTTACCGGCAATTAATTCACATGACGACACAATTATGATTGATAGTGTTTCATTATTGAAGAATAATCAAAAAGACTTGAATAATGTAAATGACAATACTGAATTAGCTGTGCCAATAAATAAGTTTGAAACCACTTCATTAAGTAGTATTAATGAAAATCGAAAACAATTTTGTGATAAAGTTGACGATGAAAATGGTAATTGTTCAGACAACTGCAATTTATCATCAAATGGAGAAAGCAAACACCTGTCGATCAATGACACGGGTGATAATTATCTATTAAACAACGCTTCGGATATAAAATTTGTAGACAATCCAAAGTTCAAAGGAGCCACGTGTAAAATATCAAGTGTAAAAGAACTTCCATTATTGTCAATGTTTGAAACAAATGTCAAACTTCAAACGTCGAAGAATAAAAGTTGTAGCATGATAAATTTAACAGAAAAACAAAATTTAAAATCACTCTTGGATAATTCAGCAAAAGGAAATATTCAGGCTGTCGGTGTTGAAAAATTAGCGAATGCACGACATATTCTGATGGCCAAACATATCGATAAAAAACCTGTATAATCGTGCAAAAAATAATCCAATGAATAATTCAAGTAATATAGATATTAATGGTCTAGAAGTTTTATATTTGCATCACTTGTGTGAAACCGAAAATATCTACCGATGGCGCTATCCAAAATTGTTATTCTTTTTTTTTTATCCCAATTTTTTCTTTTATTGTGCGAACAAATAAAGTCATATAGAAGTTATTGGGTGATAGGTTCTTCGTGATTGAGTGAAATGTAATCTACGACCAGTAAACAAGTGAAATAATCATAATGATACCACAATATTTATAGCATGAGGATTTTTAAAATTAATCGAAATCGATTAAATGCCACTTGATAATTATTCATTTTAATTGAAAAATTTCATAAACTTGAATATTTGAAAATGTATGTGATGTTTCTATTTGAGGACAAAAATTTTATATGAAGTATAATTGATTAATCGATCAGCATTGTATCTATATATGTATATGTTGATAGTGTTGAATTACATTATTAACAACTTGCCAGTGACAAATATTAGCGGCTATGTGCATTATAAATAACATATTTATGTGTAACAAACGACACTCAGACGTTTCTAATTTCTCATAAATAATTGTTCAATATGGATTGTTTTTTAGACAACAACTAAGTGAATAAATAATGAAAAGACAAATCGAAAAAAACATCGATATTGAATACTTGATGGAAAAATATTGTTGATCATTAATAACAATATAGCGATCAGGTATCGAAATATGCCTCCTTCAAATATATGCTCATTGTATGGATCAACACTTTTTCAATTACTTAATACAAAATTTCAATAGCCGAAATCAATTTAATACATGTATTTTTTTAGATCCATTGTGATGATGCAACTGTTAGTTTTCGATATAGTAAGAAACAATACATCAAACTGATAAATTAATATGGGGATAATTTGTGTTTTAAGCAATTTCCCGATCATTTTTTTGCCCCATTTTACCAAAAACAAAACTAATTAATTTCTGAATTTTTTCGTGGGACGAATTTAGTTTCAATTTTATTATCCGTGATTCGAAATAATCTTGACGGAATGAATGAAATGCCGTGATCCCTATATCTTTGATCTGCTACATCGTGATGAAAAGTGTCGGGTAAATTAGTCTCGTTAAATTGTTTTTGTTGTTTTTTCCATATATTGATCTTCTGAATCCGGCCCACAATCACAACTTGAAATTGACAATCGACTGTATCCCAATCTACATAAAACAGCATCATTTACGGCTGAAAATAAAGATCGCAATTGAAATTGCAGATGCCAACCGAGGGCGCCACGCAAACATCAGTACATTTGAATCGTTTGATGAGTGATCTAACTCATGTATCTATATACCGACATAGATAAGAGTGGCTCCATTGGCATAGTCATGCGAACTAGACACACAGCATTTCAGAATCCCTCTTGCGCCCTCTCACGTTTCCACTTGTTTCAAGCCGATCAATACAATTGTCACCATGAAAAATCCATAACCACCACAAAGTATATATTTATCGAAAAAAAATGTCCAACATAACGCCATGATTGGAACATCTATCGACTATTAAATCAATGAAAATCATGGAAATGATAAATTTACAGTATATAGTCCTAAATTGATATGGATAAGAAACCACATCCATGCATACAAAAGTGTTCAGAGGGATTTTGATGAAACACTCATTGACATTTCTTCATGAAAAAATAACCATATACCTTGACAATATTTTTATTCGAACGTCAGTATTAATAGCTATCTCACATATTTTTATTTGCGCTCGTAATTATAATTCCCATCCCTCTTAATTAAATATTCGATGCGCTATTTATAAATGCTTCATATATGATTTGGTCTTTTGATAATAATTTATAGAACATTTTCTTTTATTTTGAATTCACATAATAATGATTGTATAAAATGAATTTAGGGAAAAAATGACGAATATTATTGCAAGTTTAGAATTGCAATATAGAAAAGCACAGATGAAATGGACATCTTACATGAAAGCTGTGGCAAATCAATAACTATAGTGTATACCCTAACAATATGTAGCAATTTTTTTTTATACCGTTTTTATAAATGGAATAACGGAAGACATGACTGCAATTGTTCTCTGAAATTCGTCAAAAAATATCATATAAGTGTCTAGCTATGTATACACATGAGACAAACGATTGGTAATGAGAAAAAAAAAACAAAAAAAAACAGATTAGGTAAAAAATAGCAGAGGGCACTCAGTCGGTATATAAGCAGTCTGGTGTATCCCCACCGACGTATTCTTCAGGGATTCCCAGGACTTACTCACTCTTCATATTGCACAACTGATGGTGGTGGTGGTGGCGGCGTCGGTGGAAGAAGAGTGAGCCAAGAGGAGAAATAGTATACACAGCGGCGTGGGAGCCAATATATAGCCGCAACGTTGTAGGGTGAACAACGAAGGAAGACGATTTTAGCAAGCAGCGCATTCGTAAAATGAGAAGAGTGAGAGAGTTAAAGGGGAAATTTGGAGGGCAAAAAGGCTGCAAGGGGAGGGAATTGTATGTGGATATAAGGGAAGAGAGTGAATAGATGTTGAACGGATGAGACAGATGAATTGGAGAAAAACCGTGAAAAGAAGTTTTTTGAGAGAGTGAGAGAATAACGGCGACAGGGGAGTGCAGCAGAGAAGGATTCATTATATGTATGTATGTATGTATATATGGGGAGAGATGGGGAAATTGCGGATTGGTGTAGAGAATTGAGTTGGTGGAGAGGTGGTGGTAGTGGTGGCATTGGTGGAGGTGATTGAGAACAAGGTGGAGTAAGGAGATATACAGGAGATGGAATAGAGAAGTGAGAGAGTTGGGGAATGAGAGTGAGTGAGTGAGTGAGTGAGTGAGTGGATGAGGGGATGTAGAAGGGATATTGCAAACCAGAGAGTAGACTCTCGGATATGAGGGTGTCGCGCAAGCCGGTCACGCAGTGGTTACCATGGCAACACCAGGCGATAAATCAACCCGCAACATCCCCGAGTACCCGTAAGATAAAACCACATACAGGCGCTATATACGAACTTCCACCATGCCTAGGTGTCTCAATATATGCATAAAATACATGTTTATTAGTATCTGGTATATTGGTATATGTGTATAATAGCGAGGAAATTCTGCACAACTATAGTGATAACGTGAACACTTATACTATCCAAAAACTATTTATAATAGTGTAGAGTGCGAAAAATAAATGATGTTGAAATCGAATGAAATTTCATTTCGATTAACGTAATTTATCATAGAAACGTATTTCAAACTTGAATCTAAATTATACTTTAATTTGCGTGTGATTGTTTTTCAGAATTGGTATAGATACGATATTAATGGTGATATGTTACCATATACCTATAATTATCATGCTTCTGTAAAAGTCCTTGAGGAATGAAAGACATAAGGATCCCTTGGATATACTGCTGTCGGTCGCGAACACAACAGCGGCCAAGTGGCCTATCGATCAATTGTCGTTTTGGTGGTATTGGCGCCTAGATATGTGGGCACTAATGGATGTTATTTTCTGGTCGTGACCACTCACCATCTTCGGCCCAAGACATCTTTGGCCCAACGTACAGCATACAGACGATGGGTCGATGTTCGTCGGAAATTTCTGACTCGTATGTGAATGTGGTTCAATACCATATAGATTATTGGGTATATATTTTCATTAGGAAAATACATAATATCTGAAACGTCATATATGACATTCTTCGTATATTATTCAAACACTCTCATATTACAACTTGTTAGTATAATTTCCTACAAAAAACCGTGTTTGACATCGTTTATAATCCATTAAAATGCGGTTGTGAACTGTCATTCATTTTATAAGGGCGAAAATATATTATATATTGAGTCGAATTTAAACATATTCGTATGTATGCTGAACATACGGGCATTCATATCTCGGCGTTACCATTTTACTACAAAACATCGTTGAATGATAGGCAGCTGATGACACCTGTTGCTCTTCTAATTTGACGTCGTACTGATGTATATATATTTGTAACATATATAAATTTTTCACAGAGGTATACACGTTATGAAAATACGATTATATGGCAACTCAATTGCGTACAACGTCATCATTCTATTCTCGCATGCATGCGAAGTAAATATCGAAGATTTATAAAAAAAAAACAACGTTTTGGAGTAAATTAATCAAGTTCAATAAATTCTATTTGTCCGCGATTTTTCTATCATTCCCCATCCACTCCATCCACGTCATTATTCTCTCACAACTGACTTTTCCACTCGTTGCAAAATGCACTTTGATAATCCCACCAATATTATACATTCCATCTGCACCCTTATCAAAAATATTCTCCTCATTTTCTCATCTATCCTCATACCCATCACACACTCATACTACATGCGCACAACACCCGCGCTTCATCCACATTATTAAATTACTGCTATTAATGCGTACACACATGCGAACACACAGGCACACATACGCACATGCTAACACAAACTCATTCGCGCATTCATACATCAATTTATACAACGAGTTCTCTCTCGTCAATAAAATTCAAACCCATTTATACACAAAATTTAATACCATAATTGTCACCATTATAACATTCATATACATTTTGTTTGTTAATGAATGCAGAATGCACATGGCAACGCTCCACCCATTCACAAGGTTTTTTCCTTCTGGATTATAGTCAGTTTCGAACCGGATGGATGGAATGATAATCTGGAAGCAGCTTGGGTAGTTGGTTAGGTATTGATCTGTCGGTCCGGGTGTTACTGTGTGGTACAGTTGGATGTAGGAGTAATTGCAAGTGTAGGTGTATGTGTTGGTGTTGGTGTTGGTGCCGATGCTAGAGTGAGTGAGGCAGAGGGAGAGGGGAAGAAAAAGTGGGAGGGGGAGTAGAGAAGCACACCAGGAGCGAGATGGAAATGGTTAGATTGAGGGTGGGAAGAAATGGGAACAGAAGGAGGTAGCTGAAGGGGATATGGTGAGCGAGATATAACAGAAGCATATATAGAAATGGATATAGGACATGAGTGAGCGAGAGAGTTGGAAATGATGGGATGATGGGGCGATCGGGCGATGGTTCACTATATAGTAAAACATACTATAGGTATACAGACAAACTGAATATATTTATGTGTGTATATGGAACTTTGCGCTTGGTTTTGGTGTCGACTGTCGAGTAGTGTGTAAAACGCCGAGATCAGAGTGTAGAGCGAGAGAAACGATTATGGGGTGACTGCTGAGTGGGCTGCGCCATGGAAGCACAGAGAAATATGGTGTCGGGGTGAGATTGGCAACGGAGTAAAGTATATATGTTCCGCCATCCCCTTGCTCACCCACTCTTGCTCATTCTGTTTCAGTATATATACATATATATAATATATTGCCTTGAGTGTATATCACGAGTGTATGTACTCTTTTTTCGTTGCTCTCTAGCGGTTTTATCTTGCTCTGTCTTATTCACACTGTACTGACGTGTCTCTCAATGTAGCTCATTGCAACTCTCTGGGCACAACCCGTCTATCTCGGCGAAACATAAACACACAACACACTTGTGTCTATATGCGTTGTATGAAGAAGAAGGAGAAGAAGAACAACAACAAGAAGAACAGGAAGAAGGAGATGGAGGGGATGAAATAAAAGTGGCGAGGATGTATTTCGTTTGAATTTGCGTTGCAAAAAGGCCCGAGCTCACGCGCGCATTGGCTGGCATCGGACATGAATTATTCTAGAATTTAATAGATTCTTGGGTGAGGAGCATTATTCCAGTGCCTGTAGTGCAGTTGCCATCTTCCTCTTTTAATCTACATGTATGTCATTGAATTCTCCTCCTCTATTTTCACCAAATAAAAAACTTCAATGATTTTATGGTAAATACTCAACTCTGATATATTATTTTGGTTTTGATATTCATGATTATTTTCTCCAATTTTGTCTCCAATCTGATTACAATGAACGCTCTCTCTCTCTCTATTCTCATCCGTTAAGATCTACCTACCCCTAAATTTGTCATCGAGCATAGGGGAGTAGCTTGCCTACTCTCTCGCCGAAATTCATACACGCATGCGCATTCAATTTACTGCTGGAGAGGGCGGTATGTTCGTGCCCTTTCCAATGCCATGCTTAACTCTAGAGAGAAGATTCCGGTAAAATATCAGTTCGTGGAGCTCGTAACCCTTCCAGGGAAAACTTAGAGGGGGTCAACTGTATTATAATATATATTGTTCGTAATTTTTGTACTGAAAAACGAACCATTGGATTTGCTCAACTTTTAATATTTATCTCGATTTCGAGATGGTTATATCGCCCTTGTAAAATCCAAATAGAATTTTATTTTATTCATTCTATTCATGATTATTTCCATTACTATTGTTTTCCTTAACGCTCCGTCTTATCTATTAATTGATCATTCCATTCTTGAATATACTATTGGCATATATATAAATATTCATTCGTATATCGTGGTGAGTGATTTGGTCAATCGATTGGACGAATTTAGGCTGAGCTCACTGAATTCGGACCATGAAAAATATAGAGTTCATATATATATATATATACATTCATGGTGATTGGGTTTGATGTCACTTGTAAACACATAGTAAAAGCATAGATGTTTCGTTCATTGGCACAGGAGGCATTGTGGAACGAGGGTAAAAACGACAAATAGATAAATCGGGAGGGGGAGGTTAAAGGGGTTAGTGTCTACGATGATGCATCCGTGTGATGAAAGATGTGGTTATTAGTTTTATCGAGGAACGAGGCTGAATTGCCCTCCCTCACGATTGAATGTGCGTTGAGTATTTGCGATATAAACAGAATATATGTGTGTGCAATCGCCATGTTGATGGGCGAATAAAAGGGGAAAGAGAAAAGAGAAACGCAGGGGAATGGTGTGAAATTGTTGCCGTATTTTGGGGTGCATTTAGCCACAAATCTATATATATATATACATATATATTTATTTGCAGTAGCATTGAGTGAATATTGAAAAATATCTTCAATTTTTCACGAGTATTTGTTTGTGTTTTCCTATTCAAAATTCATGGAGACGTGATATAAAACGTAGACGATGACGGGAAGGGAAGAAGCAAGACGTGAAATATGGGGGCCGGGTTTGTGCGCAGTAAACAAACTATTAATACCATTTGTGAGTGGGGGATATTGAGGTTGTGCGTGAAAAGAGACAGAAAGCTATGCACAGTGAGGGGGAAGAATAGAGAGGAACAGTTCCGCTGTCGACGGCATTGCTTGGATAAATTCTCCATACTCGGTTATAGAACATGTTTCTATTTTCGTTCACTGGTTATATTATTGGTGAACAAAAATTCATAATACAAAGAATAATTTTCGTTTCAAATTCCTTTTGTTTTTTTTTTCCCCCCAAGTTCGCGATGAGACTCTCTCTCTCTCTGTGTGAAATAAATTTCAAAGATTCATTTCTCCTTTCCTCCACGTCTCCAAACTATATATGTGTGGAATATTTTTAGATGATATATCTTTTGCTTTTAAAGAAAAAGCCATGATATAAATATATACACAGTGTATACCGACGTATATATCTATGAATAATGCGATGGCATCTCTCTTGTGCATTGGTATGCTGGTGACTGTTGGCCCAAGCCAAATTGACTCGAGCGTCTCCATGGCAACAACTACTCAGACTTCCGGCTGGTCGATATCCTACCAACTTGTATTTTGCGGCGGACCTTGCGTCTACCCAGCCTTTATCGTTCCTCACTGTCTCGACCTCTCATTCTTATACTTTTGCAAGCCCTCACTTCTGCACAAAGCTCTTGGACGTATGCATGTACCTACACCGTTTCACTTTTACACCATACTGCCTCTCTCGCTTCATCCTACACTCCCCACCCCTCTTTATTAATTCGTCAATTTTCCTCATTGTCACTGTATTACACCTCCACGTCTTTTTATTCATGCATTATTGGAACATACACGCTATTTCTGCGTATGAATCAATTTCTCGATTGTATTCGAGCATTATTGCGCTGTTGATGATTATTTAATTATACACACTGGGACATGTTGCGCGTGCAGACATATACACAGGTGCATTATGTACGGCAGACGGCATACGGGAGAGAAGAGAGTTTTGGTCGCGCGCGCCGACAAACGCGCATTGCTGTTATTCTCCACCACTACCACCCCGACAGGTGAGAATGGTTCAATGTAAAGTTCCCAAGTTCTTGATGAACAACTATATATATAATGAAGATACAGAGAAAAAAACTCATGAACCTTATTTGAACATCCGTTTAAATATTGATAAAAGTATCTATATGTCCAATGTCAATTCATTCAATAAAGTGCATCTATGATATAAACATTTCTTACGTCAAACCAATCAACTTTGTGAGATCGTTCAATTGATCAAATTTGTACTTCTTCTAATCCATAATGTGATGGACGATATTCTTTTTGGGTTGTGGTTAAAAATTATTCTAGTGTAAAATAAAATTTTGGATTATATATCGGTCACCAGTGCTCGTTCTTACTCACACTTCATATATATCCGCAATCTCTCTCAAGTCGTCATCTTCGCCGTTTACTCCGTCCTCTTTTTCCCCTTTATCTTCTTCATTTTATATAACTTCCAACTCAACCCCCGCTATATGGTACGAATTCACTGCTAACCAAGTTTCGATCCCTATCATTCATTCATCTACTTATTCGTCTCGCAGTCCGTTCACTCTCTCCAGATCCCATTTTGAACAAAATATAGATATGATTATATAAAGACGTTCCATCGACATTTCACTCTGGCAATACGTGGGGTCAAGTCATATAACAAACAGAGTAGTGGAAAAGTGAGAGAATAAGAATGGGAGAAAAGTGGAAATTAGTAGGTGATTGGAGGTGGAGCAAATTAAAGAGAAGGATTGACTCCACCAGGGAGAGGGATGCCTCGGCGCACTGAGGGATATTGTGGGTAGACATGGGGGTTGCTTTCACAGTGTGTAGAAAATGCGCCAGAGGGAGATTCTCAGAGTGAAATAAAAAGGCAGGGAGTGAAGAGTAAATATATATATCGCAATCGGGGGCACTATGTCGCAATATAGTGATATCGCATCCCTGGAATACAGTATATATATATATATATATATATATGATACAGTTTGAAAGACTGAGAATATACAGTGAGTTGATATGCCATTGAAAGTGGCAGTGGTGGTTGGGCGACAAGGGTGGTAGGTACAGTTGGTGGCCTCTTGTAAGGCGTCTTGTTGCCTGTGCTGATCAATACCCATCCAGTGTAGAGAGCCCTTCTACACATAATGTCTCACACTGTCTCACTGACGTTCGAATTGTCGGTCGCGCACCAATGCAACACATTCATAGTCCCCGTGTCATATCCATATATGTTCTACTGCATCATATGACTTTGTTAGCAATGAAAAGAGCATTCCCAAACTATACAAACATTATCAGAGAAATATATATAGAGTATAATGTATACGCGCATCAGTGAAATTTCATTCATCATTGAATTTTTTCAAGTCCGGAGTGCATAATATGTTACAAATGTATTGTAACATATTATTGAATAATTCTTAATCTTTAATTCGCACGCAAGTTATGCACTCATGTTGAACTGCATTTCTCTATACTTGGCTTTATATTGGAATATCATTTTTTATTCCCCTCAACAAGATGCAAAATGGTACTGCTTGCGAAAATACTTTTGAGCGTTACCATATTCATAGCTATATATGGTGAGAGTATTTACTTACACATGCAATCGAAAGAAAAAAATATATTTAAGATGTATTTGAAGATTGAGGTATAGAGAGAAAGAAGAGTGATGAAAGAGTGAGGACGAAAAATGTATAGGGGGAGGTGACAGTTGGAAATAGTGACAGGTGGATCTTGCCAGTGGCACGTGCAACTTTCTCCCACTTTTACTCACTTTTTTCTCTGTTTTGGTATTCCCCCGTTACCTAATTTCACCTCACCTTCACTTCATCTTCTATATACTAATTTTTCATTTTTAATTTCTTGCAATTCGATTTCATGAGTCTATACCCACCAGCATCATCAATACTGACAGTAAAATCATGATCATATCGCCACAATCATCATTAATAACGACTACATGTTGGCCACGTTTATAATACTATTGTATATCAATGTTTTTTTCTCCCGATTCGAATTATTTTTCCGTTGAACAGGTGGTATAGCAATACACGTGGAATCGACGCAAGCGCAGTCTCACACTACTCTTGTGTCTTCAGCACGTGTCACATTGCGTGCCGCGTATCCGTCCACAAACCACACACGTATACATACCCAGTGGTGACGACAAGAGTGAACGAGAGGCTGCGAGAAGCCAAGTGAAAGAGAGAATATAGGTAGAAGACGCGTGAAACCCATAATCGCGCACAGTAATTTGGAGATGTTTGAGAGAGGGCGCTCGGGGAAAATAATTTTAAAGTCGAAGGACATGTAGCGATTTTAAAGTGAGGCCATACCATAAAATCAATGAGAGTTGAATTGAAGGTTACTGTAAAGTGTACGTGAACAATTGCGTGAGGTTAGTGTAAATTCATATATGTTTCTCAAAGTGAAGACAATGTAAAATAAAATTGTTCTCATTTGGCAATTTTTATTATGGTTATAATTGGGATGTTCGAGTATTTTACCTCATATGAATATCGATGGTGGTGAAATAACGGAAGGGGAGTTAAGCAGAGAGCGAAAGGATGAGTAAGAGGGCGAAAGGCGAAAGAGAGACCGCTGGTAAAATTCCATCACTTCTTTCTCTTGAGCCGCAGGAAACTTTGCAGTTTATCCCACACACAACTTCATCAATATATGAATATATGCAAAAGCGAATGGCATAGTATTTACTCATACACATTACTTATGATATTATCATTCTGTAATGTTTGATTGAAAGATGAAAGAGAACGAAAACAAAAGAAAATATCAAGATAAGTTAGTGATATATATATATAAATATATGAATTCATGAGCGTACTATATAGTGTAGCATGAATACCTCGTTCTTCTTCCACATACAGATCACTAAAGTATACATATTGATGAAATCTACGATAAATTGGAGAGAGTAAGAGTGGAAGGGAATGAAATGAAGTACAATAACAAGAGAAGACGAGGAATTAATGGGGAAATTGAAGAAATTTCTGTCGAAGAGGTGGAGTATTTTTAATTACGGTAAAACGACAGTTAGTTTAACCATTGTATTCAATTGAATTGAAAATGTTGTAGTAGGTTGGGCAATCTTCAATAAATACATATTATCAAAGACAAAACAAAAATGGACAACGAATATAGTTGAATATTGTTATTTTTATAATTCTGTCGCACTCAATAGAATTAATTCGATTTGAAAATATGAAAGTTTGGGGTAGCCCCACAGTGCAGCAACTTATACTCATCATCGCGAGCTTCAATCAGCAATTATACATAAATATATACGCGCTGGAGATAAATTGAAATGGTATATAATACAATATAAAACAATGCATAGATCGTAAAAGAAGAATGGATTAAAAGGCTGCAACTTGTATTGCATACATTCTCAGGCTCATTATACACCTTTCGCGATTTTAACGCACGATCAATCGATACGTGTTGACCCGGCAAATGGACGCCAGATGAGGGATATATATTTATAGTGGAGCGGAGCCAGAGATGAAAAGAAAATCGCACATATATATGGAAAGTATATAATTTTCATACTAGAAAACGGCAACTCTAGTTACACACCCGGATGTAATATCTATGTCGAACCAACGTTATATACCAACGAAAAGTCATGGTCTACCTCTCTATCCAACATGTATATATATATATATATATATGTAGTGTCTGTCCCCCCACACCGTCTTTCCTTTTTCGCTCTCTCAAATGCCGCATTGATCTGCGGGTGATCTGGTTATTGTGGGAAATTATGCATACACAATTCCACCTATTCTATATATATATATATATATGTATTGTATGCGTCTGGCTTCCGGCGCGTGACACATTATCCCATAAAGCTCCATCGGATATTGATATTGTTTCACCAAATTGCAGGAAAAAATATTGACGTTTAATGATATTGCAAAAATTTATGGTGAAGAAAAAAAATTCCTCTCTCCTTGAGTGTCCCATCCGTTGAGATTTTTCACAATTATATTATCCATGTAACTCATTGGCACTTACGGAATTTTTTTTTCTCCTCTCAACCTCCCAAATTAATAAATGCTGTTTTGTCTGCGAACGAGTGTACTTTTGTCGGGTGCGATATTTCTCGTACAATGGATCGGTAAACTTCTTCTTCCACCTCTACCACCTTTCGTTATGTCAAATGTATTTCCGCAACGAACAAAAAAACGCCCAACAACTCTTGGCATATCAAATTAGCAGGCCCGTTTTCACCGCAATTAACGTCCACGACCTCTGTTCCTGTAAAATATTTCTCCCGTCCAAAACCTCACCATTATAGGTCATATGATAGTTTCAACATATCTGTTACATTTCTCGTATAGTTGTTGCATTAATTGTATGTTGCGTCTTGTAAATTTATTACATAATAGTTTTATGAACCGGTGGAGGAAAATTAACATCTTTGATCTACAGAATCCATATATATGTTTTATTTCCGAATGTATGAAAAAGGGGGTAATATTTTTTGATGAATTGTGTGAGCCACCTCTATTCGGTTGTAGGCTGATCATTTTTAGTTGAACACCGGGGCGATACCCGCTCACATGCGCGCAAGAAAATCAATAGCACTTCACACACACACACACATACGCGCGCAAAGTATCATCGAGTCTTGCTGAGAGGGAGTGTGCGAAAGAAGAAAATATATAAATCACCGTCGACACTCTCATGCAGCATCTCTCAACACCGCCCAAACTCGCTTCTTCATATAAATATAACAGTGTGTGTATACATAAACATACAATAAAGAATATAATACTTGAGTGTTTACATTATTCCAACTCTCTATGTGTTTATCAGTATGTACATATATATGATATTTCCGATTAGTTGCTGGATGAATTTAACGCTCACCTCACAACCTATGTGCGCGCATTTGATTCAACGCCCATCGATTGTCTACATAGCTGTATAATTCCTATCAATATAAATATTATTTTTCTGATCAATAACCATCCATATACTTGAAAATTTATTAATATTATGATTATTATTATTTCATTCAGATAATGTAAAAATTTGCAACCCAATCAATTTGTCCAAGTTGAATAATATAATGAAAATAGTGTAAGTGTATTGTTACAATACCAATGACTTGTAACAATACAGAATACACATCCTCATAAATAGCAATCAAATATTTATATATTATATACTGGTATATGTACATAATGTATTTGGAGAGTTTACCCGTTGCGCCGCCACTGTCTTCGCGACTGCAGATGCACAGATATCGTTTATATGCCAGTTTCATTCTCGCATTGGTGAGTGGCACTCCGATGAGGGGAAACAAGTGAAGACTTTGAGCAACGCAAGAAATGAATGAATACAAATGAAAGATTAAAGGAAAAAAGAGAAGAAAGATGAAGCTCCGCCGAGTGTTGTGGCAAACCATTATTGGCGCAGCGCGAGAAGAGAATAACCGTGTAAGGGGTATGGAACGGAGTGAGAGAGTGAGTGAGGAAGGGGGACGAGAGAAAGTGAGAGAGGAGACTGCGGTGCTCGTGTGGAGGCGGTTGCTCCGATGAGGCCGGGGTTTTGTCGAATGTCGTGGCGGCAGTGAACGCCAGAATAAAATAGAGTATGAGCAACCGAGCAGGAGCGCGAACAAGAAGGAGAAAGAGCTCTTGATAATCGAAAGGATCGTAAGGGTCGCGGAGTGGGGCAACAAATATGAACGGGTTCGTGGCGTGCGAACGTAAACCTCAATTGGGTGTCTTGAGTGTTGCCGATTATTCACGTATCTCTCTATTAATCTCCTGTGTCATTTTATTATTTCATCGATTTTCCTTTTTCATCCAACGCTTCCGCCACTATTGTCAACTACGTTTTTTTTTTTCTAATTTCCCCCGATGTCTACAATGCAACTCAATAAAAGACTAATTGTCAATACATAGTAAGGGTGGATTCAGATATTTCAGTATAGTGTTATGCATTGCAATAGTACCGGCTCTGAGCCGTATCCAGACCCTTCACCATATTATCCTGCCCATAGCTCTTTCTCACATCCTCTCTACCCTCAAATGGCGCTGTCAATGCATACACTGTCATTTTGCCGCATCTCTCTTTTCAGAGCCTTTCAATTACTCATCGTTATTGTTTTCATTTTTGTATATTTATTGATTACAATGACGGTATATTTTGATAATTGAAAATGAATTAGGCACCACCACGGACACTCATATGTACAAACTATTCATATATAATTTCATGCCATCAATTTGGTATTTTCAGCGTCAGACATCTACGTCATCGACATGAAACAACAAAAATTCTTAGATCAACCTTAAACTTTTCTTCCCCTCTCATTTCAGACGACAAATATATATACATTGAGTGACGGTTCTTCGAACAACACACACCAACATTGTTGCACATCGTTTCCACCCTGTATTGTATACCACCAGAGAAGCTACACAGCCTATATACAATATACATTATACATATTTACTATGTGCATATAAATACATATATATTGTTTATGTGTTGTATATATATACAATTCGAAGAGAGCATCGAGAGCAGAGGTCGAGTGGCGGGGAAGCGACGAAGCAACAACAGAAGGGGGCGCGGAACGCATACGGTGGGAGAAGAGAGATTTGAAAAAGGGACGGTGCTGGTAGTGGTACGCGCGCGCCGTTCACATTAATATGGTGGTGGTGGAAAAGTTAGGGGAGAGAGAGAGAGAGAGAGACAGAGAGAGAGCGCACGTTGGCAAACTTGAAAAAGAGGATGCCGTGGCGATATACGACCGTGACGAGGAGATGTAGTGGGAGACGAGCACACAACCAGAACGTTTTCAATGGAGAACAGTCTCTGTATGGGATTTGAAAAAAAAATAAATAAATTAATTAATTAATTAAATAGAACATAAAGAAGAGTGGGTGAAGAGGCCAGAAGCCCCTTACCCTCCCTGTCTGTCCAACGGCAGTGAGAAAGAAGAAGGTAAAAGACACGACATCGATATAGGAAGGTCACGCACTCCAGTCGCCAATTCTATTTAAATAATGTCTTGAGTATTTTTATCTCACGAATGTGTATATCGACCCAAGTTCAAATCCATTCCGCCCCTATTCTTTGTCTCCGTATTCTCACTGTTATTATAATTTATTATTATTATTATTATTATTATTATTATTATTATTATTATTATGTCCCATGCAAACCTTCTGTTATACTTATGAATTTTGACATTGAAAATTTTCTCATTATTAGTTCTATAATATGAATTTTGAAATCGTATTTCCTGCACTCTACAATTCCATTCATCCAAATTTCAATATAAAAAATAAAGTTTCTGTATTATTTATCATCAAAATATGGTGGAATCAAATTCATAAGAGTTCTATGTGCTTGTTTTACTTCTTCCGAAGTTTATAGTAGAATTGATTAATGGTTAGTGTGATATATAGTGAAATCAATACAGAACCTATACCAAACATTGTTGTGCTTACGTATATAAATATATATCATCTGTTATTTGAATTTCGGCGTAACGTACATTCACGGTACATACAAGCACCTTCATTTATATATTTGTATAAGTGTAAAAATAGATAGATAGATTGATATTTTTATATGAATAAGTGCTGTATGACGAGGGCCACTAAATACACATATATTTGTTCCGCAGCCACGACACGCGACACGTGAGGAACAGTGCTCGCCTCCAGCCGGACAATGAAATTATACTCTGTGCAATGGTACTGTATTGATCCAAACTCCTCTCTCACTCGCTCTCTATGTACGTATGTATGTTATGTGTATAAGTGCGTCGGTACTTAATCAGTGAGTATCATATCGACCGCATATACATGCAATCATTCCTTCTCAATTTTCATTATCAAATTTTAAACTTTATATTCACACATGTATATCATGTATTATTTTCTTTCTTTCATGCGCTAATAATACACTCGTGACAAATTATCACCCTGTTCACATCTATATAATTGATGAAAAAAATAAAAACACAATTTTCTGTTAAATACTGATAAAAATAAAAATTGAAAATGCTTTTCCACCTCACAATTTCAATTCGAATTTATGAAAAATAAAATATACTACGTGATCGATTCACCGTCGGTAATATCAGTATTTATATTACCAAACGCCAACAACAAGGTTTCATTAACCTGAATAATTATCGAGTTATTGTAATCAATCAATGACAACTGCAGATAAGTATTAATTTATCAAAAATATACGAATAAACTACAAATATAAAAATAATGGGAAAATGATAAGCGAAAGTGATGATAAAAACCACTGTTATATTGAATGTAATAATTTTTTATGTACATATGGAAGTAGTTTAATATTCGATTTAATAAATAAACTTATTGAAACGTATATGAAAAATTGGTGGTGGGCGATTTTTTTTCAATAAAAGTATATGTCCTTATACTATATAATATATACTAAAATTCTGAAAGTTGTTATATGAGATTGAAGTGTGTCTATATAAAGGCGCGAGATTGAAACATTCGCTGTGCCCATGTCCGAATTAGTCCATGACACATACATCGTCGAGATGAGGGATATTACGGCCAACGGGGCTTAGAACTCGAATTCCATGAAACCTCTCCATTGCGGGATTGAGTATACCACTGGGCGCTCGTGAAAGCGCGTTGTATGCGCACCACCCTCACCACCACACAGATACACAATGACAGGGAATGAGGGAAGTGCAGTGGAAAGCGATGGAGAAAGAAGAATGGAAAAAAAAAAGCGAGAAAAAAACATTGCACAAACGCACACACATACACACACACACGCGCGCACGCATCCACCAACTGATTCAATACTATGCGCGAAAAAACCTCGATGAAATATAGAAAGTGATAGCTCGGCGTTTCATCCAGTCACCTTTCAATCTTTGTTTATATATGAGTAAAACGTGTGTATATGTGTTGTGCATGCAATCCACAATTTACACGACAAGTTAAATACAAGATAGAATGCGTTTATATGGTTGGGTTTTGGCTATAACAAAAGCTTGATCGAAATCTCTGTATTTGATTATTCAAAGAGGTATTTTCAACATCGCCATTCAAATTTCATTGGTGCTGACAGTTATGTTGCTACTTGCACTGTACGTCTTGCCATGTATCATTGTTACTCTACTATTATACATATCCGTAGCACCGATGGCAAACCATACACGGTTATTTTCAGTCCTGTTTGTTCATTTCTATGGGGACAATGCTGCGCGCGCGAAAAGTGATACTCGCGGGAGCACATTGAACTCACAAGCGCGCAAATATATATACTCTCTTGCGCGCCACGAACATAATCAATTGTCCACACCGATTTATTCACCATCAATTCATTTATGTTGTGGACAACTTTTATATATATTTATACTGTAAAAAAAAAAATAAATTGAGAGATGAAACATATTACTGTGCGAGTTTTTTCAATGATAAATCCATGCTATAAATGAAATTAATATTCAGGATGAATTTAACCACGTGCAATTTCATTTTTTCTTCATTCCATCAAGCAACACCGGCTCTCTCACATAATTAGGAGTATAACAATGCGTAAACGGAGTACAAATTCTCGGGTTGTGAAATAAGTGATCTTCTTAGTAAGTGAGAATTATTTAAAAAAAAAAAAATTCTTGTATGGAATGGCAATGCTATAGTCGCAGTAGTTAAACAGTCGAAGAATCGGAACGATGTGGTGAGCACGATATAGCTCGTCACCAGAGTAAGTCGGAAAACGAAAAAAAATGTATCAAACTCATAAAATTCACAATTCCATCAGAGGAAAAACACTAGAGAAAAAGAGAGAGAGAGAGAGAGAGAGAAATTAAATGAAATTAAATATAAATATTCCTTTGAATATACATTACTGAATTTGATCACATTGAGCACGATTAGTGCATGGGGGAGGGGCAACACAAGGACAATACCAGTGGATAAATTTGATGTTTTGCTGGCGCTGCTGAGACACGTCTGTGCAAGCAGGCAGGCGTACAGCAGCAGGTGGGTATAGTCTGGAAGGCTCGAATTTTGCTCTCCTCTTCGCCATGATTCGGGCAGCGCGCGCCTCTTCGTTTCAACCTCGAGAGAACAATAAGCAAAGAATGGGAAGAGCAAGAAGATGAGAGGCGACAGTTGAACCGCTAGAAGGAGAGTGCAAGGGCAGGGAAAAAGAGGAGAGAAGGGAAAAGAAGAGTCAACCTCAGGCATGGTTGTGTAGTGAAACTTCCCCATAGCACGACGGTCGAAGGGAGAAAAGGCAAACAGTATTGAATAGAGCCCGATGAGTTTCGTGGAAAGGAGCGCGTCCCCGATGCGCAAACCTTTAATCCGGACAGAAACACATGCAAAGTAAGAAGAAGGAACGGTGAAGGAGGGAACAAACATGAAAACGAGGAAAAAATAGAAATGCGATGGTAGTTCTTTTTATACAAAAAAACACCAGCTCTGTGAAATACTACAACGAAGTCTTTGAATTCACTCGGCTTCCATGTGTATATGTCTGTATTGATGAATGAATATCTAGATATATATATATATATATGAACATTATACCTATGGCATAGACAATTCTTGGGATTTTCCAGACGCCTCGAGAAATGCTCATTGAAATCTTGACACACATTTTTCTTGAAACTAATTTTTATTTTTTCAACACCGTGAAAAATGTAATTTCAAACCAAATAATCCAATTCGCATGATTATTCAATGTGAGCGTAGTTCTCGAGCTTTTCATCCACTATATCACTTTATTACAGTCATTTTGGTATTGTCGAAATTCGAATGTTTCATCAAAAATATTTGTCAAAAGATGCAAATTCTGAAAACTGTTGTACTCAACAAGTGTCACATCATCCTATTTTGAATTGAAAATCAAAAAATAAATCAAGTTTTTCAAGTCATCAGTCGTTTGTGTGCTTTTTCTCACACAATTGCCTCTACTACATAAACTTTTTCATACATAACGTCGGATAATTATGGAATCGATAACTTTTCGTATTTCATTATAATGTAAAAATAAATATGTGGTGTATACAAATATCCATACATGAATATGTATATATATATATATATATATATATATATAAACTCATGAACAATAAACATGAAGCCATTGAACCTCCAGGAATTGAGCGTGAGCAAGCGAATAAGTATCAGCGATCACGGGCGCAAACACCCCGGAGATACATCACACTCGTGGTTCTCTTTGCCTCGCTCACTTTACTCAATAATCGCCTTCTATCCCTCTCATTCTTTCTCTTCACGTGAACAAATATACATATATCCCTGGCGGGAGACAGAGCGAACTTTCGCGCGAGCGCACGACTGTATGCGCTTAGTGGCATCAGCAAGAATGGAGATAACGAATGAACAGAAGAAGGAGACGGAGCCAACCGGTGAGTATAGTTATTGTAAGGAGTGAAGAAAAACGGGCAAATATATAGCTTGAACGGAATCGAGGCTTTACTTGCCCTCGCGAGTTAAGAGGGGAAAAAAATGGCGGTGGAGTTGGAAAAAAAAAAAAGAAAAAAGAAAGAAAAAAAAAAAGCAAGAATGAATAAAACGAAATATAAGAATAAGAAGAAAGAACAAGGTGGTGGAGGACGAAGCTCGACGTATAGTGCCGTAGAGGTAACAGTGGGCGAGCTGTGATGCAGCTGCCGACGGCATTCCTACAACCGACAACGCACCAACAACGTGTGGCGTTGGAACGAATCCGCACCATAATACAGTTCTATATACATTTGTGAGTGGCGCACGCGCGCCAACACAAGCGAAAAACCAGATAAAAGTGCGAAGAGATTGTTGGTGCAACGGGAGTGGGACAATAACACAGCTAAACATTGTATATGAGTGTATAAGAGAGATGGAGAGCGTGAAAGAGACTGAAGGGGGGTAAAGTAGGATAATTTAAAGAATGAATAGGGAGTGGGTAGTGCGAGTGAGAGAAGCGACGAGCGAACGGTTGCAATGCCATCGTACACGTAACATGCCCAAACGCGCTCAACTTCCAGCTCTGTTTCCATCCAGTGCTCTCGGCGAATCTCGATGAATCTCGGGTGAATCGTCATTATACTCCCGCTTACCATACCAAACGCTTATGTATGTTGACTGTGCTGCCTATCACGTGCGAATGCAATACCTCACTCTATTCGCCTATAGCCACATCGCATACGTATGTATATACAAGCAGCCACAGCAATACCAACACGGTTTGTATATATATATAGATAATGCAAATATTCATCTGTAAGTATAGATATGGACACGAATGATTGGTGTACTCATTATACTTGAGATGATACTATCTCACAGCAGTTTATTTCGTCGGTGTGAAGAATCGATTCAAATTTATGAATCTATAAAATGAATCACGCGACGCACATTTTCGGTTATGTCAATATACATTTATTTATAATATCTTTTCATATTTTTATTGTCTCGCTGCATTGCTCTCTTTCCTTGTCGTAGGTGCAATGCAGCGACCCCAAATAATAGGCCGCTCTCGAATGATGTGGAGGAGTCGCGATGTTGAGAATACAAGAGGAAGTGGGAGAAAAATGAAGGGAAGTTGTATGTGGGGGTTAAGCCGATCGTGGTTGCTATGGGAACTCCTGTACAACGACATGCCACTTCCGGTTATGTCCGTGACGCCTTGGCTCGTGGCACGAGGCCGTCTCACGTTCCTCTCCGCGTTATCACAATGACGCTTCTTATTTTATTTCCTCTCTTCATGTTCTTTGTTACAGTTCTTTCTCTCCGTATCCTATATATTTTGTAGCGTTCGTCACACTCGAGTATATATAGTGTCACTGCGTCATTGTCTTATCCTCCATACGATCCATCTATATAACACATTAAATGGCACATATAGGAACATGTTCAATCGCAAATGCAAATTGACACAATAGTAGAATTGCCCAAGTGTCATCATCATTATAAATACTTTCAAACCAAATTTCCATAAAATTCTCCCCAGAAAATGATAAAACTTTTGGGACTTGACTCATTTTTTCACCGCCATCCATCACAAGGACGAATTTAAGGGAAAAAAAAATTCATATTTTTTGGATAATCATCGAGGTGCTGGACACTCAATTCTTCAGGTGTTATCCGATTAATTGACAGTCGTCATAAGCCGCCGCAATCTTGAGAGAAGAAAAAGTTTTCATCCTCCACGTATATATTTATTCCGCGCGATTGTATCGACTCACCTGTGGGCGCATACTCTCAGTGATATAGAGGGAAAGAGAGCACGAAGGATAGAGTGCGAGCGGGGTTGGCGAATACTCGTTGTGGAATTTTAAATAGTCCGTGGGAATACGGTGTGCACTTGACTCGGACGGTCACGACGCGCGAGCCATCCTCTCCACCTCCACCGCCATCCACTCCTTCCTCACAGCCGTGTATAGTATTTATTTGCATAGCACGTGCGCGTATACTCGCTACGATACATCGCGAACTAAATATATATATTCACATATAAACATGAACAAGTATTTTTCATCTACATAATATGCTTTTACGTGTACATACAAAATGTACATATATAAATCTTGGCGGTATTTAATTCAATGCTATTTGATTGTGAACCAATAGGCCGGAATTTTTTCCAGCAATATCATTTGCATCAAAACTATTTTGGCGGCTATATAGTCTACCAGTAATGAGAAGAAAACCAAAATGAAAAAAAATTGTTATCAGATAAATTGGGGCGGCAATCAGGAACACCCTATAAATGCAGTGACAAAATATTATGGAGCACTATTGCAAAAAAAGGTGTCGAACCATTATCACCGCGTGACTGTAGATCACAACGTCATGACAATAATTTGCGTTTATATTTTCACATACGGATGTATAAATATATACAAATGTATGTGTATACAAGTGTGCGAGTCTGCACCGGCCCCGGACTTAAATATAATGAGCCTCGCAGTACCACATAAGATAAGGTATGATCGCTCGGCACAGTTGTCTCTCTTCGTTCTCTCATAAAACTCTCGCCTTTCTATTCCTCCCTCACTCTCTCCTATATCTACACTACTTGAACATTAAAACGCCTGTGTGTGTGTGTGTCAAACTCTTGACAAGTTTTGCGCATATACCTATCCTCCGTAATCATTCCGTCTCTCACTCACGCTCGCACAGTTTCATTGTCGTCGTACAGTTGTGTGTTGCCCACCTACAAGTAACCGACGAGTTGAGAGAAGACGCAGCGCGCGATCCAAATGCATTCCCACTACTCTTCTATTTTTTCCCTTCCCCCCTCATTTCTCATCACGTTTTTTTTTTCCATTTTCTTCATCTCCATTCTTTCTCCTCCTTTCTCCCATACACAACGTTCCTATCTTTTATTTTCTCTTCTTCCCTTCTTATTCATTTTTTACTACATTTTATTTATTTTTTATTCTGTATCTCTCATCTTGTACTGTCCTTGTCCTCACCCGCTTCGTTCAGTGAGACTACGAGCAGGCAAACCTCACTACGCACACGTCCTCCTCTAATATTCTCTTTCTCTCATCGCCTCACTATATTCCCCCAACTCCTCTGCCATCGTCCTCTCCCCCTCTCTAACCCCCTGCCCCTTCTCCCTCTTTTCCTCTCTTCCTCACTCTTCCTCTCTCTTCCTCTCTCGCCACCGCTACCACTACCTCATCCGATACAATCTCCGGAAAGTTTTACACACTACTAGCGCGCGCTCGCGTCTTCGTGCGGCTGCTGCTGCTGCTGCTGCTGCTGGTAATGGTAGTGATGGTGGTGATGGTGGTGATGGTGGTGGTGGTACAAACTCCCACCTGACAAATACATAGTTACATATATAAATGTTTGTACATATATAGACTGGTTTAGTATCCTCGAGGGCTACCTATATATGAATGTAGTATACTGGGCGGCTTTCTTTTCTTTCCGCATTTCTTCTCCCGCCCCGACGACGTTGTATGTATACAGGTATATGAGATAAGTTTGTACCATCGAATACCTCCCTTATGTCGCTAAAAACCCAAGCATGAACGTTGAGATTGCATGAATATATCTATATGTGTGCCTGTGTATGTGCGCGCGCGCGCGTATGTGTGTATATCCCGGAACATTCTTCGTTATATAGCTGTATGAGACTGTGGTAAAAGATCCCTTTCCGTTTGCGCTTTTTCTCTCCCACGGTCGTCGACGCGCTGTCACAGTGCCGCAGGAAAATCAGGTTGTTGCCCCCTTACGCGACATAACTAACAGCAATAATCATATATACATACTACTTACTATATATACATATATATATATATATATATATGGGACTATTTTTGTCCGTTGTAATATTGAATTGATAGTGAAATGCACTTTGTATGAGAAAATTGCGAAGATGCATTTCTTCATGGTACCGTTTGAGTTATTTTTTCATTCACAATAATCTTTTGTTATAGCGTAGCAAAACTCTTATAATCATTCGTCGAATCAATCTTCTTATTCGTCATCATTGACAGTCACATAAAATTATTCATATGGAGTACAATTTCATAAGTATAAATTGCGAGCGGATGTCAAAATCAAACAAAATGAATAATCCGAAAAATCCGTGGGGGCCACAATCCTAACGCAAAAACAAATAATCCGATTGACACAATATCTTCACGAGGATTTTTTACACACACATGTTTATATACCATTGTTTTTCAAATTCATATACAAAAAAAAAAAAAAAAGAATGAACCGAAGAAAGATGAGAG
This sequence comes from Zele albiditarsus, assembly GCA_958496275.1. Classification (NCBI taxonomy): domain Eukaryota; kingdom Metazoa; phylum Arthropoda; class Insecta; order Hymenoptera; family Braconidae; genus Zele; species Zele albiditarsus. The sequence goes on from OY292415.1 coordinate 10,190,219, forward strand.
AGAGAGAAAGAGAGAAAGAGAGAGAGAGATAGAGAGAGAGAGGGAGAGCCAGAGAGTGATACATAGGATTGTGCCCTGCGCGTGTTTGTGCAACCGGTATAATTATTCCCCTGAAGCGTGGGTAGACCGTTGAAATTTTTCTCCCACTCACGCGGAATTCCATATACATATAGATATACATAACTGCCCTTGGGCCACTATTCTTCTCAAACGATACCCATAACGATCGAATTATCTCACTCTAACTTCACTTTTTTATCATACACACTTGCGAATATGATAATAACTTTTTCGACTTTTATTTTAGATTTAATAATTAATTCCAATGTCTCCTAACTCCGTTGATTCAAACTTGTACTCTGTAAGACGATAGTTTTTGTTTCGAGTATGAACGACGGTGGGTATATGTTTAAGAGGATTAGGAATGCATGTGCGATCTCTGTGAAACATCATATTGTCAGAGTAAATGATAAAGAATTGATTTGAGATAATGGTGGCCGTTTAGACGGACATCGTACTTCAAAGAGCTAATTCTCAATCGTTATTATACACTATATATATATATAATATATCATTAACGATTTTACCAAAAATTATCATTCGTAAATATGGGCTCCACTCAATTATGTATAACTTTTATTTTTCACGGTTCTCTGGAATATTCATAAAAATTAATCATACAATATTGTTAATTTTTTATTTCTATCAAAATTACCAATGAATAAAGTAATTTTTATTGGATTAATTGTAAGTAACGTAGATACGTGTCAAAGGGTTGGAAAGTAAAGGATCGAAGGTAGTGGGTAGAAAGAGAGATGGTTTTGTGGTGGGAAAACCGGCTTGATCAGAATGCCATCGCGCGCTTGTTACCCCATGAAGTCGCTTCGTCCACTTCTTCTTTTTCCTCATCTTCTTCCCATCACTTATGCGCTCCCTCTCTCGATTCCTTCTTACTTTTCATTCGTTCGGCTCTCTCGACGAACCGATTCCCGGCATTCCTTTCCTCGTCGCGCTTAAAAGTGAATTTCTTTTTATTTTTTATTCCCCTTATTTTGTTTTATTGCCATTTGGTATTTTTTTTCCTTTTTCATTTGTCTCTTACTTCTTCCTCCTCGTCTCACACTCACCCTTCCCTACATACCTCCCCTTTCATCTCACGGTCTTTTTCTCTTTTTTCTTTTGGAGAAAAACAAAACGCTCGATAACCGGATGACGATCTAGTGAATGTGGTGGGTCTGATGAAGAAGAGATAGAATAATTCTTCTTCGTCTTGTGTGTGCACTGGGGTGAACTAGTCTCGGACTCCCTCGTAAACTCCCCGGTAAGTTTGCCAAGAATCGCCTTGCTCCAACGTCGGGTGAGTCACTTCACCCGGTGCTCCACCGCCAGTCTCTCCTCGCGTTCATTCCTCACTTCGCTATCTCACGGTCTGATGGCCTCTTCATTCCGCAGCAAACATATAAACAGATAAATATACAACGATAAACAAATTTTTAAAATATGCATCGACACTACGAATTGTTTTTGTTTTTTTTTTTTTTCAACTATACACCGTCGCCATATTCCTTTTCAATAAATTTGTAACAAAAGAATGACGCGGAAACATATGAAAATATTTAATTGCAGAACAAGTTGTTACATATTTAAGAAGTTATGCGGTGTTGAAATGAAGATTGTCTCGTTAATGATACATGCCGAAATAAAATGAAGCACCAACGAGTCTTGTTTATTTACGATCGAATGAGTTGAAAGTTAATGCACTGTGGTTATATGCCGCACGATTATCCTTGATTTCTTAAGTGCACTGTGCACTATTGATGAATGAAAATGGATATGTTGAGAATTAATGATGAAGTATGAAAACAATGCAAAGTTAATATTTTTTAATTTTTATTGATGAGTTAGTGCAATTGAATTTTCGACGTATGATTATCCCTTCTTTCGCGTTACTTATTTAGAAAGAAAGTATTTGGCTGAATGTATTTATATATGTGTATACGATGTTCGAGGTAATAAGACAGTGCCCACTTTGTGCAACGAATAAGATGCTTGCGCGATATATGAGGGGGCCACCACCACCCCCTCACGTGCGCCCCCACCATCTAACAGTGAGATTATTTATATTATGATGAAAAATTTAATAAATAAATGCACAGTACGCGTTTGTTTAATTGTATAGAGAGTTATTTTACAATTCATGAAAAAATAGGACAGAATTTTTTTTTATCATTATGCAATGTGTTTTGGTTACTACACGCCGTCTAATTTTAGCTATAAAACGCTAACATACATTTATAAACACGATGATTCCAGCTTTGGCGGTGTCGGGGTTGATGAATTCAGGTGAGAAGGTAGATTTCACAGTCATATAAACACACACGTTGATTATTCGCGTGTGCCAAACAAGATCGTTCCTCGTTGTCGTTCTCCCTTCCTCCTTCTTCTTTCATCTCTTTGTTTCTCAATCTTCTTGTTGTTCGTTGGTACCACCGCGAATGCAGATTGTCTCCTGGACAAATGGAATGCTGCGGAGAATTAAAATATATATATATATATATATATATATATATTTGTGGGTGTGTGTGCGGCGGAGAAAGAGTTAACCGACGATGTACATGTAGTAAGAGAGAACGATGAGAGTATAAAGCGTCGTCGTCGGAGGCCGCGCAGCGCATTCGCGTGGCCTCTACGCGAGGATAACGATCGATGGAAGGTTTTCCAGTTTTTTCTTATTTGGGGCGCGCGCAAGAGTGTGCGCGCACTCTATACACTGACAATGCCGCAGCGCACTAAGTTGGTAACTATGCAAATTATGAGAAGAGTTTGTAGTTGTTTCTCTTTCTCTCTCAACTTTTTCACTTCGTCACTGTTATTATTATTATTTTTTTTTTTTTTTCATTTTCGTTTCTCTTATTCTTTGCGACGGGCGCGTCTGCTCGTGACGAACGAAGAGTCGCGGGGCCGATCTCTCTCTCTCTCTCTCTCTCACTCGCTCTCTCCCCCCACCCTGTCTTGGGCGTTCTTTCATCGCACCGTTCAAACAATAAGAAAGTCATTGAAATTTTATTTCCGAGCACAGCCATGTCTTTCTTCCTTTCATTCGTTCTATCCTTATCTTTTCGCAAGTCGTGTTCTCACACTCGCACGCGCGCGCGCGCACACTCAAGCCTCTTTCACTCTTTCGGCCCACGATTTCTCTTTATTTTTCTTCTCCGAGTCAAACTGTGAGCACATTCTCTCCCCCTCTCACTATATATATATATATATATATATGCATCAATATCTACTCCCTAAATCCTTTTTTTTTTTTTTTCCACTTCTTTCTCTACATCACAATATTCACTGCTACCTCCGTTATTTACACCGCTTGTTATCAATTGAACAGAGTTATGGATTGTCCATTAATTTCATTCAGACAATTACCTCGAGGACGCGATGCGCATAGAGTGTTCACTCACAAATATCTATTGCATACATGCAGTTGAATTCAAACATATTTTCTTCTTGTGGATGAATAATTCAATTTTTCTTCACTTTGCAGGCGTGATGTGTTGATCAGATTTAACACAGCGATGTAAATGCGAACCAAATCTTGCACGCTACTTATGTTCAAAATAGATGCTTGAAATGCACAAGTTGGAACTAACCGAAACATAAGGAATTATGGGAGAATATGATTGTGACAGTGACAACTTGTCACAACGTCGTTCAAACGCAAATAATCCAAAAATCCTACGTTAAATGAAAATATATCGAAGAAGCGTTTCGGAATTCAACTGGAATCAAATTAATTAACACACATATCTGCAAAAATACCGGCTTGATATAAACGTGCGTATATATAAATCTGCAATATAAAGATGTGTACGTATATGGAAATGGAATTCTCATGAGTGACTTTTAATGCCAATGCGAACGAATCCAAACCACACGTATACACATATGCATCAAAATGAAATGCCATGGTGGGGAAATGAGAGCGACTATTATTGCTAGTAGATAATTCTCGCATAGTTTCACTCGACGCTACAGAGGCCCCAGCGTGACCAACTAGACGTTGAGAATGTGCAGTCTCTCTCCCCTCCAATATACATATATATATACTCTTTCACAAATACTATTACAAGTATAAATTGAATATATATCTATATTAATGGAACGAGTATGTATGTATGTATGTATTCATGTACTATATGTATTGTGTGTATAAGTTTGGAGAGTTCATCTTTCTCACAAACCTTCTATCCTTTCAGTATTGTATGTAATACATGCCCCCGGACACGGTGGAGTTACGATTTAACTACCGTTAACTCTTTTGCGAGGACACTGACACAATTTGCCGCAATGCGACAGACAATGATGAGAATGGTGGAAAAAAATTTTAAATAATAGATAAGAAAGAAACGTTGCGACGTATCGTAACTTAATGTTGCTTAATTGATTATGCGTTCTTTGGCTATTTCTATTTCATCCGTGGCAATATTTCTTCATTTCTTTCTTCATTCTCTCCTAAATGGAACTGAGGAACCTCAGATTTTCCTACATCATTCAGTATTATTGTGTCAAACAAGATGTTTTTTTTTCCACAAATATTACGAATTGAAAGAAACAAAAGTACGGATATATGTTTTTCTATGGAACGTGTATGAGTATAACACGTGGAGCGGAAAAAGAAGAAGAAGAAGAAGAAGAAGAAGGTGTAAAACTAGAGGTAAGGGTATATGATGTGGCCTAGGAAGACAAACACATCGCGAACGGATATCTCTTGCAAGAGTGTGACTCACTGTGTATATACATATTATATACACCACCATATTCTCATGACAAAGACCCAAACCAAAACCTGCTTGACAACCTGAAAAATTCCTATGAATGAGTAGCGTGTTATGTATACACAGTGTATACACACACGATAATACACATGACGCGCGAGAGTCCTGTATGACTTGTGACCTGTGCGAGCCCGCTCGCGCACCAGACTCGCGTGCGCTTATGGAGTAGCCACACACATGAGAGAACAAAAATTCTTTGGACACAAGCGCACGCCCGCAATTACTCAATAATCTCACATGATTCAATCGCTCATATGTAAACATAATGCATATAACATATCTTTCGAATGAAAATTGTTTTTTTCCTCTAAATACCACGAATCAATATACGTATATACGGTTAATAATAATACTTTTGATCGAAATGTAAAGTCGGTATAACGCATAAAGTTATGACATCGTAATTTCATAAGTGTTATCATAGATGCGATGGATATTTGATGAAGTATATTTTTTATCAATCAACAAATGGTATATAGTGATAGATTATATAAATTTCCAGCTATATGTATGATAAATATTTATTATATCCAGATTACGGTAACCAAGTGAGGTGAGCATGACTTTAATAGGTTTTATCAATTATGCAGCGATGAAATGTTGGAAGACGCTTGTGTTCCCCCCTCGCGCCAATGATTCATTGGACCAATTAATCGATGTTAAATCGATAGTATCTGTTATAATATAAATATAAAGGTATATTTATGCATGTGTGTGTGTGTGTGTATATATAGATTGATAAGTAGAGAGACGTTTCGGTTCCAAACTCTTATTATGCATACATAAACGAATATGTGACGGTGTTAATTATCATCCTACGTTGCCTGAAGCGTGAGATGAATTTTGGGCGCGTGAGACATACACAACAGTTTTGAGATATATATATGTGCGTATGTGTGTATGTGTATTCTATCGCCGTAGGGTTCAAACCGGTTGTATGTAAGACTAGAACTCTAAGTAAACTTAACGGTGCAATATTATTTTACTATAAACAAAAATGAATCTTCATTGTATCTTTCAGGATATTAGTTTCTATTTGTTTAAAAGTATTTTTGAAACAAACATTCGTTTATTGGTAGGACACAAATGGTTTTATTGAAAAGAAAAATGCAATTATCATAATGACATAAATGAAACTTGATGAATTGCGAATTTTCAAGTCACTGAAATTTCCTACTTCGATATCCTTTGGAAAAATTGATTGACCTGTGAGTCGTGCGTGTCCAAGGCATACGCCCATCAGTGAACGAGCGCCGCGATGTCGATTCTCGATGATTCATCCCGATAATTTGAAAACTTAATCGCGATAAGTAGAAACAAAGAAAAATATACCGATGATATGCCTGGCTTGGTGGATGGATATGTATATAGTGCGGGTGGAACATACATATAGTATGTGGGCCAACTACATCTGGGTGTGGACTTCTTTACAGTTTTCCCACACCCCGGTGCAAACACAGATATTTGTCAAATGAATCGGTTGACAAACGCCAATCGGGTATTATGATAAAGTGACGCAACATCATTTTATGAATGTATGTATATATATATGAAGAAGCGATATATGTGCGTTCCTCTTGATCTAATGACTTCTGGTACACATTTTTTCTTCTATATTCGACGATAATTATCATTTACGTAGATATGTAGTAGTTATGTAGTTATTCCTGCAGAAAATCTGAAATACGGGCGCACAAGCTCGCTCAATAAAGTCTTTTAGTGGTATAATATGACGCTATTCGATATCAGTAAGACATATTTTTCTTTTATTATTATTAGTACTATTACTATGTATTCAATTTTTGATTCGATTAATTTTAATTATCTAATTATAAGCCATTTTATCGCTTCATATATATATATTAATATATATATATATATATATATATACATATGTTTATACGTCTCTGGAAGATTGGATCTTGTCATTGATCAAGGATATGTTGAGAAATGGAGAAGAAAAAAAAAAAAAAAAAAGAGAAGAAAAAAAAACAACTGTCGCGACCTCGTTGAGTCGTCTCTATTTACAATTAGCTATCTATTATAAATGTCCTCACAATTGCATTCAGTACCTCATTCATATATATATATATATATATATATATATGCACATATGCATCTAGGTAAATATGTTTAGTTACGTTTATAATGTAAATCTGATGCACGGACAGCAGACACTGTGTACACTGATTTTACTCGTTCAACTATCTTCCTGGATGGGCACACATCAAACACGCGCACACATGCGACAACATAATCTTAGTAAAAAAATAAATAAATAAAATCTGTATTTCAATTAAAATCAATTCAACTAGGTTTTACACACTCATTAAATTGTCAAATTTTTTCGGTTTTTTTCTCATAGATCGACGCGTATTGATATCATTTTTTTCACATTAGTGTGGATATCCATATGCTTCGCCAATAAATGCAATTGGAAGAATTGAGGTTCCTCCGTTTCCCACGTGCGCAATGGCAATAGAGCGTAGACCTGGCGCAAAAATGATAAATACATACACATATGCATTGACGATGAAAAAGAAGACCATGGGAATGAAGGGAGAGGGGTATTTGCGTCTATAGCCCCGTTGATATGCACATCCGATGGGAACCCTTTACTTAACATCTAGCTGTTCGCATTACTTTACTATACGAGGTCAATGCCACCGCGCGCAACGCGACCCGCCACCACCACCGCCACCACTACCGCCACCGCTGTCGCCCCACTTCACTTGACTCGACTTGGCCTCTCCTCATCGCCACGGCACTCTTTCCTCTTTCCCCTCACCCTCACTCTCGCGCCTCTTGCTCTATCTTTCTCGCGCTCCTCCACCGCCCACCATTGCCTCCTTCTCTCGCTTGCATTCTTTCCGCACGCGTGTATGTGTTCGCTCGCGCGCTCTCCAACACCGCCTTCTTTTACCGCCCCCGTTCAACAGAGCTCAGAGCATCCTCATCGACCGTGCACGCAGGAGAACAGTATCTCTTCCTTCCTCACACTTTCTTCACATTATACATCTATGTATTTTATCACTCTCTGTCCTTATCACACATTACAACTGAATTTATATACATATTATAATGGTAATAGGCACAAAATGACTTGTGCAATTAAATGAATTTCACTTCTGAATGTTTTATATTATTTTTCCAAACAATCATTTTTCTCCAATCATCGAACACCATTGAGTCCCATTTCACCAATTAATGGCAATTTTTGTAGGTACATTCTTAATCGTTACGTTCCATCCAATGCATACATGATACATGACAATAAAAGATTGGACACAATGAGCTGATACGTCACCAATTCCATTATTAACAAACAAAAAATTAATTTATAATATTCTACTATGTTTTATTCAATTTGAATATCCGAATAAAGAATTATTAAACTGCTACCTTGTTTCAATTGATAATGAAATGTGTTTGTGTATTATGGGTGTGGGAAATTTGTCGGTCCTCGACCTTGCTGAGAATTGCAGAACGAATGTCAAGGTTAAACAACACACACTCGGTAGTATAGTTAAGTGAAGTCCACACACAACTGTCGCGACAAATCTTCCGGTTAATTCTCTCAACTATATACTTGTATAGTGTGTAGTGGCGGCATTCTCGTTTGTTGCCCGCGCTTTACCGTGTCTCTACATCTCGTCGCTCATCTCATCATCGTCATCTTTATTTCTCTCATTCTCACTGTCTCATCTCATCTCATTCACTCTCTTTCTCAGTCTCACCTCTAACATACCCGTCGACAAACGGAATTTTTCACGTGAGGTCTTTGCCCTCTGAATAATTTCGAGCAGTTTTTCAACCACCTCCACTTTCAACAAAAAACATTATATATATACATGTTTTTATAATGGAACTATAAACGAAAAGAATTTAATTTCACAACTCGCAATTATTTACGTTTCAAATTTACTTTTACCCATCGAATATAATGAAAGTAAATGTGAAAAGAAAAACGAATGGCAAGGCACAAAAAAGATTGAGAGAAAATGAAGTAAATGTTGAAAATGCAAAAGGGAGAGATGGAGAAAATGGGTAAAAAGAACAGCAACACTGTTTGATTGTACAGTTCCATATGACTTTAAATGTTGGAGGGTCAAAGTAGAAATCTACCTTTCACGCGTCTGCCGTCGCCGGACAACTAGAAATGAACGAATCACTGACGCTTATAAGAGAGAATACAATTTATTAATTGAACAACAAAAAAAAAATAGAGAAGAAAAAAGAATTAAGATAAAGAAGAGAGAAAAGTGTGTGTGTGTGTGTGTGTATCTAGAGGAAACATTTATAAATCTCGACACGGGTTGACACGAAATACAGTATGTACTACTTGAAGTCTCATGAGAGATACAACAATGTTCTATAAAATGTTCCAGGAAGTAAGTGGATTTTTATATACTCGCTGCGAGATCATCGGCCCTCACACTTTTAGGACGCCCAGCTATTTCAGTTATTCTGCAGCGTTGCAGCTATTTTAAATATACTACTATATATATATATTGTGTCGACACATAAATCATTACGCGAATATATTAATTCTAATACATGTATGAATTTAAATACTGATGCGAGTATGTGTGTAGCGAAAGGGTGGCGCAGCCACATCAGAGTGACAAATAAAAACATGCGAGTTTGAATAAAAAGAGAGGTAAAAAGAGCGAGAGAAAATATATGATTATTTATAACGTTGCCGCGTCTTCGCGTCGTCGTTGACGGTGGAAATTTCTTGGGTGAGATTCTCTCGTCTCTCTCAAAAGGAATTTCCTATGATTAGAATGAGTATTTCTATACTATATATATTTGTTCATGTATTATATGTGTGCGATCGCCCGACTGTCTCGACGACGAAAATAAACCTTGGGAGTCTGCTATTTTACTATATACCCCCGGACAATTGACTCCGATAGCGTCATCGTTTCGATGATTAATCAAAAATTTAATTATTCAGTTACTATTTACAGTCAATTGGAATTTGTGTGTATCAGTCAATATCGTAATTAACCGTCAACTGTTTTACAAAAGTCCTCAAATATTCATTTCATCTGACAATATTTTTATTATCGAGTGAAATTGTTTGCATCCAATAATCCCAAGTATTAATTATTCATCACGAGTGATTTTTCACCCGACGACATAACGATTAATGTTGAAATTCAAAATATTTATTGCGACATTTTGAATTTCGATTCACATTCGCCTGGTTCAACAATACGATTATTTATCAACGTGACATGTGGTGTGTGTGTGTGTGTGTGTGTGTGTGTGTGTGTGTGTGTGTGTGTGTGTGTGTGTGTGTGTACGTGCGCGCGCGCAGTGGGGGAGGATCTGTTTGTTTCGAGTATGTGTAGGGCAAAAGGGTCACCGGTTTCTCGCTACACAACGCACGCATATTCCGACTTTTTCTTCTCGTCCTCCTACTATATATACCACTATACATATTCTACAATTTCTTCTTCCTCTTTGCTCCCTCCTCGTCGAGTGCCAATGGTACTGACTGCGTGTTTGCTATACACGCAATGGAGAAGACTGTATGGCAAGCAGACATTAAATAAGTTGGAAATTGAAAGAATTGTGGCGCAGAGAAATAAATAACGACAAGAGGTGTGTCTATATATAAGTTGCTCGCGTCCTTATTTCACAGTGTCGTGCCTCTCCACGGTCACTTGCTATCATTGGGACGCGACGCAGCTCATACGAATTATATATTTGTGAATGCACGAGGCCACGCACAAAAAAACACACGATACCAATACTAATTCATTATCCAACCACCATTCAACATTGTTCCTAACTAATTCAGTGAAATTAAATTTTTTTATCAATACAAACATTGTAGTCTTTGATGATTTATATCTTGCGCGAATATTCGTTTGAAAACGTTGAGTGATCAACCCCAGCACTGTCTCAGTATACAATCTCACTCTAGTATCTCATAATATCTCTGTTAAACAGTTGAAAATAATCAAACGTCATCAATTAATCATTTATATTTACATTTGAGACGCGCATAAATATCAAAATGCTTGTGCAACTGATTGCAGCGCAACGAATATTCCCCATAACCGAAAAATACACGCACATAGATTTGAGAAAATATTTCGGCTGAGAATACGTGAAAATCGTCAACAATGACGCGTGACATGAACTTTTTGAAACGCAACCAGCCACAATGCATACGCATAACATGCGTTAATTACAAAAACGTAGCTTCACTAAGTGGTGATAAATGTCGAAGTTGAAACTGCAATACAACTTGACGTACGGAAGTGAACTTTGTCGATATATAAAGTATAAGTGGCGAATATAATGCGTGACACAAACATATGAGAAGGAGATATGTGAATAATGTCTTAAATAAATATATGAAACAAATGTGTTAAAATGTAGAGAAGGATATTGACAAGGTTGCAGTGCCCAAGCGCATCAACTCTGACTGTAAAATTCATCCATGCGCAAGTTGAGCGCAACGCTCTGCCGTCTGTCTCCCCTTCGCACATGTATATATATCCGCCCAGCTACCAACACACAAACACACACATACATGCGTCCATTAATGCAAACATACACAAAAAATATATTGAAAAGTATACATAGTATGTGTGTATATTATTGTTATTTCATGGTGCTATATGGTTCAATTCGGTCTCGTACTCACGCCACATCTTAACCCATCCCCAAAAGAGGACTCTTGTCCTCTTTTTTCATTTCATATACACACACACACACACAAACATATATATATTTATGTATATACCATGATGAAAACAGCTACCATCCCCTGTTACATACTTTACCCAAGAGAAAATTCTGTCTCATTTCTCTTTCAACTTTTTTTCTCTTCCTATTTCTCTTTCACCCACTGTTATATATATATATATATATACTACACCGACTTTAGTTCCATTCTTTTTCACTCTCTTTATCTCGTGGTTGTTTTATTTTTCCTCGACCTCTTACCTCTTGCCTCTCACCTCTCACCTCTCACTTCTCTCCTATATTTTTTACCCTCCGTTACATATGCCTTCACTCTCTCAATATATATTTCCCTTTCAACCCTCACTATCCCCCTCGTCACATCACCAAACTGCATCTTTCCCTTTAACGTTTATTTCCCTCGATGCTTTCTTTTTCCTCACTTTATTTTTCCGTTATTTCTCTCAGTTATTTCTTTCATTTATTTATTTTGCCTTGTTTTTCTATCTTTCCACTAACTCTCAGGCTTTCTCCTTCAGTTTTCCACAAATCTTTGTCGAGAGTAGCATTTCATTCCTTCTTGTTCGGAGGGATTATCTCCAGTCATGCTAGATATTCTTTCGTACGTAGTGTATTGTGATGTGATGTGTACATGTATATGGGGAAATGGAAGTGAGGTACGAGAATGAAGAAACTGTGAGATGAGGTGAAATAGACCATTGTGTGCTATAGATTTTCGTATTTCTGGTCAATTTAATGTTCCAGACGTTGCATATAAATTTATTCACAATCCGACTCAATCACCAACTTAATTTTTAGTATATTTTCACATACAACCCTTTGGATAATATCATTATCATAATAACTCCATTATTTCACGTCATCTATATTTGTCCACATGAAAAAATAAGCGATCAAATGCACATACCATAAATTGCGTATCTCTTATTTTTCCATATACAATACGATAAACAGTCATGACAATAAAAGTTGACCAACCTCATCGAAGACAAATGCGAATTTTTATCGAAACACACTATTCACATTTCTCGTATCAAAATGTAAAATAGAAAAATCATTCCAATCAAAATATCCCGTCAGCTTTATTTCCATTATTAACAATGGACTAACAATTTTTTGCGCCATTACACATAAAATTAACAATATATTTTATTTTCTCAAATAAATGTCTCTATTGACTGACACAATGAATGAAAAAAGATTCCCTCTCTGCATAATAAATTTATACGTTTATTTTACTCGATGGAGAAAAAAAATTTTTTTCTCCATTCTTTCATAGATTCTCTCGAATATATTATAATATCCCGCTCATTGAAATAACATTGTAACATATTTCTAGTGAATATAGTGTGATTTATACGCTGACGCAACGCAACAATATTTGCAAATTAGTCGTTGAAAAAGCCACGACGAAAGCTCTAAGCGATTTACGGTTATCGTTCCATATTGAAACCATCGCCGAAAGCCATTATATATTATACACCATTTCCTTGACGGCTGTGGTGAAATAAAAAATTGGAGAAAAAATAGACAATCTTGAGTCAATAGTCCGTTTTTGTGCATGAGAGATCGAGCTACTGTGTATATGTATATACATATATACCAATTATTTTGATACAATGAATTATTTATTATGTATATTTTCTTGTATTGAAGTATATGCTGAATTGCCGAGATTTCAACAAATATTTGTTCCCAAAGCACCCGAGCAGCTGAGCAGCATTTTCCAAATTACACTACATATATACTTATATGTTTATACGTATGTAAATAATAAAAGCTCAATCACATTATTTGTTTATTAAAAATGATTAAGAACGGTTAGGATACGATGAAAATAAGAAGATAAAAAATTGTTCTTTTTATTTTTCCATGCGCAGCTGGATTGAATTACATTGTTACTTGAAGGTTGGATGATAAATATGAGATATATTAACCATAAGTAATGTGTACATTTTTATTATTACTTTTTCCTTCGATATTGTTTCATAATATGGTCTCTACGCCCATATAGGGACAATATCGTGAGGCACGTAATGTTGCTAACATTCCGGCATTGTCAACCATGTAAATTCCAAATTATTACCGATGACGAGAGAGTGAGAGAGAGATTGTGTTGGCGAAATCGTAGTAGTATCAAATATAATACATATAATAACATACCTGTGTATATACACATATTATAAAAAACATTACAGCGAGATGTGATACTTGAGAATTGGATGGACGTCCCAAGAATCGTGTCACATAAAAAATTACGTATATATATATAGGAGAATAATAACCAGAGCACGACCTTGACTCGCTTCTACCGAGGCGAAGAAGGTGCGTCATATATGCTCATATACATTTGTCTATACATATATATTATGTACACACACATTTGAGCTGGCTTTATCTTTATGACGCGACGCAATTGCACTCGGTTCCATCGCGCTCACGATCACCTTGTGCATTTGCTCTAATACAATTTCTATATCGCGTCACGTGATTGTTCAATGATTAACATTATAAAACCGGCTGATAACATTTTGTCGCAAATTAAGTTTGCTCGTGATATTGTATGTTGATTTTTTTTCTTTTTTCCGTGCTATACATATACACCGAATACACTATATATATATATATATAAATCATCGCTTATCGCCGCTGTTGCGTTATACTCCAGAATGAGTGCACCTATGGTATTTTTTTTTTTTTTTTGCCCAAAGACATAGGTATATGTACATATATTTATTTACTGCCAATAACACACGCGAGAGAAAAAAAAACTTATTACAATTAACTCGCATCATTCGTCAGTGGTGTTTCATTTTTTCAATTTTTCTTCACAATATTTCAAATCATCGACAATGGTTATTGAAATGTTTGAAATAAATACGATAAAAAAAAATATTCAATTTATCATGTGGGAAAGTATATGACAATGGTATGTGATTATATCATTCACATATCCGTAAATATCCAATTCTGTATATGACGAAAAATACAGACGGCACATCGTTTATGCTATTATATACTATCGAAATCACGATACATGTCCGAATATATCGAAGGACATATATTTTTGTCAATGATGGGTTTGTGCTTATGCGATAGTGTTCCATAAAGGTGTAATGAATCTGATAATTATATGTTTGAAAAACAAAAATTTGGTGCATTATTGTCGTCTATTTTCACGACGAAAAACAAAAATGAAAGTGTCCTCTTGAACATTGGTGCATCGGAATAACATGATTTAAGTATCATTAATCATTATAATGTTTGTGGACATGTGAGAATTGATATTTTCGCCGATTCTAATGAACTTTGCAGCGCACAAATGATTATTTAAGCAAATGTTAAATTATAACATCAGCTGAAAGAGGATTTCAAACCTTTCCTGCGTTTACTAAATGGAATATTGGCAATAACGGGGATATAAAGAGAGAGCGAGGGGGACAAGGCTAGACGTGAAATACTGGACACAGGCGTTCTCTTCAAGTCAAGTGTCCCAGGTAAAGGCGAGCAAAGTGAAATCGCAACGCGCAGTGAAATTCATCTCTACTTTTACATCACCGCTGCTGCCGCGCGCGCCCAATACACCAGAGCAAAACCAACTGCGCAGTGTGTTTGAATTTCAAGTCAACCGACCAATCTCTTTGAATGTTATATATTCTGACGTGTATCACTTTCTCGTTACAACTACAAATCATTTTTTTCTTCGCCATCATAAAACTATGCTGATATAATTAAATATTTTCTATCAGCAGATATTCGAACTATAATATGAAAATAATGGCAACAATCACATGAAATTCGAGCTGATTCAATCGATGAGTGGATTTTGCATTCGTCATTTTGCTTCGACACAATACGTGAAATCAGTAGCAGTAGCAGTGGCAACGTGGCAGAATCATCGTCAACCTTGAAAATACATGGTATACCTGTGTTCATATTATACCTGCGAGAACAAAAGTATAGGCATACTATGCACTAAAGGAAAAACTTTGGAGTTTTGAAAAATGAAGCTATATCCTGATTCGTCAATGTTCCAGGGACAGGTCAGAGACAGGTAGAAATGCGAATAGAAAGACGGACCGTTATGCCTTGTTAAATCTCTACACGGGCAGAGAAATACGCGCACACACATACACACACGTATCTACACATTTATATTTAACATTGGCAGTATTAAAATGAACCAAAGTATGGTACAAACTTTTGGTTGAAATCGTCAAGGGTAATAAAATTTTCCCTTAACTAATAATTTGTTACAAAACTATATCAACCCATCAGCTATATTAAACAAAAGCATTAATAATAATAATTTACTACAAAAAATACGACATTTATTTGTTGGGCGAAGAGTTTTCGCGGATAGGTGTATATTCATAGCTCCAATTTAGTTGAAGGAAATTGGTTAAATATAGTTTTTTCGAAAAATTAGTGACGTATAATGCATGATTTAAAATATACGTCTGAACACAGTCATTCGATTAGGAGTTTGTAGATATATATATGGATATTCATGTAGACGGATGCACGCAAGTTGACACGATACTAACAAACAGATAATGAAGGGAAAGTAATATATATTGAAATGTAATCATGCATTCAATTTCAAGGGTTTGGAACAATATTGCTTTACGTTAATAATATTCACTTAGTACTGTCGCTTTCTTCTGCCACTCCCTCTTTCTATCGCTCTCTCGCCCTCTCATTCTCTCCCTCACACTCTTTGTGTTTCTTGCCTCCGCCATTGTGTGTATCAATACGTACTCGTTTCGTTTGATTTAATACTCCAACTATTTTTTCAAGAGTTTGATGATCAATGACAAGATCAAAGTATAAGATACATCACACACGGAAGGAGCGTAATCTCATTAATGTGGCACGTGCCACGTACAAGAATACCTCTAGACTCACTCGCACACATTACCACAGCCCAACTCCTTTGTGTATACATATATATTTTACTGCGTGCTTTTGACTTTGAGGTTTATCTTTCTCTCGCACTGTCAATCACTTTTCTCATTTTTCCCGACGCCCTGAAATTGTCTATTATACGACATGAAGAAGGGAGAAAAATTCGACTAATCTATGTTCAATTGGCGAGCATTAACGTTCTCATCAATACACCAACAATCTATATTGTATAATAAACGACAGAATGCGTATGTATGTATTGACCTAGTATTTTCAGCCTCTGTAACTTTTTTTCTCCAATTTTTCTGTTTCATCTCTCTTTTTCAATGAACGAATATCATACTACCACCCTCACCCAAAGCGTGACTCAACATAATTCCATTGTCACAACGCCATCTATATACCAATGGATTATTATTATTATTATTATTATCATTATTATTATTTTCTTCGTCGGCGACAAATATATATATATATATATATATATATATTTCAATATAAGTATAAGATCTAAAAAAACGAAAATCTTATTGAAATCACCTGAACAGCTGATTATTCTGGTCGTTCAACTAATATTATATACCTTCACATACATATCTTCGAAGCATCAAGTCGTCCTCGCATTCACAAGGACCAAGAGTCCACGTCGTCATTTCGTCAGACGCCCATCCGAGACGGGGGATATGAGGCGCACAGCGCACACACACACACACACACACACACACACACACACACACATATATATATATATATATGCATACATGTATACATGCACTAACCATCTACTGATACAACAAACAAACATACGCATACATATAGGATAATATTCTCTACATAGACCTTTCTCTCGACGTTGTCAAGAGAGGAGCTCCACCCACACGCCGATGCGTCGCCGTATACCATATACTACAAACAACGGCGCGCGTTCTCATGGCGCAGTACAATCTGGCAACGCTGGCTCGCTATAACCGATATTGTGACCGTGGATTGAATGGAGGGGAACTAGCTCAGGTCAAACCGCCTCACCGCCCCCCTCCTATCCTGCCTAACCGCACAATCACCCGCTATCCCCTCATCGACTCATTGCTCGTGCGCCTTCTCTCTTTGCCATTATCATCCAATACACCCAACCTTACACATATACCATTCTTTCATCGTAATCCTTCTCTTTCTCTTTCTTTCTCTCTCTCTCTCTCTCTCTCTCTTTCTCTCTCTATTTCTATGCTCTCGTCCTCCGGCTCGGCCCTACCGGCGCGCGTCGCACACTGCCGACGATCCCCTCTACTCAACGTACACCCCACTCTCATCACCAACAACACGCCAGGGACTCTGACACACAACAGTCAGCTTATTCTCAAAGCTGTAGTGTTTATATGCATGTGTATGTGTATATATGTATATGAACGAACGTTCATTTCCGTTTGTGTGTAAGAACAGACTATTTCCCCTCGTTCACCTCTCCTTTGCTTTAAAGACACTCGAAAAATAATTTTTCTTTCTTTTTCAATGCTATTTTTGTTTACAACACAAGAGCAAAACATATGAGGTAAAAAAAAAAAATATATTCCAAATTAGGTATACGAAGAAGAATTTATTTCTATCTCTACCTCAACCCTTTGAAACATACATTCTTCTATGGATTCGAATTTGATATGTTGAGGTTGTTTCAATCACTGATTCTGAATGTCATCTGAAAAATTACAGAATTAAGACTCGATTTTTCTACAAGTTCGGAGATTATTTTCAATTTGAGTCTATCTATCGCAGTGCTTGACACTTTGCATTTTGCAATTTCAATCTTCTCATTGAGGGCCAGCGTCCAAAATCCTATTTATAAACATCTACAATTTTTCAACTTTGTCGGTTCACTTTATGTACTTGTGTTCACTCATAGCATCTTGTATATGAAAAATAACGGTGTGATTAAATTTTGTCGACTGTTTGTTAATGGTATTGAAAGCCAAGTATATGAAATTATTGAGCTAGAGAAGTTGGAAAGTAGTCGGAATGAAATGATATCCATCGGAGTAAAGGTGTGATAACGTCTGGTACACTGTGCTGCAAAGGGATATAATTCTCCGTCTGCAATCTCAGGTGTCGGAGGCACAATATGCAATGTATTGACATTGGAAGCTAAAGTGGGATTGCAGACGAAAAATTAATTGATCTATATTATAAGATATTGTTATGCATTTAAATAGATTTTATTGTCAAATCCATTATTATTATTATTATTATTATTATTATTGTTATTACTATTATTATTATTATTATTGAGGAAAACTGTTGTAAGGGGGGCTGTAATCCACTGTGTCGCTCCTGTTGGTAGTTGTGTTGTTTGTCGTATAGTCGCGACGACCGCGCCGTAGCGCAAGTGCTGCCACCACTATTACCACCACCATCGTCACCGCAATTCCTACGTTCTCCCACCATTCGCGCACGTTCGGACAACGACGAATCCACGGTAGGACAGGGACAGACACACGCCGGAGGCATCGGGGGCATACACAGAGCCGCCCGTTGGCTTCAACAACCTCTCACCAGACAGTATTACTTTCAACCGTTTAGCGCGCACGCCGGGGACCAATGCTATTATACGAAAAATATTGAAGAAAAACATTGTCATTATTTTTTTTTTTTTCCGAACAATCGAACAGTTATAAGGAAGATGAGCCACGGCTTTTCCGAGAGGATTATTGTTGAATTTATATGCAAATAGTAAATTAAAATCGAAAAAATAATTTTTTGTGTTTATTGGATTGTACTAAAACTTTCATTCATCAAATTGATAATTCAAGTGTTGACAAACTACTCACTGAAGTTTGGCTATTTGATAATGAGTAGCGCAACATCAAATATTTCGCAGACGGATTATATTGATTGATGTTTTGCATTGGCCAAACTCTGTACTGTCTATTATTTTTACATCATTATTTGGGTATTAGTGTCTTTACACATGTTGAGGTGAAATATCGATATTCAATACAATCTATGTATAAATTTAGCAATTTATACTCTTGCGTGACAGTGTTGAGTAAATAGACATTGCTAATGACTCCTATTGACTATATATATATAGACAGTAAATGTCATTTATCAATGACTCCTAAATGAGTAATAGATATAATAGTTACTAAACTAACGTGTCAGTGTCATATATATATTCTACCATGGACAAAGTTTGTTTTGGAATTAGTTGACTATGTGTGATTTTTTGCTGACACAAAAATCTCCAACGTCACAGTGCACTGCGTTATAATATAATTAAATTCTTCATTTTAATCCGATTTGTCAATTTTAAGAGGAGGTGTGAAAAATATTTTGTGCTCATGAATCACAAGAGTCATCCCAGTTGTGATTTCGTGGATTAATCCCTTTTCACATCACAATTGCGGAAGAAAACGAATCAATTGTGTTTGAGTGTGAAACAAGTGCGTGAAAATTTTCCAAATTGGATTATAAACGAGATCTATTCTGTGTGTCGGATTCGGAAATCACACTTTTTTGTTTTTTTTTTCTTTTATTTTTTTTTTTCTCTCATAAGAGGATAATTATCAACATTTAACTCCAGGTGAGAAAATTATATTTAAATCCCTAATATCTATCAAATTTCAACTACATTGCCATTTATTCATATATGGTGTGAGATAATTAGCAATTTGTAATGCATTATTATCACATCTAAAGGATGATGCGTATAAATTCTTACCATAAAGCAGCGAGAGAGAGAAAATTAAGTGACATAACGTACCGCGAAAGCATCTAGCCGGCTCTGGCATTGTCGAGTGGTGTGTAATGTGCATATGTGCGCGCCTCAAGAACTTTTTCAGTTCGCCACGAGAGTGCATATACATATAGAATATCTCGTCAATCGTGCAAAGCCCTGCGCCCCCTCAGTATTTTTAGAATAATCGTTATATATATAAGCATATAAATATTTTTTTTTATTTCTGTCAGCCATGTAATTCTATTATTTGCTCTCCAATTAATCCTATATATCTACGACAAATACATACAACGACACACAACAACTCTGCGCTTGCATATTATTTACCCATATTATTTTTTTATCATCTTTTCGTTTTATTATTTAAGTTGTGATGGAATTTTTTTTTTACGGTCATCATTATTTTCTCCGTACATTTCCCGGCATCCAAATCACCGACTCAACCATGATTGAATGTAGAAAAATGAAGAATATAACGTCCCTCTCTGTCTGCTGCTATCACGATTATAATCATAATTGTTATTACTATTAGTATTACTTTTGTTCAGCCGATAATTGAAAAAAAAACAAAAAAAAAAAAAACACATTTTTTTCACAACGATTAATCAACTGTTGATTGTTATGTAAAAAAATTTAGCCACTGAATGAGGGAGGTGTGAAGGGAGAGGTGTAGGATATATATTAGATAGATTAAAAGAAAAAAGAATACTGAAAACGCAGATAGACTCAAGCGGATATGACGCTTTCACAACGAGAATTGTTGTAGGACGAGTCGAAAAGTCACGTTCACTTGTGATCTTTGCTTGTCTACAATCTATATACATCTTATTACATTTCTATCAAAAATCCATTTGATTCAATCAACAATGGAAAAAAATCGAAATAAATAATGAATGTTGGCATTTTGTTTTTTCGTCATTTATTTCGACAATTTATGTGTAGAAATGTGGTTCTGTGAAAAAAAAAAAAAAAAAAAAAAAAAAAAAAGAGAAAAGAAAATGAAGGGAAATGTAGAAAAATGCGAACGACATAACCATACGTCCTCGACGATAACACAAATCGATATCGAGGACAGACGTTGTGTTATCGCTGCGTGTGGTATGGAGCCACGCTTCAATTTTACGCAGTCCGTATACACTAGATTTTCATATAGATGTATGTGTTTGCGTTTATATATATATATATATATATGTAGCCACACTGTCGTTTCATTTTTTACCGCTATCTCTACATGGATGGAGATTTCCGCGTACTCAGACCTGATAACAAGCACTTATACACACATATGAAACGCACCCGCGCTTCATTATTTCTATTCCAATTGTGTTCAATCTATTCACCGTGAATTATTTTTCAATATATGTTTTCAATTATATATTTATAATGAGCGAAAAAAAATTTTTCACTCACTATAGATATTGAAAAAGAATCTGCGCCTATAACAAAAACATTAACATGAAGTTTAATCATTCATTTTAATGTCCACTGGATGAATATTTATTGAAAAAAAAAAAGTTGCACGAAAAAAGGTGATGATTGTTATGGGGAGAACTAAATTCAAAAAGGTGATTTTAATTGGCGCGCCGGAAGAACAGGTGCTTTCCCAACTTTACCTTCAGATTTTTGAAACAGCATATAATGATTAGATAAATATTAGAAAATGGAACAGCCTTGAACTATTTCTTTTGTCTAATTTTTAGATCTGTCCGTGCTCGTACACATACACAATACGGTCCTACATAATAAATCTGTCATGACGCTATTATCCTTCAATCTTTCATCGAATTGGCAATAAAAGAAATAAATTAAAAAACAAAACGAAATTAGATTAGTTTTTTTGCAATTTCATTTTTCTTCATTATTGAAAAGCCAGTAGTAAAGATTCGTGAATGTGGAAACGTCATTAATTCATCATTTTTCGGAATACAATAGGACTAAGCGTTCTTACTAGAAAATCCATGTTGAACGAATACATAAAATCGACGATTTTTAATTTAGGAAAAAATAAAGCATGCATAGATAAATAAACAACGAGGTACTTCACGTTCTTATTGAAATGAATTCTCGAGGTTTAGATATGTTATATACAATTGAAGGAGGGCAAGTGCAGATAATTATAGGAACTAGAAGGACGGTGAAATGATAGGATATTATAAAAAGGGAACTACATTTTATTTAATTATTCTTAATTTCTTATTTATTCAATTATTCATCATCGCTATTGGTTTTTGCAATAAAAAATATTGAAAGCACATCCTTCGATTCACTGTTAATCAACGCAAATATATATTGACTTTTGCGATTGTATAGGGCGCCATTTGAATATTCGACAATAGCCGCGATAACGGTTACTAGTTTCGTCCTGGAGAGAAATAGACTTCCATCATATGAATGAATACCTCTTTGTTCACTAAAAATGAGGAGAATTTAGATTTTGGAATGGACGTGGTGAAAAAATTCTCGATGCAACAGTCATAGCCGTTTCTATCTCAATTCAGTTGCTTTTTCTCATATTTATTTTCCTCCAGACGCTATTAATATTGTAAAGTGGTATTCAGTAAACAAAAATCAAAAATCTGTAGATACATTTGGCACTTGAATGTGATGAACCGCGTCGAGACGATAGCAAATCTATATTAAATATTGAACGGGTGTGGACTAACATTCTCTACTCATTTCCAAACTTACCTTGACATGTCGGGCATGGCGTATATATTTTGTATATACACGTAATTTCTTCTTATTTTGCTGTTGGTAGTGTGTCTCGAGTCAAGGGCATTGTACGCTACTATTTCTTCATTCTCTCTCGTATTCGACTTCCTTCCACATGTACCAATAATTTGCATCAAAGACGATTAGAAATGTCGAAACAAATTTATTTTTTTTTTTTTCAATACGTACGTAAATACACAATCACTTATTTCGTAGATAATCGCGTGACAACGATGTTGTCCCATCATTTATCGATATTTCGTCAACTGTCATTCGTTATTTAAATCAAACCAAACAGTGTGAACGCGTGCGGCTCACGACTAAATATTACTTCCTTGGAAGTCACTTCAGTGACTCGTTTACCGAGACTATTTTCATTTTTCTTCATGAACAGTAAAAATAGATATTCACATAAATATAAGCCTGTGAGGCCTGTGAGGACATGCAAATTTGTTTTTGAATAAAAAAGATTTTCTACATTTTTCTATTAATGACTATGTATTACTATTGATATGTATGTGCACATAGATAAAGATAGAGATCATGAAGATTTTATATAACGGTCAGGGGGTTAAGTTTCTGGGAAAGTTATATACCAGAGCGACGATTGGGTTATGCTTCCGCAATTCCGCCATCGGCCAATCCGCTACTCGAAACAACTTTCTCCCGAATCCCATGACAAACACTTATGTACACACAATACAATCTTTTTTGCTGTTACAAATACACGCCCGGGACTATTTGCCAGTGATAGAGAGAAAAAAAGAATGAGTGTAGTATACATATATGTAGAAGTGTATTTGGTCGGGTACGGGCATGGCCGGGACGTAGAAAAGAAATTCAATAGATGAGTGTAGTGTTGTTTTATTGTGTCAATGAGGAATAGGGATAAACAGGCAGTCGGGCGCGCGTGCGATTGCCCCAACCGCATTGTATATAATAATAATAATAATAATAATAATAATAATAATAATAATAATCGTGGAGGAGGAGGGAACACAACGACGACGCTTTCGAACGTCCATTTCCGGTATAATATAACTTGAGAGCGTCGGTTCGTGCTTCCCATCGTCATCCTAATAACATAAAAATGAAACCAAGAGATAAAATAAAATAATAACAAATAATTTATAGCTTCATTGTGATTAGTTAAGTAACCTTGGATACAGTTTTATCTCGATGTGATTGTTGGAGTGTAATATTATAATCGACGCGGCCTCGAACGTTCAATATTGGATGTATTTGGTCATACACATATATATAAATAAATTTACGCAAATGCGCGATGGTGCGCGATTAAGTTCACTCATTGCGATTCACCTCATATATAGCGATCTCTCCGACTTCTCTGGTAACATATACACGGACTTGTCAGCATATATCTCTTGAGTAATCTAAAAATAATTTGGTTATTTCCAAAGAGGCGAATCCGGGACGAAAATTCGACGCTCAGGCGGTAAAACAAATAGACCGCGTCCACCACAATTGTATTACGAATTGAATAGTGCGAAAAAACGATGTTTTCTCTTGTATTCATTGGTTTATATGAATTCATGAATGAATAGATATCACGTGACATTATATAGACTAATTTTCATTTATTCCGAATTGGAATAGCACTTAAATTGTTGTGGATAATGGGAGATTTGCCCACTCTGTTTCTCACGTTGTGCTCATTAAAATCATAGAACGTCTATCGCGCCCCACCGTTATCATCAAAGACTTCCAACAGCGTATATGCATGAGTTTATGAATGTATATACGCCCGTGAGCTCAGCGGTATTGTTATCGCAACTGCCCTTGCGTAACGGTCCGCATTATGATCGTACTATCGATTACATCATCTCCGTCCAATATATCTTCGCTGATTACATTCCATGTATATATATCCTTGTTTTTTATTTTATATTATTCGCAATATTGATCTTTAGCGACCGGCGAGGAGAAAAAAATCCCAGTGCATTTTTGTTCTATTTGCACTTGTTCCGTATTTCAAACGCCCTCAATTTACCATACCATTCTGTTATACAATCATTGTGAAGACAAATAAATAATGAAAAAAGCTATATGTATTCTTCAACCATTTCCATGAATTACATTTTCTTCCGGCCATTTTCCAAAGACCCTTCTTCAGACTTGTAACAAGTATATATATATATGTATATATTTTAACCTAGCACACGCTCTCCAGATTCTCCTTTGGAGCAGATGGTATTTCCGCTCCGTATATAACCATACAGTATACTAGAGAAAAAATATTGTAAAGAGAAAAGGAGAGGTAAAAACATAGTAAAGGGAATTGCTCTCTTTCTCTCTCCACAGTATAGAACCTCGTGTGCAACACGTGTTGCAAATGGGAACGCATGTATTTTAGTCGCGCGCCATCCCGAAGAAAAATTGAAGGGTGAACAAAAGCGTGAACCAATTATTTCCGTTATTTTTCTGCGGCCGAAATTTTTAATGAAAAAGTTAAAATATAACAATAAATATTCCTGTCGTCAATTCATAGACTGCAAGAAAAAAAATTGTATACCACACACCGATAAGTCAAGTAGATTAACTGTGCGTCACCCATGATATACAACTCTGTAGTGCAAATTTTCCCCGATTTTTTTTTACAGAAAATGCTTCTTCCACCGACGTTAGCCAACATGCACAATATTTCAAAGGCTGTGTTGACCTGCCTACGTCACGTGTACTTGCCTCTCTGTAGTTGTCCGAGTAAGGCGAAAGTGAAAGAGAAGCTAATGTCCCCTTTTCCTACTCTCTGCCTCCTCTCGAAAAGGAGTGCATCCCTTCATTCAGTCATTTTTGCCCCAAGTTGTGCGTGTTAAGGAGACACCACTGTACAACTTTTCATGAATTCATTCTGATAATAACGATACTTTGAATCACGAATAGTAATCCCAAATCATCACTGATCTTCTCAGAATTCGTGAATTTCAAACACGTCCTTTCATTTCTCACCATCCAATTGTCAAACCATTTCAGGAACATGTTGGTCGAATTTTTTTTTAATAAATCGGTAATATATAATTAGAGTAAATGATAAAGCAAAGTTTCGTCTGTCAATAACCGATATTAAATGCTGTATTGTAACTATTTTACTTTGTCATATACCACGATCTCAATAATTTTTAATTCACCCCGAACCCTGACAACTTATTACAGTTACTATCACGTATCAATTAATATTTTCTATCTATCTCTCTTTAACGTTCGCATGTAAGGAACATCGGATTGAAGAATAATTTTCACTTATTTCGGGGGGACATTCCATCAACGGCAACTCGTCTGAACATCATGAAAATAACACAAACGATTTTAATACCATTACACCAATTAAATTGACTAGACGTATATTATATAGTATATGAAGTGACTCCATCACATAGTAATCGAACTCGCATTTTATTCATTTATCAACAACAGAAGTAGATCTTTCCGAACGAGACGATTGTCTCTTTGAAGTTATATATTTGTTTAATGCATTGTGTGAAGAAAAAAAAAACGCACCCAGTGACCTGAATATTTAGATAATACAGAAAAAATCTTTGTTCGCAATCTTTCACGGAGTTCCGTAATATTTTTTTAACACTCGGAAATTTTGCCCATACTTTCAACCAACAGTAGTTAATGTCGGATACAAAGTAGATTAATTTATACACGATTTGATATTCGAAACAATGGGCAAGGAATTAAAATTTGTGAAAAAATTCTATAATTAGACAATAAATGGTCGTCGTCTCATCAATAAATGTATTCAAATCAATCGCAACTCTCGATTACACATACTGAATACGCATTCTCACAACAGTAAAGCGTGAATCCCAAATGTATACAGCAGGAGACATTATAGAGCAATAAAAGCGGTATGCCCCATCTAACTAACAGTGTAGCAAAGAAATGAAAGGAATATAACTCGACTAAGATGACGCAGACGTGCGTGCGCGCAAACAAGAACACTAATTTTAGAGTTACACACAACGTTGAAACGGGTGCCACGAGCCATTTTTACGACTGTGAATGTAAGATAGTATGTAGTGAACCAATAGTTTGTCTTTGAGCATGAGCGCAAGTTTACGTGCCGCGTGATTTCTTGCTTCGATTAAAATACAATTATCACTCTCTTCACTTGTCCGGTGACATTTTCTAAGATATTTTAGCGTTTTCAAACATACAACAATTAATTTTGAATAACACTCCAACATGACGATATATCCACTTTTGTTTTCATTTCATTACGTAAAAATCAGATTTATTATTTTCCATCACTTAAATATCGACATGTCTCTACTCTCACACGCTTCATACTAAGTTAACAAATAAAACTTCACGTATGATGAAGACGGTCCGTCACAATATTTTTTTTTTGTTCAGACAAAAATCTCGATATACGTTCCCGTCAAATATGATCGAATCATTTTTGTGGTGTTTGGATGGATCACTCCACAAACATAATTATGTTAAAAATTTTAATTGATGATGAGTAACAAATATTTGTCTCATCTGAAATATGAAATGAAACTGCGGGGGCAATTGAGGTTAGCTGCTATAACTATGAACTGACTGCGAGATGTTTCTGTTAATAATTTTTTAATGGTC
This sequence comes from Zele albiditarsus, assembly GCA_958496275.1. Taxonomy (NCBI): domain Eukaryota; kingdom Metazoa; phylum Arthropoda; class Insecta; order Hymenoptera; family Braconidae; genus Zele; species Zele albiditarsus. Next base: position 10,217,729 of record OY292415.1, read on the forward strand.
AAGAAGGGGTGGTTGGGCAGAAGAGAATTTACACGAGAGGGAACAGCTAGGTATGAATACATATCAGCCATGAGCAATGTGAGTATGCGGAGGACAGATAATGAGTTAAATAAAATACAGTGACATGCCTATTGTAGAGATTGACACTGAAATTCGAAAAATTCGATATTTTTCGGTTCAGTTTTTGTGTTTTTTTGTTTTTTTTCTCATACGTCATCTACTTCTCAGCACCACTTTTGTTGCGGTATTATCGCCATGTCTATTCATAGGACGGATAGGAAAAAAATAAATGAATAAAGAAAAAGAAAGAGATGCGTTATTCCACACGGAACATTACAAATACAATACTCTGTTGTGCGTCGTGTATTGTATCATCGCGCATATAATTCGTATAGTGAATGAGAAATCGTGGAACACGCATAATCAATACATATATGTACATACGTAAATAAGCATGGATATATGTTTAAACAGTTATAGCGGTTGGACTGTTTATCATCGTCAATAATTTACAAGGCACATACGCTCTCACGACGTGGAATGCTCGTGCCCTTTGTATTACTCTTCATGGGTCTCTGGTTGACGAAATATTGACATGTGAGAATAAAACCCCGACGCGACGATGGCGAGATAAAAAGGGGGAGGGTGAGAGAAAGAGCGATGGGATATAGTGAGGAGAGGTGGAAAAAGGGCGAACGATATAGGAGAGAAATGAGAGGGGAATGGAGACAAAAAAAATGAAAACAAAAAACAAAAAAAAAACAAGTTTGTATGCAAGGAAAGGGCGTCGTGAGGAACTGTGGAAAAGAGGGAGAGGGGTTGATCGCACGAGGGTGAAGAACAACGGTAGAAGAAGGCATTGAGCACATTGAGTTTTGAGGGGAATCGGGGAGTGGATGACGTCAACCACCAAATCATTCTCTCTCTCTCTCTCTCTCTTTCTCTCTCCCCCTCGCTTCGTTTCCTGTCTTCTTGTTCTTCATATAACATGTATTCATACGGTACATAATATCGAGCACCAACGATCAACTGCCCTTTTGTTTCTATTTACATACAGCCTTGTCAATCATATTGTTACGATAGTATTTTCTTTCTGTTCCAATTATAACTCTTCGTTAATGATTCTCTCTTGTATTTATCTGCAATAATTGAAAAAATCCCTTTATTGAGTCAATTTGTTTGTCGTTCGCAAAGTTCAACTATTTTTTATTGTAGCGAAAGATGTATTATTTTTCATTTAATATTTACAGCGTAGCGTATATCTGCAAGGCGTTTGACAACAAAATTAATATGAGCATTGCGTATTGCGTAGGTATGAGATACGCAACAAATAAAGATGGAACATTGTGCTGGAGAAGAAGAAAACCGTTTACCACAATAACAGAAACATAAATAATTGAAAGCTCGAGGACACTGAATTAACAGAAAGATTATGTATAAAAAAATAAGTCAATTAAACGAAATATAGTGACGTAATAATGATATATTTTTGTAGAATATATCCCTGTAACCGAATGGAAATATTGAGTGTTGTGAATAATAATATTTTCTGATGCGTACCGAAGTTGCGCGTTACGTGCGTCGCCGTGTAACTGAAGGGATATAGGAAGAAAGGAGAAGTGTGTGTACAGTCGTCCTCGTCCTGCGCACAACTACAACCACAATACAGCGACGACGGACAAGCAAAATCATGTAGTATATATACATATAATATACGAGCGTGGTGTGTGAATAGCGATCACGTGCATTTCCCACAGAAAAGCAATAGGGCCCTTGGAACGCGCGCGCAAGCCAGCTGGGAATGAAACGGTGGGTCGGTTCGAACGATGCTCCGCCATCGTCGTCTTATCCTCTCCATGTTACACACATAATATATAACTAGGGTTGGAATAAAAAAAGAAACGATGAAATGGAGAGGGAATGAGTGAGAGAGTGAGAGAGAGAATGAATGAATAACAAGGGGGCAAGAAAAAGATGGGTGTATTGAATCATCTCAAAAGAGCTAAACGATGGGACCGGTAGAGAGAAAAAAATATCCATCCGCCCCAATCCAAAGTATTTGTTTGCGTTTTTTCCTCTCTCTAATATATATTTGGTATATTTTTTTTTATATATATATAAATAAAAAATTGGTCATAAAAATCAATCTGTAGATTGAAATTCATTTGAAATTTAACTCCGTGATTGCAGGTTTTTCTTTGAAATTACTGGAGAGCAGTCTGAATAATAATCATCACGATTATCACGATAGTTGAATAAAGTGTCAACTGCGCTCGACCGCTCCAAAGTGGGGGTGGTGCTTGAGGGTGTAGTGCCGGGGCGATGGTGGCAGCTGCCACAGCTACGGCCATCGCCACTGCCTGCGTGGTGGCCATGCAGGACCGCCAGGACATCCCCACACAATTCAATCAGGTGAGTGAATAGTTATGGCAGGAAAAATTCAGCGCCAATAAAAAATCATGAAATCAAACATAAGATGCGAATGAAAATTTTGTTTCCATCGTTACCGAACGTTTGACTGAAAAAATATCCAAGTAATTAATTGTTTTTATATAGAGCCAACATGGAATGCCTCATCAGTCGTACAATACTGTGTACGGCCAGAGAGGTGGACCGATGGGTGGTATTGGACCAGTCGGAATGAATAATTTCAACGGTATGAGTTCCATGGGGCCAGTACACCCAATGAATACCATGAATTCCATAAACAGTATGAACGGCATGAATACGATGAGTTCAATGTCGATGGGCATTAATGGAATGAATGGAATGACACCAATAAATCAATTGAACAACATGAACAATGTCACTAATAGTATCGGAATGAATAATATCATGGCTAATAATAATATGCAAATGAATAAAATAAATATGCAAGGACAGGCGCAAGCACAAGCAGGTTATCCGCGACGTTTAGCGCCATATCCAAATCCAACAATGCACATGGTACAAAAACGACAACAGCAAGTACCATATGTTACGCCAAATCAAACGACAATGCAACAACAGGGATTCAATCCAAACATACCAACAAATCAATATTCAAATCAATATTCTCCAGCACGACCGCCACCTAATTTCCATCCACAATATCAACCAATTCAAACAATTAATCAGAATCAAACGGGTTTTGTCTCAAATCCAATGATAAGAGGCGGTAATAATATGCGACAAACAACGCCAAGTTACAATAATCCCACAACGGTATCGCAATCCAGTCAGTATTATGGTGGACCTAATGGCGGCGGGGGTCCAGTTAATATGGGTCCAACCAATTTAACTAATCAGTTTGTTGGGCATCAATCTAATTCTGGTAGTTATGGTAATGGTACAACTGCATATGGGAATACTAATAGCCAATATCAACAAGACGTAACGACAATGCGAAATACAAGTGTTGTTACAAACATGAGTTATCAACACAGCCCAATACCGGGCAACCCAACACCACCATTGACACCTGCAACAAGTATGGCACCATATATAAGTCCGAATCCAGATTTAAAACCCAATTTTAATGATATGAAAACGCCAGTTAATATTCAAAAGGATGATGAATTAAGATTAACATTCCCAGTCAGGGATGGAATTATATTGCCGCCCTTTCGTTTGCAGCACAATTTAGCTGTTAGTAATCACGTATTTCAATTAAAGTCTACGGTACATCAAACATTAATGTGGCGTTCTGATTTGGAATTACAACTGAAATGCTTTCATCATGAAGATCGACAAATGAATACCAATTGGCCGGCTAGTGTGCAAGTGTCAGTTAATGCCACACCATTGATTATCGATCGTGGTGAAAATAAAACTTCCCACAAGCCACTTTACCTCAAAGATGTTTGTCAATCAGGCAGAAATACAATTCAGATTACCGTTTCAGCTTGCTGTTGTGTACGTATTTCAGTTTCAAACACATATTCCATAGCAATAATTATGTCTACAGCGCCTTATCTTCCAAATTTCATTTAAAATTGTCTAAATACGTAATTGCACGAGATTCCATTTCCACCAGCATATATGTATATTGTTTTCGCAAATTGTTTACTTTACATTCGAATAAAATTATTTTGAATTGCAGTCACATCTGTTCGTTCTGCAATTAGTCCATAGACCAAGTGTACGAAGTGTGCTACAGGGTTTGTTGCGCAAAAGATTACTTACCGCTGAGCACTGCATCACGAAAATCAAACGAAACTTCAATAATCCGATGTCGAATAACGGTATGCAATCTGAGAAGGACGCTGTAGAACAAACAGCGCTAAAGGTATATATGTTTGTATCATCATTTTGAAAAAGCCTATCTATTTTTCAGTCTCTTGTCTTCGTTAATTGCAGAGGCGAAAAAAATAATAATAACGAAATTCTCTATTCAGGTATCATTGAAATGTCCCATTACCTTCAAACGGATTACATTACCAGCACGGGGGCAAGACTGCAAACACATACAATGTTTTGATCTCGAGTCATATCTACAACTAAATTGCGATCGTGGGGCATGGCGATGCCCTGTATGCTCGTAAGTTTTTTTCAATTTATTTATATACAAACATTTTCTGACAATTCAATTCCCATTACGCGCTTGCATGTTCATAATCAAAAATTTTACGTATTTGTATTTCTCTTTTGTCTTTAATTATATTATTATTATTATTTTTGAATTATTATTTTTTTAATTATTTTTAAATAGAAAACCAGCGCAATTAGAAGGCTTGGAAGTTGATCAATATATATGGAGTATTTTGAATACGACGATAAATACAGTGGAAGTTGAGGAAGTAACGATTGATTCAGCAGCAAGTTGGAAACCAGAAAAAAATATAACAAATATTAAATCGGAAGAGGACAACGATTGTCGAAGAATGACAAAGGCAATGTCACCTGGTAGCATGAATATGCCAACGATGAATAATTGGGATATGAATCAGGCAATGAGTCCGTATATACCGCCAGATATGAACAGTATTGTGAGCGGTTCAATGATGAACAATACAACGCCAACTTATACTAATAATAATATCAATCATCGGAATTCATCGGGTGGTACGTATGATATTAATTCAGGTACAACAACATCCGCTAATAATGATTATGCGAATGGCAATGGTCCGCTTACACATTTGAATGATTCCGTTAATTCACTTGATCCATTAAACGCTATGGAGAAATCATTGAACGATCAAATGCCACATACACCACACACACCACATACACCCCACACGCCACACACGCCTGGCGGTGGAAATAGTGGTCCACCAAGTGTACCACCAGCGTCTCAAGAGTCTACGGGAAATCACAATACATCAGGCAACAACAATATCAATAATGATACAACTGATATACCATCCGATTTGAATTTCGATCCGGCAGCGGTTATCGATGGGGAGGGAGCGGGCCAAGAAGCATTAAATGTAAGTTATTCTGTTGAATTAAAATTTATTTCATTTTCGTTAGAGTAATTATTTTTTTAAAAGAATTGTAATGAAGTGATAAAACTTTCTTTTTCATCATAGTTGTTACCGGACAACGTTGTGGATCCCATGGAATTGTTATCATACTTGGACCCACCAGATCTCAATACACCACCGAGCAGTGGTGCAAGTAGCGGCAATCCATCATCTAGCGATGATATTTTAGCGCTCTTTGAGTAAGGATTCAAAAATGGAAGAAAGAAACACGACAGTAGGGTGATGTGTTAGAGTATGAATATTTGTTTTTTCCATCCGAAAATATATATCAAATTGGGAATACGCGGATTTTCGAATCCACAAAGAGAAATAGAGTGTAAGAAAAAGACGGAATAAAGGAACTATAAACACAAAACAAAAACGTGATCAACTTGATCACTGTGATAAAAGAAGTAAGAAATTATCATCAATTTATAGTTTCGGTTAATAATTCAATGAACAAAAATAAATATATAAATGGGCTGACACTGTGGGTGCTCTCATCTAAACAAATGGTACAAACGAATTTTAGCTCTAATTGTAATATTCCTATTGACAATGTAAGGGCATATTAGACTTTAGAGCAATATGATTCAATCCAACTTCGAATCCGAATTATAGCACAAAAAGAAATGAGAGAGAAAAGGAAAAAAAGAAAAAGAAAATTAAAATTTCTCATTTTGTCAAGGCTATAGATACTATGTGCTCGGTAAAGATTCCTCCACATGGACCTGATTTCACAATGGATGGGAACGACTTGTGTATGTGTATGTGTATTGTGTGGTATGTTTAATATGTGCGGTGGATGATACCGACAACGCGGGACGGTTACAGTGCACTTTTAACTGTTTTGAATGTGTACGGAGAGATAAAGTAGTGTGAAAAATATTGTCAGAGTTTGGGTCCATAATGTAAAGGGTCTTTACTTTGAATGAGAGATGGAAAAAGAAAGAATGATATAGAAAAAAAAATATGAACAACGGTCTATTCCCACTCATGGCTATGACAGACCTGCTAAGCAACAAACTTCTGTACAGTATATATACATATATAAATATAACAAAAAATATATATATATATTTTTTTTTGTAAATAAGTTTCATCTCGAATAGAAATAACATATTGAAAATGAAAATGGAGAGGAAAAAAAAAAAAAAAAAAAAACAAACAAAAATTGTTGCAAACCACCTTTTGCTTATTGATGGGGTAGAATGTGAGAGAAAGAACGCATATATGGCGTTGATTTACGTTAGAAGAATGTTAACACTGAAGTTATTCAAATGAAACAAAACTGAATGAATAAATCAATGAATGATAAATAAAAAATAAATATACAAAATAGATTGTCATGGGCAACAAAAAAAAAATAGTAATTGAGGGGATTAGTGTAAAGAGAATGGATATATTTGCAATGTGTATTGAATGGGAGTGCTGAGAGGTGTATGAGAAAGACATAATTATTCTGAGAGCCAAACACCGAAAGCTACTTTATTTCATTTTCATTCGACATTGTTTTTTTTTTTTTTTTTTTTTTTTTTCTTTTTTCTTGACTCATTGAAGAGTGTCTGAAATACTACTTACGGTCCACTATTTAATAAAGAAAAAGTCGATTTATCTAAATGGAATGTTGAATTGTTATTTCACTGTTTTATCGTGTTGATTCTTTTCTCTGTCTTTTTTCTTTCATTTATTTGTTTCATCTCAGACGCAAATGAATCCGCCGAATAGAAACATTGTATGATGAAATGATCATAGTGAATATATGAAAAGGTGTGTTGAAATTTTATCCTCATTAGAAAACAAAACCAAATGAAGCAAAACTAAATTCACCGATTGGAGAACGGAAAAAAGGAAAATTATTATTCTGATTGCTTGATATGATTGAATTATATCGTGTATTTGTTTGTCCCTTTGGTCTACTGGTCTTTTATCTCAATCCCCACCGCAGATTGATCGTAACGTGGAGCAATTGTACAAACTGATATAAAGTTCAATATGTCTATCCGGAATCTAGGAAAAAATTGATTGTGGAGAATATATAGCAAAATTTAGCAGTGGGAAATAGTGCACAAAATAAAACCGATGATATTGGAATATGAACAATATTTAGTCTTCTAGACCAATATAAATACCTTATTCATCTCTCAAATTATTTAAATAAGCAAAACGAAATTGCAATATATTATCCATCACTTTCGTGAATGAACATCGTGGAGGTGGAACTAGGGGCGCCGATAATTGTGGGATGCGTGCAATTATTCAGTCATCTATTTTTTCCACAATCTATTTTTCCCGACTACCGTCTATCAAAATGAAGTACTGCTACATAAGAGTGTATGCCCACCCGTATACCCATCCCCTTGCTTGTGCTGTTACTATATCTATATCTTTTTGTGAATGGAGAAGAGATAAGGGAAACAATAAATAAATGAAATAATGAAAAAGATAATCTAGGAAAAAGAGATATACTTAAAGTGATTCAAGTAGATTATACAAATTTTATATAAAAAAAAAAAAAAAAAAAAACGGAGAGCAAAAGGCAAAAAAAAAACCAAACGTAAAACTGTATTTATATTCCAATGCATTGCGTGATGCACACCAGACAGAAAATAAGAGAGAAGGAAAAACGGTGGAACGCGGTCAAGTTTCTATTTAAATGATTATCTTATGAATGATTACGATTGAAATTTTATCATTACTTCTATTATAAGCTCGAAAATTATTGTATAATATTTGTACATATAATGAGAAACAAAAAAAATGAACAAAAGCGAAAACTAAAAAAAAAATAGCGAAGAAAAGAAAATAGATTAATAATATAAGACAAGAGGCGGATATTTATTGGCCAGTTATAATTCAAGTAATGTGGAAGGAAAAAACAAAAAAAAAAGGAGAAAACATAACTAACAAATTATCTTGATTATTTCACAGAACCAAAAGATACACAGGTGATGTATGAATAGAAACAAAAATAACTTTATCTACCTTAGAGATCAAATGATGAGATGAATAATGAGAAATAATGTGTACATGCGTGGAGGTCAATGTGACGAAATACATAATTTACACAGCTAACTTGTACTGTTCGTAAAGTGTACACCTGAACAACACCATTATCGGTACATCGAATACCTAATCACTCGTTTCTGAGAAAGAAGAAAAATAAACCGATAAATAAAAAAGAGGAAAGTAAAAGTGACGAAAAGTTTATAGAACAACTTGTTAACTTGTAGCTAAGATCTTCAAAATAGAGGAAGAAAACATGAACAACACATTGATTCGACTACAAATGTACATAGGCAATAACTAAATACAATTATAGCTACCTAATATTGTCCTAAAGAACACACAAACATCCCAAAATTTTTGAATTCTCAATTTTATTTTCTATCTAATTGGTTCATATTTAATAATCAAACAGAGTTCATGATGATCTGTTAATGAGCCAATATATAAGGTGAAGTGAAAAAACTAAATTCATTGCATAAACGTTTATTCGTCTTTTTTTACGAACAAAAAAAATATCTTCATACAAGTTATATTTCATCGCAGGATTGTATACAAGTTATGAGAGTCGACGGATCTCTATAAACTCGTCTCGATGAAATTATAATATAATATCCATATTTGACAGACGTTAGGTGGACTATAATTTCAAATGAGACTGCACCAATGACCCATGTCTTGATCAAACAAAGCCAATGAAAAATGGATAAATACATAAATATATTGATAGAAAAAAGATGAATGACGAAAATTATTCGAAACAACACTATACAATGAAAGAATGAAGAAAATGTATATTTGTTTCGTAGAATGACATAAGTACATTGCCATCATTGAAAAACATAAAAGGAAACAGACATACTAACGGACATATTATTAGTTATATTCACTGAAAAAATTTTAATATACAAAGAACCGATTTATACGATGTTAATGACAGACACCAGAAAATAAACTTGGAACAAAAAGTTCAAACAAAATGTGTCCTAATAATATATTAGAAACATTCAATAAATTGAAGAAAAAAAGAGAAATATACGTAAACATATATAACGATGCCTCCTCTTTTTACCACTTACCTCATATAATTCGTGAAATAATTCCAAACATAGAATAACATAAGAATCAGATAACCATAGCTCACAGAAAAACAAGACGCGTATTCATAGGCAATAAAACGAAATTTATTAGATAAAAAAAAATTGTTCATATATAAAATATATCGAAAATACATCTGTATAAATTATTCAAATATATTTTTAAACAAACGTCAGTAATACATTTTATATAATATATATACATAAAATTCGTACTCTCAATCATGCTCAAAATACATTCACGCGTTCAGTACTTACTATAATTCATAAATATAAGGAGAAGCAGCACTCGACGATTCATACATTTAATCTTGTTTCTTCTTCCCCTCTTTTGTTACTCTGTCTAACGTTTCTTTTCATCAATACTTCTTGACAATCGGAAATTCAATATCTCACGGAAGAATGCATCGGTCTTAGCGGAACAATGATATGATAAAATCAACACAAAATGGACTAAAATGTACAATTTCAGTGGCAAACAATCAACCAACGCATGGCTGTGGAGATGGCATTTACGATTTCAAATGTAATCCATTATCAACAATTAATACAGATATTCAAAATTGTGATCGCAATTGAAATGCACGGTCACAATGATAATCTTTCATCTATACATTTTTTATCGTAGACAAAACTACGAAATAGAATGTACAATAAATTTGTTTTATATATCATTTGTAGTATAACCGTGCAAAAATATTTGAAATATATTAGTCTCTACCCTTGAAAATCACTACTAAATTTTTCAACATTACATTTGTAATATCAGAAAGTTTCTCTTCCGAACAGAAACATGAACTCAAAAATTTCCGACAGGATGTTTTTTTTTTCCAAACCAAATGAATTATGATTAAAGAAGAAAGAAACAAAAAAAACGTCAATGAGTGCAAAAATTACAAGACGTTTTTTTGAGTCATAATCCATCAATCAACTAATAGCTTTATCCCACTCGCCAAAAATTTTGCCAATGAGTTTCAATTTATTAATTTAAATTGTCCTAGTTAAAATGGAATTTAAATTGGAAGGGTGAGCCTTGGAAATGCTGGAATTCATGGAATGGATTGAAACCTTGATGTTTACCGGATTCAGGATCGAGTGGATCTTCACCACGATCGAACTTCGCACGTTTTTCATCGTCAGTTAAAACTTCTTTGGCTGCAGCGATATCAATGAATTTCTTTTGTGCACGCTTCTTCTCATCGGTGTCCGGATAATTGTCTGGATGCCACTTTTGCGCTGCCTTCCTGTATGCTTTTATCACTTCACGTTTCGATGCGCTACGCGGTATACCTAATATCTTATAATAGTCCCTTGATTCAGATTTTTTTTGACGATCTTGTGCCGTTTGGAACAGTTCTTTTGCACGATGATATTGTGGATCTATTTCGAGAGCATCTTTCACCTCTCGTATTGCTAAAATTAAATTTGGGACAATGAATAATCATTTCGGAGAATAAAATAAAAGTAATTTTAAATGAAAAAATGGTAATGAATCCAAGCTCACAGAATTATCATCGAAACAGAAAAATACAATTACCATCGTCATACATCTCAGCTGCGAGATACGCTTCGGCGCTATCGCACAATAAATCGGGCTCACGACGAATTTTCAACGCATCCTGGCAACTTTTAACCGCTAAACTCGGTTCATTATTGTTCATATAACATTTACAAAGAAATTGTAATGCAGTGAATCGTACATTATCCACTGAAATCTCTGATTCCAAAACTCGTTGAGCAGATTTGATGCAATCGGGAAATTGTCGTGACTCCTCTGCAGCAGTCGCGTCATTCAGATTTCTCGCAATCTTTTTAATTTTTTTATAAAATGGAAAGCATTCCTTGTGCTCGGGATCAAGTTTCAAACAATTTCGAATCTCACTGCAAAAAAATATAAATAATATAAACTTGAAATTAAAACAATTTAAAATTGAACTTTTGATTGGAGCACGCATTCCATTGAAACTTGACAAAGAGTCGCACGGACTTATACTTCTTTTCGTTTCCTTTTTTCGGTTGTGGAAAGCAGAACGAGTAACTGTTGGATGCTGCGTTTCATCTATACTAAAACATCTATGTAAATCACGTACTATTTCATTTACAACGAAAATTGGCATCTTGTTATGTGTAAATGAATATGAGAACAGAAGTTTTTGGAACTTGTATCATCAGAAATGGGTGAGCCGATTCATAATGTTTCAAATAGAAACTCATTTGATAGATTGGATGGGCACAAAATTGGATAACTTACGTCAGAGCTTTCTCAACGTGACCCAAACGATATCGAAACACAGACAATTTATACAATCCTTTTGTATTGTCTGAAAGTAATTTTGTCGTTGACTGCATATCCGTCACTGCATTCATATAATCACCCACCGCCACGTAACACTCAGCTCGTATTTCTCGAAGCTCTGGAGCCCATGGACAAATCTCAATGATATCAGTTATTAATTGAATAGCATCTGGATAAGCATGACTTTTTGCTGATGCTTTCGCTGTATAAACATGATTTCGTGTTGGTTCGATTAAATACAGGTCATTCAATGCTTTTTCATTGTTGGGTTCAACCGCCAACTGTATAATAACCAACCGAAATAGTGATTGATCAATTTTAATTATTCATTTAATTACTTTTTATTTCAGTATATGATTCATTTTTTCGTTGTTTTTTTTTTTTTTTTTTTTTTTTTTTTATTGAAAATGTACATACCACATCATTCAAGTCTCTCAAAGCCTGATCGAAGAGTGCCTGTTTGAGCAATACTTGCGCACGCTGGAGTCGAGCTGATGTAAAATCTGGTTTCAGTTCCAATACTTTGTCAAAGTCGCATAGAGCCAATTTAGGTCTCTCTAATGCTAAATATACAATGCCACGTTTGTAGTATGTGAGATAATTGTTGGGATCGCCATCTGGAAAAAATAAAAGAATACATTTATTATAATTATTTCATGTTGAATTAAATATTAGAATAACACATATATTGTGATATTAAATTAAGAAATAATCAGAATATAGAGTTGGGAATGATTTTCACTCACCAACAGCAGCATGATATTGTGCTAATGCATCTTGCAATTGTCCCCGGGCCAAAAAATTCCATCCTAATTCAAGGTGCTTTTCAATTTCGCCCTGTGAAATAGTACCACCAACTAAAAATACCATATGATTACAAAATATAAATGAAATTTAATATAAATAAAGCCATAATATCGGATTATTTTGAAGGTTAATGTATTACTTACCATCCAATGACAAATTCAATAAAACGAGGAGAAATCCAAATGGAAACATAATTTTGTTCAATGAATAATATCGAATGTGATTGATTGTTTTTACTGAATGTGCCGAAACGAGCAGTCTATTAACTTTACACATAGCCAGAGCTATCTTCTTTTGGATAACGTAAAACTGGCAAACTACACACCACCACCACCACACGCCATATAGCGATCGTGGTCTCACCCCATTGGTCCAACGCACATCGCTAGTATCTCCCCACCAACAGCCACCATCGCGTATAATGTACGATGCAATCATATACGCTCGCATGCATTGTATACCATATATATAGTATAGTTGATAGACCCACCATTTCCCGCTATTGTATGTATTACGCAATTTTTAGTGGATAACATTCTCATATTCAACTATCAACGTTTCGATGATAGTGAACGCAAAACGCTTTTCTATCAGAAACATTGAAGAAAGTTTTGAAAAGTTTTCGCGTATCAACTAATATGTTAATAAATCAATATATACTTCGAGTAGCAAGAAGATTCTTTTCAACACACTCTTGCAGTTAACATCGCCACATTCGACCTGTTTTCTTCCATTCTTTTTCCGACGATTTCATAAGAGTAAATGCATGTCATGCAATTTTTGATGTAATAGCCATGCGTTGACAGATTGATAGTATCAAGCCAAAATTGATAGGCATCATGTGCGAAACATTGACCGAAGAGGATAACGTTTTTAACCTGTTGCTCGAACATTTATTTTAGGTCAAATACTTCCAAGTCAATCTATTCTGTTGGGACAGAATTTTTCAATAGTCCATGACACTTTGTCCCTCCTCTGTTCATCCCAAATCAATTATTCAATTATTTCACGAAATACTGAATGTAGGAAAAAAAAATCATAAATGAACTTACTGAGCATGGATTCAGCTATTGTTAATTTCTTTAAGTAATCCACTTGGAGAATGGCTCAAAAACGCACAGACGCTAATGCACTGACTTTTTGTTTATTCATTGCTAACTATATTATTTAATGATTATACTATACAAAAAAAACAGTGTAATATCACGTATATTGAATCATTCAAATTTTCGGCGATTTTTTTGTTCCACCTAGCGAATGAGGAAAAAACACTTGATTATCGCGTCAACTGAATAATGGGCGCCAATGTGTAGTTCGAATTGGCTGCCATGTGCATATCTATTTTCTCCTCCAAATTTTCACGTCAACTGCCCACATAGTAATCTATCATTTTTCGTGTTAACATCGATGAAATTAATCAAATTTATTCTCTGAATTAATTCACATATATTTACCAACAGAGTTTGATTCTGAATTCCGATTTGTACCTATTTTCATCTGGTTTTTCATTGACCATCAGGGACTTGCAATTGATTCTAGTATTTACAAGTGAAGTCAATATGCTCCAAAAATGGCCGCAATCAAAGATGAAGCGCTCTTGAACATTAGTACACGCATGCGCAGTAAACATATCTTACGGAGTTTTCATTCAAATGTTCTCTGACAAAAATAATTATTAGTTTATATATTTTAGTTGAATAAATATGAAACAAGCTGGATTGTGGTTGCTTCTCCGCTTGTAGAAATGACACCACAGGCAACAATGTACAAGAGCTAAGTATAATCATGAATACCTATTAATTTCATAATTAACAACTATATAAATCGAATGAAAATTACATGATATCACAAGTTTGGAAAATGATTTTTAATCAATTCTGATTCTCTATTTTATTACGAAATCATTCTAATTTACTATTTACACTTCAAATAATAATAATTGATTAATAATAAACCCGATCCTAATTTTTTCAATGTTTATTTGACCAAAAACTTTATATATATATATATATATAGTTTTAACGTCCAATCGATTTTTTTCTCCGCTTTATTTGGTCTATTTTGTATTATATTGTGATCATTTGTCAAATTAAGCAGCATGTATATAATAGATTCTATTTGTAAAAAGATGCCAATTAATTATGAGATCACAAAGTTGTAGAATTTAAATTTGAAAATACTTATTAATCTACAAATACCTATATTAAAAAAAAAAAGTGGAAAAACAAAAAATCAATCATTTAATTAATTAATATTAAGAATTTTAATCGTATATATACGAGCTCTTAATTTTCACTATAAAATGTCACAATACATACGAGAATAAACAATGAACCGAGAATTCTGTCATTACAGGGATTGACCTATGATATACAAAACTTAATAAATCTTAAACACGATTTCTTGCACATCCAGATGGACCAATTGATAGAATCAAACAACCCCCTGATACACTTTACAATTCAATGTTTGTTACACAAACCCCGCCATTGTTTTTCCATCGCGAATGATATTCATGTCGATTCCTCACGGAATAACATAGTATAACTATACGACGGACGAAGAAAAAAAAAAGAAAAAACCACAACGAACAAATTGATTAGACACAGAACGAAATATTCATGATACATATATTATTTTTAAAAGTCAGTGTTGGAACATTGAATTCGTCAATCAAATTGGAACTGTGAAGTACCGTATGGTTTTTCCATTTTAGTTTCAATCAAATCGTGTGAAAACCATGTCTTGCAAAAACAATTTTTTTGCTCACGATATAAAAATAGTATCGCCATGGAAATTCGACAGATATATATATATATATATCTTTACATGCGAAATTGGTGATGATTATCTGTGTGAATAAATTTTAATTTGCATTAGCATATCATTGTCCTTCAAATGCTGACGAATATTTTTTTTTCTATTGATGCTGCGTTCGTCGTTCGCCAATAAGATTTTCGAGCTTCCTCGCCAAACACGGGGTGGTCAGAGATTTCTTAGATGGCGAATTCACCTCGGTAGACACATCCACATCCATATCGTCGGATAACAAACGTTTACCCACAGACTTTCTTGCTTCAACAGAAATCATCATCCTGTTGATAGCCTCCAAGTCCTAACGCACCATGAAATAGCAGAAAATCGCATTAATTTTTAAATCACGTTATAATAAAAGTTCATGCAACAAAAAATAAAACAACGGTAAAAACTCACTTTGGCAGGACTGCGACTAAAACAATAACTAAGTTGTGGTGCGGGCGATGCTGTAATTGCTTTGGGATCCAATGTTCTTGTCATAACACTGCTTGTCACACGTCTTACTGGTGAATTGATGTTTGGTTTACCTTTGGGCAATGGACTGAGTGTAAGCGATGAATTATTGCCACGCGATAAATTGGCAACCTCTTTAACTTGTGGTACATAAACGGTATTATAAAATTTGATAAGATCACCACGAGTTTCGTCACCGAAATTCTGACATGTCCCCGCCATATTTGATGGTGTTGGTGGCGCAGCATTGTTACTCTCACTGCTATTTATTGTCATATCAACGTCGCCATTAATTAATCCATTGTCATTATTATTACTGACTTTATCTTTTCTCGAATTTTTTGCAATGAGGACAGATCGATAAATATGCGATTCAGCTTGGGGTTGGAATCTATAGCATCGCATGATTTCCGTGAATGTATTACGTTCAATTTTTGCCAATTTACATACAACATACACGGCACACATTAGAATCTGATCTAAATGACGATCTTTCATCAATTCCGTTCGATCTTTAATTGAATATTCAAATATTGTCCATATTTTTTTCTTCAACTCAACATCAGCTACTGCTAGTGAATTGCATAAATTTTGCATACGTATCGAACCGAGAATGTAAAATTTTCGAAAGAAAAGTGCAACAGATCCGGTTTTACGTGATCTAAGTTGTTCACGATTTACATTCAATAATTGTTGTGTGTGTGTTTGCCGTACAATTGCGGATTGGTCTGGAATTAAATATATCCGTGAATTACCGTCGATTACAACTTTTTGTGGTACTTTGTCTTTAAGAATACTTTGACCACTTCCACGTGATGAATCATTGAATAAACGTTTCTTCGCAACACCCGAAGCTGTTACTGGTGATTGGAATCTTTCGGAAGCCGACGATATTGGACTTTGTTGAACATCGTGATGTGTTGTCCCTCTATCAAGTGCAATTCTTCGTAACACCGGTTGCCCAGGAGTATTCGGATCGACTGAATCTAATGTACCTGGTAATGAAACTTCCTCGCAACTAGGTACACCACCCAATGTATTTTCAATTGCTTGCCACAATGGACTATTTGATTTCCACGCTTGAGATTCAAGTATTTTTTCTTCAATATCATTCAAATGTTTCACCACATCGCGTGCCAATTGTTCAGCACGCACAATTACCTCAATTACTTTGTAAAAATTATATGGCTCTACTTTGAGCGCATTGAGAATCCATGGAAAAGTACGATCTTTATTCTTGTATGACCAAATAACAATTTCTAGGCAGCAGGCAAAAAGGCATTGAAGAAATACCTCATTTGACAAAAGACTCTGAAACGATTATAAAAAATGAATGATTGAGTAAGAAAAAAAAATATTCATTAATCAACTGTTCATTATATCTCACCGTGACATCGTAATCAGGTTTGATTCTTTTTTCATCATTAAGAATAATTTCTAATATTTTATAAAATAATGTTTGTCCAAGTAGAAGACGTTTTTTTCCAAAATCCAAATTGGACGCTTCATTATCTTCGGAACTTTGTGTATATGATGCACAAAATAATTCACCAATTTCCGCAACTTTATTTTCAACGAATGCTTTAACATCAGTCGAACCACTTGCAAACATTTCTAGCAGTAGTTCGCTTGGGACTGCTTGGCGGCCAGCAAGCAATGCCTGAAGACGAATAACGCTCTGCGTTGCGGTTGAAACCGGCGTCACGCTGGTAATGTCCTTGGATCGAAGGTATTTGCGCCCAGTCAACGGTGTTGGTGGTGCTAAATCGCGAATTTGTTCGCGTTTCAATTGAAATTGTTCCTGCAGATCTCCAACATTCAACATTTTCGTTGGTGAACCAATATTGTCACTTGCATCAGCCCCTAAAATCATATTGTCAATTTCTATCAATTAAAAAACGGAATTAATCCATTACTTTGTTACAGTACAGATATATGGATTCGGCAATACACAGGAATACTTATTATCAACAAATTGCCTCTCGATTTTATGTTGAACTGAAATTTTCATCCTCATTTAGATTTTTTTCTTTTTTCTTTTTTTTTTTTGTATGCGACCTACCTCTGAGTGCCCTGTGCCTCGAATGCTTAGCCCTTGAAATAATATCCTCGCCCACCGAGTGTGCTAACGCGTTCAGTCTCACCCTTCTCCATTCAGCTGGATAAAATAATACAGTCCACGAAACAAAGGCAGACACAAAATGCAGGGTTAGCGATTGAGTGGTAAAATTAGAAAAAGTAATTTTCATGGAAATTTCCGAGAGTCAACGGGAAGAGAATAAAAAAGAAAATGCAATGAATGAAGTGGAAATAAGTGAACGGTGAGAGGAAGAAAATAAAAGAACTCGAAGTAATGCAGCGAGGTTCAAATTTTCAAATATCATGTACTCGTTATTATAATTCGAAAATTGAGTTGATTAGATTGTAAATCATTGATCGAGACATAGAAATTCTGATTTATTTGAACCAGAATATAGACTATAATGAGTGAAGATGGAGCAACCTGTTGGTATCAATTTTTCATGCGATAATTAGTAATTTATCAGTAAAAGTGAATAATTCACGGAGTGAGAAGAGATAGAGAGGAAAGACAAATGAGAGTAGGGAAAAACAAACGATAGTCAAAGCAATGTTACGAGACGCAGAATTGAATTCATGATTATTTCTAATATAATAGCTTGCCCACATTTTCTCAGCGTTTTACTAAACTCCCTAATGACGTGCCCAATTCTAATGTTATTTATCTATCCAATTGCAAACTTTTGCCACCACTCATAATTATATAATAGATCCAACTCACCAAGAAATATTCTCTCGTCAAAGTCACCAACGCTCAGCACATGCTGTTCATAGGCTTTATTCAGAGCTTTGTGATTCCCATCGAAGTTCAAGGCCTCCAGAATACCCGAAAAATTTGATTGCTCTCCGCGTAAAATTTTTTCATTGAATAATTTGTTAATATGACTTTTTAAACTGTATTCTTTTATAACTTTAGCTTCAACAGCAATTGCTTCATGTCTTTCACAAAGCAAATTGACAATGCAATTGGCGGTTTTTGGTGGGTCATAGCTGTCGTCATTGAAGTTGCTTGGCAATCCTAAAAACATTTTTTTGTTTAACACATAGCATTCGTTTTACATTTTTCACTCCAACTGTTATTTAAATAATTGAAGAATTAACAACTTACCAGGGAAATTTGAATTAAGCAAATCTCTTCTGTTAGCTAATAAGGCATTGCTGTAAACCAAATCACAACAAACCAACAAGAGATGATAAGAATTCACGAGATCATCTGATATATCGGGGAATGCTCCCTTAACGCATATAAATAATGTCCAACAAAATTCTAAAACTTTCGATGGTGTGCATGGCACTGCTTTATGCCTTCTCGATCTCTGTGGTCTCGCCGTATCATCAGCGGGATTCCTAAATATATCTGTGAATATTGGCTGATATTTTTTGAATATCACCATTGACACAGCAAAATTACGTTCAAGTTTTTCAATTTTTGAACGAAAGCTTTGTGGCATGTTCGCCATATCGGCCCATGATTTACATTTTGTGAAGAATTGTATCAACGATAAATTACAAAGTTGAAGCAGACGCGTCAATGAAACACAGTTGCCTTCAACATTAGATCCAGTTTTGCCCACGGTCGGCGTCGATGATTCACGACAGGCCACGTACACAGCACAACCAATCCAATGCATCTGATCACCCTATTGTTATATTTACATAAAATTGAATTTCTCATTGTACCAGGTACATCAATGGCAATCCCAGGAAATTATAGTCAATTACAATTCAACAATGCAATCGTTCGTATATTACAGTACCAACGTTCATATCTACGTGCGTTCTCGGTTTCATTTTCTTTTTTTTTTCATAAGAAAACGGGAAGGTTATGAATCAAGCCACATAATAACTCGTGTCAAACAAATCAAGTAATAATAAAATAGAAATCATTGAGGCAAAATATTTTTTTGAATTTAAGGTCTATGACATTAGCAGCATAAAATTGGCTGTTATTATATGCCAATATTAATTAATAATTGGAATAAATGATAACAATGATAAATTGGTACGTCGCAATACACCACAATAATAATAGAATGTTTCAAGGGCTTTAATGACAATATCATCAACCATTACATGAGCAAAAGTAATTGATAAACAAATATTGTGTCATCAACAGAATGTGTATAACAATTATTAATTACGTAATGTGGATAGGATTGCATTGAAAGTTAAAACCGTAACATTGTGCATAGGTCAATAATAATAACGAAAGTATTTACCTCAAGGGTGTAATTCTGTCTAATGGTGGAATAGGATTGCCAAGCTTCTGACGCCGCACTTGCATCCATATTGAGCTTTTGACACAAATCTTGGTGTCTATTATACGTAGAGTCCTCAATATCATCTGACTGTCCCATTTTTATTGCTCAATTCGTTCAATCTGTGAATACTAAACTGTGTGAAAAATAATGTTGCTACGAGCGAGTTTATTGAGGCAAATGGGGTGCGCCACACGATATCTTTACGACATATAATCGCACGCACATACACATACACAAAGGTGGAAAGATACCTTGGCGGGAAACGCTATTGAGCTGCCATGTTTGCCGAGTTGGCGGGAAATTGATTATTAATGTTTAACCTATAATTTTGTAATACCATTTAACGATTTTCATCATGAAAAATTTGACAATATATTTTCACGATTAAATTATACACTTATTTCTTCTATTAAATCGATGAACTCGGAATTGTATGGAGAATAAAAATTGTTTTCGGGGACTACTTCCACGTATTATTTTTCTTCATGTAATACTACGCGGACAGTATTTCAGATTTCCCGCGACAGCGATACACCTCATATTTGAAAATGAAGCTTTTTCTTAAATTAAAAAGTTCTATGCTTTCTCGAGAGGTAGAATAGAAGTATGTTTAATAAATTGAAATAATTATTGATTGAGCATACCCGTCGTATTGTCAATTGTGTGATGTGTAGTAAGTTGTTGAGTTGTTCCGCTTGGAAGTTTATGAGCTTATAGTTTTGTGGCGCTTGTGCGTAAATATAATGTCAATATAATACAATACGTGGATGAGTATATATATATATATATATATATTAAAGTGAACATTAGTGCCAGATAACAACTATAGGTGGCAGATGAGTATTGAGTAACCCTTTTCTATTTGTCCTCATTTCTTCTATTGATTCAATGGGTTTCAATAAAAAAACTACATTTTTCCGTGTATATCTGCAAAATTTGGACATCAGGTGAACAACAGGGTAGAATAGGAATACCGACAAAACGGAGTATTCACAACATGTTCAATTGAAACTATATCACATTCACAAAAGTTTAGCTGTTGTGTATAATAGAAAAAAAATTTAATCTGCGCACTGAAATTTTCAAAATTCATCTGGACGACGATTACCACATAATTTTAGCAAAATTGATCCTACAGTTTCTACGGGAATCTTGAAATTTCTATATGATAATATAATAACTTATGTAGTCGAATTTATCCCCTCCTCAATTCCTTAAAATACGTATTATTTACTAAGAGACAGCCAAAGCTGCGCTATGTATATATAGATAGGTATAATGTGAGCCGGTCGTATATACAATAGTCAACACTTGTGTAGGTTATGTCATGAAACTTGATCTGTAATAATATTTGTATCGACGGGTTCATTCAATCGAATATTTAAAATTGTTTTTTCAATAATCAGCCAATGAAGATAAACAATGTCACTGCAAAAAGTACTCGTTATTTCGCATATTCGTCGATATATCAGTTCAACTATCGCGAATCATCGAATCAATTCCGTTAGAAGAGAAGGAAAATTTATGAACAAATTGATTTATAATGGAATACCGAGGAAGTGAGTAAATTTTTTGCATATTATTATGAAACTAAAACCACCAACGTTTATAGTACTGTACTTATTGGCCTTCTTGTTTTATTTAAAAGATGTCATTTGGCAAAAGACGGAGGATCCGGTCAAATTATTACCTCAACAGTTACAGGCCCACATGTATCACGTCGAGCAATAGTACTTAACAAATTATTTATGAAACATATTACAGATTTGATGGCAACTGGTGAAATATCAGATCAAATTTTAGGAAGTGGTATCGAAATTTCCCGTGTAAATGTAACAAATGACTACAAATTAATTAAAGTATTTTGGTTTTCAACAAAGTGCAACGCAGATGAACTGAATGAAATTGCTCGTATACTGCATGAGTTGGCGTATAAAATGCGGCACGAATTATCACAGTTGAAAGTTATTGGTGTTGTTCCACCAATTCGATTTTTCAAGGATAATCAACTCGCAAATGCAATTGAAATTGAAAAAGTATTATCAATCGCTGATTATGGCGATGATTTTACACCGACGACAAAAGTTGGGCGACAATCAAAATTAACACTTGTTAAAAGACTACCGGAAAATATGTGTGAAAAAATTTTGAATCGTGAATCAGATGAAACATCAAAAAACGCTGATGATAATGATAGGTATAATGTCGATTTACCGTCAATGACCAATCACGTACTTGGTCTAGACCATTGGAAAATAATGTCAAGAGTAAGTGAATTTCCGAATTATATTTGATTTCCAATCGTTTGCTCTCTACTTATGAATTTTTAACTGTATTTAAAGGTGAAACAATCGTTGATGACACGCGGGCAAACAGCGAAAAATCGTATGAACAATTCGTCATTGACTGAGACTCAACAGCCATTCATGTCAATAGAAATTGATGCATTACGATCACAAGAAGATACTGATGCATTCAATTCATTTTTATTGAGTAGACAAATTGCAGAGAAAAAACGAAAAAAATTACCACGGGAGCGGTTTCAACATAACTTTGAGGTAGAGAGACAATTAGTCGACGATGAGGACACTCATTATCAAGACGATACTGAATTATATAATATGAGCAATGATGATGTTGACGATGATTCTACTGATGGTGACTGTGATATTCTCAACTGACAAAAGTGCCACGATAATTAAAAATGGAGAGTCCAATCAATTATATGAATAAATTTACTAACAGTTTTCTCCAATCTCCACTCAATAGAAACTGCACAAATTTTCTGTTCTATGTATACATATATTAAGTTAATAATAATAATTTAAAATTTATTTATGTACAAATACTATTGCTGTACACGTGTGTTGGAATATTTGTCGGTTCTCACCAAAGATATTCAAAAATCCTCTTCGGATTGCCTGATATTATTTGACTGCATGTTATGTTGTTCCAAATCATATTCATTATCGGGTGCATTCACATTTCGTTCGTTGAAATTTCGTTTGCAAAAAATATAAAAAAGAGTGTCCCAAAAATATTTTTAACTGGATTTAGGTTGGGAGGCATGAATTTCGTTGGGTTGTTGATCATCCTCATCTTCGGATTTCGAATCCGTCGCATCTATTGGCAACGGATGATGTGGTTTTTGCGACAGATTTTTCAAATTATTGCGCACGTGTTCCGACGACAAATTGATGATACTATCGCTCAATGTGCAGGCATCCAGCACGTGTTTATTGAAAATATCACTCTTGTCTGCGTAGACGTGGTGACCAGCACCACTTATAATCTGCACGATAATAATTCTTCTTTATTCAATTATATTTGATATATACATGAACATCAATTTATATTACCTGAACATTAACGTAAGAATTCTCACGTTTCTTTATGAACGTCTCACCCGCTGAATTATCTACCCACGATCTACTGCCATATATCAATGTTATTGGTATATTTTTATTCATTTGATCTATGCGTCGCACAATTGGATTTTTAGCCCAGCCGAAGCCTTGCATCATTGCATGAAATGCACTTTCACCGCTGATAAACAAAATAGAATAAAAATGAACGCTAAACTGTGAAGAATAACGGAATAAACATTTCATTTTCGATATTCTGTTGAAAATTATATCAATGAACTCACGAGGGTGTTTGAGTATTGCATTGATGTAGATACTGAATAATTACATTAGAATCATGTTTCAGAACTGGCGCGAATTTCTTTATAATATCCGGTCGTGTTGTTTCAATAAGCCATTGGCCTGGAAAAAAGGAATTGAAATAAACATGGAAGTGGATATTATGAATGAGACATCGCAAATATTGAGTTAATTCTTCACTTACCAAAGGGCCCAGCAAATCTTACAGCCCACAATGGATTGAGTGGTTGAACGACGAATGCAATTGCCTTCACCCAAAAAGGCACATTATACCTAGCCTGAACATCAGCTGGTTTTTCTGGAAATCCCCATGGATCCGCAAGTATGAGATGCTTCACACGATCAGGATATTGTATTGCATATGATGCAGCCAAAAATCCACCCATTGAGTGTCCCAATATCACCATTTTTTCTAATTGCATCTCTCGTCGCCACTCTTCAACTGAGCGTACCAGTTGTATTTCAGCTTCACATGCGTCACTACTGAATTTTGGTCTACTGCTTCGGCCAAATCCTAAATTTAGGAAAGAAAGAAAAGATTTTCCTACGAATTATTAACGCATACAATAGTACAATACTGTAATAGGTGACGGGAGAAGAAAATCCAATGTTGATGCAAATAATTGAGTTCAAAAAAAGATGAATTATGGCACCAACTTATGCGTATTGTAAATATAATACGTGAATTGTATATGTGATAATTGTTAGATAGCTGATTCTACTTCTGGTATTCATGCCACATATTAACAATATGAAACATGACTCATTGATAAATCATTGAAGAAGAAACAAAGTTCACATGACATGTATTTTCGATCAGTGTTGTGTACATGCATGCGATTGTTGATATCATCTTATTAATCAATAACTGCCATTGTTTTGAGTGCACTTAACTCATTAAGAGTAAAAGAAAGACTTACTTTCTCCTTCTTTTCGTTCGATAAATACATATCAAAATGGTTTGTGGTAGTAAACAAAGGAGTTTTTTTATCATCATAAAATTGGAGCAACACAAACTAACACAATATCATATCACGCCATTTGTTTTATACCACTTATTTCGTGACGAATTATAATGAAAATCAAAAAGCTAAACTATAATACTATTGAATGAATAAAATAAATGTTTTGATATGTACCTAATAGATCAATAGCATAAACTGGTCTTTCACATGATAAACTATCGAGATTGAGACACCACAATGCTACACCAGCACCCAATCCATGAAGAAGGACAATTGGCGTCTTTGATGACTCTTCATTCAATGAAATTGTCCATATTTTATCAGCATTACCAACGCATGATCCAATATCAACATACCAACCACGATATGCACTTTTCAAACCTGCAATAATAATGATTTATGACATTGAAAAATTTAATTATTCAATTTCTCAATTTGTAAACTAACTTTCACGGTCTATATAGCGTCATGATTGTGAGACCTCAATGTGTTATCACTAACGGTATTTTTTCGCGACAAAAATCAGCTCGCAATTCACTATTTTATAGGAGACATTCCATTTAATTATTAATATATACACTTGCATGATAGGATTTTTTTCTCAGCTGCTCTTAACATCGTCGTGGAAGATCCAGACCAACTGAACCAACTCCAGATCCAGCTATGAATAAATCAAACTGATTAAGATGATGAGAATAAGAGTTTATGGAAATTCGTGGTAGTTTTATTAGCTAATGTGCGCTATGAAGTTCAAAAATAAAAATTCGATTTATATATTACGTGAATAGCAGTAATATTTCGCGCGACCTTGAAACACTTTTAGACAACTGTGTATCGAAATTCTCAATTTTATATTTCAAAAAATAATACAAACCTCTGCGAGTTGGTTTGCACGAGTTCATTATGTGCCATTAGTTAAAAACACTAATTGCTATCATTGAAATTATGGAGTATATGATTTTTCAAAACCAAGGAAAAAAAAAACAACGAATTTGAAGATGAAGTCAATCTCAATTTAATGAATACTTTTCCAACAATATAATTAAATATGCCAACTCGAGAAAAAATTTGATTTCACTTTTTATCCATAAAGTCAGAGTGAAATGATTCGTTCAACTTTTATTTAATTATATATGTATATATTGATATATGAATGGCAGACGGTCGTATGCTGACGATACTCTTGAAATTGTATGAAATACTTTACTGAAAGTGCGATGCCAATGGAAAATGTATTAGTCGAATAGAAATACGTGTATGATTGTATTCTACACGCACATACACACAAACAAAAGTACACACAGGCAAAATTGAGTGGGAAAATCTGCTGATCAACATTGAAATAGACTGCCTGCAGTGTGGAGTCGTGTGGATGTGCTGTGTATGCCCATGCGTGCATTAGTATACATATACATACGTATTATAATTGCAGTCATGCGCGATGAATATTGTACAATTCTAAGAAAAAAAAGAAACTATATGCGTGGATATACATGTCTACATGCATCCATATATATAGTTATGTTATGAATTTTGATAATGTGGACAATAATAATGGCAAAATAAATGATGAAACGTGTAAATGAATTGATACAATTTGAATAGTACCATGAGGTTATAACAGAAAATCTTTTAGTGAATTGCACAGCAACACGAAATGTGCCGAAGAATCAAAAATTCTAATTATAGTAATGCAGTGTGACATATCAATCAATATCAGAATGTCAGTTGAATTCTTCACCACATTCAAATCAGTTCCTTTAGTAACATAACATTTTGCTCATCCGATTGGTTGCCGTTTTTTCACCATAAAGCAGTTTCGCCTCCCCAAATTGAATTCTCGTTTATATACTCCTATTATATTATATATATATGTTATTCCAATCTGGGCCTGATGACAATGAAACCCGTTATTCAATCCAATCAGCACATCCTCATTGTTGCTCTGCCATTCTCTTTCTCAAAATTTTCATTCGCACGATTGACTGTGCTCTGGCTCCCTTCCATTTTAATCATGTTCCTCCAGTCGAAATCTACTTCGACTCTCAAATATGAATTTCTCTCATAATTTCGTTTTGTGTCCAATTAAAAGTGAAATTGATTGATACAATTGAATACGATACTTGGGAAATTTAATATTGAGTATCATGTATTTCGAGTTTTTTAAATGAACGAGGGAGAATTAGTGGAAGATGGCGGCGAATTTGATTCCGGAAACACCCGATAGATGCCGTGTAACGGTAGCGCTACATGAGTATAGTTGAGTGTAGTAACATCGGGCGTCGTCCTCCAGACGGGACTACTTTCCTTTCAACCAATTACAATATACCATTGTTCGATAAATTTCTCAACACCATCACGGTATACTGTATATGTGTAGCACGCACTTGCAAATGTCTAATTGAGTATGAAGGGTATGATAGCGATGGACTTGAATGTTTTGGCTAATCAAATTGTCAAAACTCTAATACAGTGATGATGAATTTCAAGCGTATTAAGAGATATAGATAAGAATTATTATGACAGCAGCTGAATATCTCATAATATATCCGGCACACCGGTCTCCTTATTTAATCACTAATTTTCCATAATGCAAAAAAAAAAATAAAAAATTGATAAAAATTTTGGAGCATCAGTCATTGATTTATTCCTCATCCAACAACATTGTATTATTTTAATTTTGAATTTTCCAATTCATGAAAAATATTGTTATGATTATGCATACAAACGCTCATCTTAGGAATAAAATTTACTGGCGTGACGGCATAAAAGCAAAATATTTCACGACCAAATGGCGAATTAAATTCCCCATGTCGTTTGTATTCATGAATAATACTAGCGTATAATGACATTCATTAGATTCTGGGAACACTTGAATTGCTTCACCCAATATTTCATATGATTCAATTGATATATACATTTATTCGCGTCTCTCGACTATAGTATGCATATTGCATTTGTCCGATAATTTATATTGATCACTAATTTCATTTGATTCAATATCCCTGATTGATTGGGAAATGTGTGGAAAATAAATGACGAAACTACAAGATAATATTCAATATCCAATGGAACTATGCATCCCGGGAATATTTTCTGTAATAAAACGGAACTATTTTTCATCACCAATTCATACGCCATATCATGTAGATAGTGCGATATAATTCATCATTGATTCATTTTCAATCCGCTGTAGCAGCAGTGTACAATATAGAATGAAAGGTCTGATGCTTTCCACAACGATCAAAAGGAATAATGAACCAAAAGCAAAACTTTGGACCATCAAGCTAATTTTGTCGCTGCACGCTACGAATTTTTCATATGCGATTGGTCACAATCGCGGTAGATTATTTCATTCCATTGGGTTACCCTCCAACAAACTGCATTGAAATGGACTAATCCAATCGCATTGAAGTTATTGAAGCGAGCCCATCATCGCATTGGTACACTATATTAGGCAGACACCCTAACCTGTAAGTGCAAATATGCCGTGCGCGCGCTTTAAACGTCCATCATCATTTTTTATGATATAAAAATAATAATAATTCAAGTCCACCGTGTATCCACGGAAATGTACGAGTAAGAGCGGAAATACTTCGGCCAATATTGCCATTTCCCATTCAATACCAAAATGATGAATACAAGTATATATTATGCAGAAATATGATGGTTGCTAAGCAACCAGCAACAATGCGCGCGTCACACCACACGAAAAGCGTTAACGGAGTATGTACGGAGTTGCCGGTAGTAAATTTTCACGACCAACACGTAGAAGCAGACACACAGCTGCGTCGTTGAGAGTGTTGGAGACAGGAGGCGGTAGCTACAACTAGTACAGACGCAAACGTGAAGTAAAGGGCGAGGAAAGCCAGTTGAAGGGAGTGAGTTCGGGTGGAAGCAAGAGAGGGAGAAAGGAGTTGAGGAAAGCGAGCAAGAAGAGGTCAAAACTTGTTCAAACCATCAGAACGTCGGGGACTTCCGTCTGGTGTAGACGAATAATAGTAACGCTCGGTCCGGTCCATATTTCTCGAATATACTCGAACAATTCATTTTGTTCTCCATCGTCAGCTCATACATTCAGCACACACACACACACACACACATATATATATATATATATATATATATATATATATATCAAATTTTGTGCATCGGTAATTTTGAATATCAAATAAAAGTTTAATGAACAGATAATTCATACAATCATTATTATAATTGAAAATAATATCCGCATCAATTGTATCAAATTTTTGTTCAAATTTTGTTTAAATTTTTTTGCAGTTCAATCGTTAAGTTAACAGGAAGAAAAACGGAAAAAAAATAGAAGGTGCGTACGCGTCGCTTCTAGAGAGAACACGAGCAAAGGGACAATTTTAATACGCGAGTAATACCCTGTAGAGAGGGAGTGGAAGAGAAAGGGGGAACTGCAAGCGAGAGCGAGAGAGTAGGAGGGAGATAGAGGAAAAAGAAGAGGCCGGTAAGAACGGAAGACAAAGAAAAAGTGTGAGTACGCTTTGACTATACTTCAACAAGAATAAAATTTATTTTTTCCGGGTGTACAGGAGAACTTAAATCAATTAATTAACCAGAATTGTGTGGTGATTCAGTAGCGAGCGAGATAAATAAATCGACGAAGAAAATAGAAAGAGGTGCGGCATTCCTTGAAGAAAAATTCTCTTTGTGTTTTGACGACGATACGAAAAGAAGAAAAAATGGCTGAAGAGAAAACTGAAGCTAGCCCAACGGTTGAGGGTGAGAAAAAGCTACAAGAGCCAAGTACACCGACTAAAAATGACGAGGAAGATACCAAGGACAACAAGGATGTTGAAGATAAGAAGGAGTCGGAAGAGAATGGTGAGGTTGAAAAACAAAATGAGAACGGCGATGAGAAGCAGACACCGGAGCCGAAGGACATGCGTGCGATTGTACTCAACGGTTTTGGTGGCCTCAAAAGTGTCAAGGCTCTGAGGAAACCGGAGCCGACTCTAGCTGAGGGTGAAGTTCTCATCAGGGTCAAAGCATGGTGAGTTACATGTTTTTTCCAATTCAATTTTACATACTTCCCTTTTTTATACTTTCCTCCTTTTGTTCATATTTCCCATTACATCATTCTTATGTCTCCACCAAAAGCTTTCACACATACGTACAAAATACTCAGGTGAATAGAGAAAATAACTGGACATAAGTTAACAATATATATTCTCCAGTCACACAACTCTGTTTGTGCGGCGAAACAAATTTCGAAAATATTTTCAGTTTCATACAACGTTTCGGGGCACAAATTATGCACCAACGTGTGAAATGATTTAGATTTATTTATTTTCATTTTGTGTTGGTCTTCTAACAAAGTTGGAGTGGAGTGGCGATTCCACAGTCGGTTTCTGTGCAGATTCGATACGTTGAAAAACAAAACGCACTTCCGCATTATCAGCAATGCTATGAAGGCAATTTAAATTCCATATTTCAGGCTATATCTATATAGTAATTATACAAAAAAAAAAAAAAAAAAACACGAATCGAATCTTATCACTTCGTGTTGCTACAAATGTTACCAGAGTGTTCGTAACTGTTGTTGCAAGTATCAACAGTAGAGGAGAAACAAATAGTTACAAATGAATAAAAGTGAATGAAAGAATAGAAACTACATCGAATATCAAGTACAGTTTTTTTATGGCACTCGGACATCGTTGAAGAGTCACCGTTACATATATATTTTTGCCACCTGTTTCGATATGCTGTGTATTGGTACACTCATCTTAATAATCATGCATTGCTGGATGAGTTTCTCAATTGGTTTTGAATGTTACCTGAGCTGCAAAATTTTCTGTCATATCTGAACCAATTTTCTTTGTAACATTGTATACTAAATCATCTCAAGAATGCACGCTGACAGTTATAATATTCGTACCTATGTAGTGGTTGTATTGTTAAATGGGAAAATAGCAGGGCAATGAATTTTTCCACTTCCACCTTCATTTCCTATTGTCATCTTATGCACAACTAAATATATATAAATTGGCAAGAGGGGATAAAGAAAGAACAAAAAAGGTGGAGAGCGGAATGTAAGTGCATGAATGTTTCGTGTATGTGTGAGAGAGTGTCAAGAAGAGGGCGTGTTGAATCTTTTCACGCGTGACTCATAATTCATAAAATCCATTGACATTGATGAGCAAATAGCCCTCGCCATAGAAAAATTGAATACGCTCATGCTGGCAGGAACAATTTGGCTGCGAATGTTCTCAGCGTTGGATCAATTCTTCATTTGTATATATTATATGTATGTTCATGACTACAAAATCAGTTTCCAGAGAATTTCAGAAGTAGGGTCGCGTTCAATCGTCAATTAATTCTCTCATACTTGATCAAATCCGTTCATCAACATGATGTATATAAAAATCGTCGTGTATATATAAAAAAAAAAAGATATGAAGAGAAAAGCAACGATAACTCATGACGAATACACTGAATCTACACATTGCTGTTAAATGAGTGGTGAAAAGAATAGTGAAAAAGAAGTGAATAATATAATTGTAGCTTGAAACAAGAGACAGAATATGAGGTTCAAAGAGGAATGTTTATAATGACAATATCATTCAAAAGCATTCGTTAACGAGATACATATATGAATTTTTTTTTTACATCATAAGTTTGAATATGATTGTACATGATAGATTCGAATACGTGTGGAGACAACAGTAAGCTCTCATGGTGGCGATGACGATTAAAAGAAAACGTCTAATCGTGAATGAACAAACGAGTATAAAATTGATACGTTTTAATTGCATTCTGTATATGTTTATTGCGCAATATATTTCTTATCGGGTAAGAAAAAAGAAGAGTAATAATAAAAAAAAGTTTATCGGACCAACGACGCACTTCCGCTAAGGTTAGTCAGATGTGTTATTTTTTCAACTGACGGTATAAAGAGCAAATAATAAAATGAATCGTTTCTTCTTATTGTTGAGTCACATCGAGAAGAGGTCTATATTCATATTCATCCTTTCGTATACATTGAATGATAACAAGTGTATAACACTGAATATTAGCTATATATGACATTGCATTTTTCTATTCACCTTCAACCAGATGTCGCTCAACAACTGGATTATTATAGGATTTAAAAAATAGAATTTTAATCAGGATCAAAGAATATAATTTACGAGAGACATAGGTTACAGAATATATCCGATAGATCGTCCAAGGTGCCAGTGTATTGATCGGACCACACCCCGGCCAAATGTTTGCCCTCTCGCGCTCCCCCCCCTCTCTCTCTCTCTCTCTTTCTCTTTCTCTTTCGTCCTATACACTATCTATCCCTCTCCCATGTTTTTTTCCTCTCGGTGCAAACTCGGGTTAACCCTCCTTATATCAACCGTCAGAGATACATCTTCGAAAGGGAGTGTGTACGCTACATTGTCCTCCCCGTACATTGAACTTTAAATAAGCACATTTTTATATACATGCATACGCGCACGGACGTGTTGGGTGGGTGGGGGTGGGGGTATCACACTTCCAACCACTTTTATGTTAAAGACAATCAAGATATCTTCAATTGAATTCTTACAATGTAAAAACTGAATCGATACACGAATTTTTCGTGTTAAACAGATTCATCAATGTTTGTATTGAAATTATGAAACGACGACATATTAGTTAATTCTACAAAATGTGGATGCCATCCAACACTCAATCCGTGAGAAATTTATAGAAATAATGAAACGCCATGTAGAAGTTCATATGTCCAATTGAATTTACGGTAGTGTTATATTCTGTTATTTATTTTAAAATATTCTAGATTGATATTGTGGATTTTATGAAAATTGAGGATTGACATTTGTTTGTTGTCACAATTGTCATATTGGGGAGAAAATCAAACTTGGATCAAGGATATTATTTCGGATTCCAAAACTATTCATGTACACGAATCAGAAAGTAATTTCATTTGGATCACCCCATACAGAGAGTCCCATTTGCTCACACACATGAAGCACACCCTCTTCTTTCAGCAGTCCGTATTTTGCAGTAAAAAAATTGGATATTATTTTTTGATCCTTCTCATGCGATCCAAAATTTTGGATGAGTCCATTTCAGCGTCAAAAGAAACGTGAATTTGTGAGGCTCATTAAATTTCATACGATAAAACAAAATTTTCAACGAAATATTAACCATAATAGTAAAGCTTTATCTTCATTCATCCATTTGATATTTTATTTCCATACCGATCGAGGAATTAGTTTATATTTTCGTCATCCGGATATGGCGCAAATGTATATGTTGCCCGCACTGTTCAAGTGACGAAGGGTGCGCGGGAGTGTTATACTGAGGGCAAAAATAGGGCCAGCTGTGAAAGCCATACGATCAACATCTGTTGCTGGATAGTTATATCTCGTTATATACGTACCCATTTCAGCCCACATATCTCATGTTCTTTTATATTTATAGAATATATATAGATTTAATCCAGTGTTGCATAAAATATCCATCCTAATGATCAACAGAAAGAATTAAAACCATGAAAATGCACAGAAGTAGTTTTCGTCATAGGCGATAGGTGATGAAATTCAGCACCTGCAGTGAATGATTGAAGTAGAATTTTTAGTGTGTTGCGAATTAGTTCTCTGTGTTAAAAAGTGCTAAAGTACGAAATCGTAAGATTTATTGTAAACATAAATTAAATTCTCCCATACCTGATAAACGACTATCATAAAACAACAATGTTGCGCCACTCATCATATCTCTCATATTTCTTTTTATACCTCATTGATATACAGTATTCCACAGTAATCACACATAAAAAATGATACTGACTTACGCATCATCGCTGAAGATAAATCGTGGATAAATTATACACATACATATATAAATATTTTCATTTATTTTCCAACAATGTCAAACAGTTCCTTGATTAACTATATGTTTGTCCAGAAGATTTGATTACTCCTGTCGACATGAATACGTTTTATTTTCTCTGTAACTCATGAAGATGTACGGAAGAGAATACGGTACCATATTTATATTATATATAGACATATACAGAAATGTGAATGAAATTGCAATAATTGAGTCGATGAGGAAGTGAAAAATGATGATTATTAGAAGTGGAAGTCTTAGAATGTAGTTTAAAACGATTGTGTGTGGTTACGACTCATCGAGTACAGAATGTTATACGATCTAATTCAGCTTCAGCTGAATGTGTATTGTCATTGATGCATTATGTGACGTTACCTCGTGCGTTAATGCCAACACGCATCCACTGTAATGCCCATTCATTTATTTGATAGTTTTGTTTAATCATGTGAAGATGAAATATTTCAATAATACGTCAATAAATTCACAGTCTTCTGTGTATACATGTGACGTATCACACGAAAGTCATGCAAAAAAAAACGAACTGGTGGTCGTACAAGAGACTACTACTACTACTACTACTACTACTACTACTACTACTACTATCATGTACTATTATTACATGCGGCAATGGGTATTATATGCCGCCGTAAAGTCGGGCGCCCGGTTGTCTAGATGTTTCGTGTACATACTTTAATCGATTGGTATATTACTTGCGGTGTGGAGTAAAGGCTGAATACGACTACACGAGTACAGGAGGAAAGTACTATCAGTCATCCTGTATCAGTAATATAGAAGCCGTACACAAAACAAAAATATACAATTAATGGAAAGGAATTGAATAGATTCATTACTCAATTGTGTTTCAATTCAATTATCAATGACAGTCGAAAAATTTTAATGAATGAATGAATAAAATAGTGGTTGGCGCATTGCATTCCCAGTATTTGTTCGAAAAATATTGCGTTGGACAACTGGATGTCGTATTAGCCGAGATACTCCAGTATTCACTGCAACTACATCCAATCCCCTTTTGCTCTTTTTCAATTGCCCGATAAGAATGCAGGAAATATTCCTCTCAATTTAACGCAATTTAAGAGAATTAAAGTTGAGGGCTAATGGACCCGGTGACCTTTTTGCCACTAGACTTTTCTAATGTATGAGAAGGAATGTTTACAAATCATTTTTTTTTATATACCTATTCATTGCGGATTGAATATAAGTATTGTTTATGAGGCCCACGATAGAATGTTATATATAGATGTAATACCAATCCGATGATATTAAATGTTACGGCTCATATTTATTAATAATTATTTACGTTGAATTAATACGGCTGTGGCACACACTGGAAAGAGGAATATTGATTTTTAAATTATTATCCTTATTATACTAGTGTCAAATATATACATATGTTGATTTCTTCGTGTGATGCAGACCGAAAATGACATCAGAGGTTGCAAAATTATGTATTGGTGAAAACAAAAAAAATCGAGTAAAATTCTCGTCTGCATCGGCTTTGAATTTAAGCTATTCATGATGACCAATCATCTTACTATTTATAGATTTTGCCCAGAAAAATTCCTCAAGCAATTCATATATAGTTTGATTCATATGTGAAATAAAATTTTCATGA
This sequence comes from Zele albiditarsus, assembly GCA_958496275.1. Classification (NCBI taxonomy): domain Eukaryota; kingdom Metazoa; phylum Arthropoda; class Insecta; order Hymenoptera; family Braconidae; genus Zele; species Zele albiditarsus. The sequence goes on from OY292415.1 coordinate 10,253,105, forward strand.
CACATAATTTATTTATGTTTAAAATTATCAATTTTTCATTCTCTTCTATTGATTTATGTGATTTATGTGACATTATTATTACCTCGGATATCATTAGATCAAATGAAAAATTTTAAGTATATAATAGAATAAATTGGTGGTGAGAATTGTTTTCGCACGCAATTTTTATGTGTATGCATACTGGAAATGGTGAACTGATCCAATGTAGAGGCAAGGAAGGGGAGGTATATCGTATGAGTAGTATAATGGTTGCGTGTGCCGCCATCACGACCCTAACAACAACATAGCCTTCGACCCCAGGTCTAGTCAGGTTGTCGAGACCTCCTCAGGCTTTCATTCGGCCTCCTATCTGGCGCCTTTGCTATCCACTCTTGCCTTCAAATCAATAAATATATGTCTTGGTCCCTTTCCCAGTATACATTTATATTGTATGGATATTTTATTCGTAAACATATATATGAATGTATGCTGCCTTTTTCTTCATGCAACGTGCCAAAGCCCCACTCTATTTTAAACTTCCCTCTTTGAACTCATTTGTACTTTGTTCCCGATTATCGTACGATATGGGGTTGGCACGAAATACTGAGAAAACATAAAGGGAGACTTCATAAACTCTGATAATTATGAACAACATACATCGACCGACATGATTAATTCATTGATTCATCGGATTTACTGTGGCGTACAGTCCAATTCCTCTTGCAATAATGAATTGAAAAAATAATTGCTGACGTGTTCATTCGAAGAAAAAAATGTGACTGAAATTTTTTTTCAAGCGGACTCAACTTTCAAGATTTGATGACGAGGAGAGGAGCAATCGATTCACCGCCAAAAACACCATTTATCATGGGTTCCGAGTGTGCCGGCGAAGTTGACGCAATTGGCGAAGGTGTTGAGGATTTCAAAGTAAGTCTGAATAAACAAATTATATTGACGTTTCAGAGTTTAAGATGAGGATACATTGTGTGATTCATTGAGTCATATACTTTGGATGTGTGATAAATATATAGATATATACATTCATATTCACTTCTAGAACCAGATGAAATAGATGTAGTGAATCTATGCAACAGTCCTGTTTGAAATAATGGAAGTGTGAAGAATGATTACATTGGGATGAAAATTCAATTATATTAAACTATTTCTGGCCATGTGTATTTCAGAACACGAACTTCTAATTCATATTTTTTGCCCTACATATATGTATAATAATAACATTCTACGCACGATTCCATTTCAACACGTGAGTCAAATGCAAATGTGACTTTTACAAAGTTTATTTTGGAGCAGAAAGAAGGAGTATCGTTGAAGAAGTCACAACTATTTCTTGTGTTTGAAAGCCATGCGTTGGGCGCGCGTGTATAGTTTCAGGGTGTGGTTTTACGAATGAATCTCAAGGTCTTTCGTGCTCTAGTGTCGCTCTCGTGTTCGGGGATCTACGACATCTTCGGTTATCGTTAACAAATATTATCCACTCTCAAAAATCATTAAAAACACTTCGTACATGATTTTCTGCATTGGTTCGAAAATTTCTATCAAATTCCATTGATTTTAATGTCTACCAATATATTTTATGCATGCCACTTTTCAGTCTTCCTTCAATTTCTTCATGATGATACATTAATAGAGATATATATTATTTCTCTTTTTGCAGGTGGGTGATCGAGTTGTGGCCTTGCCTGATCATAACGCATGGGCGGAGCTCGTAGCAGTTCCAGCAACTGCGGTCTTTAAGTTGCCTGACAACATGAGCTATCTTGAAGCCGCTGCGTTAACCATGAACTACACCGTTGCTCATATTCTTCTCTTTGATTTGGCCTGTCTCACTCCAGGAAAAAGTCTACTCGTCCACAGTGCTGGCGGCGGTGTCGTTAGTATTCAATGATTCATTTTACACTTCTAAATATCGATATTTTTGACCGACAACAAGATATTGGAGATGATAAATTATGCGTTGTTTAAGAATTACTTTAATCAACGAGAGTTTTTCAAGTTCCAATATTTATCCAAGTTTCCCCAATATACTTACATAACCACAATTACCCTGGCCTATCTTCTCGTTTCTCTTACCGACTTTCTCAATTAAATCTCTATTTTTGCCTTCAGTTTTCTCAACCATTCTCAAGATTGGAATTGAAAGCGAAGAGGGAACGAAAATATTTCGTAGGAATACATATTTTTGATTCAATGTAATTATAAAAAAAAATTTCCGTAAACTGTATTCCAAATGCAATGTGAGATTCTTTCGGATAGAATTTCAGCTCGATGTCGCCTAAGATTCGTGGACAGGATCAATACTGTTCAACAGGTTACCCAACTTCCACTCAATGATACATGAACCAATGGGGGTTATTAGAGTGAAAGAGAGCGAACAAGAGATAGAGAGATAGACGAATGGACGCCGACATTCACCACCAACGCATTGCTCTCCGCACGAGTTTAGTGAGAAGATGGAATCTATAGCATAGATGTTGTAGGGAAAAAGTTGGTGGTGATGTTGAGGGTTGAGGGTGGTTGGTAGACTGGTTGCTTGGCAACCAAAACCTCTCCCTTTTATCGTCCTCTCTCATTTTTCCCTCTTACCCTCTCCTATCGACCAATAGCTCACCAGCGACCGCGCCCGTTTGAAGACTCTCACGATGACACACACGTGTGCCCCAACATGCATTGACACAAAAAAACTTAGCCAATTCAATGTATTTCAATATATTTTGAATTTCGCATATATTTACAGTGTTAATAGAATTATTCTAGATGTAATACGACAATACGATCTCTAATATTAATTAATTTTTTTCCATTTCATGTCATTATTTTCCCACTTTTTCTTCATTCGAAATAGACATGGTCCATGCGTGTACTTACTGTGTATGAGCAATCACGTTGAAATTGATTATGTTGAGTCATATCGGGTTTATTGAAAGCAATATTACACCGGGCGTGCTGAAGTGGATTGATCGATCAAGAGATTGAATTCGTTCTGATATAGTGGAACGGAAAACCGAGAGATAAAAATGAATGAAGAAAGAGGGTGGGACTATTTTCTGGTTGAAAACGAAAAATACAGTTGATGGTTTAGATTATATCTAGAAAATTTTGTTTCCTCTTAAACCAAGTTTCCTCCGTATATTTATGTGGTTTTTTCCTTTTTGTTCCCAATGAATTTTCGAATATACATAATATTTAACTCTTTCGCTCATTGAATCTATTTTCTGTGAATCGTCACTTTTAACTCATTACAATTATTCATTTTTTATATGTCTCGAAACCTACGAAATTCTTCTTCACTTTTCGAACTTGCTAAGTACCATACAAAGAAATGAAAAAAAGAGGACAGAAAAGATATTCAATTTACTTCTTGGAAAATAATGAATGATACTACTGTTGTTGAAAATCATCTCCTTTTTTTTTTTCCTAGTTCGCCTTTGCAGCCATTTTTTTTCTTCTAATTCTCCTTTTATTTTTTTATTTTTGAGCAAAAAAATGGTATATACACAAGCCACCGCCTTGTCTCTCGTATATAAAAGCAGCTTTATGAATATACGTTAGGGACTGATGTATCGACAGTCGAATCACGCGATTTTCCTACCATAATTTTTCCATTCCAACACTCGATGAAATTAATTGTTAAATATAAATTGAATATCATTGTTGCAGACTTCTATATTGCTGATGTTTGTTTTTTGTTTTTTTTTTCCATAACTACATTTGGAATAGGGTCAAGCAGTTATTCAACTTGCGAAGACTGTTAAAGACGTAACCATATTTGGTGTATGCGGAAAATCCAAACATGAAGACCTCAAGGCCCAAAATACAATTGATCATTTGTTGGAGCGTGGCGGCGATTACATCTGCGAGGTTCGCAAGTGAGTGCACAAATATACAATTGAACCAATTCTAATATCAACATTCACCAATACAATTTTCATATTTGTCTATTCAATTATATCGTGCTTTTTTTCCTCCAAGAATATCACTCGAGGGCGTGGACATTGTGCTGGATTGTTTGTATGGGGAAGAATGCAACAAGGGCTATTCTCTTTTGAAACCAATGGGAAAATATATTCTCTATGGATCGAGCAATCTTGTCACTGGCGAGACAAAAAGCTTCTTTTCCGTCGCACGATCGGTAGGGTTGAATTAAAACGAATATACATTTGGGTTGAATGTAATTCTCATCTGCATAGTGGATGAAATTATTGAAAAGTAATTTTTGTTTTCTGATGATTACAGTGGTGGCAAGTCGATAAAATCTCGCCGATCAAATTGTTCGATGAGAATAAAACAATTTCAGGTTTTAATCTCCGTCATTTGATGCACCAACAAGGCGGACATGATTTTGTCAAGCGTGCTGTTGATCAAGTATTTAAGTTGTGGACTGATGGTTGCATCAAACCAAAAATTGATTCAACGTGGGCAATAGAGGATGTTCCTGAGGCAATGCTAAGAATGCAAGATCGCAAAAATATCGGTAAACTTGTTCTCGATCCGAGTCTCGAACCAAAACCAAAACCCGCAACACCCGCAAAAGGAAAATCCAAGGAGAAAAAAGCTGTTAATAATCAAGATGAGAAAAAAACATCGGGTGGCGAATCCGAGGAGAACGAGAAGAAGAAAGAGCCTGAATTAACTAATGGAACGTCTGAAGACAAATCTGATAGTGGTGAGAATATTTTTCTGCGTACAGGAAGTGATAACGAAATTTTATTTTTAGTTTTGTAGATTTATGCGAAATTTTTTACTCACCAAGTAACGATTCTTCGAAAATACATTCGTTATCCTTACAGATACCAAGGAGAAAGAGTCAAGTTGAATCGACGTTTTGGACTGAATTTAATGGAGGGAGAAAATCCATCACATTCATTGAGGTAAAAGAGATATAGGATATTAATTCACGGAGATCATACACAAAATATTCATACATAAATGAGAAGGCAGTGCGAAAATAAAACTACATATATACACACACACACACACGCGCGCGAACACGAGGCGCGCATATGCAATAGTGGAAGAAAAGAATGAATGAATATGTGAAATAGTTTACAAGCCACTGAAATTTAAACTCCACGGTATTTCGAATGTTACAATTGTAAACGCAAAATACATAATTTTGCACAATTTATAGATCATGCAGTAGCAGCGACATCAGCTCTTATATTATACAATGGAAAAAATGCCTCGACTGCTCCCTTTCTGTCAACTGTCTCTTGAAGAATATAAAAAAAAAAATGAACAAAAAAAAACAGAACAAAAACCAACAAAATGAAGGAAAAAAAAAAACACAATAAAGTAAAACTAAGTAGTGGACAAATAATTTTTAAGAATTTCTCCATTATGGTTCCAAATGCATAGTCGTTTCCGTTATTGTGTCTTTCGTTCACACCGCGCTGAAATTTTTTTCTAGAGTGTTTTTTCACTACTTGCCCGATGGTCGATTGATTAATGCGAGACGGAATGAGCAATGCTACCTTGAGATGAAAGAAAAGAAAACATTCGTGATTAACTGATTAAGTAATTAAAAAAGAAAATGAATATTTAATTTTACGCGTGGTCAACAGTAGTTTGCAGTAATATGAATAATATTAACTTTTATTTTTAATACCTGAATAAAAACTAATAACAAAAGAAATACATATATCAGTTAATTTTTCATAATGAAAAATGATACTAAAATGGAGCAAAGAGAAGGGGGAAATTTTGTGTATTGAAAAATTTCGATCTATTTACTGATGACATAAAAAATAATAATTATATTTGTAATACTACTGCTACTTGCTACTTCAATATAAACTATTCGTAATGCTAAATCTATTTAGTAAAGAAGAAAACTATAAACAACCGCTGTTTGTTGTATTTGCGCCAATTTTTTTATCAAACTTTGAATAAAGGTGATAATACATACCACTTGCATATCTTTGATGAAGAGAAATTGATTAGGAAAAGCGAAACTTTTGGATCTAGCACATTTTTTTAGAATTTGATACCACCAATATTAATATAAACGATTTAACAATTATGTGAAAATACGCGAGAATTCTTTTTTTCTCACCTGACTATGTGGGACTTAATTGAATTACGTACAATGAAAAAGTGAGGAAATATGAAATAACCGAATGGAATGAGGCGAACCAAAATCTAGAAAAATAACACCCGAAAATTGTTTATACACCAATGGCATTGTTCAAACATTACAGCCAACTCCATACGAACATTATTTAACTTGACGACGCTAAAAAATAGAGATAATTGGGTAAAAACTTTGAAGACTTTTATGGACAATCACACGTTACATGAACATCGTCGACCGACGCAATATACCACGACACAATTCATTTACATATTAACAAAAGATATGAAAGACAAAAAAATAAAAAAAGCCACCGTAAGAAACTCCATTAACAACAATGTATATTTCACGTAAGGCTTTAAATGTTTCATCTACTATATCCTAATAAACCTATCAACTATTTCTCTCCTCACAAATAATTTTATTTTTCGATTGTAATTTCATCGAAAAATCAATCCTGAAATTGAATATTTAACTACGACCTGAATTTCTATTTGTTCAATTTTTGTTTCTTCCGGCGCCTCGGAACAAAGATCCGATTTGGTGACACAGCAAATTGGAGAAAAAGAAGGAAAGAAAGGGGAACATTTAATTCTCTAATGATTTGCGGTTTTTCAATTTCTCGCAATTTCATGATTTGTAATTTTTATTTTTATATGTTTGTATCATGATAGGGTAGTTAACATTAGAGTTTCCAATTTTGAAAGAAAAAAAAAATGAAATTCAAGGGCTATTGTTAGCAACCATTGGTGAGTGCGCAAGGCAGAGAGTCGCGTATCGCATGCGTGCCTGCAAACTAGAAAAAATAAAATAAAATGAAATAAAAAAAAGAGAGTGCTAAGAAAAAAAAAAGGGATAGTGAAATAACATAAATAAGAATAAGGGCAAGATGTCATTTTTCCAGCGAATATTTTTATGAATATGATTGTCCAATATAATATTGTATCATACAAATTGATCAATTATGTTCCGGCTATTGACTCACATGCGAAATTTTTGACGTCCTACATCAGCAAACGAACAAACACTTTATTGCAATTTGTATATCATATAGAATTATAGTATGATGGTAGAAGGTAATTTGCATTTATATTCAGTATGCACGTGAAAAGCGAATAAAAAAAAAAAAAAAAAAACGACAAAACAACAAAAATGAGCTGCGCAAACTGAACCTTTTTTTTTAAATTGACGTTCCAGTGCTCGACGACATTTGTATCAAATATGAAAATTGAGGAAAAAAAAATAGATGTTTGTCGTTGTCAAGGACTAGTCAATTACATGTAAAATTGTAAAAAATTTTTTGTCGAACGGAAGTTGGGCAACGTGAAATGAATATTAAATTGACCGAAAGACGGAACGTGAATAAGAAAAAATTCAATTAATACACAAACGCATAAAATAATGTTTCATGTCAACGTTGTCCTTCTCAACAGCTTGATAATAGATTGTATTTTTCGGCTTATTGTAAGACTGACTATGTTGCTATATTAAAGATTGCTTAAAAAAAAAAATAAAATAGAATATGTCTAATCGCTTTAAATTCCAATAGATATCCTGAATCACTATTCAGCCAAAAGCTATATTCTCCTCAGGTATCACCAGCGATATTGAATGAATCTCGATGCTCAGCAGGATAAATAATACTTAACGATTGAGTGCCTTCTTTTTTGATAATAATAAAACTACTTGCTAGTGATATATGTCCACGAGAGAAGCTGCTGTATCGCGTATGAAATTTACAACCATAATTCGACATATAAAACAAATACTGGCCGATTCGTTTGTGAATCATTGGGCAAACGGATGGGGTTCAATTGTCGACTATTGGATATCTGAAAATATAACGGTGATTCAAGAGGCATAGTATACCATTTGAAATATTATCACCATCATGTTATGAGAATCGTTAGCTTCACGGAAAGGACTCGCCCATTTTACTGTAATGATATTGAGGCTAAGTATGTTGGATGCGTCTTATGATTTTAATTTTCCAGAAATAATAATACGCGATTTAAAATTGATAAAAGATGTAATAATTCAAGAATTTGAGAGTGTGGATGTCGTGGCTTGTGGCTCGCGAACCGAAATTGTCGCGTTAAATGTCCGCGTTCGCATACCTAGCAGGGCATCGGATGAACACGCCCAATGACACATTGTGTGTCATTAAACTAAGTAATATGTTTCCTATCTTACCGACAATCGGTTTTAATGACTGCGAAATACAGTGTGCATAATCTATATGCATGTATGATATTCAATACTACCAACGTATTTAGCGACCAATGAAATTTAATGTTTGAAAGTTCCGTGTGCGCTCATTGGCCAATTCAAATTCAGACATGAGAAACCAGCCGAAATCTACACAGCTGATTGGTCAATCAGTTTCATCCAATAAGAAAATTTTATTACAAAAAAATTGGACCAATAGAATTTTTGGGGAGTAGGAACGAGGAAAACGCTCGATAACTCCGCGACCAACAACGACGACGACGACGACGACGACACAGGGAGCTAGTTGTCTGTCAAAGTGGTGCGTGAATCTGGGAACAAGGGAGCACTCGTTCCTTAAAAATTATTTTTGTCCCAAGCGAGCAATCATACCAAATGTGTGTGTGGATTAATATTGTTTAGTGCGCGAGAGTCGAGTTTTTGTGTGCTTTTGTTCATTGTTAAAAGAATAATAGCATATAACATTTGAATAATAAAAATAAACAAGAAAAAAAACGTAAAATCGAAATAGTTTACGGTACTAAAAGAAGGATAGAGAGAAAGGAAAAGAGATAGCGAAAGAGTGTGGGTGAGCGAGAGAGAGAGAGAGAGAGAGAGAGAGAGAGTGAGTGAGTGAGTGAGTGAGTGAGAGAACGAGGGGGAGAGAGAAAGAGAGAGAGAGCGAGCGAGCGAGCGTGCGAGTGATCGAGCTAGCGAGAGAGGGAGGAAAAATATATACGCGCACATACTCTTTAATTGAAACCGAGAGAATCAAATTATTTTCTAGAGTATCCGAGAACGCAAAAACTTTAAGCAATTATGACCGACAAGAAAGGTAACTATGAGACGCGAACGCGGTTTTATGCTGTTCATGATGATTAAAAAAATGATATGAAAACCAAAAAAAAAAAAAAAATCAAGAAATGAAAGGAAGAAGTGATTTGAGTAAATTATGAAATCAATTATGAGATGAATTAAGGTTGAATAGATGTTTAGTTTTATTATTTTTTGTTTTTCCGGGATGTGAAAAAATCACTGTGGGTGTGACAGAGGAAGAAGGAGAGTAAGAGAAAGCAAGAGATAGAGCAAGCAATAAAATTTCAAGTCGCCCAATTGACACTTGTCATTCGACAAGAAAACGAACGTGGGACCGTTCGTACTCTTGCGTTTTACATTTTTTGTTGTTTTTCCTATATAAGAAACAAACAAAAAATTTAACAACAGATTTCTTCAATATTTGTCTATTTGATGATAATAATGATAATGATAATGATAATAATGATGATAATAATAATAATAATTATTAAATCTATGAAGATTTTATTCAGTTGCTTAAACAACAAATGAAAGCATTTCACTGAACACAAAAGCATCCGACTTATGCTAGGCCCAAGTGTGTGACAGATTAATCAATACATTGCCTTGCTTGCGGTTCTGTGTGAATACAAAATGGCCACCCTAGCTTAGGCTTCCATTATTTTCATTCCCGCTGTCAGGAAAAAAAAAGTTTATATCTTATTGCATTCATTATTGTAGATAGATCAATGAATGAAAATTCTTATTCACTTTCTCAATTGATCAGAGTATCCTTTGACACCACTCATTAGATCAGTTCAGAAGGAATATATATATATAATATTATATATATATATATATATATATATTCCTACTGATATATATATTTCTATTGATATATATACTCACGCACACATTCAATCAATATTTTCAACAATTTTGCCTCATTAATTTGATATTATAGGACGATTTTTGTGAAGCATCGTGAAATATTGGATACAGTCGCACATAGCCTATTAGGTGTCAAATCTTGGGCGGCCATTGGTGTATTCACTAAAATGATATGAGCATGTACGTATATGCATATATGGCCAAAAAAAATTGGAAAAATTTGGAAAATCAAATTAGTCCACCAACAGGATAGATTGAGGAAAAGTTTCTACCATTCAATATACTACGGATTTATATGTTCCGCATACGCGGAATAATAGAAATGAAAGTGAATATGCAGATGTGGTAAATACCGCATTACGTCAAATGTCATGAACGAGGGAAAATTAATTGCTACAGAGGCACGCTCAAATATTTCAATAAAAAAAATCGTTTTGCACTATTGCTAACACCGCGTAGGTCCCAAAAGTTCGTAAATGGGACTTTCGCTTTGTTGACACAAAAACAGTATTGCAAGTTCTATTACAATTTGAAAAAATTGAATTTTATCAATTATTTGCTCTTGGTAAAATTCATGTTCTAGTGAAATAGTATTTTTCTTACGCGGTGTTAAAATTTGACCGACGACATCTTTTTAGCAATTAAGGTAAATATTGTCTGATTCTAAGCAGTTGAGAAGTGTCTCGCTCAATGTTATGTTCATCAAAAAGAGAAGCCTGAACGTTAATTACAGGTGAAATCTCTTGCTTATTTGTTAATCAATGGAAGGGAAAAAATAATCATTCAGAAATGAAAAAAAAAAAAAAAAAAAACCGTGGAAAAGTATATGAGAATGAACAAATTCAGAACACTGGGTTGATACACACCCACAGTTGCTCCTGCCGATATTTTTGCAGCGGACCATTGCAAAGACGATGATTTGATTCAACTCAATAGGTGGAGCCACGAAGATCGGCGTGATTGCGCTGCCCAAGCCACGTATCTAACCTCACCTTCTATATTATATATATTACCATTATAATATTATAATAATATAATATAAATAATATATAATAATTTGTTGCGTGTTTGAATACCAAAAAAGAAAAAAAACAATGCCATATATATATTCCGTTGTTTTGTACTATTTGCATTATGTTGTATTGAACAAAAATACATTTGTGATGAGTCAGGCGACTCCTGATTCAAAAAGTCTTAGTAGCCGCGGAAATTCTATTTTTTGAAACGATGAAAGCACAAAAATTATTTAATTCGTCACTCTGTGTTGTCTCTTGAATTTTTTTCAGAAATTCATCATTGAAAGTGAGAGTGTGAGGGAGAGAGGAGAAGAAAGAGGGAGAGGGAGAGAAAAAAGAGAAAGGAGCCTTGGGCAGCTGACATTTTAAAAAAGAAAGACAAAAAAAATTGATTGTGATTTACATTTTTGAAATTGTGAGAAATATTATGTACTTTTTGAATTGGAGACGTCGGCTGCTATATGTCCAAATCAATATGAACGTAAGATATTGATATGGGTGTAAAACAATTTCGTACTGAAACGTGGTATTGGCTGATTGCTTATTTTGTTCGTTTATTACCTTATTATTATTATTATCATTATTATTTTAAATATGTATATCTATATATATTTAAATTGATTGTCATGTTCATTCAAATTATTTGATGACGCCATATATCATTAAGATTCCAATTTTCATATGAAGTAAAATGGATGAATATGATGCATTTAATAATATTAGAAAAATTTATCAGAATTCGCATTCATTATTTGATCGATGAATTCAAGAGAAAAACAAGTCAAAAATCTTAGAATGAACATGTCAAATTAACACGGTGGACACGAATGCTTTACCTATAATATTTCTTCTCGATATCGTACTTACGGTAGCTCACTTTTAACATTAGTGCATGCTGCTTGAAATCGGTCACAAGTTTGCCATGAATTAATGATGAATTTTCAAACCATGACACAATGTTTTGCTCCCGAATAAATACAATTAGTATATTTGTGTTGATAACCATCTTCCTCACAAACATGAAAAAAACTTGTGGCCTCATTTTGGACGATTCTAGAAGTTCGAAGTGGTGTTATAGGCGCTACTCTCGGGCGTAAATTATAGAAATGTTAGCTTTAAAATTTAGGTCCGTATAATTGCATGATTTAAGCGTTCATCTTGAAAATGAAATTTAAAAAAAAATGGAAGAAAATATGATTAGTTGACTCCCTACAGTGAAGTACTTAAATGCTGAATAGTAATTGCATGCAAGAAATAAATCGTAATGTCACAGTCATTATTGATTAGTGATATGAACTGATGAAAAGCAAGGAAAGTGGAAAACGGGAAAAAATAAATGCTCAGAAAGGAAAATAATTACATAGTCATAAGTATTGTAATTACAAAATCAATAATAACATTGCGCATTGATTATCTTATTCAATGGATTAGGTTTGTTTAGTTTACTGCATGTTTGAATAATGAAATTCGAAAATTCAGAAACTCGTAAATAATGATACAGTCATCTTTTGAGTCGATTTAATTTATCGTCGGATGAAGTCACAAAATACGGTTTCGTATACTAACTTCATATGGTGGAATATTTTTATGATTTTGCGAATTTTCAACAGTTTTCATTTTTAATATATATTGCATGAAAATTTTATGTGAAAGTCAACGTATTGCCATTATTACTCGTTATTTTTATTATTAGTTATTGTCATTATTAGTTAATTTATATTTATATTATTATTATTATTATTATTATTATAATCATTATCTTTATTATTTATTGATCTCTTTCTTAAACACAAATTTATGTATATAAATATTTTTTCTCTGCATAACAAAAAAATATGTAAATTGATCACACCCAATCCCTTTTTAATATGAAAATTATTCGTATTAAGAAGAGATCATGTAACAATCTTTCAATTACATTTCTTGGTTGCATGTTATACCGTTTCAAAACTTTTTCCATAAATTCAAACAAAAATTCTCTGTTGATTTGTGACATTACAAACTATTCTTGTAAATGTGATGAATATATTGCTTCAAATACGTTAACAGATGTTGATTAGCAAAACTTTTGAGTCGGGATAAATAATAACAAATATAACGTGAGAATTTTTTATGCATGTTCTAAGCATGTGCATGATACAAAAAATTACTTTTATCAAACATGTATACTGTTAATAGTGAGCTTAATTGAAATAGCCATTTTCTAAAAAGAAAAAAAAATCGAATATGTTGAAGTGAATCAGGGGGGTTGAAAGCTTCGAGGCAGAGTTTTGTTTGTCTTTTTCAAACGACGAAATGAAATGAATTTGAAAAAATTCTTCTTAATAGAAGAATTGAATTATTACAATTTGCAATCAGATGATTTAGGCGTTTGAATTAGTCCAAGAAAAATCTGTTGTTCCACCTAAGCAGTCTGATCTGGAATTCTCACTGAGAAGAAATTTAAAAGAGAAAGAATTTTATATGAGGACAATTTTTTGGCTCTCTGATTCTCATGTATCGAATGGTTTTCTGTAATTTCATTTGAAAAAAAAATATATATATATATATGAAATTGCGCATTAATGGAATCAGTTATGTAAATATCATGATAATCTTAAAAGCATGCGACAAATATATTCCATCGAAAAACGTTGAAAAATCATTCGCTGGAAACAATTATAATACATATAACTGCAAGGGAATCGAAAGCAGAAAATTTTCCAACTGTCAAGTGGTATTAGCATTAATAATTATAATCAATTGTTATTGGATTCGATGATTTTTTGCACCGTGGCACTGACACATGAATTTATGCAACGAGTGTCAGTCCTTAATATTCAGAATTAATCGTAGAGAAAATTGCACATGCCAACTTATCAAATTAAGAAAAAACTGACTTCTTCATTAAATAATACCTGATAAAGAATTTTTTTAATATAATTCTGAATTATGTGGAGTGACCCTCAATTATCATGGACAATTTGGTGTGGGCTGACGTCTATGTTAGAATACAACATGTCCATCCAATGCTGCCGAGCTTGAGCAACTAAACTACTCAACAAAAAAACTCTCGTTTACAGTTGAATATCAACTGATAATCAAGATAATTTTGATAATTTATGAAACAAAATAAGATTAATAAATCGAGAGATATACGTGAAGTTTCGATGCAAAGGCAGGGCGTGTAATTTAGATTTACAAAAAGAAAGAAAGACATGATGAATTTGGGTGTTTTGGATTCATTGATCATTACAAACTATGTCAGCATGTTCTATTCGAACCGACATTATCAATGAATGAGAAAACAGGGGACACGAATTCTTATACGACATCAATGAATACAATTCACCTGATTTAATCAATACTATAATTATGCAATTATGAGAGGAAAAAAAATATTACAATTTTTCAATAATGTTTGACCTTTATTCATTGGATATTTGCAGAAATTTGTGGTTTGCTGAATCTTGTCACGACTTTTTGAATGTCTGGAATTTAATATATCGATATTTCAATGCTGACATGTCTTATGCCATATCATGAAAATTTTACAGAATACGATGAAAACGTCTCATGATACCGTTCACTTGCAGAATACGACTGTTTGTAAATCGCGTAAAAAAAGTGATCACAATGACGTTTCGATATTACGAGACTACGGTTGGAATACGATATATTAGAACTAAGATATGGATATATACACTCATCGTACCACTCGTACTCATTGTATAAATTACACATTTTCCACCGCTCGAACACAACTTATTGACCAAGTTTTTGGCAGCAAGAAAAAAAATAAAAGAAAAAGTAAAAACCCCATATGACACAAAAAAAAAATTAAGTATAAAGATGTTGGTTGCCCTTTTTATTGTGAAATTTTTTTTTCATCAAGCGCTAGCTTCGTCTCTAGCTGATCCACGATAATCCAGATTGAATATTCTCTTTACAAATCGCACTTCATAATATTTATCTTATTTACCTTTGATGCCGACATTTCTCCTTGAACAACAAAAAAATAACAACAATAAATATAATTGTATTATTCGTGATTATGGCTTTGATTTTAGCTCCTTCTGATTTATCTTTTGTTTCATTTTGTGGGTTTTACAATGTCTATCCGATCCTCGAGAGACACGTTAATCCCGAATTGATGAAATCAATAATTATTTATTGAATAATGTTGAAAGAAATAATTTACTTGCACTTTGCAGTGAAATATTTTTCTGTTAACGAACACTTGAATAAACTAAATTCTTGGATCCGATAGATTTAGATATATGTAATTCGTGCTTTCATCTTGATTGTGTAACGCTATTTGCTTTTGTCATTGGTTTAATATTCAATTATATTAGATTTAGAGAGTAATCCAAAAAGGTAGGTTGTTAATCGCGCGAGATTTATCAAACTGGGAATAGAGTAACTGGAGCCATTTTCTTGTATATCATATACAATAAAATATCGTTTATCATTATTTAGGATACGGCAATGACACTCAAAATAACTTGGCGGTCTTTTGTTTTGTGACTTTTTTACTTTTATTTCTCCAAAATATGTGTGGTACGCATTATAATGATCCAGTAATGATGTATACATATGCATATACATATGAACATTTTTTTTTCCAATTCGTCAATTTATTCAACACGGCATTTTTAGATTGCTCGAAAACACTATTCTCTAGTTCAACTCGCACTTAAATTGCGTTTACATGCTCATTGTGAAATCGATTGATATAAACACGACTATATTACACAAATGTTTATGAATTTGATGGTAGAAAAATCATTAAAAAATTATGACAAATAAAAACGTTTCGTTTTTTCAAAAGCATGTGAACGTGATATTATTTGTTGAAGCCCGATTTGCGTCCGCTGGGTTTACATGATGTGCAAATATGGAGGAAACACAATTTTTGACATAATTAGAGTAAAATAGAATAAATTGATCATTAATATTGGATCAATTTCTCATTTAACAATATTTAGATAAATATTTGTCATGATAAACTCGAGTGGTGACGAAAAACGGACAATATATACGGATTTTTCGGTTACTTCTAATTTTTACCCCACAATCATTTTAGTAACTAACATTGTTTGAGCTTTCATTAGTATCTTGTTTAAAAAAACGGTGTATGTCATGTGTAAGATATACGTGGGTGTGGTAGTGCCACTTTTATGGTCGTTTATTTTCTGTCATACCCAAAATAATTCCTCAAAATAAAAAGTGTGTTATGATGAAAAGAATCATTATCATTAGAATTCAAATCAGTTGCTTTCCATTCACGCAACAATAACAATACCTGAGGGATACTGCGAGTGACAGAATATAATCGACGACTCGATAAGGCGACTTCTGTCACTTCAGAAAATGATTGAAAATGTTTTCGCAAATAGATGAATAAACCCAAAGTTAGATTTAAAAAATACAAACTGGTGATTATAAACATATGTGAATTATTTTTGAAGGGTCAGAGAGCGCGTTATCAGTTTTATTAATAGTGGTACTTTTTGTTTTTATTTTTTTTTTTTCTTAAACAATATCTTTAGTTAAACATCTGAAGTCTGCGTGTATTTTCAATTGAATGGTTTGTTACATTATTACGGCTATTATGTTTCAGCATATCCCGTGGCTCATCCACCAACTGGCTTTGTCCCTGCACCAACACAACCTGCTACTTATGGAGGTAAATCAATTGATACAATTGTTATAATTTACGAGAAAAAGAAAATTATTCATAGTTCATTTTCCATATCCAGTGGCAGGCGCAGGGCCGTATGGAGTGTTTCCTAATCAACCACAGCTTTACGCAACACAAGGACCACCTCCACCAACTTACGATCAAACGCTGACACATCCGATGGTACTTATTCTATCCATTGTGTCTTCAAAGCAACAAAATAAAACAAATAATAAATATAACATTATTACTTAATTTTAATTGAAGATGTATCAACCGATGTACGGACAAGGATATCCGGGAGGATATTTGACGGGTTATCCAACAGCTTATGGACCTCTGCAATATTATCCACCATTGGCGGCTGCCGCGGCATATTATCCGGCCGCTGCAATGCAACCAGCACCAGTTAGGCCAACAATGCTAGTGCCCGTAAGTGAATCAACAATGTCCTTGACATAATAATTCAATCGTTCTTATTCTTGATCTGCTTTACTGCTGTTACGACGGATTACCATGAATAATAACTTTTTTTTTCTTATTTTTACAATGAAGAACGGTTTTGATGGCGGAAGATTTGATGGAATTTCGCAGCCGGTATTGCCACCACCGCCACCAGGAGTCGCAGCTAATGCAGCTCAATTGGCAGCTATGGCTGGCCATAGCGTCGCTCTATCGCAAAAGAAAGGTTCATTTTTGGGTGGTGGAACGGATGGCGGTTATACATTTTGGTAAACATAACCAGACGCGACTGTTTTTTAAATAAAATCACATGACAGTCATGAAACGGAAAGGGTGGAATAAATAAAATTGAAGATGAAAATACAGTTGAACACAAAAACAAAATTAAAAAAAAAAAGTGCATAGAGAAATTGGATGTTTTTCATGTTGGAATATACAGGAGCAACGATAATTCAATGATCTCTGTAGGCGAAGTTAGAATATTTCAGTTTACTATTTTTATTTTCATTTTTTTTTTTCTTTTCCAAATATAAATAGTGAAACAAAGAATTGTATATGACAACTTTTTCATAAGAGTTATCCAGAAGGCAGCTTTCTTACTATTGACTGTTATTATTAATATTATCATAGTGTTTTTTGTTATTGAGAATATTTTTTGTGAATATTTAGAATTGAGCCACATAATTGAAAATGATTACATTTATGTACCAAGTATATTTTCAACAATTCCCGGAATATATCGGTATATTGTATTGTAATGCTTTTCTTCACTTGTTTTCCGTTTTTTTTTTTTTTTTTTATTTCGAACTACTTTACACACAATGTTTAGATTCATTGAGAATTGATAATGCAGCGATATTCGATATTATGAAAAATTGGGAACAAATGATGAGGGTAGTTTTATAAAATCCAAAGAGAAAAAAATTCCATAGATTACAGTGGGAAAACAACTGAATGAATTTCATTCGCCTATAGGGATCAATGATTTTATTAAAAAGTTCATGATAAGTGCGTTTGCGTGTCTCTCATGGCAATTCAAGAAAAATTCTGCAAGAAATGAGTACATACTTAGATAAAACAGAATGGGGAAAAAAACAAAAAAACAAAAAAAAAATACAGAAGAGGCGGTTGAAAAATTAGTGATATTAAAGAAAGGCGTACGGGCAATTCGGGATATTTTTTTGATAATTTGCTCCTAAGATTCTGGTATTGAGGTCGCATGAATGCATGAAAGAAGAGCAAAAGAGAGAAAGAAAGGACGTAAGCATGTGGTGATGAGAGCGGACAAAGAACATAGAAATAACGCAAAGAAATGATATTGATATTCCAAAAAATTGTAAAAGCGAGAAAAAACAGATCACGATTAATCAAATAGTTTCATCGACCGGGCGAGTTAAAGAATCGTGCAGGAAGAAGGAAAAAAAAATTCTTCGTCGAGGGAAATGATGGAAAAACTCTTATTTACACATTTTCTAACACGGATAGAGTCAGCATGACATATTGTACATTATTTTGATTTCATTTATTAACCGAAAAAAAATTAATCAATAATTTTTTTTTTATGAAATATTGAAACATCAGTTTCGGTGCCAAATAAATTGTGAATCAGAAAATTATTTTCCTCGGCTATCTTTTGGTGTTCAGTATTTTTTCTTTTCTTTTATTGAGTGATGACAACGCACGTTATCAACAATGAAACCGTCTTATCGTGTCGAGGCGAATGAATGCAATTGACGGGAGTTGAAAGAAAAATGAATTAATGAAGGAGTGAATCTCATTCACTCCCTTAACAAAAGAGCAAAAAATAATGAGTAATTCTCCAATTAAATTATTCTATTCTCGATGATAATTAGCTGAGAAAGATGAGGATCAAATTGATTTACTTGGAAGTTGTTACAAAGACCAGTCTCAAAATTGATTTCGTTTCCTTTTTATTTGTTATGATTAGATAACATTAAAATGAAGTTGAGACTCGTGATTTCGATGGGAATCCGTGAATAAATGAAAATATCATGTCTCATGTTCACTGATATAGCAATACGATATCTAATAACCAAAACACATTTGGTACGAACCGATCTTGAAAAAAACAATTGTAATAAAAAATATTAGCTCATTCAATTGAACAACTGAAATAATTACACGTTTTGTTATTGATTTCGTGTAGAAAATTGCCCATGTTCTTCGTATTTTTTCCTGAAATTTTTTCGACATTCCTGCAATATCAGCCTCTGATGTTGACTTGAGTAATCGAAAATACATCTGAATTTATTCAAACGTGATCAGAAAATGTGATTGTCTCGATGTATGTGAAACAGAACCATGATAATGAGGGATCAGTATAAAAATCTAGTCCAATTGCACTCATGTATAGTAATATATAACCATGCTCACAATTACTCAATTCATCCATTTCTTGTTGGAAAGTAAACAAAATATAGAAGAAACTTTTCATACTTTGATCGTTAGGACGAGGAAAATTTCCGCCAAGATCGTGAGTATTCTTTTTTTATGTAACATCTTAATTCGCGGTGTTAAACATGCAATGTGAACAAACGAGAATAATTTGAATTTTTCTGTTACTATTCGTTCATCGTCGGTGAAATACACTCTACCGATGTGTATAATTCTTGGTACCGTACATTTAATTTTCTTCCCAGCCGTTCACGATTCATTTGAAAATGAGGTTGAATGATTGAGACTTTGGAAAAAGTTGTCAGGAAAAAAAAGCATTGATCAGGTTATATATAATGAGATTGAACAGAGTTTAAGAAAAAATGCAAGAATGTCAGAAAAATAATATTGTCAATGGGTGCAGTGAACGACGATTTTCATAACAAGATGAGGATGTGACAATTATGAATTTGTTAATATTGGAGGGCGGGTGGTGATATGTATACTGAATCGTATTAGCCACACGATTAACAGCTGAATAAATGAACAAACACCATGACCATGCAGTTTAGCTATATTGTCTCATTGTTTTTTTTTTAATCCAAATACCTGCATACTCGTATAAAAAAATTTAACAAAAAAAAAAAATTGCATGTCTAGTGTGAAATGTATACGATAATAAAAACCGTCTGTACGATATCCACATGTTCGTGATGGTGCTGGCAGATTTTATTCTTACATTTTGAATAACTGCTAAATAAAACTTATATCGTATTAAGTTTGATCAAAAATCAAGATTTCAACTGGATTTTAATCATTTAAGTCCATGTAATTTCAGAATTTTTCAGTAATGTGTATTCAATGTTCAAATTTACCATTGGATAAAACTTTTTTCATTGATTTTTCTAATGCTGGAAGAAGATCACAATAAGTATCAACACATTTTGTAGCGCACTTCTCAAAATCATCACTCAACATGTTAACATCATCCTGAGATGGATCTGGACCCATTTTATCTTTAATTTTATCATTGCACTCCATAATGCACCTTTGCAGCCGATTCTGTTGAATTCAGAGTATTTCAAAAATATGTACCACATTCCACTATCAAATATATTCAAATATTTTATCACATCTCACCTGAACTCGCTCAAATTCGTTATGAACATATTGTTGAGCTCTATTTAACGTTCCACTGCAAGTTTCTACACATGTCTGAACTTTTTGGATGCTCAAAGATTTGTTATCGCAACATGCAGCCGCGCAACGATGCATATCACCCTGAAAATAAAATTGAGATTAAATGCGATTCTATACAACATCAAGAATAATTGAATTAACATTTCCATGAAGCAACTCGTCGACTCATATTATTGATTTCAACCTATTGAAAGCACCTTTCGTATTACCTGTATTTTTCTTAAATAAGACTTATCAATTTCATCTACAATTGCCGTCATCTGATCTTCTACACGTCTTCTTTGTTGTTCCACCATTTTAATAGATCTCTCAATTCACAATATATTTACAATAATATATATTGACAAATATTTATATTAAATGATACATAAGATAATAAATGCTGATTTTCGTGTCTCAAACCCACGAGTATGCACACGATGCAATTTAGGTTAGGTTTTTATATAAATACTCGGTTAGTAGCGCGCGTTCTTTTCTTGCTCGCAAAATTGGAGAATCGATGTTTTCCAATTCGAATTGAAAATGAGAGTAATTGATATTACGAATGATTATTCAAATTCGAATTTCAAAATCGTGAGAATGATTGAAGTTGCTTCACAAACTCAAACCGAATTTGCGTTCCGAATTTCCACAGTAATATACAATAAATTAATTGTTCATCCAAACCAAATGAATTTTTATTAATGAACGACGAAGAATGAGAAGAACAGTGTAGCAGAGCTACCTGGTAACGGAATGAGGAATGATTTTACGAATTCACGTAGCATCATCGGTGGCCATTAGCAGACATTCAGTGTCGATTATCATTGTTCATCGTTGTCTATGGTTGAAAAAATGCAAAATCGAGAATATAAAACAAAAATTCAGGAACTCGTGATTGTTGAGGATCGTGTATAAAGGAGATGTAGGTCAGTTATGGTGATACGATTATACGCCATATATTATTATGCTAAGTTCATAACAATGTTCGTGATACAGCTGAAAATGTATTTATTTTTCGAGACATTTCGAGTACAATTATTTTCGAATCTCGCATGCGACATCTTCGATTGTTGTCATTCCATGTTTATATATAGAATGAAAGTGAAAGAGGATAAACGTATTGTTTAGTTTTGTATACTTAATTTGTCATAATTCTTTGTTGACATTTATTGTAAAATAATGAAAGTAAAAGTATTCCGTTTGTTCGTGGTCTGTCGATCATTGATTATTCATTAACAACAGTTCGTATTATCTTCATTTTTTTAAGTAATTGCAAGAAGGTAAATAGAATTGAGGGGACCCTGATAGATATGGTCAGTAATGAGTTAACCTTCAAAACTCCGTTACTATGCATAAGGAGGGCGAAAGCCTTACCACTGAAATCAAATTAAAATTCGCAAGCATAAAGTTTCGAAATCAGAGAAATATGTTGGTTTTTTCTGCAACAGTGCTACGCAGAATAGCATATCATTGAATTTAATGACTATGATGATTTGAAATAATCATGAGTAATAACCGAACGCAAATAAAGATATATCAATAATCACTCCATTTCAAGTACCATGAAAAAATGGTGATAGAAAATGTGCTCTCAATCAACTCTGAAATTTGCGTGAAATCATTCCCATTCCCAATTCCACCGATTTCGAAAGAATTATCTGACTACGTAGGAAACAACTTTGTTCAATAATGTAATCGATTGCTATCGTTCACTAATTGTTATAGATTTCCATATACAACAATGCCACCAAGAGCATTCGTAACAATCGAAGAGGCAGTAACTGTCGTTGAACAGTTCATGGCAAATTTCACAACAAACGAATTACCATCATATTCGTCCGAAGTTTGGCAAAAAATGAGCAAAGCATTGGATGGTAAATGGACACCACATTCAATCTATGTTAATGTACGCCAAAATAGACGTAAAATATTATCTATTGCACGTAGGAATCGGGGCATTGATTTACCCGTACAACTGCCAAAAACTAAATTCAAAGCCGAAAGCGATGATAGCGATGACGCATATACTGATCTCGTTGAACTCGACCAAGATGAGGTTGATTTAGATTCTTATGAATTGATATTAACGAAAGAACAATGGCATAAGTTACGTCAATCAGTTGAATACATTAACAGCGATTATGTTCTTTTGAAAAAAGCTATTTGGTCTGATGTACTTTCACTCGCCTGTTATAAACATGTTAATCTTCCGTTCGCTGGATCAAATAGTAGTAAGGATCCGAACTTTCATCCGCAGTAAAAATACTGGCAACACTGGTTTTGCCGATTTTAAATTAGATTTCGATTCAGCTCATTCATTGCAAAGTATGTTAATTCCATATTTAACATTACGATAATTGTTTGGAAAAATAATCAGGAGATTGATCGGCTTTACAGATAATTGATAAGAAATTTATTCACCAAATTTCTCATTTATATAAACATTACACATACATTGTATATTAGTGTAATAAAAAATAATTCGTCCTCTAGAATGGCTTACAGTTTAATATTTCAAATTAACACTTTTCAACATAAATATTATTTTCGATACATTATTCATCTGAAAAATGATTCTCAATATCTGCCAAACTTTTACCAAGTGTTTCTGGTAGAAAAAAATATATCACTGTCGTACCAATTAGTGACATTGTACCAAAAAACAAAAATATATTTTCCGCGCCCAAACCCACAATTGCATTTGGAAAACTTCTAACAACAATAAACATTATGGTATACGCAAATGACACCATAATTCCACCACCAATACCTCGGGAAGAAATTGGCAAAAGTTCACCTATCAAAGTCCATGGTATTACAGCAAAACCAAATGAACTTGCGCAAACATAGAATAAAATGACAATCAATAAAATCCATTTGCTTTCAATCAACGCGTTCATCAATTCACTATTTCTATCTATCATCAACATTATGTACAGATAAATGGCAGCAATAAACATGGATACAGTCATACCAATACCGCTACTAATACAAAGGGCACGACGCCCAATATTACGACTCAACAATGCTGTTATAATACTCATGACAAATCTAATAATACCCAACAACAGTAATGCACTGTATTCGTCCAAAACACTTCCAAATTCACTGCCAACATTTCGAAATATTGATATTGCATAGAATATCACAACATAAGTACCAGATAATTGTTGCGCAAGAATGATAGTAAAAAGAAGTAAAAATGGTTTATAAACATTGGGTGTTGTCATAATTTTCCAATTCTCATTATTTAACATATCCGTAAAACTTTTTATTTTATCATCTTGTCTTGACCGATCTGTTTCTTGGATTCGTAAATATTCCTGCTCGTAAACCTGTCAATTCAATACGATAATTGAAAATTAATTAATTTTCTATCCCTCTCATGTATTAATAAGCTATAAACAATATATTCGGATGAAACGAAAAAGTATGCACATCCATCATACAATGATACTAATATACATTACCGTTGGCGATGGATTAAGGTATCTCAGACTTTTCTCAATTTTCCTAGCGCGTACATTACGCTCATCATTTCCAAAGTAAGCAAGCCAATATGGACTCTCAGGTATGATCACAATCAATGCAAACAATAAAACTACATTTAATCCCATAAAAAACATTGCCATTTGTCGCCAATCAAGAAATAGAGCAAGTAAACATGATAAAAGGATGCCAAATGCAACGGCAATCGAATTTACACACAGTAGCATTGCCCTCACACATGGATGTGTTATTTCCATTGTGTAGACAAGACTGACGGTGGTTAAACCTGCCGCAATACCAGCTAAAATTCTCGCAGTAAAAATAATTGCGATTGATTTTGTGAATGTGAGAAAAATCCATGATAAAATGATTGGTAAGGATGTCGCGATGCATATCATTTTCCGACCATACTTATCCATTAATGGGCCAGCGATCAATGAACCAATGGGTGTTGATATTGTAACGAGACTTGCTGTAACATATTCTATTTATACATTGTTTATTTGTTTTCATACTATTAAATAACTTGCAATTATATGACTGACCAATCCATGCGCTTTGCGCATCATCAATAGCAATATCACTTTTATTTGATGATAAACCGTCAATCAACACTGTACTGTATGCCATGTTAACTCCTGCTTGAATAACAATCCCAAATGAAATACAGCTCGCAGCAATCTTTCAATCAATATCAATAAATTTCAATCAAACTCAAGGAAGTACGGTCGCTATAAATTATTTTATTTTAAGAAGTTTGTTGTCATAAATACTTGCGGCAGTATATCGCGCCAAACGGGTCCATATTTTTTTTTTATCTCCGATCCAGTGTCTATAATATTTCTAAAACAATTGTATATTTAATGTGGTTATTGCAATAACAATAGATAGTATCATCTGATTAACGCTCACCTTGAAGCATCAGTGATTTCAGTTTCGTCATCCCAACTTATATTATTTTTCATTTCACAATTATTCGCCAATTTATCGTGTTCATCAGCCATGATTTGAAATAATTTTTTGTGTGCCTGAATAAATTAATCGATACATATTTTCTATAATTTCCGAAGTAATTAAATAACGTCGAATAATCGCTTTTATATTCAACTTTCCCGATCTGTATACATCTATGAAATCATATTCATAATTATACACATACCTTGTCAATTAATTCCGCTCGTGTTAGAAAAAATTATTCATCCATAAATGAGCTAAATATCAATGCTTGATACTGCAATATCTAAATACGGGAATATATATCCAATCACATGTCATCCATACCATTTTTCATCACTGATAAAACTGATGAACAGTGCGCAAGTGCTATTAATAATAGCCTATTATAATTGTTTTTTTTTACTGCATACAAAGTACCAGTCATCATAAGCCTAAGAACTTCCGTTCAGGTTCAAATTGGGTATTGAATATTGAATATTCCACAAATTATATTATATATTAAATAATCTTTTGACACTGCGCGTTAACAACTCAATCTTTATACATAGCTGTGCAGTCTCGTTATATTTGTAACGTTTGGTCGATGATGTTATCAAGTGATATGGAATATATTTGAATTACTTTCGACCAAACTTTTACAATGAGTTCATAAAAAAAATGAATTTCGTTTACAAAACGACAACTAGCGCTGCTTACGCCTCATTCCCGAAATAGCTTTTATATCATATTATGAAATTTGATAAAGAAAATTTTGCCTGCTCAGCTGGAGTTGGTTGAATAAGTTGGCTGGTGTCAGCACAAATCTACGGTCTGTCTGAGTGTTGAGAATATTGCTGAGAGGATTGGAAGATAAAACTGATGCAATACAACTATATATCCCATCAATGTGGTACATATGGTTTAATGCAGTATGATGATCAGTAAAGTTACCCCAACGATATTCCTCTTGAAATTGTGCACATGTCACTCAACAGCATTATATTAATCGACATTCCGATTTCGGAGTCTTCAGGCTGTTAGGGTATATTGATTTGATACATAAAATTGAGTGTGTGTGAACCACCAGTATACTCTGATCGGTGCAACTGAATCATCAAATGTTCTAGATAAGCTTGCTGCTATTTTCCGCATCCCGCGTCCAATTCATTCCATATTAGTTCTATCATTTTTATTGCACGTGGTGTGTCTAGTATTTGGTTACAATTTATCACTTGTAAAAAGTAAAGGAACACCATGGGAGCAGCACGCAGCCAATTTACCGAAGACGAATTGCAGGATTATCAGGTGGGAACTCATACTTATGCTATTTGAGTAGTTAATTCATAATAGACATTGAACAATTTATTTTTATATTCATTTTTTTGATGTTGAATTGTATTTAATCAATTCAACGGATGGCGATATTGTCACAATCACTTTGGATGGATATAAAATTCAAAAACCTTTTTTTTCATACCAAGGTACAGGAAATAATGTTTTTTTTTTTTTTTTTTTTCCAAATAATTATTTATCCATGACATATATTTATAATAAGCGATTAAATTCTGTGTGACATCCATTGGCGGCTGTCTTTAATGATAACCGAGAGACCGATCGATTTCTCAAACGCTAAAAATATACCGGTCGTAATTTATACAGTTCATTTTGTCTAGATGGATAGCGATAAAAAAAAATTAATAAACAAATAAACAAGGTAAAAGGTTGTGGAATGAAATGATGAATATAATTAATAGTAAAAATGGAATCTCATCAAATTTTTTTATACCTCACAGGATTTGACGTATTTTACGAAGAAACAAGTTCTTTAGTGAGTACTTCACATATATATTATTCTAAATCTAAATACCAACAGTAGAATTCATTGTTCGATATTTAATCCTTCTCTATAAATTCTTAGTGCACACCATAAATTCAAAGCTCTAGCACCAGAGAAAGTTGGTCACAATCGCAATGCAAAATTGCCGCTGTCAAAAATTCTTCAGTATCCTGAATTGCGTGTGAATCCATTTGGCGATAGAATTTGTAAAGTATTTAGCTCAAGTCAAGACGGTGATTGTACATTTGAAGATTTTTTGGATATGATGTCAGTGTTCAGTGACGCTGCGCCAAAAGCAGTGAAAGCTGAACATGCATTTAGAATATTTGGTGATGTACCTTCCATTACTCAATAAGTACTTGTCAATCCATTAAAATGTAATCTCAATGACAATGGGACTATTCTTTGAAGATTTTGATGGTGATGATATGCTTGGTGTTGGTGATTTGAGACAAGTTGTTGATCGTCTAACAGCGCCACAAAGATTGAATGAAGGCGAGATCCAACGTCTGCTTCAATATCTTCTCGAGGAAGCTGATCTCGATGATGATGGCGCACTGAGTTTTGCTGAATTCGAGCATATTATTGAAAAAAGTAGCGATTTTTCCAAGTAGGTCATTTGCAATCATTCACAATCATTTGCAATCAGTAATTCTACATTATAAATATGATTTGCATATCTTATTTCAATTGGAAATGATAATTTTACCCTTCATTTCAGAACGTTCAGAATTTGTTTGTGAGTTTCAAACTGAGATAAAAATACCAAACATTGTGAAGGTATAATTGGAAAGTATGACGAAATGTATACCGAATTAGAGTCTACTAAAACCTTTCACGATTTCAATTTATTTTCAATATTTCAATAGATATTAAACGATTTATTATAATTTAGATGTAACTTTATATAAACAGCGTAGGCATATATTCACATTATGCGATAGACTCCTGCATACCGGCCTATTGATACTCATTTGTTTGTTTCAAATCATTTCCGAAATTTTTATAATACATTTGTTTCTTTTCTCAAAAAATATTCAAGAGATTTTATATATTGCAATAATTGTTGTCACGTTCAATGGTTTTTTCATTCTACACAATAATAAATGATAATAATAATAATAATAAATGAATGAATATGTGAAAAAAAAAGTCTAAATATAAGACTCAAATGTAATGTAACTGCCAACGATGATGTCACATACCGGTTGTGAAGAAATTATCTTCAATAAACTTGTGGAATTTATGAGACGTGAAGTAAACTGGATATAATTGCTTGTAAACTGGATTGATGCATTTCGACCACATTCGAGAATATTCGAATGAACTTTTCAAATCGTTGTATATCGAATAAAAAAATACTGCTGTAGTTTCTAGTCTCAATTGTATTGGTATCAGTGTCATAAGTATGAAAAAAAAAAAGGTCATTGTATCATTTCGATATGTGATTACGAAATTGTTTATTATGCATGTGTAGTAATGCTACAATAAAATTATCCACATGTTTGTTGAATACAACTAATGACACGATTATGTGAAATTTTGTTTTAATCCCTCATATTCTAAATTTCGTTGGTAATATACGACAGGAAGCTCGCCAAATTGGTCGTTAAACGATCGTAATTTCACTGAAGACAAATCAATTGCCTCCATATTTACCACTAGAAGTATCCCCTGAAAATGAGAACAATAAAAAACGCCGAAAAATAGTTTAATAGACATTAGTGTACTCCCTATTCTTCACGGTTCGGAGTTATAAGAAAAATACTTACGGAAGCTTCATACGCATGAAAATCCAACAAGTTATGAAAGAAACAACAACGCAAATGAAACCAACACATATAAGTAGAATTCGATTGAGCTTTGGAGTAGACGGAGAATGAGTTTGATCGAGAATAATAAATCCAAGCCCACCAAGGGTAAATAAGAAACTCGAAGCCAAACCCTCCATTATATACTGACCATTAACTCGATATGGCATAAAAGCCACCTAGAATAATTGAAAGAATAATATTGAATTTTGAGTAAAACTGAGAAAGACATTGCATAAATTCCTATGACTCTCACCGGTCTTGTATGACCATGCTCATCTGTAGTCGATCCTACACTCGGTGGTTCAACAATCACATCATAAATGATACCTGAAAAAATGTAATTGATGACAAAAAATTTTTTATTTATTCCAATAATAATTTTATGTTTGTTTTCTTTTCATTCAATCAATTGGAGCTTGAACGCCTCATTCATTGCCCCTTTCGTGGCTTGATTTCAGTTAAAAACTGTATTGTACTCTTATATGAAATCAATTGTCAGGTCGTTTTCTGAACATTGGATATCCCATATAACTTTGGAAATGTGGTATAATTCGCTACTACCTAGGTATATACGCGTATGTTCATGTTAATAAAATAAATTGTTGACGTGGAAACTAACCTCCAGTAACCATGAAATAAGATAAAAGAATGACGGCAAATACCACCATTGCACTCGGTTTTACGAACCATGATGGTTTTTTTATCTTCAAATTTGGCACTTCAAGAACAAAAAAAGGCGCCCGATATATTAAATCCATTTTCATTTATGTTAACACATAAACCTACTAATGAAACTTTCATGCATTTACATATATAACATATATGCCTGATGTTTATGCCGTCAACAGCTGAAGCAGCCAAAAAAACCCAGAGAGGCCGATTGTTTACGATTGATGACGTACTCATGCTGTATACATATATTTGAACATAAAATAAATTAATGTGACATCTGTCGGGGAATTTTCGAACCAGAGAGTGATCTGTGATTTATAATTTGTGTGAGACGTATGTGTATTATTGCAAATAAGTTTGATGAAAAATGCTTGTGTAATGGAAGTGGGTGTATTTGTTGTTTGCGTTGGAAGCTCCGAAGAAAAATCCTCTATTTACAATTAACCTCTATTCAAAATGCCCAATCAGAATCGCGGAAAGAAAGAATAAGAAAACAACAGATCAGAGAAGAAGGATATTTGAATTAATTTCATATTAACATGATAAATGAATATCAATAATCTTTCAAGTCCGTTAAAATATAAATATATTTATTGAGGTGGAGAGATTTATTATGTTCATAATATTTTATTTGGAGAAAATGTGTTACGGGAATTGCAGAGTGTCGCTGCCCACCATGTCCCAACATACCATTGGGTCTGCGTTCGCTCGCGCATATAGATCTATATTAGCCCAGCGTATATATGTGATATATTATGCATACATTATATTCTCAGCTGATATATTATGATTGTTTTTTCGGAATCCCACTTCGATACAACCCACTATCAAGTACCTATGTTCCATCGTCAGCAACTGCTCCCAATCAACAAACGTGTAAAATGTCGCAGAAGATAATAACAACATATCTCCAGTCGAATGAAATTTGTGAGGTGATATTGATGAAATCGACATTTTGTCGAAACGATTGTGCTATTACAATTATATCCAGTTTCGCCCTACCGCTTTGATATTCCTCCAATCGACCGGAAGTTTTTTTTTTCTTCTTTTAGTATCACCACGTCAGGCTTCTACAAACAATTACAACTGTGGGCGATAAGCGATTTTGTTTGTATGATAATATACATACATGTACATTGGCCTGGTTCTCTTCCCGCCACGTTTACTTCATAAAATCGTGAACAGGGAAAAAAAAAAGGGAAAAAGAAAAAGAAACAGATTGATGGAATGTGAGACGAAAGAGAACAATAAAGGACTGTATTTGCAGACAAAAATTATTACAATAAAGAAAAATAAAAGCGGAAGAAATTCGGGTATAAAATATGAATTTATGCAGGACACGATGAAGTTGCACTGTGTGTATTGGACACTTCATTTAATTACATTCATATCTAGGTGAGTTGAATAAATAAATTTTCTATTTTTTATGTAGTAAAGACACGTTGATATATGATAGAATTGAGTTTAAATGTAAACATAAAAATCAAATCGTCCTCTTTTCTCAATGTAATGTGGGTTAAAGTTGTGGAATGAAAAATAATTTAGGTTAAGGCGATTAACATTCTGGAGTGAATTTCAATGAATTTGAAGTATACATATATATTCAACCGCCTGTGAATACATATTCAATGGTTTGTTTATATCAATACCGTGTAATTAAATTTATATGTCAGAACACAAGTGAGGTTATGGCAGCTTATACTTTGGATTAATTTGTATTCAATTGATAGTCGGTTCATATTGAAAAGGTATCGAGATACAAAGCCACTTTAAGGGTAATTGTTACGATAGGAATTTCGAAATTTACATTTCTACATTTTGAGCTGCATAAATATGGTGGCACAATGTGATTATAATATTTCCGAATAATATACAGAGTTTCTGTGCGCAATTATAAGTCGATTTATTCAGTAGTTTTTGAAAAAAAGCCTGTGGCGAGGTTGGGAAATGAAGTTTCAAAGAAACACATTGGAGTATGCCAAATCTTTCTTCGAGTACCTAGTGAGGAATTTATGGTGTTTATATTGATAAATGAAATAAATACAATTATAACAATTTACGCAGATAAAATGTGTATGCATTTCCATTTTTGTTTAGTGGCTTACTGTTTCTCATTGTTGCCGCCGAAGGAATTCCTGGTCCCGTATTCAAAATAAAAAACAAACATGAGTCAGTAGATAATATAACAGTAAAGGACGTTGCAGAAAATAATGATGTCATACTTGAGACTTTAGATGTCCTTAACTCTGATACTCAACCGGGACTGAATGACAAGACTGATGTGGTAAATATATACTCAGCGGTACATATTATTTATTTATAACTACTTTTTCTATAATGTATAAATTTTATTCATAAATAATACAATCAATTGCTTCAAATAAAGTTTTTACATTTTACTTCAGAATAAAGATTCCGTCAATAAAGATGAAAGTATAGCAACAACGGACGATCATCACACAAATAATCTTAATGTGTTGAGAGAAAGTGTATCGCAACAACCAAATCTCTCACGCGGGTAAGCATAAGCAATTTTTTTTCCATCCAGATTGACACACAAATTACATGAATAAAGATCAATAACAACATATAAAATATGAATAACTCTTGATCGTAGTCAAATGGGTTCAAGTCACCGAAACACGATCATTTTCACCTCAATTATAGGCCACTAAATAAATTAAACAAAATAACCAAAGACAAAAAGAATCCCAATCAAAATTTTCCATCGACAATATATATTTAAACAACAAATTATGAATATGTAAATTTAATATGAAAAGTTAATTTTTCGAAAATTTCACTCAAGTTTGGAATAAATAATTGCAATAATTATTCAATTCATTTTTGCTTTCGAGTTACAACCAATGCGTATGGATGTAACGTGAGGTCAATTGCTTGTCAAATTTAGACATGGAAAACCGAATATTATATTGAAATTATAGCGAGAAATTGATTTATTATTGAAAATAATTCGGAATATTTTGTCCTTTACCATAACCCAATTAATTTTCAGATTTATATCCTGCGGAACGTGCTGAAATGACATTTAATGACATCTGAAAAGACATTTAATATGAACTTCGTACATGCGTCAATGTTTGATAGGTGAATGGCCTTCAACCGTGATAATAATCATTCGGTTTTTCTATTTATAGTTGTTATGACTAAGGCGCAATCATTAGTTTACCTTGTTTTAAGTCCTTCGCCCATTTTTCTTCCACGCACAAAGAAGGGCATACTCTGCTCCACATAGCAGTCCTATCTTGATGCATCAGGCTCAAAATCATTTTTACACTCTATTAACTATGATGGTTGTTTCTTATTTATCAATATTTCTTAAATCAAACTGCATATTAAAATTAGTGAATTTTTCCTGTTTGTTTCGAATTTACATTATCGTGTTTACCCGGAAGAAAAGTATATCTTTTGCATTCATAACAATTGCCAACGTTTGGAGGACATAACTATTTGGTGTGCGATATTATATGGGAAGCCCGCGAAGAGGAAATGACAGGATGATGCAATATGAATCGTATTCATCTTTACCCCTCTGGCGCTGATTACTTTTTCTTTTCGTCATATTCGAAATGCCATTTTCGATTTATTGGTTTTCCTGACAAAAAAGAGATGATTGAATGCATATGAAAATGACAATTTCTGGAGAAAAAAGTACGATTGATTCAGTTGGTTCGTTCGCTCGTGGATTTGAAAAAAAAAAAAAAAAAATTTTATGACAAAAATTAAAGGAACTATATTCTATACAAGCATTGACCATATACTGGGAATCATGTCTGACTTGTGGGAGAGTTTTGAAGAAGAAAACACCAAAAAAAATCGACTTGCCGTTTCGATTAATAGCGCCATTTAATAGTTCAATTGCATTCATCTACATGAAAATGTTTGAATTTCATATAATTCTGTCCAATGTGCATGAAGAGAAGAAAATTAATTGAATAGCAGTAAAAAAATGTTTATCCGTTAATTTTTTTTTTCTTTCTGTATCTATCAAGAGGAATCCAATGGAATTGTTTTTGTAAAATATTCGATTGTTGATTGTGATGATATTTTTTTTTGTACTCCGTTCATTCACCTATACAATTTTATATGTATTTCGCGATAGTTTACACTATATATCTCATATTTCACATTCATACATATAAATATGTGTCACTGATGAAATGTTGAAACGTGTTTAGTCACGTTTCAGTTCCTGAATATGAATAACTTCAGTCGACGCTCCGGCGCTCATCGATGCGGACCGTGTTCACCATCGCGCCGGTGTATCATATTTTTAATTTACATTCGTGTATCGGCAACAATAAAAAACACTAGGTCCAATGCATTATTATTAGTCACTCATTGTGACTTTATTATATATTTGAATTATTTGGTAAAACAAAATTCCAATGATTGAAATAATATACAAATCAGTATATAATTGATATATCCATTCATAATAAATCATGATTTACGTATAAAACAAAATATTTCAAATCACCTTGAATTAAAAAAAATCTGTTTGCCTATAAAGAATCTTCCATTTTTCCAACGGAGTATAAATAAGCGTTGTGACAAAATCGTCTGTTAGAATTGTGTTAATTAATGTGGAATGTTTGTTTTTCAATATTGCGTGAAATGCAAAGTTTTGTTCAGTGATAAGAATCGATTTTGAATTAGTGTTAATGAAATTTCTTGGTAATGGTGAAGTCTTGGAAGAGCATAAATATATGCATCGGCCTTACTGTTGCTCGATGCGAAACCATTGCACATGATTATGGACTTAAGTTTGCATCTCTTCGATTTCATACACGACATGTAGTCCCATATTCTTCATATTCTGATTTTTTCTTTTTTATTTGCATACATTTATTTCTATTCCATCTGGAATATGTAATGACAATTCTCGACAATTCAACTACACATTAAATTCAATTCGCTTTTGTTCTGGGTTCTGATTTTTTGATGATACCTTCCAAATATCCTAGTGCTCATCGTAAGTCATCAGTTTTCTTATTTTTTAATAGTTTCGTTGTGTGTGCATGTCATTCTATATTTGTATGAAATTATTGTTCTATTAGATGCGTGCGTTCGCAGTCACATGCCGTGATTTTTAAATATTTAAAAGAATATATAAATTGTTCTCACGATATCTGGGTGGAACATTTCTTGCTCTGCATCAGATTCAATTGAAATTAAGTTAAATAAATGTCAATTATCGGGAATTATTATTGCAGGTTCAAGCATATCAATGTGGAAATGGAATTTGTCACAGAATATTGATACAAAAAAATGACTTATTTTCTCTATAGTCGATACAATGTTTCGTGAATTATCATATGAAAAATATTTCAATTACCATTATATGCCGAAGTATCATTGATTAATTAAATTTTTCCTTTCTCACATTTGTTATCTGTTATTTGGTATATTTTAAATGCTTACATGTATGTCATTCATGTTTATTGGTGAACAATGCCTCTATCGTAAAAATAATCGCATTCAAAATGGCGAAAACTCCACTGCTAAGCATTCGCTCCCGATATCTTATTATATGATTATTTTCCGAATTATAATCGTGAATGAGAATAATTCCGGCAGCGCAACACATAATTGCACCCAATCCGGAAAATAAGATGGCCTGAAATACATTTAATTTAATTAATACCCCGTTGTACTTCTCGTCAACAAAAGCCATAGAAGCAAAACAAAGGCAAACAAATTTTTTACTATTGAACAGTAAATATAGCAATTAATTATATTGTTTTACGGTTTTTTTGGCTAACTTCTCGCCCAAAAGATAGCAGAGAATAAGAATTGCATTGATCATTATGTAACCACAAAGTGCAACGTATATAACTCCGGCATGATTGATGTTCGATTGCATTCTATCATTGAATGGGTCGACTATCAAACCCGTGGCAATGATGCAGAAAATCTGAAAGAATATATATTTGAAAAAAGAATTGATTTTTGTGATTTTATTCATTGTTGCTGTTTGAAGAATTTTGATGCATATTATGTTAGCATCATTTTTATCTTTCAATAATGGAACATGAATTTCTTCATACGTCACTGTAATTGCAGAATAGACAGAAAAGAAAACGAACGTTGAATCATAGGCGAATAATCGACTAAACTCACAAGCTCGACAATTTTGCAGAAAAAGGGCGTTTCTCGTAAATATCCCTTGAGGCAGGAGGGATTTCTCGAACAAGCACCTTCTTCCTCAGCCATTATTTCGTCTTTCACACAGCCGTGTTTGTCTTTTAGATTGTTCAAAAATCAATTTCTTCACTCAATATATTTACCAACACAATATTTCACCTTTACGGTTTTTTCTTTCTAATTACTTGGAAATTACATTGAAATGATATTTTTTTATCTTCAATTTTCCTCTGTGAATGATTTTTTTACATCATTCCTTCGCGAATTTATCCTCGTCACAAGCGGGGAAACTTAGCGTGAATGTTACCACTTGCAGTTGCTCCCAGAGCGTCTTCTATCATCCAAAATCCCACTTTCTCGACTCACCAACGCCTAAGCGCACTTAATTCGTAATTGCTGTAACTCTTCATAGACTGGAACTCGCGGTATCAAATGGGCGTCGGTGAAGGGTATATACATTGTATGATTGTTTATGTCATATAACTGTCATTTTCATAGGCCAAATATATATACTCCATAATTTTGAAACATTTCAAAAAATCATTTTTATACTCATCACTCTATCTCGAAATTATTGAATTTTATAATTTGAGATATGACGTAATTTTATAATAAAATGAAAGCAATGACCGTCGAATACATTGTTCAGATAATGCGGTTATAATAATAACTTCACGAGTATCCACCCACACTTGAGCAGATATAAATTGTCATAATCACTTCAGTGTAACCTCCGCGTCAATTAAGTGGTCGAGAATGGGCTGATCCTTCTCTGGGTTCATGAAGAAATCATGTATACAATCAACGGTGTCCATAGTTATATATAGAACTTTCAAATAATTGAATGTAGGACAAATTTATTCTGAACATTTGGGGAAGCCTCGCGCTATATTGAAGCAAAATCCGGGGGATAGTTGTTGGGAAAATGTCAAAGATGTATTTTCTATATTGAATCTTGAATACGTGAATGCCGATTCTGATTTAAAACTAACATCTTGAATTTTCCAGTGGATCATGATTTTCTTCATCACTCTTTTTCGAGCAAACAACTAGCAGAATCAAACAAATTCTATTATACATCATACATACATACATCCACATATATGTGTACACATGTGCTCGTGTTGTATCATTCAAAATTCATTTCCATTACTTATTGTTGTTTATCTTTTCCTTCTTTTTCAAAAGTTTCGTTAGTTCAGTGATACAATATATAGAATGTGATTCGATTTTTCAACAACCGCACTGGGAAAAATCGCGAATCCTAATTGCTGTTTCTAAATGGAAAAAAAAAATATATTATATTCCTTTAATTGAGTTTCATTAAATTTATCTCAACTCAACTTATTAAATTAGTGAATAATATAAAGTAAAATGACATATTGTTCAACATAGAGTCACGATGAATGTCAGGATGTCAGCTCTCGTGTTTTCTATTTCTAACTTTTTCAATGAATGCTTTCTCTCCGTTTACGGTGTCTTGAGATATTGGTAGATATATATGCTCTGAGACGTCAAAGCAGATCGCATGCATACATAAACGCATAATATTTTTTAACTTTTTTTATTTTTACGTTGGAATTTTTCATTAATTACAAATATACTTGATGGACATGTTTGACTGATTAATGTTAAATGCAAAATGTGACAGACGGTTTCAATTTTACACTGGAATAGCATACTGAGTTTTCTCAATTCTTGTCAGTACTAAAGATTTAGTGATAATAAACCTGAAAAATTCATAAAACACAAACGAAGATATCTTCAGTTACGAAAAAATATGAATTGAAAAAGTTATCTATCAATTGTTTGATGATTATTTATTTGGTATACTTATAGGAATAATTATATTGTTCAATTCCAATTTAGACATTGATCCCTGCAATTCAGACCTCATCGCCAGCACACAATGATGAGAAGAAAAATAATTAAATACTTTATTTGGTGAAAATGGAATTTTTTCGACTAAATTCATTTCTTTTGTTCTATAGTTCTCTGATGTGCCTGTAATAAGCTATAGAACAATTGATTGTAAAGTTCCACATTAAACTTTTGGCATGTTCCCATGCACATAATTCAGAATACTATATTCACACTAAAATTTCTCACCATCTCACTGTTTTGTATTTTTATTCTTTCCGCTTTACTTCTTGTCGGCTTTGAAACATGCGGTCAGATCGCATCTCACCCAGCCGATTAGTTGATCGCAAAAATAACACCGGAAGGTTTGAAATCTGCGCGGGCGAATAGCATATCGTAATACGGTTTTCTGTTCGTCAACACATATGAATCACACGATTACAGAAATATCTCTGTTTTCTTTCTAACCCAATGTAGGGTGCACAATTCCATGATACAGAAACTTTCAATTGAATTTTGACCCCCAAGAGATTTAAAAAAAGTGAGGATCACACGAATGGGTGTTCATGAATGGTGGATTCAGATAAAAGAAAAGGAAATGAAATATAACTAATCAATGGTGAACAATGCAGAGTGTCATTAGTAGAATATACAGAAATTTTTTAATGAGTAAAAAATACAAGAATGGCTGATTGATCGATGGGTTTAGAGTCGAACCATATTATGCTCAGATTTCACTAAGAACCACAACATTATATATTTGTATTGAAGAAAGATGTGAAATGAGTGAAAGGTGCAAGTTATATGGGTTGAGTTAGTATCTGTGAACTATCATGAAAATAAAAATGCTACGAGTTGTTAGAGTTGAACTAAATTATTGTCGATTTCTAATCCATCATTATTATTCGTTCTCTTCAATATCCGCAGTGCGAAATAATATTTTAATCTTTCCATAAAAGTCTTTTTGGACATACGTATAAAATTGAATGAGAGAAAGGTTTTTCCTTTTGTTGTTCAATTTCATTGACACAGTTTGACTTTTGATGAAGCATTTTTATGAAACAATTTGCAAATCAAATGTAACAAGCGTTGTTATGTGGCAGAGATGATTAACGATCAGTTAAGCGGCACTTTCTACATTCGAGACTCGAATTTGAATTGGGGGACCCATAAAATCAACTGATAGTTCCCATTCATAATAATATTCTTGTCCTAGGAAAAAAAAAGTTTAAAACGAAATTGAACAATTATAGAATAAGAATGACATTTTATGGTATACATAAATGACAAAAGTCGTAACAGACGACAATATTCGTCAGGGACATGTCCCAAAGTGTGATCAAAAACTCTGGATGTCCCCTACGGTGGGCTGAAGATTCAACGAGTTTAAAAATTGCCAGCCCAAGACATTTGATTCACGCAGCAGCACTTTATGTTGTGGTTGTTGCTGTATTTTGGTGTGTTCCAGCTTGTCTCTATAATCGGTGAGAATATCCGTGGAAAAAAAAAAACGATTGAATAAACCCTACGAATGAGAATAAAAAAAAAGTCATGTTTCAAATGAAATGCGAGAAAAAAAAAACAGAATAAAATAAAATAATTGAAAATATATTTAACTATATTTTCATATATGATTATAATTTATTCTTATTTTGTGTTCGCAGCATTTCACAAACTGGCCAAGCTGTGGTGCTAACTCTAGTTGATACCGCCACAGCTGAACTGCAAAATTTAGCTGAACCCCATCTATCATCCGAGGCTCGAACACAAGACTCAATGAGAAACCTATCACAAACGTCAACTAACAGTGTCAAAATTGACTCAATTGTAACAATACCCGCAAGTTCAATATCAACGGTTCTATTACCAATAGATGACTCTAATGCAACAAATTCGGATGGTATGAATCAAATAATTGAAGGTATTGAAAATGAATCGGAAGAAAATGTTGTAGTGGTGGTGGTCGAATCGGAGCGAAAACCCATCATGGGTTTATCAAAAAATTCTGACGTTTCAATTGCCGATGAAAATGATAAAATTGCCAGAAGCAGTGAGGATTCAAACAAAATTCATGAGACAGTTTCACCTTCTGGAGAATTTGACAATGTCGCGGCACGTTCTAAACTCGTTTCCGGAAGCTCCGGAGATGAGACAGCCGCGGTCATTCTGGATGGTCTTGTAAATTCTGGTACATTGGAACATAATGAGGACATTCCGTCATTCAGTGAATGGGCACAAAAGCGTCTAGAAGAAGCAGAAAAAAAAAAAACACATCCCAATGCTTCGATACAAAATCCTGGTGGTCCTGGGCGAGGTGCCGGTGGGATGAAAATGCGGTCTAAAAATTATGCATCGCCCGATTGTGGAGCTAAAATTGTTGCTGTAAATCCTGAAGCAAGAAGTGCACGCAGTGTTTTAGTAACCACACGCGATGAATATATGTTAAACACGTGCACATCAAGAATATGGTTCGTTGTTGAGTTATGCGAAGCAATACAAGCAAAAAAAATTGAACTCGCTAATTTCGAATTATTCAGTTCGTCACCAAAAGATTTTTCAGTATTTGTTAATGATCGTTTTCCAACGCGTGACTGGAGCCCTGTTGGACATTTCACAGCAAAAGATGAACGTGATATACAATCATTTGCCCTTCATCCACATTTATTCGGCAAATTCATAAAAATTGAATTACATTCTCATTATGGCAGTGAACATTTTTGTCCAATATCATTATTTAGAGCATATGGTACTAGTGAATTTGAAGTATTAGAAACGGAAACTGACGTTCAAGAAACGTCTAATACTGATGATAATAATGGTGGTGATGCTGATGATGATGATGATGATAATGATGATGATGATGACGATGATGAGGAGATACTTGATGGCGACAATGGTGAATTATCAAAGAATTTATTTGGCAGCGCAAGAGACGTTGTCATAAGAATTGTCAAAAAAGCCGCGGCAGTATTGGTGAAAACGGGTAATCTCGATACGAATAATATAACAAAGATTCAGGAGAGTATTGAGGATAATATTAAGAGTTCATTTGCTAATTGTATGACACCAAGATATACAATATTGTGTAACAATTGTACTGATAATCATTTTGCTAAAGTTTTTCATTTAATCAGCTGTCAGCATGTTCATCTCGATTCAATTATTAAAATTTCATTCATAAATTATGCACTTTATCATACTGAATTGTGTGAAGTGCATGGTGTTGGTTTAAATACGAGTGATATCAATTTTCATGATAGAAAAAAGTTTTCAGAAAAATCGGGTTATGCTAAAAATGTACCAGCTCGTTTTTTAGCTTCAGTGCTGCCTTCTGAATATATTGTTGCTCTTTGCAATGGTATTGCAACAAAAGAACGTAAATTAGTACTGAATTCAAGTAATGAGGCAGTTACGAGTATTTCCAATGACAATGCGACAAGTGATGATGTTGTAACATCGAAATCTGTCATGACTGATAGTACAACGAAGAAACCAATATCAGTGACGTGCATTTCTGATGCAGCCAATTGTCGAACCACTTCAAACTCATTTCGCGAAACGAAACGTTATTTACACGATGGCTCTGTTATCAAAGAAGGAGCTGTGAACATAGCAGTGAAAGATACGAGATCGCTGAATTCAATGGAAACATTCAAGACAACTGAGATTCTTGCTTCCCAAATAAAACCCACCAAAACTTTTAGCAAAGAGGATCACAGAAAAGAATCTTCTGCGCCGATTTTAGAGCCAAGTAAAGACGCAGCAGTGGAAACTATCCAAGCCGAAGTTGTGACAACCCCATCGCCATTGTCCAATACCGCGACCACAACGACAAAAGTCATTGCAGAACCATCGTCCATTGGTACATCAATAGAAACAGTAGCACAAACAATTATCTCGCAACTGAATAATATTGATAATTATGAGAGTTCAAGTGTTGATGCAGGTACAATGAGACCAGAAACGGGTATTCTAAAGTCTGAGATTGAAAGTGGCATTAAAGTGGGCGAGAAAGATGAAAAATTGAAGGAAAAAGATGATGAAAATATTAAATTAACTGCACAAGAGCAATTGAGTTTGGAAAGTCTTTTGTCGGACTTGAAAGATTTAGAACGGGATTCTCATGGACAATCTAATAGTGCTTCAACTGTGACACCTCTTACAGCTAGCACGACACCACAACAAAAGGAATCTGTCTTTTTGAGGCTCTCAAATAGGATTAAGGTCAGTTTAACTCGATAATAAATAAATGATAAAGTACTTGGAAATACAACTATCTATCCATTTATGTAATAGGCATTGGAGCAAAATATGTCGTTAAGCGGTCAATACTTGGAGGAACTGAGTCGTCGCTACAAAAAACAGGTAGAGGAAATGCAGCGTTCATTAGAGCGAACCACCGCCACCCTCGGCGAAGAATTAAAAAAAAGTGAGGAACGAGAATCCAAACGTTTTGAAGAAATCGCGATACTGCGACAAGAATTGTCGTATTTGAGTGAATCAATGGAAATACTCCTTTACGATCGCAACAACTGGAAAAGTAAATTATCAACGTTTGCCCAACACATTGCACTGATCATCATTGAAATTGCTGTACTTGTATCGATTATTTTATACTGTCGACGATCAAGTGACATTGAGGGTGTACCGATATTATCGGAAGCTACGGTAAAAAAAGACTTGGTTAGACGAAAGAGTGCTGAGTCAATGGATAGGTATTCAATGACAAAAAATAAGAAAAGGAGACCTAGTGAAATTGCTTCGAACATTACGGGGACTTATCGGGATTTGATGATTGACGACAAATCAGAATTGAGAAAGGAACGGAAAAAAAAGCGCAAGCGGGCGTCGTTAATTGGTCTCAACACGAATATTACAACAAAACGCGATTTTTCAAATGAAATTATCACTCCCAGACGAACATCATCCATTGATTGTCGAAATGTAAGAGACATTGGAGCGAACTCTTCAAGAAGTTGGCCAAATTCAGCACCCGATTGCTGTCATCATTGGCTAGAACGTCAAGTGATAGAAGAAAATAGTGATACGAACGAGATTAATGCAGATAATGTGACGCAAAATTGTTTGATTGTTGATAAAATTCATGTAAATAATGATGTATCAGAATCAATTATCGGTGTCAACCATCAGCATCGACTATCAATTGATCTAACTGAATTTAAAAAGGGAATATCACGTGGTGATATACAAAAAAATTTAGGTTTCCTTAAGAATGCCCAGTTTCATTCACCCCTTTTCATGAAGACCACCTTACGATCGAGAAGTCAAAGTAATAAATCTAATGGTAATGACCAACATAGTGAAGCAATACATTTTGATAGTTGTGATTGCCATTCACGTACTTCGGAGAGTTCGAGATCCGGTCAAGACAGTTCGTCATGCTTGATATTTTTAGATTCGCCTAAAATTGATAGCCATAGTAATGGTGAAACTTCTACCAATGGCATTATGAGTGATGACTCTGGTAGCGGTAATAAAACGCCAATATCTGGAAAAAAAATAAAAAAAGAAGGTGGACTGAAAAAAATGGTTAGGAAACTTTTTTGATCTTGTAAGTGAATGTAACCATACCACCGCTGTTGGTTATTTTTAAATATTTTCCAAGTGAATATTTAGTGAATAATTACGTGATTGGGAAAAGAAGTAATACGCATGCCTCCTTTTTCATGATGAAGTTAAATCATGTTTTCTTCTCTCCCTCTACAGGACTATTCAGACGTGTTTTCAACTAGTGAATAATTTATGCCAATAACGTGTGTGATCAGTGAGAAAAAAAGAAGTAATCTATAAAAGAACTGAGCACAGGTGTGAATGTAGACTATGAGATTTACAATTGGTACGTTTAGTTAGGAATTAATTTTTACGGCCACGGAACGTGTATGTTGATGTATAGAAAAAAGTAAATATACATACATCAATTTTGTAAATTCATTAACCAATAACGAATTGTTGAAAACCCTAAAGTTTGGCTCCGACATGAAAAAATGTACCGCATTAGGTGAGCATTTCGATGTAGAGAACAGTCGACAATGCAGTATAGAATAATAGTGGAAAATAAAAAGAAGAAAAACCCAGAATACACGATAATTTAATTGTACAAATATAATACAAAATCAATAAATGATCAGGCTATTAAAGGAAGACATCCCATGTCGGAATATACCATGCTCTATGTGAAAGAGTATAATATGCGTTGAGTATAGTACTAATATTTATTACAGATTCGATTTTACTCCCCGATTAAATTAATGAACTTATGAATTGGAGATCGGATTGAATAATTGCATGTAAAAAACAGCGGAAATAATTGTTTTTTCTCATTACTTCAATTTCTCCATTTGTCTTCCCACAGAGAGTTCGCTGTACGCACATTCCCTGCCTTTTCATTTAATTTCGCGAAAAATTATTATTCACGTCCTAACTAATATTGCAATGGAATCAATGAGAGTTTATTTATTTTCACCGCAGCCTCAGTTATTTAAATCAGCGCAATTTCGTTATTGGATGGAGAAAGAAAAAAGTAGTAGAAATAAACATAAAAAAATATATCCCACACACAAACATGTATATACATTTGTTTTCGATAGGAAAAAGAAATACTTCACAGCGTCCCTAAACTCAAGTTGCATTTACAGTATATGCTATAAGAGGGACTTAATTTGGCGGAAGGAAGATTAGATGAATTTACGACATTAATGTGAAAATGGATGGTTGGAATGATAATGGCATGAATGATTTATAGGTGTTTGAAATACTGAATAATTGACTGAATCGACTACTTAGAGAAATAAAGGCAAGTTTTCCAGATAAAATTCTCATCATAATTCACTATAAATATCATTATTGTTCAATGTAATCGTGGAGAACATATGTGAATCAAAAATTGGAAGAAGTAGTTGAGATGATATAAATAAAGTTTTAATTGGGAAACATTTTTAGATGAAAGTGGGAAAACATCCTTTCAGTTACATTGGATTATGTATCAATCATTGATGATTGATTTACAATTGTAAATCATAAAGTTTTGGGCATTTCATCGAATTCGTAGTTTATAAGTTAGAACAGTATTTTTCTTTCAGTGTGATTAGAATAAAATCCGGTAGGCCGAGAAATT
Source organism: Zele albiditarsus (assembly GCA_958496275.1). NCBI lineage: Eukaryota > Metazoa > Arthropoda > Insecta > Hymenoptera > Braconidae > Zele > Zele albiditarsus. The sequence goes on from OY292415.1 coordinate 10,297,696, forward strand.
TCATCGTTGAACTAATAAGTATAATAGGAAATATTAGAATTCATTTCATGGAAATCCCCCAACAGTGAAACAGAACATACAAATCATTTATAAATATATTTATGACTTATCCTAGTCGATATTTATTAGATGTTATCGCTGTTGAGAGGACTAGAGTACGTTTTCATCTCTCAGCACCCGTGAATTGATGTATGTGAAACATAATTTTGTAAATATATAATAATAATTGTGAAGATGAGAGTAGTTTCATGTGATATCATGAATGGAGGAGTATAATGAATTTGCTTAGTGGTGCGCAAATACAGTAGTTGACGTTATCATGATGGAATGTCACTGTCTGCATGGAAAAACGAAGATATTTCGATATTCCATAAGGCTGTTATTTATTTTTTATTGTGCGCTCAGTTCTATTCTCGTTATTCATTTTTGTTTGTTAATATGGGAAAAATGAAGGAAACGAAATGTATAAATTTAACACAAATATTCATATTATTTTGAATAGTTTATGTGTGAAAAATTATATGACGGCCTCATATATTCAGATTTATTATCATTATTTATTTTTTTCAACTTTCCTCGACAAATTTTATGTTATTTAATATAAATATATATATAGTGATAAGGAAAATTAAACATAGACGAATGATCTGCTTATCTCGTTGAAGAAAGGAAAAATGGAGACAAATGAATGAAATAAAGTGGCCAAATTGAATCTAGCATTTGTCCTATGTATTGGTTTTTATTTTATTTTCACGTAACAAATATATATTTCAACAAATAATACACCTGAGTAATTTGTAGGCGCTTGCCAAATTCAATATTTTTTACACACGGCATGTTTATAAAACACAATGATTTTCGGGGTTATGATTCTATATTTAAACTTTGAAAAAATTCTGTAACATCAACTACATCATCTTCGAATAATTTCCTGTCATTTACACGACGATTAAAAGTATTCGCCGATTCATTAAATTCCTGCTTCCAAGTTTCGTCGTTCTTCTTCACTCTTGAACAAAATAATATTTCATTGACTATATTTTTAATTTTAATTGAAGTTACTGACGAAAAAGTTTTCTTCAAGTCCGTGAAAATTCCCGTTCGTAGACGTTTATCTCTGCACACTAAGCTCAATATGAATAACCCATTGTCCTCTTTCAAACATTTTGCGACAGTTAGCAGTACTGATGGCTCCAAAAAATGTTTTGGTGGACAACTCATTCCCAATGATGTATCATTAGTGCTAACATCAAACAAAATTGCGTCATAAGTTTTTCCGTGTTTTACTGCATCCTCCATAAACGCTATTCCGTCAGCAATTTCAACTTTTAATCGTTCATCCTCAACAAGGTTGAACCATTTTTTAGCCAATTGTCGAATTGCTTCATCAATTTCAACGGCTATCACTTTTAACTGCAAGAGAATTGAATTTATATTAATTCAAAAAAGTTGTTAATTTATTCAGTAATTAAAGCAAAAAATACAATGCTTCCAATGAATTTACCTTCGGAAAACAATGGTGAAGGAACATACAGAGGCCACCGCCACCTAAACCAATTACAAGCACTTCATTCTCAATATTTTCATTTATTATCGCATTAACGCCCACGCACATAAATGCATGATGTTCACAAGCCAAAACCCCATGATTAATCACGTCTTTAATTTTTCCCCGTCGTGTTTTTACTGATTTCACTTGAGCGTCGCTTTGCACAACGAATGGATTGCTGAGAAAAATAAGTCGCCGATATCTGAACTCTTGATTATCACAGTATGCATCTTCAATTGCGACACGACCATTTATTCTCGTATCACCCTCATAAAGTGTTACACGTTTTCCCACATCCGGACCAAGTGATAAAAATTCAATTCTAATATTTGGTGGTAGTCCAGGTGGCGAAAGATTCAGTACTGTTGGTGTTAATTCCGCTTTCACTTCTTCCCAATCTTGAAAAATGTGATTGCGTCGCAGAATAACAACAGCTGTACGATCTTTCCCTAAATCCCCAATGAAATTTCTTCGGCCTTCTTCTGTAGCAAATATCCAATGTGTGTCCCTGGATAAAAATGATTTTTATGCATTTTGATTGTGTAAAAATTATGTGAGTATAAAATTATTCCTCAGTCTCACCTTCCCTGTGGGACCAAAAATACAACAAAAGTTTTTCCCATCGTTTGTGGTCGATCGAGAATATATATTGTATACCGTGGATTGTCGTTTCCTGGCACGAATAAATCCATATGAATTTCGCCCACATCGGCTACACTTTTTCGTCTTAGTCGATCGCATACTAAAGACGATCGTTGTACAGAAATGACTGAATCCACGAGTTCTTCTGCGTTTGCTACTCTCGTTGGTGCATCAATAACCAATGCCAATTCCAAAATCTAATATAATTCATGTAACTATTTATCAAATATATGAGTGAGTGAATATATATATATATATATTATTGCGTTCGTATTCCATTTTTCAATCAAATAGTTTACCTGTTGTGTAATGCCAGGGAACTTTGTTGCTAGAACAAAGAAAACTGGAAATGCTCCATCTTCTTCTTTGCGAGTTTTATTTTCAACATCGTGACAACGTGTAACACGAAACATGAAATGCGACTGTGGGAAATAAGAAACTAACTTTCGAAGGATGTGTTCTTGCAACAAGGAAATACAAATATATCTTCCGCCTTTTCGAAGTACTCGAGATATCTCCTGTACAAAAAATGTTACACATAAAAAATGTTGTTTTCGCATTGAAATGTGTTCAATAATTATTATGAACTTACATCAAAATAATTGTCAATTCTAGATAGAGTTTCATCTTTACTATTTGGCATCAAAGCGTCAAGCGTACCTTTATCTAAGACTACACTGAATTTTCCATCGGGATAAGTCATTTTTGTTGCATCCATTTGTTCAAAAAATAAATTTGGACGATCGACTTTACTTGCTTCTCGCATTTGATTAATTACCACTTTCGAAATATCAATACTGGTGACACTGCTGTTATTCAGCAATGAAGAAAATAAGGAAAACCAACAAAACAAAACGGAATGTAACTCCCGATGATAAAAAAAAAATTTATTTAATAATAAAGACAATTAAGACAAATGCCTCATCACCTGTATCCAACGTCATGTAAATCCATACTCAATCTTGAATTTCCACAGCCAACTACCAGTATATCATCTTTAACTTTAGCATATTTCGACAATAATCCACATAACTCTGGATATTCTCCATACCTTTTACATGAAAAAAATGCGGGCAATTATCGAAATATATATTTTCATTGTTTTCATAAACTAATTATTAGTAAACAATTTGTCGCTGTTTATTCATTGAAATTATACGTACCACTCAAATGCTTTCTTTCCGCGTTTCGTGAAAAAAGTATTCCAATAATCTTCTTTACTAAATTCTTCATGGCATTTCGGTAAAAGATTCATTATTACTTTCCCTCAATGAATGTATAGATGATTTTCACTACGCTGATTCACTTGTTTTGTGTTGAAAATGAACGCATGAGGTGAGTTTAACGACACTAATATTGTGGGTGGCGTGTATAGTTGGCTGCACGTCAGACCTCTCGGAAAATTTGGGTGAAGTTGACTTGAGGCGGTATTTCATGCGCAGTGTGCTGCGGAAGTGGATTCGCCTATCGCGGCAAAGTTCAATGGAACGAATAACCGGAACAGTAGAAATCAACGGTTTATGCACCGCAAAGCCGTATATAGGTATAGACTAAAAGCGACTACCGATCGCCTGCTGTAATTCATTTTGAGTGTTTATATATACAGAAATACCGAGTTGAATCTCTCCGTATTTGTGCCTATATGCCCTCGGTCTTTATCGCAATGTTTGACTAACCTGTACTACCCTTATCATTATTCCAATCACTATTGATATAGTTTAGTCCAATTTGTTGAAATACTTTACTCATTATTATTTCCTACAATATACCCAACAATCCTACAATTCTTGGCCCAGTTTTTTTAAGGATAAACCTAGTTAGTTAACTGGCGCGGTTTAAGTTAAGTTCCCCCACTTTGAGTCCCTTCCCCTATCTATTTTTCCCCAACCGCGTGATGTTTGTACGATTGGCGCCATTGGCGGCTGTCTGATTTGAACTCTGTACTGAGAATATTGTGATCTAAGATACTTAGTTGATAATTATTACTTAAATAATAATCTTTGTTATTATTCAGTTAATCAAATTACGTACTAAGCACTGTACACGTGTCAATAACGTTGCAAACTTCACAAGTTTAGAGACAATTCCACAAAAATCACTCTTTCTTAATAACTTGATATCACTGCATAAAATATTTAACACTTTGAATTGGAATATTTGAGGATATGATGAATACGCTGGACTTGAAACAGGCTTCGAACTTCTGATTAACGCTACTATGCGACGCTAGTTTCGGGATCTAGGTGGGGGAACTTAACTTAAACCTCGCCAGTTAACTAACTAGGTTTATCCTTAAAAAAACTGGGCCCTTGTGCAATTATTCCATCTCATTGACACATCGAACTTCCGCGCTATCCAACTATATTTTCAAGTCAATGAGTTCGCATTACACTGCCAACGGCGCTGTTTTCATATCGAAAATTGATGTTCTTTTGTTTAGTATAGGTTAGCAATAACTCATTCTCCGCACTATACGACGTGATTGGTCAATCTCATTTAACTATACAATATACAGTGTCCTCAGCAATGTTCTCAGTATAGCTCAGGTATCTCAAACTCTATTTACCTTTCGAGATATTTGGGATTCAATTATTTCTTGATAGCGCATGTAAAATATTTGAGTCCTATCTTTCATATCTTTTTTTATATGAAAAAAAAAAAAAAAAAGAGTTTAATTGATATGCAGGGATATCAAATTTGCATCTTTCTCATGGGCGCGTACAGAGGTGTACATGATGCAAAAAAAAAACATTTTTTCTCTAATGTTTGCCATATTCATGTATAAAGAATATTGCTCATGATATGACAGTGCTCAGTTGAATAATATTTCATTAATGTATCATTCCACGGAGTCTGAAATATCTCGAAATTGCGAGGTCTCGAACTCTCCGATTTTCTTGCGAGTTGTTTATGGGTGCGGGCGGATCTTGATCGCAATATGTACCAAACTATAGTTCTCTCGATTTTGGTAGGTCAGAATTCAAAATGGCGGCTTGACGGACGATGAATATGTTGTTGGTCACTCGTTTTCGTGTTTGTAAATGAACATCAGGTGGACAGTTTGTCGAAAAGTAAAAAATAAAATTATAGCGACCGAGTTTGGATTCACTGAAAAATTAATTGATATTATCAGCGCGAAGTGAATTCGGATAAAAATGGGATTGTTTTCTGCAAATTCGCCATTTGATGGTGAAGTTGGTGAGTATATAGGGTGCAAGTTCGCGGCATCGTACTATTATTCTTAATTCATTTAGCTTGTCATGAGTATATAATTTAATTTTACAATAAGATACTCAATACCTCTATTATCACGTCTATTTATATCCAATCGAAAATGGTGAATCATCAGTGTGTGGAATTCCTGATTAAGTCGAAGCATTTAGTACTGGAACTTTCATATTTCCTATTTCTAATGTAATTTTTATGCATACCCGAATATTCAATGAAAAAAAATTCAATTGAATTTCCGGAGCTATTTATATGAATTGAACAAAGTTTTTTTATCATCATCATTGTTATTTCTGTTTTTGTACATTGTCTTCTAAAATTATTGGAACGTTCTGATGATTGTCACGAACATTGACTCATGCAATGAATTTTAACATTAAGATGTGAAATTATATGCACTTATTATCTCTCTTGATAGTCGCAAATTATCAATTTAATGATGTCAACAAATATACTGATCAGAATACGACTGCACATTCACTAATTACCATTGGAAATCTTACATCGTTATTGATTGACTCAATTAATTTTTAAATATATTTGTGCATGTTGATTTCTTCCAGAAAAAGCAACAGATGAAAAGAATACTGCGGAAAATTGGGGTCAAATAATGGAGATTTGTGATAGTGTTGGCAACTCTAAGCAAAAAGCTAAAGATTGTTTGAAAGCAATTGTCAAAAGATTAAATGCTCAGGATCCCCACATTGTGATGCAAGCGATAACAGTCAGTATCTCAACCTATGATTTATATGCAACAAATTATTTTTTTAAAGAAAAGTAACATATCGTCGCTCAAGTTCTGATAGTGCATAAGTTTCAAGAATCCGAAATTTACATATTTTTATTTTTTGATGGTGGAAAGTATTTTGGTTCTTGATAAAAGTTAGAAAATCCTATTTTTAGTTTTTGATCAACTTTAAAGTGATCGATTCCGTTGAGCTATAACATACAAATGTGATGATATGCATCCGTAATTTGTGTCCTCATACATCATCTGTGAGAATTATGTTACGTACTATCAGAGCATAAGCAACGATACATATGCTAAATAAAGAAAATTTTAATTTTCTGATTGTATACGACAGCTGTTAGATGCGTGTTCCAGCAATTGTGGGAAAAGTTTTCACCTTGAAATCGCATCAAGGGACTTTGAGGCGGAACTGAAGAAATTATTGTCGCATCCACAACAAAAACTTGTTGATAAAACAAAAGTTCTAATAAAAAAATGGTCGGACGGTGATTTCAAAAACGATCCACAGCTCAATCTTATCCCCAGTTTGTGCAATAAATTGAAAAATGAGGGTCTCGATTTTTCGGGACTTCCTGAAACGGTGATTAATAATCAATACACTTATTCGTCTATAGATTGCATGAGACAATTATTTTTCAGCCAAAACACGCGTATCCGACGGGATCAGTGGTCACTTCCAAAGAGGAACAGGATATCGCTAAGGGTAAAAATAAATTTAAATACTGACCGAAGAATGAGAAGATACCAAAAAAAAGAATGAATAAATAATTATTGACTAATTTTGAATTTCAGCCATCGAACTTTCGTTGAAAGAGAATAAACAACATTCATCAAATTCTTTTCATGGTTCACCGGCCTCTGGGAAAACTACAGGTCTCTATCCAAATGTAAACTCTTCATTGTCTGCGTCCGTTCCACTTGAGCGTCGGAAAGTTCGTGCCTTGTACGACTTCGAAGCTGCTGAGGATAATGAACTCAGTTTTTCTGCTGGAGACATCAGTGAATATAATTATTTTTTATTCATTCATTTCCAGTATATATAACTCTCATGGAATATTCATTCTGCTGATGATAAAAAATTGATTATTCGTGTTCTTTGTTTAAGTCCACATCTTGGAAGATATTGATCCAAACTGGTGGACAGGTGTAAGAGGAAAAATGGAGGGACTTTTTCCAGCGAGCTTCGTAACCGCGGATTTGTCAGTGGAGCCTGAGCAGATGATGAGTAAGTGCCAATTTCTGGAAATAGAATGGACTTACTTTTATCTGCGAAGATTATCCACATAGAAACATTATATTCTCATTATTGTTAATCATAATGAAAATATTGTTGTTGTTATTTTATTTAGAATTGGAACAGGGATCAAAAAAATCTGTGCAATTTGCAGAAGAAGTTGAAGTCAAGTCCATAAAGCGAGAGCCTGAAGTAATCGAAGTTGAAATTGATGAATTGAAGATTGATAGACTGTTGCATTTACTTCATGAGGCAGATCCACAGAGTAATACAAGTGATCCAACTGAATTGTTAGACCTTGAAGGTAAAAGTATCGGCTGAAAAACTTTCATTAACTATCGCGTACAATTGACATATACATATTTGATTATTCCTTGAACACGTTTTTTTTTTCTCAAAGAACAAGTAACTGCAATGGGTCCGCTGATTGATGCAGCATTGGAGAAAGTGGACAGGCGCCATGCACAATTGACACAATTGAGCTCAGATTTGGTCGATGCGCTGAATCTTTATCACACATTAATGCGAGAACCCACCGCCACATCCACATTCAATACTTTGCCAAAGATGTCACCACATATGAACATTTATCCATATCCAAATCAAATTCCGCATGTGAGTTGTTTCGAATCGTCCCTTGACGATATTTATGTAACTGTTGGTTGGAAATACAATTAGCCTCTACTTTCCAATCAATTTGTAGAGCTGGTAGTTGAAGTGTGAATGTTATTTTTCTTCCTCTCCTTTGGTTCGGCTTCGGCAACAACTCATCAATATTTGGGAATCGAAATGTAATATTGATCGTATTCTCCTTGATTTCGGCAGCTTCGCAGACTTCGTGACATTTTTGCGCCATGAACTCTGGGATTTTTTTTTCGGTTTTACAGAGATTAGTGACAATTGTCATGTCGGGGCGTTACTGTGTTTACTACTATTATGGTAATCGAATATAGTGTTCTGTTATATGGACTATGAAGTGGGTTAGTTTCGCGCTCTGTTTTTGTCTATCTACGAAGTACGGATTTCTCGACAGATCGTGACGATTATGATCGGTTTTGTATCGCTGTTACCGAATAATTGATGCCCATATTCCAGCATTGGCCTGACAATCACTGTGTAAATTGTTATTTAGGTGTGGAATACTAGTACGATTTGATGAAATAACTAAATCTTTATACAGATGTACAATGGAATGCCATCACAACATCAATCGAGTTACAACCCTACTGCTGCAATGCAACCCGGGCCATACAATACGAATATGTCTGGTATGCAATCCAATCCAAATGACTTCATGGCACATCACAATGTCCCAGGAATTACAATGCCGCAACAATATCATTTGCCGGCGGGTACGCATCAACATCCACCGCCATCAGGGCATCATCCTCCGGGACTATCACAAACTCATGGCCCTGTTCCCGGCCAATCGACGGGACATCCACTACCGATTCATCAACCAGGATCGTTACCAGTCCAACAGCCACAACCGCCACCGCCTAATCAAAATCATCCCATTGGACCGCTACATCCACACGGAATGCCACAACAAATTTCTCAAGGTCATGCTCAAATACCTTTAACATCACAACCACAAGAACAACAGACAAGTCTACCGTATCAGCCTCAGGGGTAGGGAAATTTAATTTTACAATCAAGACAGTATAATTCACAATACACTTTGTCCATTCCAATTATAGGCAAATATTTCCTTTCTTCTATCAATTGTTAAAATTCATGGTTGAATATTGAGACTATTTGCAGTGAGTCATTTACACGGTGAAATTTTTTTATTTTCGATTCAATAGAATTATATGCAATATGACTTGATGGAATTTGTGATTTTGTTTTGGCGATAAATTGTTGCTACTCAACGATGAAAATGTTTGTATATATTTTTTGTTGAAGATTTCCACCTCAGGGTGTACAGATACCAGTCCAATACGTTCCTTTAGGTACGCAAGTGCCACACTCTGTCAATCAACAGCCACAATATGCTCCACCTAATGGACAACACATGATGTAAAAACTCATAATGAATGTTGAATAATGGGTTGTATATTATTATACTGATTGAAAAGAAGCGGCGTGACTTTAAGCGTAAAACAATGACGAGATGAAAACCAATAAAATGAGAAGAAATTGATATAAAACCAATAGATAAAATAATGTCGAATGGTTGTGAGAAATGGGACACACCATTGTGCGTAATTTTTATGATGCAGAAATTTGATTAATCGATAATTGATGTTTGATGTAGTCTGGTTAATTATATTTATGTCTTTCAAATCATTTCAAATTATTTTGAGAATGTCTGAAACAAAAGCAAAGAATATCAATTATAATTGACATAAATAATTGCATCTAATTTGCGTCGTCTTACTGGTCTAAATATCAAAATATTCGCCGCCGTTTTAATGAATGAAATCAATTAACATCCATATGCAAAACTGATTGTATAACAAACTACTATACATGTATATGTTTTATCTTTTCCCGTTAGTTAATCTGAATTTATAATGTCCAATGGTCAATTTGATGAGAAAAAAAATAAATTTGTTGTACCATAATCGACTAGAAAAATGTTCATTAGAATTAAAAAATACCAAAATCTGGGGATCTAGTCTGCCTATTGTAAATAATCATGCTGTGACTTGGAACTATTCAAGTGTGAACGGAAAAAATGAAGCTGAAATGTGAAAACGAAAAATACATGATAACATAAACTAATGAGTAAATGGTTATGCACGCAGCAAATCCCAATTTATCATACATGAACACGAATCCATAAACGAGAAATTATATAATTTGAGATCGGCGTCATGAAGAAATAAACGAAATACGTCAAGGAAAACAGGAATCAAACCAAATCATGGTGACTTTTGTCATAATTTATAGAATTATTAAAAATTTTATTCTGATATATTTTCATGTTCTCCTTCCTCTTCGTTCTATCCATTTATTTATTTTTCTGAGCACTTAATTATTTTCAATTCAATTTCAACGATGGAATCAATTATATTCATGACGTAATACCGTTAATAATTACTGTGATTGATAATTTCCCCAAGCTCTTCGACCGATCAAATCATCAAGAATCCTATTTTTTTCACATTTATCCTTCCCCCATAATAATTATTTCTTCTCTATATGGATGAATAATGTATGAAACTTCGATAAATGAAGTTATTCGTCTGAATATTTTAATGTTTATATACTTATCGTGTTGATTTATCATCGGAGAATCATAAGTAAATGCAGGAAAAAGAGGTCAGAAGATGTTGCCGGTATTGAATTCAATTTCATATCTCGATTGATTTGTCAAACATAACTCGATATACAAATTGGCAACTATTGAGTGCAAAATAACAATACTCAATATGTTTCAAATTGCATTAGGGGTTTGGGTCTTCCTATTTTCATAAGTTCTCATGCTTATGACATTATTTTTATCAACTGATTTGATTCAACCAATTGAAGATGATGATGATACGCGTGTATATGGAGAAAATATAAAGATGAAGTGAGAGATTGAAGTAGGAGAAGGACATAAAAAATACTAGATAACTCGTGACTTTGCCTTCTCCACCTAGTGGCTTCTTATACATTTGGCTCAAGGATGAGCTCATGACTGCGAAAAGGCATTCATTTCAAAAACTAAAAAGAGAAAAGAACATATTTATTTACATATATCTATGCATGCAGATATCGCAATCTCGACGTTCTTTTTCGCATTTATATATATACTCCATCCAAAATAGTTTCTCAAGGTTTTGACTGAAATACGGGAACAGTATTGATCAAATTAAAATTTGTTAATCTTATTGTTTTTAATCGTCAAATTTTTTTTTCCATATAAAATAAAGATTTTTTTTTATGTTCGAGGTTCCATTTTAATTGCGAAATTGGGTACTTTTACAATTATATGGTAATTTATATTTCTATTGCGGATGTTCCGATATTTCACAATGAAATGGGCGGCAAAATTGATGTAAATGTATCCACATTAACAATATATATATATGTTCAATTGGTCCACAAAACGGGTGAAGGAATGTGTTGCTAGTTCTACAATACTTATGTTCATGTAATTAATCATTCATACGGGACACGTGGGTTTTTCACTCCACAGGAATTTTTTATTTGTATACGTGTTCACAGGTAAAAAGCAAGTCTGCTCTCGGATTCAGTGTATAATATGGATGAAAATTAAATAACCAACTGATTCATTGTTGATGGCATTTTTGCATTGTGAATTGAATAAAAAAATGCGGTACCTCCTTATATGGTAAAATTCATTTTCGATGGTGATAAATGATCGAGGTGGCGCCAATCCATTAATTTTAACGATATTGAAAAGCGTAGAATTTTCTTCTTTATAGATGGAATATATTTTTTGCGTGTGGTTGACATGATATGATAACATAATGGGACATAAAAGAATGGGATTCGCGGCTGGACAACGTCTCTTATCGACTTTGTTATTTTTTCGCGTCAATCCATATGCCACCATGTGATAACATCCCTCCATTTAGAATTTTGATGTGATACAACTTTTGCGAGAGAATTACAAGCATAATATCAAAAGTGACTACGGATAGTTTCCTTTGCCTCTAATTTGTTTATACCCCATACAAGTCATTATTACGCATATACCTTATCAACTCTCATGCTCGTCATTAGCTGATAATTCGTCCACAAAATTTTTTTTTTTTCTTTTTCATATATTATGTCAATAAATTTTTCGATTCTGAGAATTAAGATCATGAGATTTGCATAAATTAGATATTCATATAAAAGTAAATATTCTTCAAAATCACTTCTTTCTCTCAGATAAATATGTTACGAAATCCCGGAACATTCTCTGAATATTTGTCCGGGCAATAAAAGTAATTTATAAGAAAAAAATATTTCGTTAGTTTATTATCTGAATTTATTTGATGGTTGAAAAACTATTCTATAATGAAGATTTTTAATAAGTATATATATTGTAAATGTAACTTATTAATAATGATTACCTTTCGGATTATCTACATTGACATACAAAGAAGAGTATGAAGGATTTTGCGTGGTGGCCTCTAATAATAACCGTGCATATAATTATATACATCTCGAATTATATAGGCGTAAAACGTTATTCAGAGAAAAGTAATCACAAGGTTGCTCTGAATTCCTCCAAGATGACATCTTGTTCTGAATGTAACCTATCCACCTCGCCGTTTCGCTTGCAATCGAATTATCGTAATGACAAAATTGAAAATAATTTAGAAAATATCAAATGAAACAAGTATAAAACTTCTATGATTTATGACAACAAAACGGTGGATATTACAACATTCAATAGGAATAAAAATGAAGAAAAAATAACGTTAGGGGAACGATTTTGGCGATTGATTACGTGGTTGTGATAGAGATGGACAAAAACCCTTATAATTATTATTTTTATACGTTAAATGAAATATTACTTAATAGTAGTTGGATACTTCACATCACATACTTTTTTCAATCTCATACGAAACCCATTAGTTAAAATATGTCTTCGTTACCTGTCCGGACAAACTGGAAAATGTGGGGACTCCTACTTCTATGTATGTATGTATTCCAATATCTTATGTCTTATGGTGGGGCTGAAGATTTTCTATATAACTTGCTGATCACGCCAGCCTCCTCTCATAACTTCCCAGAGTTAAAAACCTGCACGTTTCAATTTTTATTTTTCTTACGGTTTGTTTGTCACGAGAATTTAGGATTTGACCGAAGGTGAGTAGTTAAGTAGAATTGATAATAATGATGATAATAATAATAACAATAATAATAATAATAATTGAACACTAGTATAGATCAGAGGAAATTGGGGGGATTACTCCTAATTTAAGGGATTATCAAACGTATTTTCATGAGATTTTACGGGGATTTGTTTCTTCTACGGATTTTCAGATGATGATTGTGTCGTTGGCCTTGGTAGTTGTCTTGGCGGCGATTTCAAGTTCCGAGGCAGCAGTTAGTGAAGCTCGACCACACAGCAATCGCCCTGGAAGATTTTTATCACTTCCAATTGCTCAAAAATGCACAAATCGTGAGTTCAGTTTTTTTTATGTTCATCTAACGGCAAAAAATTCAACAATCATCCATTATATAGTAAACAACATTAACGTTGATTCATGAAACGCTAATTGAATTCTTTCTCGAAATACGCGTGAGGTTGGAATCCAAAATATTTCTTCACAAGTGTCGATGGGATTTAATTGCTGCATTAGAAATCGCGTACGATGTTATCGATGTAACTGGGTTAAAGAGGACCAAGAATTTATAGCTTAATTGGAGATGATGTCTTCAGGCGTATGGAGTAATTCGTAATTATTGAAATTTCGCTCCTTGAGATTCTCTATAACATCATAATTGTTTATTATTTATCATTAATTTGGTTTTTCTCTTCTTTTTTTTTCGATCATGGATTGCATTCAAAATATTTTTTGATAAATGAACGAGATGAAAGAAACGTTTCATTATTTTCTCATGGTATCGTTTAGTTTTTGTGCCAATCGAGTTCGACCATTTCTATATGTTTATGTGTGTATAAGACTTTCGCCATTCCATTTAAAACGTAATGTATCTTCGGGATGGGTGCGCCACTACCATAGCACGAAAACGATTCGATCTGGTCGACGGTGTGTTACGGCATAAAATGTGTAATACTTATTTAGAGGAAGAGTCGAAACTTTCTTTATGATATTTGTTATTCTTTATCCGAATGTTGAATTCGTGTGGCATCGAATTAACATTTGATGATGTCACAAACTTTCTTATTTATGAAATATGAAATATCTAAACCTCGATACTAAATGAAGAAACCATTCGATTTTCCAACTCGAAAATTAAGAGAAAATAAGATGAATATTGATGATTGTTTGGTTTACTTATTGTGAGAGAAATTCAAACTTGTAAAGTCATTTGTATGGAAACTGTTGACATCAATTCTATTCCATCAGTTCACATGAATATTAATGAGTGTGAATAATATTGAATGTATAACGGATGACTACTACTTCAATAACTTCATATCTCCGAATATATTTTTATTCAATTCTTTGTAGTTCAATTATCATGTATATTTTTACGCAGACATGTATATACCTGTCTTTGACAGTCACAACGATGATAACGATAGAAAAAAAAATATTTATCCATACCCTAATTGAGAATTTATTATATTAAGTACGCCCGGGTGAAAGTTACACGGCATTTGACCTCTCCTTGTGTTTCGCGCAATTATTTTGTAACAATTATTATCACATTGAGTGGGTAATAACGATGAGAATCGCTCGAGCGCGCTTTCTAAGGTGTCACGGGAGAGCCGCGTATATTTCTCAATCGCCTACGACGATTATTCCAGACGAGCCATTAAAAAGCATCGACCTTTAACTACACGTCAATGTTTCAACGTCGAGATGTGAGGTGCCCCAAATATATTTTTTTTCCCACAGTGACAATTCATGATATTGGAAACGGAAGAAAAAAAATTGATCAGAAAATAATGAATATCAACAAGATGCAAGGATAGGGTTACCGTTTTGTAATATTATAACATAATCGAGCACATAAGTTTTGCCAAGTTCCGATTTTTCATTTCTAAATATGTTTAATGGTGATGAAAGAGGTTTTGGCACATGATTTATGGCAATAATTCAATACAAACTTGTCAGGATATCAAATGTAAAAATTACTGAGAATTTCGAAATTGTACGCATTTCCACGGTATTTTATAATATAACACGAGCCGCGCTCATATGCACGAATGATCAGGCCGTGGGAGTTTAAATCATCACGTTCTACCAGCACCGCCTCAGGTGTTGCAATGTGTTCACAACACAATTGAGCTGTTCATATTCATGTGGCGTCCATAAGTGGAAACTGCTAGGCAATAGATTACAATGTGATTCGTAGGACACCAGAAAAATGAAGAAAAAAAATAGAGAGAATATAGGGAAACGAAAAAACAAAGTATTGACTCAGTACTCATAGACAAATGACCCTATGAGCCATATGATAATGGAATTATCACGTGTTCAATTATTTTTCACCCATCAAATCGTTTTTTAGTAATTGCCCTTTATTTTTTTTTTTTTCACGTTCATTTTGGGACTTATCAATTCAACATATAGACGAGTTGTTTCGGGCCTGGATCCATTACGTTTTACATTAGGACATTTAATATTGTGACGCACGTTAATATTTTTTCATTGCGAAAAACATTCGTATATGTCTGTGCTTTTACATACTTTGCCAGGACCGCACCTTGTATGTAACACTTTCTCGAAAGTCAATGTGTGTATATGTAATTCATTTTATCTTTCCCGATTTGCAATATTTTATTATGTTCGTCAGGAAGAGGCGAAAACACATTAATTCATTGTCATATGTTAGATGGATGAAAAAATAATATATCCACAATGAATATTGAATTTATGATCATGAAATTGATAAAAATGATATTATATAAGATATGGTTACACCAAACAAGATTGAACTCATGGTGTGTTACAGAAGCAAAATTGATGCAAAAACTAGTGCATTGTTCAATAACGTTCCCTTGGTTTCTCTCTTTTTTTTCTAGATCTGTATCTCTCTATTTCCACCTGTAATTATTCGATAGGTGAGATGACGCGCCGATACAGTCTCATTTTGGGGTCAACCGGTTGTCGGTGATTATACCACTATTAAACGCGGTAATCGATAGACGGATTTGATTTCATGAGCATGAATAAGTTATCCAGGAAAAAAAATTCGAAGCGACAAAAAAAAAGGTGAAGAACTCATAGGAATCACACAATTTTATTGCTCGAACTAATATCACACTGTAGATTCAAATTGAATCCTTATGGCATAATTCAATGACGGTATTGAATTATGTTAACTTTTATTCAAAAAAAGTGCAATGGGTGAAATAATAAGAGATATATCAGTTCAAATGACACGATGATTCGGTATTATTTTATATTCAAGTGGCTCTGCTGAGTTTCTTTTTTCTTTTTTTTTTTTTTTTTTTCAATTCAGGTTTACCACTTGCGCGAGAGGAATCATGATTTCACAAGCTCCGCCAACCATGTCTGCGACGTCATCACCGTCGCGCCGGTAGCTGTAAATTGTCGATGAAATGGGGCGCTCTAAGAACATGTTTCTCGCGTCACGTAAAACAAGTGAGACTATTGACATTTGAATCACTTCACGTGCAGCTCAATCACGTTTTTTTTTTACCTTTTTTCTCCCTATTTATCTTTTTCTTTAAGGTGTCTATTTTTTTCCTCAATTATGATTCATCTTCTTTTTCCTCTTGTTCAACGTCTGATTACCACGTTAGTGGTGAGTGAAAGTTTGAGACACAAACAATCGAATATAATTAACTAAATTATGATAGAACATGCGAAGAAAGAAAAAAAATGGCTGTCATTAAGTATTTTTTTCATTTTTCATACCATAGAATAGTTTTATGTAGAGAAAACAGAAAGATTTTAGGTCTTGATTCAAACTAACGACAAAGGGAACACATCGATGTATAAACATACGCATTACTGAGATTCCATCAATGTATTGATGCAAAAATTAAAATCATCGTCATCATTGCGTTCTTTGTGTCACATATAAGAACAAATAAGAAACGACGTAATGCGGAAAGTGGGATCATTTATAATGTCACTTGGTGCATAACTACGGAATGAGAAAGAACCGACCAACATACTCTTCGTTTTTTTGATTACAGGACCAAAAGAATTCAACTTCCGCGGCCACAATTATTTCTTGAGTACACATGTGCCGGCCCACGCAAATCTAAAACTTGACTGGCTTGACGCTAGAAATATCTGCAGAGAATACTGCATGGATCTGGTATCACTGGAAACTCAGGAAGAAAACAATCAAATTTTTCGATTGATTCAACAAAGTTAGTGCCGCAAGTTTGATTTATTCATTTATAGGTATTAACATTAATACTTTCTGCCGTTATGTATTACTCGTGACTTTTCATCTCTAATCCAATCATTTCCAAATTATATGCGAATAAATGGTTAAATTAATTCACGAGTGAATATCATAAAATATATCAATTTGGGTTATCACGAAATAGACGAGAAAGTCTATGTGGCATAAGTGTATAGAATCGTATCCCCAACGAAAAGAACTTTCATACAACATTAGTCAATATATGGTATTAACTTCTCATTAATAATTCATCAATTCATCAAATGTAATATTCATATTTTCCGGGACCAAATTTTCAATTTTAATTTTATGAAATAGGTTAAAGTGATTGTGATGTATCTCAAGGTAAAATATGGAAGTGATAGTATGTTCTAAGTAGGTTGAGGTCAAAGAACTGCATCATCTTATATACAATTTTAAAGCGGCAGAAGACACGTTACAATCTGTATAATTTATTCCACTTTGATGTGATTGTGGCCGAAAGACAGGCAACAAAATTTATCGAAACTCGATAAAATGCTCCGATTCGACACATCATTTCAATAACCAAGAAAAATACTTCCTCCAGAATTCCGTCATATTCTTTTTCCCCTTCTAAATAATTTATGAAAAAACAGAAGCATTTTCATTCATCCTATTTCATTTTTTAGATGATGTTCCTTATATTTGGACATCTGGTCGTCTCTGCGATTTCAAGGGTTGTGAGAATCGTCGTGATTTAGAACCAAAAGCGATCTACGGATGGTTTTGGTCAGCTAATCGTGAAAAAATGGCACCAACAAATCAATCACCCGCCGGCTGGACTTATAATCCATGGTCGCAAAGTGGTCACAAGAAAACACGACAACCTGACAACGCTGAATTTGATATCAATGGCACAACTGAATCCTGTCTCTCTGTACTCAATAATGTTTATAACGACGGTATTACTTGGCATGATGTCGCGTGCTATCATGAAAAACCATTTGTTTGTGAAGATTCTGAGGAGCTTCTCAATTATATCGCAAGTACTAATCGTGGAATTCGGCTCTAAACTATTATGACTGTTTTCTCTATCGCATTTGTTTCAGATTCATTATTGAATTATGTAAGGCATTCATAGTTTAATTTTTTTGTAATGAAAATATTTTTGTCATTATTATTATCAATATTATTACTATCATTAATTTGTTCTCGATTTCGCCATTTCTTGTCACTTTCACATCATAAATAGTACTTTGATTGAACCATCATTAAACAATCCCACATGTGCATTTAATGATGTAACAATTCACTCAATGACCAGTCTTTCGCTGTACATTAATTAATGAATTGAAGATAAAATCTTGCGTTCCGGAAAGGAATAATAAAGATAATAATAATAAAGATAATAATAATAATAATAATAATAATAATAATAATAATAATAATAATAATAAAAAGGATATTAATATTTTACCTATAGCTATTTATGATTTCAAGTATCCTCCCAATCTTCATCTGATTCATTAGTCCCGGATTCTTTGAGTTTGTTTAATTCGTCTTTCTGTTCCATTATCCTTCTCAATCTCGCATTACGACGAGCTTGGGCTCTTTTCAAATCTCTTATTGTTGGTTGTTTGCGTGGAAGAGATGTAGGATCTAAACATTTACCAAATTCATATATATTGTAAAATGCAAATGTCTTTAAATATATATTTTCGAGAAGAAGTCAGAGCATGCACTTCAATAATATTTCAAAGAAATATCTCACGGTCTTCTGGAATATTCATTTGTTTTCTCAGCACAGCGCGCACTTGTCTGTTAATGATTTCTCTACACTGATCGCTGAAACCGTTGGGTAACCAGCCACGTTTTTCATGGCATTTTGTGCCTGGTAATGGTTCCGGAAGTTTTGCCAACATCTCCTGAATTTCATTCGAAAGCACATCACAATACTGTGTCGGGGAAAAGAGAAAAATTAATTCATGCATCCAAAATAATTGGTTGAAAATTTTAAATAAATAAAACAAAATAACTGACCTGATAAAACATTTGTCGTGAAGGTGGAATGATACCCTCCCGGTAAATATAAACGTCATCACTTGAATTTTTCGTAGTTTTTATATGCTGTACATCTTTCATATTTGTCAATACTGCAGTTTTGGGTTTTGACATTGATGCTGATTTATAAGGCAATATATAATTCGTATACGTCCTCTTACCCTTTACACTTTGTTCCAATCCATGCATTGACTTGAGCCGATAATCTAATGTTTGATATATTCTCGAAGATGGATCTTTACGTGGATCGTAACCCAATCGTATCCACATAATTCTCCATGGTCCAGTTATAAAATAATAAGCAACTGATGGTAAAAGAATTTTCAATTGTTCATTGGTGAATTTCGTTTTATATATTAATGCATTTTTCGACCAAATTGGACGTACTTCAAATATCGATCGTATCAATTGAAGATGGGAACTATTGAGAAATTTAACCATCATCGCTGTCTCAATTCCTTTTGGTGGTTGCATAGGAATCGTTGGAGAATTAAATTGTATGAAATTTGAAAATCCCGCTCGTCGCTTGCGTGTTTTGCCAGCCGCAGTTTCAGGTCCAGTATTTTTTGTTTCGGTTTTCATGCTAAATTGCTGCACACTATCCATACGACTGAATACTGCTGGTGGAAGAAAATATGGAACTTTGGTGTTCAGCCAATTTAATGATGGAATTTCCGTCGGATAAATTGAGTCGTACAAACATTCATTTGTTTTTGGATTAAGCATATTTCGAGTTACTGGGAGAAATTGAAAGTCACACAAACCAGTAAAACGAAATTCCGTTGAAATTCTACCCATTACTTTCAATTTTGGTAGTGTATAATCTATATCGTTTGATAGGTTTTCGTATTTGTAACGATCGAATGTTGGTGGTAGATTTTTGTCACACTGTCTACCGAATGGTAAAGATGCTTTTGACGATGATTTTTCATGACCAATATTGTCAATATCCGAATTTTTGTTCTGTTCATAGCCACCATTGCTATTCAATGTGCTGATCAGATTTTTCATATCATTTTCCTTCACTGCAATGTCAATGCTGCCGTTGTGTTTCTCATTTGTCAAATCTTTAACTGAATTGTCCATTGTTTGATTATCTTTTGGCATTGCAGAAATTAAATCACGATAATCGGATGGCTCCTTTGCTCTAGATATTTTCAAAACTTTTTGAATGCGTGATTTTTTAACACGAACTCGTAATAAAAAACCGGCAACCTCGTGTCTATCACCACATGCAGGTTTGCAGTAACCATCACTTGGCCGAAACCTCAATTCTAATCGGCGGTTTGCTGTATTCACAGCCTATCAAGGAATATGAATAAAGACACGTTAATGGATAAGATTAACTTATGGAAAAAAAAATCTCCTAAATTATCATGAATGTACATACTGTTGATATCGAGATGAGTCCGCCTAATGTGTCGATTGCTTTCTCAGGATTAACCACATTTCCGGGATATCTGATGCACACGAATTTTTTATCGAATCGATGACCTCCAGGCAATATTGGACCAGTGTTTTCTGATTCATCATTTTTATTTTTGTCCCGATACTACAAAAAAATATTCATTTTTCAATCATCTATTATACATGTGGAGCGGTAGCATAAATCATTTATGAAATCAGGTATCTGATTCTCGATATAATTCTAATTATAATTGTAGCTATCATGGGTACCGGAATAATCATTTACAAAATTCAATTTATCAATGAACAAAGTGAAAAATTCCGATTTCCGCAGTCGTTATTCAGCTTTCATTAGTCAAAATGAAAAGGAGTATTTCAATCGTCAAAATGACGAAATAATCAATCTAGTTATCAATTTCCTTAACCGTAACAGAACAAATATGAATCCCTCACATCTCCGATCTCGAATCTAAAATTTTACCGGATTTCATCAGATTTTGAGTTTCATATGATATCAGGCCTGAATATATCCCACTAGACTTCATGAGATCCCATCTTATGTCAGATACAATTGGTGATAATTCTTTAGGAACAAATCGAACCCATTCCATATTGTTCAAACTTCATTGACCCAGTGAATTTTGCATCTGATTAGATCCGGTTAAAATTTTGATCCGATAATATCTAATCATTTTGTCTTGAGATGTTTTCTGCCAAAAAAATCAATTTTATCTCACTATTTCTAATGTGGTTTATTCCATAACTGCCACATATATTCCATACAAGCCGATTGTTATCGATAACTACGGATTACATTGAATTTTGTGTTGAATTACGTAATATGAATATAGTTACGTTGTCATTGGACTCGTTAAAACTGACAGAATCTTCACTATCAACTGTGTCTTTATGAACATTCATATTGAAATTGATATCATTCGCATTGCCATTTTCGGCATAACTCTCTTCATCGTCCACTTCCATCTCCATCGCTGCATTCTCAATCATTTACTGGTTGAATAAGTTGAATGCGTAATAAATCTTCATTGTATATCTGCGAACAAACACCAAATAATGCGGATGATAAATTGAATCAATGCAAATATTATTTTTTCCAACTAATTCATACAACCATGATACCATTCATGTTTCATTGTATTTTTGAGGTTATGGAGCGGCTATGCTCGCGTATAGACTCTTCGAATTATGATAAATTACAACAAAATATATGAATTTTAACATCTTTTAATAGTTGGGTGATATTCAATATATGATATCATTAATATTATGTAAGTTATTAACTGATTTATACACGTCCTAAGATATAATATATCGAGGTATATAGTTGGGTGGTTGCGGCCAAAGTACGTCGACAGAGTGTACCTATCAAAAATTTCATGAAAATATTTATTGTATCAATATTGAATGAACGCTTCAAAATTGATTCCAGCATAATATATAATGTATTGTTAGTAATTATTTAAACTTTGAAACACATATGATTCATGGAAATCATCAATAGATGAAACCTGACTAACGATAGATCTAACCTCTCTGTCAGCATATGCTTATTGGTAGTGATACTATATAGACCATATGAGACTGCATTTTTCCAAAAATTTCCCGATTGAAAATTATGTTTGCTCAAGAGGTTGCGTGCATTCTTTTGCAGTTCATCGTCATTTGTTCACGAATTTTATGGACGACGGTGATGGAGTCTCGTAAACAAAAGTTCTATGTTAGTACTTTTGAATGCAAGGCGCCAGGAAGTTGCCATTTATTTTTAACCGTTCATTGAGAAAGATACACAAATTCAGAAAATTAATTTATTGAATTACTTGCTCAAGAAGTGTACGTCAGGTCCCTGGGGAATTGTGTTTGAGGCTGTCTTAGAGTTCATTTCATATTGTAATAGTTTTTCACTTTTGTATGTATAACAATGTAAATTTTGAGAATAACATCGATTTATGTACTTTTGTTTACCCCCATTCCCGCCTCCGTTCCTATCGTCCCGTCTTATTTTATCAATTTCCAATGATCAATCACTCGAAAACTGTACATCAGATTGCATCGATATTTTATGGGCAGACGTAGAAAATTTGCTCATTCCATTATGCTCATAAAAACCCAGAGTTAATGATAAGAAATCTGGTGACCCGACTACCTTAAGAACTGTTCAACATTATAGCACGCGGTCCTCCCGCTTTTTCGAACCGAAATAATAAAGTAAACCAAATAGTACAGGAGATTGTATAGTCATATGTTTACGTGGCTATTGTGCCCATGTTAAGGTCAATTGGCTCGAAATAATGAACATTTAGGTAATTGCTTTCTCGAGTATATCAAATTTTGGAATTATGTTAGTAGTTCATTGCACATAGCCGTGACATAACACGGTCGCATGTACTTCTAATTGTAGAAGTGATTAAGATACGATAATTTTCATATTGAGAATTGAACTTCTTCTTACCTCTCTTTTTAATATTGTTCAGCGTTTCGGAGTGATTCCAGAGAGTATTGGGAATATCCACATAGAACTGCATGAAATTGACAATGTTTGCTTGCTTCAAGAAAAATATGAAATCTTTACCTGCCCAGCAAAGAAGCGTTGACTCATCAGTCATTTGCCGAATTTGTCACGATGGTAATTGTACTCCACATTTTTTTTCTTCTCTATGATCACGATTAGAATAATATAATGAATAGTGACAAGTCGAAAGTGAATGGGAGGAGTAATGTTTTTTAAAAAAATTATTGAAGAGATTGCGATTTTTTCTTTGTGAAATTGTAATGAATTTTAATTTATTATTATAGTTGTTTTTTGTCCCAATTTCAGGCGATAGTATTGAAGAATTGATAGATCCTTGTGAATGTGCCGGCTCTGTAGCTCTCATTCACGTGAGTTGTTTGGAAAAATGGCTATCGGCATCCAACACACAACACTGCGAGATATGTCATTACGAATTCTCAATTGAAAGAAAGAATATACCATTGACGTTTCAGGTGAGCAAATGTAGCGGAATACAGTGTAGTGGGAAAATTTCGCAGATAAACACTGTGAGATGGAAATTCAAATATCATTTTTGACTATTTTTGATGTGTGTATGCATCATGTACATGCGCTCATCTAATTTGCATGGAAATAGCAAATAAATTGAAAGCTATTGTAATGTCAAGTAACGAAATCACGTTTCGATGCGTGCTGAACGATTCCTTTAGCCGCCCTAGTGGATTACAAAAAACGTCGGAACCGAGTTAAATTGACGTAACGGTTGATCGTCAATTGATTTACAGGAAAATGACCGGAAATGAACAGTTTCAATGTGTGAAATGTCAATTTGGTATATGATCGTGTTTCAACGGTAACGGCAATGTTGATGTGAAAGTTTCTAAAACTCAGAATATACTGTTACAGAAATGCGTGCCTTTATGGCCAATAAAGAATTTATTTCCAGTTTTGTTGAGGTTGATTAAAATTAATGTATTACCGAGTGTGCATCACGCGCGAGAAATGCACCTTGGGATTGGCCCATCACACAAAGGCCGAATTCTCGTAACAAACACATGGAATGAAACTGTACTCAAATTTCGGGATTAAGAATTTTCGGAATCGGGAAATGTTTGCCATGTCATTTTCGGAACATATTAAGCTGAAAAATGTTGAAATGAATTGATGATGAAAGAGGAACTGGACAATATTATACTCGATGAAATAATTCAAGGATGATTGAATGGAATGCCAAAAAGTGAAAAATAATAATCGGCAAAGGTTCAAATCGCTTGCATACACACTGGTTGACGATTTACACTAAATTAATTCACATATGACACAATTCACCACGAACAAATGGCAGATTAAACGCTAACCAAGTGAGGAAGTATCGGACATTTTTGGGAATGAGCGGATGCAGGTGATGGAGATATGAGTTAAACTGGGATTCATAAGTGGAAAAATGGGTACAAAAATATTCCTATTGGTGAATCGAAAATGTACATGCAGAAAATGAAGAACTCGATAGAAGCCAAAATAATAGCCTTAATGAAAATCTCATTAAAAATTGATTATATATAAATCATGTATCCTGCAATGCAACATCGGCTTGTTGATAGTTGGTTTCACCAGGGGAAAATGTCACTTTGACGAAAAGTTATACATTCAGGGTGTAGATTAGGGTAGAAAATATGATTCCATGACGGTATAATAGAAAAAAAAAACGAAAAAATGAAACATGCTAATGTCCTTTCTCGAACATTTGAACCTTGAAGTTCATATACCATTACGTTATTCATAAAAAAACTCCAGAAATAATACGATTTTTTAACATTATTTTTGTTTACGGTGTTGCTTAACATTTCAATAGCTTCGTCGTCCCGAAAAGATTGTTATGTGTTGTCACTGAAAACAACCTACATCACCACTACTGGTTGGACAACTATTGCTCGATTATTCATTATGATTATTCATTCCGGTCATTTTTACAGTCATTATACGAATGGTTCAAATCAATGTTGATGGACGATCCTCGAATAGTGGTCGGCGATGTGATCTTTTTCCTATTTTTAACACCAATGTGTATCGCTGCAACATATCTTTGTGGACTTGGTGCAATATTTTATGGTCGTAAAGGATTTTGGGGAAGTGCTGGTTTAGCTTTTTTGAGCACAACGCTTATTGCAACTTATTGTCTTTGGCTCGGCGTCACTTTAAGGTAAATATCCATATACTTTTTTTTTTATTCCATTTTATATTGAATTGGAATTCCTATCACTATTTCTTGTTCAATAGATTCCATGTTAGATCGTGGAAAAAGTGGTGTGCGGAACATCAAGATGTTAAATTAATAACGAAACATCAAGCAAATGATAGGAAATTTAGAAACGAAAGTTGTGGTGAGTCAAATTCATCGTCACTAATAAATGAATATGATAATGCTAATGATATCGATTGATTGCGTAGTTTCATGCGTAGCTATTCTTCTGTGAATAAAGAATTCATATATGTGTTATCACGCGTTATCCACAATCAATGAATGAAAAATAATCAATTTCGATTCGAAAATAATATCAATGAAATCAATATGTAAAGATAGCTGTAAGCTTAATAATTTCACCATGCGATTTGTAATTGATGGTGAAAAAATGACATCGCTATGATAATTATATCGAATTTATAACTTAGTATGAATAAACTTGTAAATAACATTTCGGAAAAATAAAACAATTTTGAACCGTATACAAAATGTTGAACTGCTGAACTGCTGTTGTTTCATCATGTGCCAGAGGATTATTTTATCATATGCATCATTCATAAACAATTCTAGAATTTGTGAAGTGTATATAAATTATATGAATTGTGCAAAATATTCCAATTCCGAATGTGGAGTTGCATACAAGAAAAGTCAATCTCGCTCCAATATTGATGCGCAATAGGGTCATTGTAATCACAAGAAAGTAACATGAAACGCAGCTTTGTTGAAAATATATCTTCGTGTATGTCATGGCCTATTGTGTTTTGCTTGAAAAATATTTCAGGAGTAAAGTTTGACGTGAAATATTCCAAGGTTGAGATTCTGATTCAGTGTTGTATTGGTCATGTCATCCAAGTTCACCCCGATTTGAACATGTTATATGGATTCTAACTGCTTCGAAATTTCCATTCGTCATCGATATTGTCAGTCAACCAAGCGCCCCCCTGCCGGACATTCTTGGAAGAAAGAATCATACAAGATCTCGTAAAAATCAGTCTTTTGTCAAGGATTAAGACAGGAATTTGTAAGACTCGTACAAGACTCATTCATAGAGGATACCAATCGTCCTCTGCAAGAATCTCGTATAATTTCTACATGGATCATACAAGAATCGTACACGATAGTTCCTCGTATGATTCGTGGATGCATCTTGCAAGAGGCATGTGAAAAGTGTCGTCGCTTGTACATTATCTCCAAACATTATGCAGATTTGAAATTGATGCCGTGTCTGAGCGAATCAATGTTGTCAGCATACGACCGTGCGCAATATTGAAAAACTTTTTCTATATGACGATTTAATATTTTGGTATGAAGTTGGTACACGCCAGAAACCCTAATGACTCTACCGCATATCGGTGACAAGTAGCACTCGTAATGTATAAATTTGGCAAAAATCACTTATTTTCGTAATCACTGAATGAGAATGTTGTCGTAGTTGATATATTTCAATAACTGCAATGGATCAATGTCATTTAGCACCCCCTAGTCAATAACTAATTGTCTTTACAGCAGATTTTCACATCATTTTTCACATAGTTACTGAATTATGCCAGCGGCAAGACATCATTCATCATTGGCAATTAAACTTTTATAAACAAGAGTTGGGTCATATTAACCCAGATATTTCTAGTATAATGAAAAAAAACACATACATGAGAGTGAATTCACCTGTTCGTGTCGTTTATATTCATTATCTTAAATAATTCAATTCCGAGGTCTCATCGGTTATATGTTGAGTATGTGGTATATAAACTTCCCTAGTTATACTAACCCTCTTTCCATGCAACCCTCTTGATGATGGAATAATATTGGTGTCATAACAATGACAACTTGTGGTGGAAATATATTCACAGGTCGCGGCCGCGTTATGTAAAATTATGAATTGAAGGTTGCAACGCTAACGTCATTGTCTTTTTTCAATCAGTCAGCAAGGTAATGAGCTCATGTCAAGGGAAGAAATATGTGTTATCGGACCGAGTTACTTTATTGATATAGATTATCAAAAATTAAAATGAATTTCTGTGGTTTGGTAACTGTATATGAATAACCGGAGGGGGAAAAAAAGCATAATATAAAATTAAACATAATTTCCATGATAACCAAATTCTCAATCGCATTGTCTATTTCTGACAATACAAAAGGTTTGTCCTGTACTCTATGGAGTGGGAAATGGACCTCGATCCAGTAGTACCCCCGTAACTTTTGGTCTTTGGGGCTTTGGGTGCCGAGAAATAATCGTGATTCGCAAAGCTCAGAATTACGGCGGGATCTCCTTCATCACATTAGGTTTTGTATGTTCTATATTGAAATATGTGCAGTATGCAGTAGTTCTGCGCAGCACTGCACCTTTGATGAACAGAGTTGGAAGGCTCCCTATTTTTGCCTTTTTTGATAGACGAAAAAAAGGTCCAAAACTTCGGAGGCAAAAAATAGGAAGGCACCACTGTATACTATTACAAACTACTTCACAATTAATAGACGAGTTGAAGAATTATTCTCCATTTGAGTATTATGTCGATGATAGTGATAAATTAACATGAAATTTCACGAATATCTTCAAAGTCTTCATGATGCATAGTTTCAGAAGACGTAAATGACATCCAAAAATAAAAGCTGTTAATTAGTGAAAACGAAATAAATTGTCTTAATTGTCAACTCAATGTCACATTTGTGATAGGTAAATGTTTCAATCACCTTTTCAAGTTATCCATACATTGAGTTGACAAAGATTTGATAGAGTGTCGAATTCACGAATTTTTTTATAAATATACACAAATAATGAGAAAAATAAAATACGGCACACACCACTATCATGGCGATGTGATAATATACATACATATATATAAAAGCACATGCGCATTTCATATACAACCTGGTAGCCATGACTACCACGTGCGGGGTTACAAACGTTATCCACTTTTCATTGTCAATCGGACTCTCTACGTTAGCACAACTGCCAAGTACAGAGAAAGAAAAACGTCATTCCTGATTATTCGATGAGGCAGTTGTCATTGAAATACAACATTGATATTTACGCTATTGTTTTTCCCAATTATCTTTGTTCATGTTAAGTCAGAGTTCGGGGGAGATATACCAATGTTAATATTAGTTTTATTTGGCCGAAGATAATTTGAAATTGCCTTCTCTTGTTTCTTCAATATTTCCGTACAGAAATGAAATTGAAGTGATTACATTAAACTTGGAAAATAGTCGTTACTTATATGACACGGATTTTATATATAATATATCGGTGTGACATAAGTGCATTGGATAATTCACGGTCATGCATTTAAGTGGGTGATGTGGAAGACATTGGAAGAATCGAAGATCCTAATGGGTCAAATAATAGGTCGCATATGTGGATAATAATATTTCTTATATTTGTTTTAAAAGCCCTGTTGAAAAAGTTGAGACGATATCAACCAATGGACTCATTGATAAATAGTAATTATTGTCATGTGCAACAGGAACTAATTCGATATCATGGTTGAAAGATTGGAAATTATTGTAAAAGAAGAAGTTATACTGTGATTCAATTCCTTAATTCGTTTTTTGCTGAATGGATAAATTGGGTGGATAAAAACGTGTGGCGGAAAAATATATGAAAGTGTAATACAGGTGGTGCGCTTTCGGTGGTGTGCAAAACTGTGTAGTACGAAGAGGCAATTGGAGTGATTCATAATGTGAATTAAATGGCCATAATAATAGCCAGCCTGTGCGATAGATACCTACTATGGGCACTTGCCTGGACACTGGTAATTAATATAACTATTCGTCATTTATATATTTCCAGTCATACAATTTCGTCTGTCACGTTATACTATCACATCATTTTAATGAATATAAAGAAAAAAATATATGTTTATTTCGATGCTGAATTGAGATATATTCTTCTTAATTGAGTGATTTTCTATTAATAATATCTCAACAGATTTCATTCAATGAAATCCAACCGTGATCATACGAGGACTGATTTTGTATGATAGAAATGTATGTTTACTATCGAAAATTTTAATGTGAGCACATGAGGACTGCAGTCACGTGGATTCATCGCCATATCATTATCAATATCATCAGATATACACATACGAATCTAAACTATCTGCGTATAATGCCATTTGTATGCCAGGTGATACCGTCAGAATTTTTTTCGGGTCCAACTTAGTTATCATGTGCATTAATTCATAATAATTTATTCTTGCATTGAAAATCTTCAACTTTATTGTCATATTTTGTCAACTGTTCAAAATTTTTTTGTTACGACAAATTTGATTGATAGAGGAAGGGGTGGAAAAAAAAAAATGGAAACATAGAAATTATAATGAAAAATGGAAGGCTATGACGTGAGCGGTTCGCGTGCCCTGGGTTATTTTACATATATACTCGCTCAATAGTTTAATAAGCCGACGTGAATGAGAAGAAGGAGCAGAGGTCGAATGTCCAAACTTGAATACCTCATGCTCTTCATTCCAACGATGTAAGTGTATTATGTTTATATACCTGTTCGCATAACGTGATATGAATATCTACAATATCCAAATGAAGTGCATAATACAAAAACGATGTTTGATTTGCTGTAAGTGCTCGTCTGTCGCGGAAAAAATAAAAGATAACAGCAATAAATTCTTGTAATGGTATGAATTTTTTTACATTATTGGAGTGTAGAATATTGCTTGAATAAACAGTCGACTGCAGTCAATACGTAATGACTCAGATCTATTTCAATAGATAATTTATCACGAATATTAATTCAAAACACATGTTTATTTCTCTTTTGTTTATAATCCGAATATAAATTTATATCAAAGCTGAAATGGAAACATGGAAATTATTCATTTATTCGTTCTTATTTCATAAATTCATTGAACTTAACGATGAATTATTATCTTTATTTTCCTTTTTTTATTTTACTTTGATAGATCAAAAAAATGGATCGCAGGTGTTCGAGGATGGCGATGCTCGAAGTGTTGGGAAATGGCGAGGTGAAGCTGGACTTTTATCAACACCGCCTGACGGCCAATTCCCAATGCAGAATGTGGGCCCAGTTAAATTTGAACCGCCAAATGTTCCCGTCATATTTGTACTCGGTATGCTTCAATTGCTGAATACGCTTAACATTTTAATTTGATAACGATTCATCCATTATGGAATCAATATTTTTGTTTGTTTATTCCATTATTCGTAAATAATTGTTTAAAGGCGGTCCAGGAAGCGGCAAGGTGACACATTGCGATAATTTGGCGCGGGAGAAAAAGGGAGTAACGCACATCAATATGACTGATCTCTTACAACAATATGCACTCGGAAATGGTATGATAAAAAAAAAAAAAACTATTTCAATTTTGTAAGTAATCTTCATGAAAATTCGCTTCATTGACAGTGAGATGACTCGAAAAGATTGATTTTTCTTTCTAACATTTTTGTTCCTGAAATAGTTTGGCATTAAAAATTGAATGAAAAATACCAAATGCCGTTATTGTTTGGGAAAAATTTCAACAAAATTTTATCTGAAAGTTATGTTTGATTTTCTAAAATTCCGATCTCATTTTCCCTCTGGCGCGATTTCAAAATTTAGTAATAGTTTTGGAGACAATGAAATTTAATGTGAAATTCTGAACGTTAATCAGTATAACATCTAAAAAATGGGTCATGTAAAACATAATACAATGATTATATCAGTATGCGCGTGTGTAGCGGGTAAAAGGAAAACTCGTAGCCTAGACCGCGAACATTGCGTGAAAGAAATCGATATACTGATGTGATCGATCGTCTAATGTGTAGGGAAAAACACTCTTTCTGTTTGTCGTTCTATTGTGTATACAAAGGGCGCGTAAGTACATATATATTGAAGACCAATAATTTATAGACACGCGATGGTTGGATGATGACATTGCATTTATTATGTCTACTTTACTATGAAGTCATATATATTATTAATGTTGATTCATTTTGGTAAGAGATCATTCATTTATGTAATTTTATATGTGTATGTCCATAGATTGATTTAGTTTCCATTAAATGATAATTGAATGATTAATTGAAATTGTTCTTTTTTCAGATATGCAAGACTTTGGTCTTTTGAGTAGCAAAACTGTTGCTGAAGTTCTCATGCTAGAAATGAAAATGTCGCCGAGTGCTAAAACTTTTCTAGTCAGCGGCTATCCAAGAAATATGCGTGACGTCGTTGAATATTCAGAAAAAGTAAGTTGCAAAATTTTAATTAATTTTATTCAATTACCAACAAGACATTCTCTCGATTTATCAATGCGAAACAAATTTATTTCAATTCATTATCATTAAAATATATCAGTACGTTATAAAACACACGTGTGTTTCACCCGAGTATCGGCAAATCATATTTTATTGATAGATAAAAGTTTTCACGTGAAATTGACAAATAATCATTGAGTCTGGACTTACTGGTGGACATTTCAATAACCCATAATCTGATCGCTACTTGATTGATCACATCATCATAAAAATCACATATCAGATGAGTTTGAATTAGAGAAAACTGTATTTCTACGCATTCGAATATATTTTATGAGCTTGGTTCGAATTGAGGTCCCCTAACTATCATTAATAATTCAAATGACAAACTGAGAGTTGAGTAATGTGACGGACCATCGATTTTTATTATGTGTCGCATCGCGAATAAAAATGAACGATAATCTGAGTGTATAAAATGTATATCTACATCTATTTGCAGATACAAATTGTTAATGGTGTAGTACTTGTTTCATGGAGACAAGAAGTTTTGGAACGACAAATACACTATGGTGCTCAACTTGGTCACGTTGTTCTTAGCTTAGCACGAATGGAACTTAAAAATTTTTATAGAAATGTTATGCCTGTTGCGGAATATTTCGATCGAAGCGGAATACTATTAGAGGTAAACTTGGAATCCAACTATGAAACATAAGTAACAAAATGTATATATATGGATTTATACAAATGATTCAACTATACGTGAAAAATTCATACTGCAGCATTGTTTATTGCTATTAAATGCCCTCTTAAGATCATTACTTATTCAATGCAACCAATGTTCTATAACTTATATCGTATTGCTAAAAACCTGTCTAACCCTGGTCATCAAGGTCGGAACACACTCATACTGCAAACTGTATCAACTTTGTCATAGGTTAACGGTGAACGAAATCCAAGTGAAGTCTATTTGGACTTCACTGAAACGGTCATGAGACTTCTTGGATTGTCTGATAGTGCAACGATGAACGGAGAACCCCGGTCGATGGAAGCCGAAGTATGTTATATTCCGTATCATTTCAAAATTGTATTTTGAATATATATTTCGATTACATTTTTTCGTATATTTTATTTGCATATCATTATTTATAATAATACAAATATATTATGGCGTTATGCAGGTTGAAGTGGAGAGAATTGTACCCATTTCCAAAAGTGGATCGTTAAATAATAGGCCATTATTATCGTCATTAACCCAAGTCAATCCTGCTAAAACAGCCAACAAACTGAGGAAAGGGCTTCCCAGTTTCATTTGGGTGATTGGTGAGCGTTATCATGTATTTTATATTCACCACAACGATTTAATTTTCGATAGTGATTGTGATTGCACATATTTTTATTGTTATGGTGGATTTTAGGTGGACCCGGCAGTAATAAAACGCAACTGTGCCTTCAAGCAATAAGAAATATGCCTAATTGGATTCATATAAGCTTAGGAACGTTACTTCGAACTATGGCATCTTCGAATATTCTCGTTCGTGACGCGATTGCTGCGGGTGAGATGGTTCCACAGGACATTATAATGCAATTAGTTGAACAGCAAGTTCTGCTCAATCGTGAGAATGATGGAATTATCATTGACGGGTATCCACGAGATCTCAATCAGGTTCAAGGATTTGAGCACAAGGTTTCGATAGTATTCTACAGTTTGAATTTGTGTTCAATTCTGCCATTGGTTGTTGATATTGACATTGATATTTTTTGTTTGTACAGTTTGGGCAAACTCCACCTTTAGTTCTCTTAGACTGTTCAAAATTGCAACTCGGACGCGGAAAACTTGATGATAGTGTGCCGGCTTTCAGAAGACGACTAGAAACATTCCGGGAAATTACCTTGCCAATGTTGAAAACGCTTGATAAAAATAGTCGGCTGATAACTGTATGTTCCTTACTTTAATATATGATTTATTTTTTTCATTCTCACGTAATTATTTCTTATTGCTATCTAGGTGGACGGGGATACTGATGTACTGGCAGTTCAGCAGGAGTTCGCAGCAATAATGTATCAAGTCATGTTGAAGGCACGTCTGAAAGAAGAATTTTATCCACTGAAGCCAGATTCAGCATTGTCATTCGGTCATGCAAAATCACAAATTCCCAATGGCCTGTCGCAAAATATTGTTGGTGATGGTGTGAAACCGTTCAAAAATGATCCTGAACAAACCGTGGACAAACAAAATACTCGAGGTAATCGAAATGTCATATCTAAATCACGACGTTGCATATTTGTAACGACTTAATGACACCAAAAGTATCGTATTCATGATTCTTTTGCGAGTAAATGTCTTCTGAATATTTTTCAATATGTTTAGGAAGGTATATTATATAATGAATAGGGCATCGATACTAAATTCATATGATACTGAATAGCACTCCCTTAAATATTGAAGAATTTAAAGAAACGTGTCGTTTAATAACTAGAGAAATGCTTCTATTTCAGGGAATAAAAAATTGATGAATGGTGTGTGCCGAAATGGCGTTCAAAGGCAATGCAGTTCAAAAGTTCGCGAAGCCGTTCAAGACGGTGCGCGAATAGCCAATGGTGTGCTAAAAAATTCGCGGCTCAATGTCAATAATAGTATAATTTTGAATGGTGATGTCAACGGTGCTCACCATCGTTTACAGAACGGCGTGGGCCATATTGCCAATGGCATTCCGCCAGGATTAAATCGTGTGGCTCCCGCACCTATTGTCGCAAATAGTAACGCTGGGATAGATCCCAAAAACTCTCTTAGAAAAATGTCTAACGAAATTGAAGGTCATCAAGATCTTCATATCTAATTTGAATATTGGACTTTGTGGAAGGCGAGACACGACTCTAAGGAAACAAAGAAGAAATTCAATTGACTTTATGATATCAGTATTATCTGCAATTTTGTTATCATGGTGGCATGTGGAAATCAATGTTTGACTGAATTTAGTGGCGGCTGAATGTTCCTGAGTTCAATTTTAAATAGTCACTGAATATGTGACAGAAATTCATACGTAGTTTTTTAATTTGTGATTTTATTTTCTTTTTATTATAATTCTAATGACGGCCTCATGGTATACGACTAATAGAAAAGCATATTTTCAACTGATGAAATAGCTGTAGGAGAACAGGCGATAAATAGGTGTAGGAAAACAAGGACAATATGCAAGCATATTTGTGTCGATCACTTCATGTAAACACGTTCTCATCGAAATACAAAATATATAATAGTCTTGAATATGTATATATCGTCGCCCAAGTTCTGACAGTACACGTAAGTCTCGAGAATCCGAAAATAAGAATCCGGTATTTTAGGTTACAGAAAATTTTTTTCATTCTATTATAAATAAGAAAAAAATGAATTTCATCAACGAAGCGATCTCAAAATATTTAATTCAATGGGGCTATGGCGCACGTATGGAACGATATCGGCATTTTAGTTTCATCTCTCTTGAACAATTTGAGATCATGAACTAACGTACTGGAAGAACTTAAACGACAACATATTATTATAATAGATAACAGGGTAATTCACCAGTGAATGGATTGAGCGTAGAAGAAGAATATTATCAAAGTGAGTATCTGGATTGGGTTAGGCGAACCGAGACATAACACTAATGGTTGAAAAAAATATTTGATGTGATTGAAACCAATAATATTCGAGAAATCGCGTAAGAAGTGGCCAAATTACTATAACACCAGTGAATGAACTGTATATAAAAGTGATGTCGACGATTTACTGGTGGGTTTACCCTATATAGAAAAACAAATGATCAATGAAACATGTTGGCCGTTCAAAACAAAAAGCCAGTATTCAGATCGGGAAATAATACTCCATTATTGTTTTTTTCCTTCTGAATCGCAGATATATTGTGCATCCCTGAAGAATAATGGAAATTTTTTCAGAAATAGAAATGATATTGGCAAAAATGTAGAGTGATTTGAATTCATAGATTGAATTCTGTGTCGTGGCTTTTGGACACAATCGAATTCTTAGGTAATGTTTAGACATAAAACGAAAGAAAAAAATAACGGGCGAGTGGATGAAACAAAAGTGTCTTTCAGATATATTATAATCTACCGATGAAAAACTTCTGAGATTGAATCAATTGTTTAGCTATTCAAATTTTCATACATTTTTACGCCATAATTGTGAATATGGTTAATTAATCTACATAGGAACTAAAGATCAATGTATATCCGATCGATGATAAAAAATGATTTTAATATATATTGATCGCTGATTATATATCTATATTGCTTTTAATTAGTATAACTTTTATTTGAGATACAATGTAAAATCGAAAATAATTGAATCCAAATGATCGAACCATTGAAAATATCCATCTAAACTATTAATGGTACTATGTGAAAAATTCTATTTACTCTTAAATATTTTACTCTATATATTATAGTCATTTAAATTTGAATTTATAGCCTGTTTGAAGAATAAAAGGTTAAACCGACCATTTCTTCTGGAAGTGTATAATGTGCATGTAGTCTTGAAGACATATTTGTCGGGAAGAAGTGATCAATCAACAGGTGCGAAGCACGACTTTTTGATTGCAGAATTGATACAAATTGGTTGTAGTATAGTATAGTACTAATTTATTTCACCATGGGACACTTGCCCGTTATGATCATAAATAATAAAGTGTTGCACAACGCATACACATGTCCCAATAACAATAGACTGAAAAAAAATATGAAAATTACTGACTAATAATAGAAATAAAATTCGGCTCCCACCGCTATGCGTCACGTCACCTAATATAATAGCCACTTTTTGAAAATAATATAATCTACACCTCGAAAAAAAAGTTGATTTTGACGTCGCCACAGCGATACTGCTCCATCTATATATACATATATATATGTATGTATATTTACGAGCATGCGTATAAATATAAGCAGTATCAATTAATATTCGCATATAAACGTTGGAAAATTTATAACTATTCACAGATGAATGATTCTGTCAATATATTTTTCAACATTAGTATGCATATAGCCTGACAATATAATCCATTGCTAGATCGATAAGATTTTTCAAATTCACTGAGAATAAGTGTTTTCATGTGTTATTTTCTCATATAATTACCTGGTGCACTTATTCTTTTCGTCCTAACTCAGTTTCGTTGATTTTTTTCTTTTTTGCGCGCATAAATAGTTATATCGACCTATCATCACAAAATGAGTTTGTGGGTAGATAAATATCGTCCAACAACTCTGGCAAAGTTGGATTATCATACAGAACAAGCAGAACACTTGAGAAATATGGTATATATACAAACACTCAATATTTGAGGTTAAGTGCTTGCAACATTATCGATGTGAATCGTCATTTTAATTATCACGCATATATCTATATATATTATCAAATCCGTGCAGGTTCAAAAGGGTGATTTTCCGCATTTATTGGTTCATGGACCACCGGGTGCGGGTAAAAAAACGAGAGTAATGGCGATTATTCGTGAATTGTATGGAGCTGGGGTCGAGAGGCTTCGAATGGAAGCAATGCATTTTGAAGTTTGTTAATCTATTTTTGTTTTTTTTTCCGAAATTCAAGTGTTAAGCTCTCCATTAACTATCAATTGTCATCTTTATCAGACTCCGTCAAAGAAAAAACTTGAAATAATGACAATAAGCAGTAACTATCACATTGAAGTGAATCCCAGTGATGTTGGAATTTACGATAGAGTTGTAATTATGGATCTTGTGAAAACAACTGCACAAACACATCAAATTGATATTAATGGTCAGCGAGATTTCAAAGGTAGAATTCAATTAAACTTATTTTACCTTCAATATATTAATAATTTGAATTGAAAACATCTATGTTTTGGTTTCATTTTCATATTTGTTCAGTGGTGTTACTGACGAACGTCGATCAGCTTACAAAAGA
Source organism: Zele albiditarsus (assembly GCA_958496275.1). Taxonomy (NCBI): domain Eukaryota; kingdom Metazoa; phylum Arthropoda; class Insecta; order Hymenoptera; family Braconidae; genus Zele; species Zele albiditarsus. Next base: position 10,335,394 of record OY292415.1, read on the forward strand.
TGCTCAACATGCGCTGAGAAGAACAATGGAAAAATATGTGACAACTTGTAGATTGATTCTTTGTGCCAATTCGACATCTCGAGTATTGCCAGCTATCAGATCGCGTTGTCTTGGTATTCGTGTACCGGCCCCCACAGCACCGCAGATTAAATCTATATTACAAACCATAAGCAAACGTGAAGGTTTAACTTTACCAGATGAATTGGCAAGTCGTGTTGCTGGAGCGAGCAGAAGAAATTTGCGGAGAGCTATTTTAATGTTGGAGGCATGTAAAGTTGAACAATATCCATTGACCGCTGATCAACAAATCACTGAACCCGATTGGCAAGTTTTTGTTAAAAAAACAGCAGCGATGATGGTGACAGAACAAACTCCGAAAAAACTATTAGAAATCCGTGGGAGACTTTACGAACTTCTTACTCATGCGATTCCATGCGATTTAATATTCAAGGGATTACTTCAAGAAAGTATAAAAAATTGTGATTTTCAATTAATATCGGAAATTGTTTCAATGGCTGCTGAATATGAGCATAGAATGCATCGTGGTTCAAAATCAATTTTTCATCTTGAAGCATTCGCGGCTAGATTTATGGCAATTTATAAAAAATTTATGGATGGTATGTCCATAAATGATTTCGAATAAATCATAGATATTCTCAAGATAATAAATGAATCGTATTTGCTTTTCATGTATAAATTAATTCTTCATTACTTTATTTCTCATTCAATGTTCTCATATATCACACATTGATTTTCTTATATATGTTTCGGTAATGACTAAAACATTGCGGCGAGCGACAGAGCTGTGAGAACTGAGAGCCCAACAACTGTCCAACCAGTGCTGTACACTTGTTTAATTGTCAAAAACATACCCAAGTCCCAACTCTATGAATCATTACAAATTTTTGTATTAACATTAATACCCTCAAATTTTTTCAAATTACTGTTTAAAAGTTCATGTAAAAACTTACCAAATGACGAATGCCATTGAAATAATGGTATGTAGCTGGCCATGCAATTGCTAGTTTCCCAAGAAAAAGAATGGGCATTGATAGACAAAGCGCATCCACCGATTGGATGAAACAATTCACGCCGCCAGGTAGGAAAAGTTCAGCTAGAGCAACGATTAAAAAATATATATTCAATGTTGAATTTTGTGCGGAAAATATTTAGATGACTATAACTTTGGATCTCACTTAATCCAGCACCCATAGCGTAATAAGCAAGTGCCATTCCAGAGGCGCGATGAGTGAGTGAAAGAATTGTAGTTAATTGTGGCTTATAGATTGTCAAATGAGGTGACACTGGTCTCATGAGACGTTTATTCCGTTGAGAGTGGCTCTCACACACTTCAACTGCAAGACTCTTATGAGGTGTCGATGAAATTTTCATCAATCTATGAAATCATTCAAAATTTCCATCAATTTTATTTCCTCTATCCAGGTACCATTATATCAAATTGATGTGTCTTCAACTTCTGACAGTTAAAAAAAAAATTTAACAAACAGAAATTTCCAAAATTTTGTGATAATTTGTATACAAACGATAGTTATAATCTTAATGGCCGTAGAGTAAAATTGAAAATATAATTTCTGGTCAATATATTCCATCATGAAAAATATATAAAACACAAATAATTTTCGTGATTGATCAGTTGCTCAATTTTTCAATGAGAATCGCAACACATCTTGGAAATTATCCTCTAAATCACAATATCCCTCAATGAAATACATGTATCCTCAATAGTTTGGAAATAGAGTCATGAAATTACATAATGGATGCTAAATCTTACTTGGAGGTAAATAAGCCAGGAAATTGATGGGCGTCTAAATTTTTATGGCGAAATAATCTGGAATGTTGAATTTTTTCATGAATTGATATATTCGAATAAGAACCATATGTTTGGAGGATTGTATAACAACATGGATAAAATGCCGTAATATTTTTGTCATTACCTGGTAAAGCTAATTGCCATTTTTCCAACGTTAGTGGTGATTTTTCTCTCTAATAATATATAATATCGTACGTTTTTATTGGTATTAATTATGTGCGATTTTTGTCCAATTTATGCAATAACAATTGTATATCATAAAATATACTGCTGATCTAACTCACAACACAGATCACGGGAAAAGTGTAAGGATCGTAAAAACTCTCGAAATTGACGGTGTAGAATTCTTGGGATGATGTAGCCAACCTAACCTTAAAGCTTATATATGTATATATATGTATGCCAAAATAAAACATATGATACGACCGGACGGTGGTCACCGTCACCCGGGGCTTTTCAAGAAGAAAAAGGGGGAGAGTAATTACTAATTACTAATTACATTTTAATTTGGAAATCTTCAATAAATGCATGGACGTCGTATTAATATACAATAATCCCAATAGCATGTGAACCAAAAATAAGCAACATATATTATCTTTCGCACTTTTAATCCGATCTATATAGTTACAACAATGTTTTGTTACACATTACATATATGTATAGATAACATCTGGTTATATTGAGCAATTATGCGTTTATCCTTACATTCATTTTGTTAACATCACCAATAAACGTATGCCATAATATTCAACAATATAATGTATCTACAATTACACTATAATTGAATTTTTTCCAGTATTTTATTCGTTAGAGTTAAATATAACTAATATTGGATGCCAGCACTCTTCAAGGGGCTATAATCGTTATATGGTTCTTTCATTTTTGTACACATATACGAATCATACAACGCATACTCAGCACGCGATTCACCTCAAAATGAAATATTATAGAAAATTCATTTCCACATTATTCAAAATTCGACAGAATATTTTTTTCAAATTGGAATTTAATTTAATTTATTATTTTCTATGGATACAATAATCAAGATATATATTTTTCGTCCTATTTTCCACTTGAAAAGATTTGATACAGTTGGGTGACTGGTTGCTGCTGATTAACAGTGAAGCGTATAATTGTCAATCTACAATATGATTTTTATTTATCGTTTTTCGAAATATATACAAGTAAAAGTTATTTAATGCGGTGGCTTGACGGTTTTCGAATTGAATCATATCACTATTTGAATTCCCTTTTATCTATCACCAGTCCTTTTCCCTCCTCTTCAATGAGATCCTTATGATTTTCTTGAGAATATGTGATTATGTACAATTAACAAATATTAAAAGCTAATGAACGAACCAATGAGAAAAAATCTGAATAAAAAAGAAATATACGTAGCTGACGAACATTAAACTTAAATATTGAACTAATATGGAAGTTATAGGGGTAGTGTTTGCATGGTATGAAAATCATAATCACTTAATAATTTTTTGTTGAACTACTAGGCAAAAACTAAATATACTAACTTCAAAATAATATGATAGTATCTTGTTTCTCCATAAACAAACTTAACCTAAGTTATGGGAATGCAGAAATAAATGCATATGTTGGTCGTGTCTTTTAATTAATGAGACAACATTTATATTGAATAATTTTTAGTTTCAAGGACTTTACATTTATATTATACAGTTCATTTCTCTTGTTTTCTATTTGTTTTGAGACGGAACACCACATCCAACATCCGACTAGATTTATTTTTGTCCACAATCATCATCTTTGAAGTGGGTAGGGACCGAATGCTGATTAAGTTCGCAAGAATTTTTCCCATGTTATGAACGAGGCGTCTATCAGATTTTACTTCGGAATATAAAAAATTTCCAATTTTATCCAAGCACAAATTTCGATCCGTCAAAAAATTTCGTGTAGTTGTTTGGCGCCGTTTTAATGCATGCATGAATGAACGGAAAAGAATAAATAAATCTTAAGGTAGACCCAAGTGTGGTGATCGCGAAAGTTGGTGATTCTCCTAAATTTGTCCTCAGGAAATGGCATTTCGAATCATATATTCCTCTGCTCTTTGCACTAAAGTGGTTGTGAAAATTAAGTTCTCGAAAAAAAAAAAAAAAGTCACGCTTAACGATAACCGTATTTGTTGAGTTCAAGAAAATGTATATTGAATTTCTGTTCACACCATTTATGAGTTACAGCGACTCCCAGCTAGACGAAATTTTTTGACGGACCGACATTTGGTCCTCTATAACTTCGAAAATTTTCTATATTCCGAAATGAAATTAGGTGGAAGTCTAATCTATGAATTAAGAGCACTTTTGTGCGCTTTATCACTTTCTTGTCTCTAACTTTACCAGAAATGATGATTCTAGAGAAAATTAGTTTTTCGGGTTTTCTTAGTAGTGTTCCCCTGACGGGAGGATGAGAACAAATGCATGACCATTTTCGAAATAGATGTTGCAAAAACGTTTGCACTCGCGTTTGCACTCTGAAAGCTACTGGAATACATATGATTGCATAAACTTAGAAAAGTTCGAATGTATGGTGATGGATGTAGACTTAATTGAAATAAGAAGAAAGGAAGCAATACATCATTTGACCGGTATGAAAGCACTGTTGCAATATTAGATATTCTGTGTGAAATAATTTCTTGGGAGTACCCAAACAAAAAAGAGACGGGAAAACATTCTTCGTTTCGTTATTAACAGTCTTAAATTTGGCATTATCACATTTGGAAGATGCACGTTTCGGAAATTCTTCATTCAAAAACCAAATATATTTTGGATAAGTGTAGTTGCCGATATGTATGGAAAATAAGGCATTTGTAATATGGAACGGTCCCAATACTAAATTAAATTCATGATGGATGAAAACCAAAAAAATTGCTGTATATCAAGAACGACTAGCAACTCCTCAGAGTTCATGCGTGAGGAAAAGAAGGAAAAAATTTCGGTATTATTTCCAAGGTGTTTGGAAAAATTCCTGCGCTTTCAAACTATATTCTGTTTTGCAGAACAAGGCAAAATAACTATTGATCCACTGTGCCGGAAACTAGAACGACTAGGCCGACTAGAACATTCGTTTGAATACCTTGAAAAAAAATATACACATATATCATGTATGTGAATATTTTTTTTTTTCACGCACCTAAATGAATGTTCTATATTATATATATATACATATATATGTATTTCGTCGATGATCAAATTAATATTCGTTCATGTTTTTCCGTCTTTTACTTGTTCGTTTAATCAGCCCACGTGTCATTGAAACGATTAAATCTATTGGATTTGGTTATGCTAAGTCTTGCATTTACAATTAAACACATATGTATCTCACTGTCGTCACCGTCCCCTATTTTTTCATTCATTAATAATTTTCTTCCATTCATTATACCATCACTCACAGACGCACACACAAGTCGTTGGGTTGTTTGAACAAAATTGTTCAACTATTATTAGACATTGCTATCAGGCTTTGAGGAAAATCCCATGGGTTGGGCGCAGTCAACCAAGTTCGATTTCGTACTCGGCGATGGATCTTGTTGAGTAATTGTCGCTGTCGTTCTCATTTCATCCAGTGACGCCCTGAAATTATATCCATTGAAAAATCATTGCGAAAAAGTATTGTATATTTGCGTGCATATACATACATACGAACACATATGAATATTCACGGTTGCATTCAAGATTTGAAGATATCAATATTCTCTAATATTCTACTATAAATATTTTCCTTAATGTAACCATGCCGTGAATATTCCTGCGCGATTAATTTAGTTGGTGAATCCTTGAATTGGAACTGATCGGAGCCATTTCGAACATTGGACGGGATTGAGTAAGGAGCATTCAAAGATTTAAGATAAGCTCAACAACAACAAAAACAAAAAACAACAACAACAACAACAGATGCAGCAGTAACAATGTTCAATAGTTGGAGTGCATGCAATGATTGAGAAATGTTTTTTGGTTGCATTTGATTAGGTGGATCATTGCCTGATTAGCAGAGTGGTGGTATGAATGATTGACTGTTTATGTTGGCCTCCAAACATCAGGATCCTCCATAAGTGTGGTATGATGGTCAGTTGATGGTGCTGTTCCTTGGGGAGAAGCCATGCCTGTTGGCGATGGCATCCCAGCTGATGGGGGTGGTAATGACCCTCTGTCGGTTCATTTTCGTTAGTGATATTATTACAATAGAGTTTTTCGTTTTCACATACCAAAATATATAATAGAATGCAACTCTGATTCTTCAATTAGTCGTATCCATTATTTTCGAAAACACAGAAACAGATGAAGAAACAGAAAAACGATCAATTCAATGACGATGAAAAGAACATTAGAAGCAACAACAAAGTTTGCAAAGAGGATACCAACTCACTCACACACACCTGTTTCAAATCAATATAAGTTAGAGTGCAGAGTGACAGTATTGTGTGTGCCCATGTATTTTCGTACCTCGACCTCTCAAAACACACACAATTTTCGAACGAAACTAAGAGTATTTGATAGAATGATGGAGTTTCGTCTTGCAGATAATTTTTGAAAGACTTTCACGATTTTTTTCTGAGAAATTCAATGAATGCTCACTGTGAAGGTTTCAACACGTGTTTTTATGTAGTTTTGGTCGGACGAAAATAGCGATGAAATGCAATTATTACGGATTCCATTGGTTGCAGAAGCAAAATAGCTCTTCTCTGTCCGGAATTTCTAAAAGGGTTGCACCACACTTGCTCTGTATCACTCTTGGTTATATCAAATCAAGGTTTCAATTCTTCCTATAATCATCATAAATTTGGTTATCTTTGGTGCCATAACTAATAGTCGATATAAATAAGAATGTTCAAATAACTAACCACTAGTGTCATGATTCTCGATACGTTTGCTTAATTTTCACTAGTCATAAAAATTGAAAGTTCTCAAAATATTTGAAAAATTCTAGTCTCGATGATAGCTACAGGTATAGTAATTTTGGAGATATTTTTATATGCAATTTGAAACGGACAGAAATGTCATCAAGTATGCGACTAGCTCGCGTAGAAATTCCGGGCAGCAAGGAACTTCATGGCTTCCACGGCTCTTTAGAAAACATTAAAATAATATTTCATTGCCATTATGTTATTGCTTAACCTTAACGTTATTGAGTGGTCTTGTGCAGAAGTAGCGTTCTGTCGTGGAGACCGCCGTAGCGGGTGGACCAGCAGGGAAAAACGTATATAATTTTTTTTGTAATGTGTGTTCATTCAACTTGATAACAAAATCCTAAAAATCATGTTGAATATGGCCTTTCATAAACACCACTATAAAACAGATTATTTGGATTCGTTTTTGTACCTACTTTTTCCCGAGAGACATGAGGCCGTATATCGCTCCAGTTGCAAATATCAAGCCATTGCCAAATATACTGGTGAAATCGTGGCACATGAAGACTGGTGGTAATGCCAATCTGTGAATGATATGGAAATGTATTTTAACATTATTGTTTTTATGACCCGCATTTGACGAATGAAATATTGATTTCATGGTATTTTTTTGACGAGCCACTCACAAGCAATAACCAACAGCTCGATTCCAATAAGGCCTCTTCTCAACCCAATCACTCAAATTTTGTACAAAGTCAATAAACATACAGCAACATGGTGCTTCAATTGTCACAACTAAAAACCCACTGACCATTTGCCACATTCCACTAAGAAAACACGATACATCACCGAATATAATACCAACGCAATTCCATGCGCCGAGGAATATTGCGACTGGAACAAAAACAAATATGAAAAAACATTTACAGAAACAATTTGAAGATATTTCAGTAACAGGTGATCAGAAAAAACCAATAATTGAGAAAGAAATTGATCCCAATTTCCATTTGAATACACTTAAACGAATTTATAACATGAGACTAAAAGATTTCAATTAATTCACGTACATGGAGAATTATCACGACTTACTGACTTTAGTATTAAACGAGATTTCGAAAATCGGTACACGAAATTTTCATAATTTATAATATCCGTATTTTCAACTGTACATTATTGTGCTATGATAAAACGATTGAAAAAATATTGATTAACTATTTGGATGTCAATTTAGAAAAGGAACTATTCAATTATTTATTTTCTTTTTGTATCCTCACATAGACTGCCAGCGGTGCCGAGGCCACGACCAGCATATTTCAACCACCAGGGTACATCATCCTTTGATACAGGATCTTCCCCGGGTCTTTCCATAATGGAGGCGATTTTCTGGCCGAACGACTGAAAATGAATAACACTCAATATACATTCACGAATGATATTTGATTTCGTTGCAATTATATTCATTAATCTTATAGTTTTCGCAAATGAAATTGAATGGAAACTAATGGTGAACGTTAATAAGTACCATGGTCGTGATTGTTTCAAGTTTATCGGCTGCTCGTCAGCTGACAGTTCTATAACTTTATACAATTGCTTCGAATTCTTTCTGGCCAAAATCGTCCACCTTACACAGCTAAACAGGTCACACACTAAGAGTCTTTGTTGACGTACTTGAAAATCATCGATCCACGATACCACACGATATTGCACGAGATGCTCGAGAAAACGATACTGTACGACACTATACTTGTATCGTCTCAACTCATCCGGATGATGGCGGCCAATAATTGATAACTTTTTGAAATTATTTTATATGGAATTCTTGAAAACTCTGTGGGAGGGAATATGTAAAAAACAAAATTGTATTTGAGATAGATTGTGAGTCACGCAATTAATCGCTGTTGTTTAATCTATTTTTCGAAGAGATCTTCGAATATATGAGGTACATATAGCGTTATAGGAATGTACAACGATAGGCACTATCCCGTACTACTCTAGTCGTGTACAGTCATGTGCAGTCGTGTACGGCGAAATTAGAAGACACGTACAGTATATATCAAAAGTTTTTCTTCAATATGCGAACATGCTGAACGTTTATTCTTTATATTCCATTTAACACGCATTAATTATGAATCTGAATTGGTGATTCGTCGGTAATTGGTACTATTACTATTTATACATACGCATGTATATGACGTATATGATTATTGAGTTATTTTCTTCGGGCTAATTTCGTTTCATGGATAGTTGTTTGAAAAACTAACTCTGTAATGGGGCTGTGTATGGAGGTCGGGCGGAATTGTTATTGACAGATCCTTGAGTCGGATTCGGATCGTAACACAACTGATTTTTGCAGTGGAGACTTGGGGGACTTTCTTGTTCCGTTTTTATCTGATCTTCGAAGGAGAATAATTGGCAATTTTTAGTTGCGTGTGCCTACGACCCTTGGTGTGATGAAGCAACAGCGCCGTTTGATACGTTGCGCCAATGGCGCTTATTATACGCGCGAATGTATCATTTGAAGTTGGCGTCGGGTATATAGAAGAGGCACAAGTCGATAGGTTTTTGTTGAAGATACAATGGACAACAGTGGAACACAGGTGAACCATGAATAAGTGCATAATATTTCGCTGTGTATTTGTTCATCATTTCCAATAGCACATTGAGTGAGTGAATGGTATTGTAGATTAGGAGTGAATGTTCTTCTATATATGATAATTGAAATAAGTGAGATGTTCATTTCAAGGGACGGTGGAACAGCTCCAATCGGTGAGTACTTTCAAATCATTCTCAAATATTTCATGAATACGAAGTATATGATTTTTTTTTCACATTAAAATATTGGATACAAGTTGCCAATGAAATTGGATATTTGCAGTGCCGATGAGTTTGGGTATATTCTGTGTTGAAAGAATTTGCTTCAAACTAAAAATTTATTCTACCGCGCATTTATTTGAATTCAATACGGCGTGTTTGCGTACGCAGCCACAAACGCTAACGTATTCAATCGCATTTTTACACGCTTTAACGCTTCTGGCTCCAAAAATGTATCATGGCCTGATGGAAACGTAGTGTTAATTTTTGCGCATGAAAACGGGCTATGGTCGAATTTTCAACGCCAATATACTGAATAGCTGACAAGTTAAGAGTTGGAGAAAATACAACTAGAGTTTTCCGAGGCGCTAGCGTGAGATTAGCAAGGTTCGGACGAAGTTTGATTACGTCATCACCTTCAAATCTGATAATCAGTTTCGTATGAAATTGTACTTTAATGTTTACAAATTCTACATGATCGATCTCGATCAAATTTTTGCCAGTTTAGGATAATCGTACAAGTTTGCGATTGAAATATTTTCATTTGGCTATTAATGCGGTAATCATTACGCAAGATGTGCATTTCCAGACCCTCCCCCCGACTTTACATTTTTTATTATTCATTTAAACCGAAACAGCCCGGGGTAGATCGTATTTATCCCACCGTTTGATGCATGCATCCAGTTCTTTCCGATGAGCCATACTAAGTTAGACCTCATCAACAATCAATATTTATAACGAACTACTTCATGTGGTGTGCGCGCGCGTGGATCCGATTATTTGGGGATGGATGTTAGGAAAAGATCTGAAATTATTGATACATTTCGGATATACGTTTTAACAACATAATTTCTTTTGTTCAACATTTTTAAGATTTCAATATATACATAAGTAATTTTTATCACTTATAGTAAATTATCGCTGAATACTTACAGGAGAAGAAATGACAACAAATATTGTGTTCCCAGCCGCAATTTCAAACTTGCAATGCAACGAAGACTTTTGTTTTTATCAATTCGTTATTACAACCAATTCCACATGTATTCATTCTTGTCAATGAATAACCTGTGTCATTGTTAAATCGTTATTTTGATGAGACCAAAAGAATTCAAGCCTGAATCCATTCTTTTCGCTCTTTTGGCGAAAGAATCAAGTATGAGACAAAGACCAGAAATCGAATTATTCAGACTTTGAGGTGTACATGAATTAATGATATTCAATTTTATTGCGATAAATTTCGGGAAATTATCTTGATCCAATAATTCTGATCAATTCTTAGTAGTCGAGTGATTTGAAGTTAACTGTTGGAAAATATTTTGATCTTGTTGACATTCATTCGTATTTGGGCCAAGATGAAAAACAAGAGAAGAATTATCTGAAACCCAAAGTTTGGTCTCAGTTTTTTTTATTTGTTTTTCGGTAAAACTGATTGAGAAAGTTGTCGTTTCAACCAAATCATCGGTATTCGATCCAAATATTGATCAATGGAAGTTTTTTTTTGTATTAGGATTGCGGCGATGAAACAGCAAGGTAATTTCTATATGGATTGGAAATTGAATGAGAAAATTTATGGAAAGATATGAAGAATAATGTAAATATTCGATGAAAGCATTCATCAGACGTAGACCGAATTAAATATCACCTATTAGCGCATAACTAATTTATACTATACACAGTTGATAAAATTATGTAACAGTCTATTAAATAAAAGTAAGATATATTATAAAATAGTAATTCGAGCAGAATCGTCAACTGACGATACAAAGTCATTGCAAAAAGAAGAGAAAAAAAAGACTGTACACGTGACTCATGGAAAAATAAATATAAAAAAAGATAGCAACAGCGAAAACGTGATTCTCTCATTACAGTCGATATGAATACTTTCTCCATCCAGAAATACGAATTTAGCCTGAAAAGATTCACTTCGTTTCATTTTTTTTTCTTCGTCGGCAGAGAATCAGAACAAGTATAATTAATAAATGAAACCTCCATTTGTTTTGTATGATGTTTTTATATAATGCTCATAGAGCGTCGATAACGTTTCCTAGCGTTGGTCGAGACAATTGGACCGGATAATAATGTCGGCGGAGTAACTGGTGAGATAGGCGTCACCGGAGTCATAGGTTTTTCAGCATCTTGGGCCGAAGGCGGAGGCCTGAGCTACCAAACGTAGTTCTCGGTCTGTGGTGCTCTCATCACGCCCACACCTCCACCAAGTCGTCGATAATTCATACAGCCACATAATCGCCATTGATTTTGTTCTGGATCATAAACTTCTATCGTTTTCAAATATGCAGTCCCATCGAAACCACCCACGGCGTACAACTGTCCATTGACAACAGCGAGGCCAACCTACAAAATCAAAATAGAAACGGAATTATATATTTTCTTATATTCATTTCAATTTCCATAAATTATTGATCATTGATTGAATGTCCCGATCAGAATAATCTTACCCCACTTCGTCTTGATGTCATAGCAACGATTGGACTCCATGAATTAGTGTGCGGATTATATCTCTCAGCGCTCGACAATTCCATACAATCATCTCTGCCACCAACAGCATAAATAAGGTTATTGAATACCGCACAACCCAAATGTTTTCGCCTCGTTGACATCGGTGAAATTTGCGACCATTTATTTTGCCTTGGGTCATAACGTTCTACTGTATTCAATGGTGATTGACCATCCGACCCGCCGATAGCATATAAATAACCGCCAAGCACTGCAACCGCTACACCAAGTCTTCGTGTAGTCATTGGCGATACTTTTGACCATTTATTTTCTTTAGGATCATATCTTTCAACATGATTCAAACATTGTACGCCGTCTTGTCCACCAACTGCATATAAAAATCCATCGAGTACGGCAACACCAACACTTGTGCGGCATGATGTTGTGGGCGCAACGTCACACGACCATTGATTTGTTTGCGGATCATATCGCTCAATGCTATTCAAATAGCTCTGGCCATCATGACCACCAACAGCGTAAAGTAAATCATTCAATACAGCAACACCAACGCCGCATCGTCTTTTACTCATTGGCGCAACCATTTTCCAATCGGCAGTGTTTGGATCAAAACGTTCAACGGATGCGATTGCATCGCCTGAACACCAACCACCAACAGCAAATAAAACTTCACCACGTCTTGTTGGTTTGCGCGGTCGTGTCCTCGGTCCTTGCATCAATGGTCGCTCTTGCGGCAGTAAAAGATAATTTTTTGCCTCATCAACTAAATCACGACACGCATCATCAGATCGCACTAATAAATCAGACCCAACTGTGCCAACTAAAAATTTTGGACTCAATAGTGGCAGTCGTACGTGTTGCAATACTTGAGCTAAATGTTGACGTCGTTCAGTGACATTATATCTTACCCAATTCATCACAGCACTGAATACTTGTTCTTCTGTACGTACATTTAATTCATCCGATGATATTATGTCGACCAATTGACCAACGGGCAGCAATAAAAATTCTTCACTCTCCATAACTTCTTGGAAATTGTGTTGGGTGAATTTATCAGCTATTCGCAATAGTTCCCGACACGAATGAGTGTCAGCAAAGGCACGAATACCCAGGCAGTTTGATGGATCGAGTTGACGTTTGAGAAATTCACAGCATATATCTTGGATTTCAGCTAATTGGAGTAAACACGCAGCCGGCAATAATGTTTGGACGTTTGCTTCTTCCACAATTATATGGGACGTATAACAAAAATCAATTAATAATTCCATAGCTACTTCATCAATATCTCGGATTGTTACTTCGGTTTGTCGTGATTCTGCCAATTCACCAGTGAACATGGCTCTGAAAAAATTTTAATTAAAAAAGAATTTTGATAAAACGTTGATGTCTTGATGAGATTAAAAATAATTGTTCTTGAATTTCAACCTGAAATATGGACTACATGCCGATAGAATTACACGATGGGCGAATATTTTTCGTGTACCAACATTCAATACAACATCACATAATTCACGATGACGTCGTAAAACATTGAGCTCGGTGAGGGTAGCGCGAGGATGCTTCTCGGAGGTATGACTCAGGCGTGCCGGCGATGGTGCGCGTTCAACGACCATTTCGCCCATCCTCTGTGAGGAGGATGCTTGGGCAGCCGCGTTCCCCGAGGCTCCTCGGCTCCCCCCGGCTAGCTGAAGCCGCAGCGGGGGTGACGCCCAGCCCCACACCGAGTCAATCTGCAACACCATTCACCGGGACCGAATGCTTTGTTCTTGTCTTCGTTGTTTCCGCCGTCAATATATACCAATTCAATTTCCTTCCGTTCGCCCGTTTATCACTCCAAGATTATTTTCCTTACTGTGAACCAATATTTTGATTATGTTCTTATAGAATTCTCTTATTACGGTACTATCTAACACTTGATGTGTGACAAAGTTGGTTTTCAGCGGTTGGAAATGTAAATTAATTGTTAATCAAAATTTGTATTGACATATCTTTTTGTTGTACTTGGACGTATTTTTATTTATTCTCAGGATCTGATGATCTATTTGTGTTAAAGGGAAATGATATTTTTTCCTACAATTTTGGTAGAAACATCAATTCAAATTTCTGCCAGATCTTTACATAGAATTTCGTAACCCTGCGTCCATTCGATTTATCACAATTATAATTGGGTCGTTGAATGAGAATAAATGAAATTGGCAAATCAAAAAAAAAATTGGGGATAACAATATTGGTAATACTGAAGGGGGGCTTCTTAATCAAAAAATGTGTACATGCGTGAATTATAGTGGTCACAATAATCTTTTGATATTTACCTTTTGATATTATTCAAGTATTTATGAAGAGTACGTACTAATCAAATAATTACTTTTCCTTTGCGTGGTGATTCTCGATTTATCCTGAAATTCAGTCTGCTTCCTTTTATTCTTATGCGTAATATCCAAATGATTGCATTACGTTTTTCATCTATGTTCTATAATGCTTTTCAGGAAACATATATACACCACAACTATCTCACTCTTATTCTAAAATCAACTATGATTAATTGCGAGTGCTTCTTTTATGATTGAAATAATCATTTTTTTTTTGGACAATTGCTATCTGATGTCCCCGTTGTTGAGTCAACCAACAGTGGCGAAACAGATGTACAAAAGCAGGTTTGCCAATATACATAAGTGAATGAGAGCGCCACTTCAATATCTTGTCGGTACTATGTGTCGGATAAAGTAGAAAAAGTGCTTTTGAGATCAGGAATTCACTAGACGAATATATATGATGGTAATGTGTTTGAAAGAAACATTTTTATATTGAAATTGTACATTACCGATAGAAAAATGTTTAATTTCTTCTTTATCACTCATGGGAAAACCATGGATGTAATGTAAATTTTATTTTTAATTAGAGTAACACTTCGATTATTTCTGGAGTATGACTTCTCCAGCGAGGGCAATTATTGTCAATCATAATGATAATAATATTTTCGCATAAAGTGAGCAGGTAAGCGACGCATTCATAGGACATATCAAAGATGAAAAATTTATTTGGGACGAAAATGACCCGACGACCACTGTTTAGGGTTGACCAATTTATAATGACGCCTTCGTTTTCAAGGCGAAAAATACTTTTACTATTTGCGAGTAAGATTTTGAACTCAATAGTATACCATTGATATTAAATGATTCTTTTGCCCATAGTATAGCACTTTCGACATGGGTAGTTAGTGCGACCTGATGAACAAATAAGTTTAGAAGATTGTAGGAATTGTACTTGTAATCATCTGTGTCAGGTTTGGTAGGTACGTATAAGCGGGAGAAGCTTTTGAGGGTGAACTAAAAAATGTCACCATGAGACCTAAAGATAATACTTACAGGGACGTTTAATTGGATATTAATCAAGGTAGTTAATGCAATAGTGTGGTTTGATAATAACAAGTCGCTTGCGGTGCAATAAAAGACATACATAAGTTGGGCAGTTTTTCATACCATGCGAGTTGACTACCTTACATAATAATATAATACTATGGATCACTCGTATAAAACATTTTTCGCCGATATTCAGTGCTCGAGGTTGTTGTGCTTCAAAACGGATTTCGTCTGCATTATACTGGATTGATACATCTTTATTATAATGAATAATTGCCGTTCGCGGAATTACAGATTAAACAATCATACCACTGTCGAGGAGTCAAATTTTCTGAGTTGCCTTTCACACATGTGAATATATATGGATAGTGGAACGTCTATATATTAAATTAAACATGAGCTTCTATTCGCACGTTTTCGATTTTCAATTCTGCTGTCTTCATCGTAATTATTGTTATCATTATTCTCGCTCTATGTTCATAATCAGTCGTGCGATACTTTCAATTGGACTCTTGGGAGATTTAGCGGCGCTTTCATATACCGGATGTCATGAATTGATAAACGTTTTGAGTGACATTATCTTGAATAGAGATGACAGATAAACTATTAAAAGAGCACTCTGAAAAAAAAAAGAGTAATAATTACTGTCCATCTAACAAAAATAACAAGAATTCTCAAGAATTTTTTTTTTTATTCACTTACTTCCTATCATACCAGCCAAATCGTATATTACCATTGAATCAAAAAATTATTTCTAATATCAAGTAATCTGAGTGAAAATTCA
Organism: Zele albiditarsus; assembly: GCA_958496275.1. Taxonomy (NCBI): domain Eukaryota; kingdom Metazoa; phylum Arthropoda; class Insecta; order Hymenoptera; family Braconidae; genus Zele; species Zele albiditarsus. Next base: position 10,351,521 of record OY292415.1, read on the forward strand.
TCACAAATATTTATACATGCAATTTGAATGACACATGTACAACAAACTTTTTTTTTATTGAATTAATATAAAAAATAAGAGTAAAAATGAGGCCATATACGAAAGTCTCATAACGATACCCACATATATATATATATATATATATATATATATATATACGTATACATATATCAGGGAATGTTTTTAATTCGGGTGATGCATGCAATGGGAAAATTTTTGCTTACAGTATTGCAATTGAGTACACGATCGGTGGTGTGATTGTCGTTCCTAATTATCCATCATTTATATATATGTATATGTATGTATGTATGTATGCCCTCGGGCATAAACAAAAATACTCAGGCTTAATGTGTGTCGTGCGCGACGTTTGGGCGTGTGCGATGATATACACGTGGCAACTGCCATTCAAGATTATTACCGGTAGGGATAATTGGGCGAAAGTGTAATCGATAGTTGCACTCGATTTCATGCACAGCGGGCGGGAGAAAATGGTGATACTCTTTCATATGCATATATATATATATATATATTACAAAGCGCCTACATTTCGAATCGAATGTGCGACCCGGCAGGTGATGGAATTTTAGAGATCGTTATTTTCGCATCATTCTTTATCGTTACAATTTGAGTGTCATTAAATGATTTTTTATTTTAATCGAAATCATCGGAGTTTATACATCTACGAATATAAGTGTGCCCATTTTAATTGTTTTCACTCCATGCCTCCCATATAAGAGGACGTGATGAAAATTTTATTCAGACATTTACAATTGATTATTATATATTTATCATCATTTTTTGTTGCCCTCGCGTTATCATGTAAAATAGTCCAATGTGAGAAAGGAAGATAGTTGATTATCAATAATTATAGTTTTTGCCTACTTTTCCGTCGATTTGTTGAATAATGTACAAGCATTGATGAAAGGAAAATTAAAGAAAAAAAAATGAAAATAAAACGTCGAAGCGACACGCAACATGGTTGACGTTATTCTCCTCTTTCCTCTTTCATTTTCTGATCCCATTTCGCTCATCATGGTCGAGTGTAAACATCCCCTCACGAAGTGGCTTTATCGTCACTGCCAATCTCGAGTCGTGCATCGTCGCCCAAAAACAAACAGAGTTTGTGCGACGTTTCAAACCTACTGATACGTAATCGAGCGGCATCGGTTTAACCACACACATACTCACACACGTGCTCTCTTTTACACACTCTTTCGCCTCGCACCCAACACACGCACCCGCATATATTTACATACATACATACATACATATATATGTGCTCATGTGCTTCTATTTTTTTTCTACGTTCCTATATATCTTCATACTTTTTTTTCTCCGCTTATTTCATATATATCCGCGCACAAAGCATGAATATATTCATTGCAACGGTATTTCATGTACGGCCCTTATATTACATGTTCCGTACCATCAGGTATATATATCGTATAGAGAAGCTCTCATTTTTTTTGTTTGCGTCAATGTTCTTCATTAATTTCGGAATCTATCCCACAATGTAATATGATGAATTGAGATGAGAACTATACGAATAAAATTAATCACTGATAATCAAGTATCTTATATAAAGACAACTAATAATCAGTTTTGTCTGATTTTGCTCATTATTTCTTCTTTCTAAACTGATGTTATTCATTCATTTACATATCTTTGTGTGATGACTAATCAATTGAAAATCGTCATGGGATGGAGTGTTGAGAACAGACAACGCAAACGGGATTTTCTGGCGACGTTAAACATTTTCTTGATCAATAATATTGTACGAATAATATTGTACAGTTTGTTCTGTCGATAAACGATGATCTGTCATGTAATGAATATATAGAAGCAGCATTCTGCTTCCAAAGTTTTCTTCATAGCCATGTATTTTGGAGTCAATTATTAATTCGTCCATGTTCAATTTACCATGTGTTGCGTATATATATATATATATATATATATTGCGACCTCTTGTTTAACAGCTCCATATCGATCTTGCTCCGAGTATTTTCATCGAATCCTACAATATTATCGAACGACGGAGGAGTGGTTTTTTTTCTTCATTAAAAAATTTTGTACAAGAGAGAAGAAAAATAAGTAAGATTATATGTATCGATTATGAAGACGGGTATTAATTGCCGCGGCAGAAAGAATGGTGAGTGTGTGTGGCGTGTGGCACGTGGCGCGTGGCATACGCCGTGATGGAAAGTGAGTCAAGATTTGGGGTGGATGGGTCCATGGCGGCAGGCATCACAGCTGAGACATAGCAGTTGGTGCACGGCTGCACATCTTCACCGGCAGCTCGTGGCACAATTATGACAACGATGTTCTTCATCACAAAGTTAATCGATTTTGCCGGGTAAATTTGATTGCATATGGAATAATTGATGCTGCATTGCTATCGATGACAACCATGGCACTGACAATGATATTTCGCGAAAAATCTGGACCTAACATTCATCGGGATGTGTCATGTCGGCGGAGTTTGGCCGCGTCGGTGCAAAAATTATTGTTGACATTGTAGAAAAAGTGAGGGCACCATTTTTAGGTTCAAATACTATGAATATTTCGTACACAATGAAACATATGGCATGAGTTATTCGTACCCAACACTTTTTGAAATTATTGAATTGTTACTATCAATATATATGCAACTATTCAAGTCTGGCACCTAAACTTTTTCCAATATACGCACATTGTCTGAACCAAATTTTAGAATCTGCCAATTAAAATATTGATGTTATCCTTGCGGAAGAACGAGGAAAGGCACTAACTACATGCCCATAGCATCATATGCAGCAGTTGGTTCTCGTGAACTTATTAATTCCCATATAAATAATGATTAAACAAAAAAAAAGGTAAAATTTATTCCTCGCACGCTTCATCATGGTAAGAATGTGAGCATACCCATCGTAAATTTCATCCGGTGACAATATTTTTAAGAGCTCGCAGTTCCTGCCATCTTTACCTGCATTATTCAACTTTATTTAGGGTAACTTTTGACTCGGGACAAATCAAAATTGCGTCGATACTTAATATTTAGACTTGACTTGAATCTCAAATCCATGATTTCAATTAACATTGCTTTTGTATTGGACTTCGAATTCCCATAATTATCTTTCGATTGAATTTGTGTGGATTTGATCCAAGTGATTCTTTTTTTATCATCATGTATTTGTGTTTAGTGAAAAAATGTATTGGTTTAAACTGAAATTTGACTCAGCAAAAAAATATGAAAATCGGTATATCCCTATCTGACACTCTGAGATTGTCGATTCTATAAACAAAAGCCTATAGACTTGTCGAATTTTTTTGAAGCAATGTAATAATTTCTAAATTCAAGTGAACGGCAAGTTAAAAGACAAAAAACTCAACATCGTCTGGCTCTTCAATATTTCTGAATTGACATGAAAAATTGAGACCAATTAAAAATCAAGTGGGTCACTTATCTGCAGTTGAATTATATCATTGTGAAAGATGCATGTTGATAGAAGGATGCAAGATAAAAACGGGTGATAGTGCGTGTTCTCATGTTTTTCTCTTCGTGTATTTATATATTTATTTATTATTCATTACATATTTTCATTTTCTCATACGTTCGCAGTGACCTCGTGTCATTACTTATTCTTTCGTACTAGAAACCTCCGAAGATAAAAGCGGGAAAATAAACATGGGTCATAAACATGTATATAAGCATATGCACATAAACATGGTAGAATGCGTTGGATACGATCCCGTAACACGACACTATGAGTAAATAAACTGTGGATGGTCAACAGTAGGTATATAATGTCTACTTTGAGGGTGCCTGAGGGTGAAAAGTTGTAATGTGAGTTGGGAAAAAAAAAAACATCATTCTATTGCGATAGGAGTATCATTTACGAAGCATCTAATTGTGTAGATGAGTTGTTATTTAAATCATAATAAGTTTACGAGAACATTCACTTCTATCTATTATATTTTTTTCTCATGCAATAAATCAATTATTCAATATTGTCATTAAAATAACTATTATTTTGAGTTGTGATACACAATATAATTACCCACCTCGCTTCTGTTCACAAGATATGGTTATCACAACCTTGTGATACGTCCATCACACTTATCACGATGAAATTGAGGAGAGAAATATCAGTTTGCCACGAAATAATGAAAAAATAAATGAATTAGGTGAGAGTGTGATATCCTGTTTGAAATAATCATATTATATAGTAATGTTTACCCTCCAAACTCTTCAACGTCTCTACTGCAGAATTTACCTTATTCCACACCATCCTAATCACTACTGACATTCAATTGATTGGCGTGAATGTAAAGTGGGGTCCATATTCAGCTACGTTTCATCACATGAATTGCTACAGAAATTTATTAATTTTCTAATGTTCGGATGTATACCAAATCAAGTGGAGTTTTTCAAATAAAAATGTCCACTTTGTAATGTATAAAGAATGCAGTTGAGACGAAGGAAAAAGAATGGCGAAATGTGATGAGAATACGTGTAAATATATCTATTTTATTTGACATTTCGTTTGAGCTATTCAATAAAACCAGAATACAATTGATAAGATGTAGCTTCACGTGGAGAAACTAAATTATTTCGCAGTTTCATTTACAATACGACGACATACGCGAAAACACTATTGCTATTTATTCATTTTTTCATTCACTCCATGCGGTTATTCAAAGAATATCAAAAGCGCTGGTTTTTGGAGAAGGAATTTTTCGGCTGGTGGCATCGAACTCTCCAAGAGAGCAGCTGATGGCAACAAGACAGCGGCTTGCGTGTCCTCGAGCACTCTCACGAATCCCCGTTAGTTTGGCATTAAACTCTCGCGTCTGCGGTGATCGCGATTTTCTTCCGTTGTGTATATTTGCCCTCCGTTCCTCATACATACATTCAAATATATATTTACTAACTCGGAATTCTTTCTCGCAAGACCAGAAAATGCAAGTTGAAAATTAACATATTGATTCAGGATGGAAATGATATTATTCGATAATGAATACTGGAATTTATTGGATGAATTTCTCTCAACAACTGACAATCGAGTACTCATCATGATTTGTTGATTGAGAGTTCTCATGTCTTTGTATGAAAGGATGAGTGGAAACACTGTCACATCGCTCGAGCGTGTATATATATTCCATCGAGAAGGGCCTCCGAGCACACTGTCATATACAACTACCACTATAACGTAGGTATTACCAATATATATATGTATCAAGTGCATTATTCATATTGGCATCAGTATATATATACATATATTTATACTCAAATTGAATATTCATGAATGAGCGAATAGAGTCGACAATATAATATATATGTTCACAAAGAATTGGGAGAAGTATGTATTTCTTGACGCCATAAAGACACACCCGTCTTTCAACAAACAATTATAAAACTGAGATTCAAATGTGTGGAATGTTGAAGTTTAATCAACAGTATTTATGTGACACGTGGTCATGATGGAAGGTATTGCTAAACATATAAATGAGTTTCATAATTAGACATATGTTTGAATTCGAATCAAAGACAGATATGTCTTCTGAAGTTAAAAATTGGTCACTTGAATTATAATTATTTTTTATGTCATTCCATGTCCCGAAATTGCCTTGGATCAGATTTGGTTGTCATTACCTCCAAATCCTTATTTTTTTTCCAATTCCAAGTATTTGATGAACATAAAGACGGTATAACAATATTTGATAAGTAGATTCGTCTGATTATACGTACATACCGTACATACGATCATATTAATAAATCCTATTTAAAATGGCCGCTGCTTAATTTCCGTTCTCGTTTATCTTTTACCAATGACCAAAAGTATTACACTGCCACATCGTCTGTGACTACACCGGCCTTCATCTATTGCCTTCCTTATCTATAACGACACGTCTTGTTCAGTGTGAGATAAAGGATAAATCTGCATCAGAATTTATTTTTCCATTATATGCATATGACCATGGCGTACACATATATATAATCAATAATCACTTCATGAATTGTGTCTGTTGCAAATTTCCATGATCCTTCAATCATAAGAAATATTGCATACTCATCAATTCATATTGCTTTTCCACAAAACAATCAACACATTCATAATATATACAGATGGAAACACATTGGCTTATAGAAAATATATATAACGTTAAACAGTTAACTTCAGTGTTTTTCAAATCATAAAAACTCGCTACTGGAAAATAGTGAAGCTATAAATACTAGTTTTGAAACGATTATTATATGAAAGAGCTGGTATGGAATTTCACGTGGAATATCATGAATTCTCGTTAGATTACAGGTTAGACAGTGAGAAAATCGTTGGAGGAAAGTGCGAATACAATAAGTATACAGTCAAAAATAATATAGGTATACTAGCATGCATGTTATCAAGTACAATTCATAATAGAGGAAATAAGGTGCATATAGTAATAATCGGAGAGACAGGTTGTGCGCATTGATTCAAAATCGCAACTTCCGTGAAGTCGTATAAATAACAACAATAATTACAATAATGGTAATATCAATCAATTGTAGCACAATTGTTCTTCATTCGCAAGAATTTTTTTAATTGTGAGGTAACTTATTTGTTGATGTGAATCAAATAATAAAAATTAAAATGTTCAGATATAATGTATCCATATACATAAAAATATGTGCGAAAAATTACTATACACATGTACGCATTGAATGATGAGCGGGCGCCGTATTTCTTTGCAACCTTCATATACAGCGTATACAGGTGCTGTATTATCTATTTAAAATCGCTCCTATACATATTTATAATGCCAGAAGGGATTTTGCATGGGGCCTCCGGATTGGAGCGAATAATTTATTCTCATTCTCTCGGTTTGCGGGCGCGCGCGGTTCTGAGTGCGCGCGCTCATATGTTTAGTATATATGCATTTGCATAGAGGTCCTTGCCCCTTTTTTTTTCTCTTTTTCGGCCACAATTCAACGTGTACACATGCAATGTATTGAAGGTACCTATGGTCGTTTTGCTTCCGCTTTACCATAATTTGTCGTTAAGTTATAACCAAATTTTACTTTTGATTAGTGCCACGCATCGCTTATTGAAAAAATGAAAAACAATGCAGTATTATGTATCTCAAGATATATATTATTACATTGATGATTGAAAAGAGGAATAATATAAAATGAAGAACAATACAATCAACACCAGTGGTAACATGGAGGTAGCGTGGTAGTTCTTTAACTGTCGTTTACCATGCCTTTATGCGAATGCGAATAGTTTTGACAATAGAAGTCAATTTGCAGACGATGAAAGATGAAACTATCAATTGATAATACAAGATAATATGAAAACTATAACATTAAGCCATTGATCCAAAAATTTCAGTATAATTTTATCGTATCGGAAGAATTTAAGATTTGAATTTAGGAAGAAAATTATAATATATAAATATAGTAATTAATGGATAATCGCACTTGGGAGTAAAATTATATACAGTATGTTGGACGCGTTACATGTACTTCAAGGTGCTCTCATACTACTACTCCTTTCTCACTTTACATTTATTTGTATTTGCTCTGGTGAGCCTTTGGCCAGGATTGTTGTATTCTTCATTCTGCTGTGCATTTGAGTCTACTGTTCTTCTTTGCCTTCCTCGCTACCGTTCGTCCGCACCTGCTCATCGGCAACGAGTAGAACCACACACTGACATAGATGTGTAAACCAACACATATTATACATGTATTTATATACGGAGAAAGAATATTGCCTTTTGCAGATGTAACCGCTCGTTCGTTGTCTCGCCACAACGGCTTCACGGAATATATATATATATATATATATATATATATGCATTATATCATATGGGTTGGTTAGGATTTTTTCTACATTTATATCAATCAATTTTCAATTTCCAACAGGACATGACGCGTGTTGTTTATATGATCATCAGTCGGGGAAAGAAGAAAAATTTCAAAACTTATTGATTCATCCATAATGAACTTTTTTCGACTCGCATTATGCCCATAACTTTTTTCCTCATTTATAAACGAATTAATTTAGTATTATTTAATTGGACTTTTGAGGTAGTGGAAAATTATATTTTACGTCCCGACTTTAATTGGTCGTCATAAAGTCACGCAAGTGGAAACCGGAACGAGTGATTGCTCATTGGTTCCATCTCACTCAACTACGTGAAAAAAGATGAAAAAAAAAAAAAACAACACACACACACACACACAAAACACGGAATTGATAGATACAAAAAAAATCCAATCAACAAATCTTCATATGTCGCGAATCGTTTATCGCAACAGTAATGATAATTATAATGACGAAATAATGTTTGGTGCTAGGTACTTCACGAGCTTGATGTAAAACTTTCGGCGTGTCTTCTGAAATATACCGAAAGGTACATATACACTCATCCACATGGATATATGATTGTAATTGTTCTAGTCTGTCAGTCTGATCATGTATATTCTTGACTTCCGGATAATAAAAAATATTTTCTCGTTTCATCAGCATACATAAATATATTATGCACATTGTGGTACAGACATATCAGCTATGAATCTATGGCAACTCATCGATTATCATGTATTCAAAAATTCTGATGTATATCTATGAAAATATTCTATATTGTTGGTATTTACATATTCTTCCTTTGTTTTTAACATGAGCTGTTGATGAAACTATATATGACAATTATTCAAATTGTTATGGCGATTCTAACCGAAAACATTTGGAATATCAATAATTCATCACAATATGATGGAGTTATGAATAGGAATATAGTTATATTATATATATCTACTTTTTTTCAATTAATTGGGAATGGAAAGTGGAAAATTTTAATTACTCGGAGATTGATAATTTTTGGTTGGTGATATAGTGTGCGTATGTATAATGGATTGCTACTGATTATATGCTTGCTGTCGTCGTCGGCATCACTTATATATGTGTGTGTGTGTGTGTGTGTGTGTGCAGTGAAATAAAAGTGAATTGTATTCTGTTGTGAATGAGTACCATACATATATGTTACGTGATGCAGCCACGCACTCTTTCAGTGGCGACGATTTATCTTAACATGAATAAAACCGTTATTCGATGAAATTGGAGAAAGGTGTACATGCTTCTTTTATACTCTTTCCCAATTAAAAAGGAACATCGGGAAAAAAAAAAAAAGGAAACTGGCTGCAATATATTTTCGAAATATCAGTATGACGTGTGACGCATCCCGTTTTTAATGGAACTTCAACCAATATTTATTATATTATTATTATTATTAATATCGGCAGCATTTCCCAATCACGTTATTCATCCCTTTCATCAATGTTTTTCTTCTTCATTTTCATTACCAGTTGCGGTTTCTTTTTCCACTTTTATTATATTCATACATCTTTCCGCGTATCGATTCTGTCTTGGAATCGGGGGTTAATCTCAAAGCACCTGACCAATGGCCGTGAGCATATTTGCATCAAATGAAGCAAGCGAATGACTTGGTTATACATATAAATATATGAGAGGAGAAAGTATGTGGTAGCTCTTCAATGAACAAATTGTTTCACAAAAGGGAAAAAGATACGGAACCAGTTTTTTCCACCCCGCTGAAAGTATCTCAACCGTATACGTCATGGATATGATAATATCTATGAATTTCTATCTCCGCGGTGGGTATTCTTGGTTTTCATTCGCTGTCCATCATCTTATAGGTTTTTTCTTATATTTCTATTGAACTACATGATGAGGCCATTTTTTTAATTACTGTTTCCTTACGTATTTCGGTGGGCAGGAACAATTTGTTTTAATAAAGGAGATATGAGAAACATGAATACTCGTTATGTTTATATGAAAAAAAAAAACAATTTATTTACTCAATATCGTTTTTTCTTTATCAATAATAAACATATTTTTTGGTTTTACCGATTAACACGAATCATTTTTGGGATTCATACGTTATTTTTTATTTTCTATTCCACTCGGGTTTTTTTTTTTTTTTTTTTCATCTTCCGCTCATCATCCCTCATTCTATTGTAATTCCTATCACTCATTCCGTTCGCTTCCACCGTTACAATTGAACAATTCACATCAATAATTAGCGCTTCATTTTTTTTATTTGTTTCATTTTTTTTTTTTCATGATCGGGAAAAAAAGGAAAATATTTACCGTGTATGTTTATTTAAATCTAGCGTTAAGAATAAAAATGGGCTAATTATCTCTAGTGGTATTTTACTTTGATATGAATTGAACGACGTAATAGAAGGCAGCAGCTTCCTGATATTGTTTCGCTTTTTTTTCTTTCTTTAGTACATGTATATATCAGATACTTCAAAAATAATGAGCAATTTACATGGTAATTGTTGATATTAGTAGGACACTTCAATTCACCCGTACCATTACATTTATGTATAGTTATTTTCATCATAAAAATAAGAGAAAGATAGAAACACTTTGTATGCGCAGTGTTCAATGACGCGGATTTCGACGATTTATAATCGATTACAATTCATAATGCTCTTTGGTCCTCTAGCCGCTATGATATCCTTTTGTTTGGCGCTCAAAAGTGATGAAATAATCGATTAATTACAAAATTATTAATTACAATTGAACAATTTACGAAATACTTTCTCGTCTCCACCTCCTCCGTTATTTCATACACGTTTTAATTTATTGTTAATATTCTTCGTTCTTTTGCCCTACTCAATATAGAACGTGGCTATATTTCCATTTGTAATGTATAGCTGGTCAAACTGCCATTTGTAACATACTAACAAATATTTTTGACGTCGGAGGGTAGCTTTTTGATGGAATTTTCTTTCTCAATTTTTTCTTCATTAAAAGAGTGTATTTCCACACTTTTACACGTCTGCTTTTAATACACAGGTGGCTTTGGTTTCGATGGACTAATAAGACACGTGTGACCATATATCGTGAGTACACGATGATTTTCGTGGAAAATATTTTTTTCAAATAACCACTGTCACGCTCTGAAAAAAATGAAATTGGAAATTTTTACGTCTGCTCTTTGTGCGTACTTAATATTTTTTTTTTTTTCAATTATGTATTTTTTATGAATATCGAGCACATCCACGTTATTTTTGTTTAGTGTCAATGTATATCCACTGTACACGTGCCACTTATAAGTTTAAAAATCAGTACGGGACAATATGTGTTTATGTTTTCATGAGTTGTTAAATAAATAAATGTCAGGTATTCAGTGACAATCAATAGAGAAAGGCACAATCAGACACAATATATTTATACGTATATGAATTGAATTAATGTATGTGATTAATCCAGCTGGATTCTCATATTCATAAAATTGCTAATACCTATTTTTGTTATTTAAGATTAATTTTTTATTTTTCTCTATCTATTGTTACGAATTATTATTTATCAAAATGCCTATTTATTATTCTTTTTTCCTATCATTCTGAAATGTTGCACCACAGTTTAATATTTACACGTATTTTCTTGTTTATTCCTTTCTTTTTTTCTTTTTCTTTATTGATATTGTTTCACTCGTAATTCGTGTATATGGACGGTTTTGAGTTTTTCCTCCTTCATTTTTCATTTTTACTCTATATCGAGGGAAAATAAACTAAGAAATATATTTAATTCTCCAAATATAATATTTTTTCGCGATATCATTATTTTCCTTCCGTGTTCGAGGTTTTGCCACGAAATTAATCTGTGAATCAAACATATATAATAATACAAAAATAAGTCTCAGCTGCTATCACCACCAAATGAAATCATATGATAATTCGTATTGGAAACATGAATTGGTGATTGTGAATGTTGTTGGTTTGTAGTATTATTAGATATATGAAGCGAACGATAATCTAATGCTGGTGCTGTTGGGTGTTGGCTTTCACGATGGCGTCTGAGATCGACTTTTCGTTGAAATGCTTTCTCACACAAGCCACATTGGAAGGGTTTATAGCCAGTGTGTTTACGCATGTGCGTTATCAAATTGCTGCTTTGTGAGAATGCTTTACCGCATACAACACATTTGTGTGGCTTCTCACCTGCAACAGAAATCAATGACAATATTGAAGACTAAAAATAACAAATAATACATCCGAATGTATCTTAAAACATCATGCAATATATATATTTTCACGGATTATCAATCTATTTCATTAGCAGTGTTTTCCCTATCCCTTATTTTATTTATATTTCTTTTTATTATCGAGACTTAGTTATCGATACAACAATCAAAATCAAATATATATTTGTTGAGACAAATAAAGTACTATGAAATGTTGGAGGTAAAGTTACGATTCAAGGTGAACCGCGAACAGCTGTGTATACTAATAAGTCGTTCGTTGTTTGTATCACGCGTAACTAAATTGATGAATACAGAAGGATATGAAACAAATATGTTTTTTGTTCTTGTAGCCGGATGCGTTATATATAGACTTTTTTTTATAGTCTTATCATGTGATCGATTGATGTATATACGTGAAGCAATCAATTGGTGAATAATAATATACTTGGAATCGTCCAGAGATAATTTTCCTTTTATCAATTATATAACACTTTTTTGAAATTGCGATATGGTTGCATGATTAATTTTTATAGTTGTATTTATTTTTGTTTTTAATTTTGTTGCGATCATCAATCCCGAAGATATTGAAAACACTGATTACTGACATAAATATGAAATTTTTAATTGGTGAATAAGATTAATCAAGTGATGATATAAACGGAATAAAATATTTGAAAAGTGATAAGCAAGAGTATTTTGCTTGAGATTCAATTTCGCGCATCATAAACGTATGTGTTGGCAAACCAACTGCGGTGTATTACTATAGAATAATACTCCCGTGAATATATAGTGAAATGTCTGCATTATTTCTCTTGTACTGGTGACAAATCAAAATGAGGTTTTTTTTTATTTTCGTCATCGATCAGTGTGATTTAGATAGCAGTTGAAGAATGATTATTGTCCGCAGACAGAATTCCAGTGAATAATTTCAATCATAATCGTCTCTTTTTTTTTTTTTCAATTTGTCAAATTATTATTCTTATCATGTGACAGGTAAAAATTGAATATTCAAAGAAAATATTAAATTTTGTGTATTTTTTTTCCTCAATATTAATTTATTTTTGATGCGGCACGATTTTGATTCCCGCTATTTTATCCATTTCATTTATTATTTTATTGTTTAGACGGAGTAGGTTCGTTTATTTGTACACGGGGGTGCGTTAGAATTATTAGCATTCTTGTTGATGGCGAATAGCTCATTTTCATACACTCTGTGAATGCAAACGATATTTTTCAAAATTACAGAGATTATTTTCATGAAGTATTCACACAATAGCCTTTGATTTCCTGAGCTTGCAATGAAAATTATATTATTTAACCTACAATATTACTTAACAATTCTATGAAACCATTGTTTATTGACAATATACTTTACTTATAAACTAAATATGTGGATATTTTCATTTGGGAGGAGTGTACAGTAAATAATTATGAAGGCAAGAAGAACTAAAAAGTGATTTAAATTGAACTATTTAATTATTCGAAATAGGAATACATTTTTGTAGGTCAAATGTAAAGATGGCGTGATAGGAAAAAAAAAAATATGAATATTATATACATATACATATACATATATATATGTATATATATAATTCACATTCACTATCTCGGTCATGCGCATCGACGTGATGAATGGTTTTAATTAGTTTACAGACGATAAACATTAATATCGAGCAATATTTCAGTGTGTTTGCGAGCGTGTGAGGACAATGACCACCACCTTCCCTATATGTATTTTTCCATAACACATTCAAAACCTACGTACATTAATATATGTATGCTTGTTTTCCGCCATAAAGAAAATACAATTAGTGTAATTGTTGACGTTACGATGGCGAGCGTCACTTCAATGAATAATGAACGATTTCTTTTTTCTTATTTGACGAATATCAACCTGATGTCATATATATTCAATAAATTACGATAATATTCAAATCTAACTTGTGTATTTTGTAGTAAAAAATAAAATTGGTGTTACTCACAATAATTTGTAATTAAATAACGCTTGAAATGTAATCCGATTTCAAGTCATGAAATTTATAGATAAAAAACATAATAGAAGTATGTACTTTTACATAATATATATTTTGAATTCAACTCTCGTCATGCGTAATTCTACTCGATAATCTGTTTTGAAGTATACCAAATATCAATGATGAAATACGCATAAATTATTGATAACTTGCTAAGAATTGTGAATAGATGAATTTGATAATAACACCCACACGAATGTATATCATTCTTCAATCGATATAATTTCTTTTTGAGTGTGTATAAACGGGAATTTCTCGCCACAAAACTCAATATCAACTTGTACAATGTGTATATATTCTTGAGTTTGATCGACATGAATTTGAGATTATAAATGATCTGAATTTTCCAATACAATCGTCATGGTATGCGCCGGCCACTCTTATATGTTTTATTCTAGTTTGTGCTCTGAAAAGGGACGAATTGTTTCAATTTCTCCAAACGTTTGTATTATTAGTGTGGTAAAAGTAAACATATTGCAATAGTGAAGGGTTGTCGGAAGAACAATTCTACCATGCGTGACATCGCATCAATACATACACACGCCGCACACATCCACATATATATATGTACGAAGGTTGCTTTAACAGGAGGGAAAAACTTTTTCTGAGGACACAAAGGGTTAGATATGAGGGGATCAATTTTCAACTATAGATTCACACAACGTTGCTTATATAGATTACATACATTTTGTGCTACCATACTGCACATTATATATAACCATGTTTTTCTCCTTCATTTATTCGCTTCGTCTACAATAGTTATTCCGTTTCTTCCCTCTTTTTCTATTCCAACTATGCAGAACCGCAAATGCATTATATGAGAAGTTCCTATGCTCGATTATTCACGCCCAATAAAAGGCTAGTGAACTTTCTATACACGGTGCAGAAATGGTATCAATATTAATCTGAAATTTATGAAAATGAAAGAAAACTTTTTATGAGAAATGAATTAGATGGGTGGTAATGGATAATATAAAAGTTATTCTGACCGGAACGATTTTGGTGATAATAATATGGAAAAAAATATTTCCTACAGAAATAATCTGTTGTAAATCGACGATTGATTTTGATGCACGTAATTCTAAATTTGGCGATGTAACATAACGTATTTATTATTTTATAGTGCCCATAAAGATGGAATATCAAGTAAAAAATCAACTAATTTACAATACTGCTGATGTACAGCGTGCAAATCTGCAAACAAACAATCGATGGGATAGCGCGCTTCAAATGCCCATTCTATCATATTTTCATGTTTGAATGTTCCTGTGGCCAATTATTCTCCGTGAATATTCACTTTGGCAGAGCAATTCGTGGTGTTGTCTTTACCTGAACAATTTTCATTTGGGAGAGGGGGTCATATTGACTATTTATGAATCTCTAATGTAAAATAGTGTTGATTGCATTGATGGGAGTTGTCTTGTAATACATGAGATCCCAGTTGAATTATTATTTCGGTTATAACAAATGTATAAAAATGACCGGATGGAAGGTTGAATGGGAAATGGCTAATTTAGCAGGGTGCGAAGTGAGTTTCCTGTCGCGCGCATGGCGAACACGTGCCGACGATGGTGTATAATAGTTTATACACCGAGCGTGGTATCAACTTATGTTGCGGTGCATGTTTCAAGCTAATTAACTATGGCCAAGTTCAGTCATAATATAATCTCAATGATTTTTTCTTTCTCCCGTATCTCCATTCCAATTAATGCGAACTCAATCAAACGGTGATTATTGCTTTCCAGATAAATTTCAAATATTTGAGATATTATAGAGATTATTATTATAATTTTTTCTTTTTTTTTTTTCATGACAAATCATTTTCTATCCTTATTACACATTGTCAACGATAATGATATTAATAATTGTGAATGTCTTTGCATTATTAGTTACATGGAGTGTTGTAGTTTGTTATCATTTGCATTAAGGCCAATTTACTATCATATACACTTATACTATACAATTCAGTTGTATAGAGTGATTTGGCAATATACCTCTTGCTATGATTGCTATATGTGCAAATTGTGCATATTACATCGATGGCGGGTTTTTCTTTGACTTTTTTCCTCATAGTAATTGTGTCACAAAACATAGTCTATAAATATTTGATGACTAATAATTTTGTATTTTAAATCTTATATGGAAATTTACTGTTGTATTTGACTGTCATAAAAAAAAAACCGGTGCGATATGTGATGTATCAAAGCTTTAGTGGCTTGAAATATTGATTGTTGGAACGACTCGTCAACCCGTTACATATAGACATGTGCGTGATTCATTTGGACAGTCGTGACAATGAGGTGTGTATAGGGATAGTGACGACAACGACGACGACGACGACGACGACGATGACAATGACAATGCGATGGCGAAAGTGAGACTTCATCAATTGACGCGACAAAGAAGAAATTTGCACCAGACAATTTTATCACAACTAATTCAATAAATGTAAATCAGTATGAACAAGTTCCTCTGCTTATTATTATTATTATTATTATTATTATTATTATTATTATTATTATTATTATTATTTTTTCATCCGTCTTTATGAATTCACTTGCATGAGACAGAAGGACAAAATTTTGTTGCGCGAAAATGACGTCGTTGTTGCTTATTCATCAATGTATCCTGAATTCCCTGGAATTGGCGATGTATGAACATTAATGTGCTCGCAAAAACTTTACGCAGGTTCATGATACTATAGGGTGAACAGGAAAAAAGCAACAATACAAAAATTTCTTTTATAAATTACCGAGACAGAATTATTGAATAAATTTTTCTTCCCGCTATACGAACATAGCCGTAAAAAAAGAACTGTATATGTCTTTCACAAATTCAACGAGGAGAGTGCGGAAAAAAAAGAAAGAAAAAATAAAAGTTAGCTGAGGACAGAATTGTATCTAGAGCTCACTCTTTTTCTCTTATATGCTCTCTCTGTTATTATCATATAACTAATGCACCATGGGAATAAAACTCACCGGTATGAATGTACGTGTGTTTTTTCATGTCGGACTTCTGGTGAAAACGTTTGCCGCAATATTGGCAAGGATACGGTCTCGTATCCGAATGGATTAGAAGATGTGTGCTCAACGTACTGGATCTTTTGAAAACCTTGCCGCATTGTTTGCACTGCAATCATTAATTGGAAGAAAAAAGTTTAATCAATTAAATCACACGAAAATTGGTATTAATGTAAACTAGGTTAGTGGGTATGGTTCATTTGTATGGTGGTGTGTCGAGCTTAATTCGAGAAGCAAAAATAGTAGACGCATGGAGATGAAAAAATAGTAAAATATCGGAGCTATAGTCAGTCTCTGGACGTACACACTTGCACCTGTGTTTGCAATGTTTTTTTTTTGTCACATTCATTTCATGGATAGTCATTGTTGGCGCATGGCGCCAGTTGACTCCTGCGAACAATAACTGAGAGAAACGTCTGTTCTGTCCATCGCTCCTTTTTACACCGTCTAGACTCGCCACAATATATGGTCATATATGCATGACGATTCTTCATTCGAGCGAGTTAATATCCGGTACGCGCTTCAAATAGATAACTAACTGCTGTGTATTTATTGCAAATATTCTCCATAAAGATTTTTAGTCGTCTTTATTGTAAGTTGTTTCATTCATTTATTTACTTAACAATTACGCAATAAAGTTAAAACATGGTATTTGATATAAACCGCTTCAATCTATATCGACCAACAATATGCAATAAAAAGTAGTAAATTTTAGATTACACAATTAATATTGATTCTGTTGGTAGATGCGGTAATGTCAAACATGACTATTTATGAATAATTAATTGCAAATAATGTTCGGATATGATAAGTTACGTGAACAATATTGACCCTAAGTTGGATTTGAAATAACGATAACACAGGTTCGATAACTGTTCGAATGCTCTCACCAACTAAGCTATCCGGCTATTTGATACTCAGCTTATCTCTACCATTCAACTATTAACGTATATGGGCTTTGTCTTCCTATTGACGGGCACAATTTTTTTTCAAAAATATCTTTGGGTTCTTTGGATTTTAGTATAATTTCATAGTGATTATTAACGAACATTTTTACAGTGCAGCGAAATATGTTAATGTGGATGAGGCGACTGTTACCATTGTGAGAGATTAATTTTTGAAAAGCTTGGTTTAGCATAGCGTTTTTTTATCTTTTCATCATATTATATTATATATATATATAATGAGTTGCTGAAATGATTCGATATTTGGGGGGGGGGGGGGGGGGGGGGGCTCTGTCGTCATAAACTAAAATGCTATTCATTTATATTTACATTTTGTTTGTATAATTTGTGAAGCGGCGCGAATGATCGAGTCGTCAATTGTCAACAAAGAGACGAGGGGAGCAATTACGCGATTGGTTAGAAAAGAAGGCCACGTCGTATAGGTTCCTCTGTTCCGTGCGCTATCGATCTTCAATGTACATGTGTACACTTATGTATGCTCGGACACATATATCTATACATGAGCCAAGTGTGGAAATATGGAAACCCCACGTTGTTACAACGTATGTACGTGTATGTATGTGTATGACGTTAACTACCGTATAGGTGCCTTTGTCTAAAGTCTATAGAAATATTTTAACACAGATCGTATGAAATTATTTTTATACACACTTGTGCCTCATATTTTCAAATTTAATTTGATTTCAATTAAAAACTCCTCACCGAAAAATAAAAGACAATAAATATGACAATGACCGAGACAAAGAGCACAGATAGTTTAATTCGCTTGAGTAATTTTTTATCATATGATTTAATGATCGGCAACTGAATTGTCAATATCCTATTATATTCCATACATTTATATGTGGTAGATGTTTATTTGAAGAGCATAGGTAGTTCGAAAAAGAACACTTGAACAGATACATTTTAAACGGCAAAACAAAAAAGGAGATTTGTAAAAATAGTTATATACACAAAGAGTGTAGGTATGATAAGTGTAATAAAAAATAGATTGAAATGCATTTCACAGTTTATTATATGACAGTAGGCATGCTGTTGAGTTGGCTCATAGATTGGCTCGTTATTCTTTACATAGAAGTGATGACCGTCGACGCCGAGCGTCAATACTGTATGTGGTGGTGGCGACCCATAATATATTATCTGTTATGAATGAAGCGGAGGGAACGTTGTGTGTAATTTGACGGACCGATGTAAAGTGCCGCGACAAAACATGGTGCGGGAATAGGGCAGAGAGTTAGGTGGAGTGGAGGGCAGAGAGAGAAGAGAATAATAGTTGCGATAATACCTCCATCGCATTTATTGGATCGATGAAAGAGGCGGAGAGTGAAAAAAGAACTGATAAAATCTGAGTTTCTATATTTTTTATTGTTTTTTTTTTCTTCATCGCTACATGCGTAATGGAATTTCTCTTCATTATATGAGGTAAATTACTTTTGTATCAAGTTTATTACCAATAATAATATCGAATCAACTCTAATTTGACGGATAAAATCGATGGACAAATAATCCGTATCTCTACTACTTTGTTTCGTTTTTGTAACTTACGAAAAATTCCCGTATGATCTCGAGTATCGGCGCAAGAAAAAACTCAAGATTAATGAAATAGTCAAGGAATTTCAAGAGTCCCCTAAAAGAGTTATTGCGTAGGGAAGGAGGGAAAAAAAAACACCAACAAAATATATCGACAAAATAAATTAATGGTTGTGAAACAGCCACTTGGTATGTATTTGAACAGAAGCTAAGATAAAAGGGACGAAGGAAAAAGTACAAGTGTTTACATGAGTGAGTTTACTCGTAAAAACTACGCCAGTGATACAAAGTTTGCTGTTGATGTGGTCGTAAAATGAAAAAAGACACTTATGGACGCACATTATTTATGGGTAAATATATATATATTTGAACATAACTGTTATGAACATTGTATTACATAGTCGTGAATGTTCTGTGCTACACAGAAGGTCATTTGAGATTTCTTGGATCGATAGATCGTGCCAACACGACGAAATATTCCGAGTGAACATACACGTTCGCTCTCAATATAACACTTGCCATCAACGTATCAACGATGATCTTGTGAGGTTACGAACGCTTTTGGTGTATTGACACCCTGTGAAATTTCTAATCCTAACTCATGGAATATGCATGTTTGTCAGCTATATTCCAATCGCACTATCATATGAAAAAATACATATACCCTAGTATTGGCATTGAAGATATTAATATATGAATATGTATCAACACATGTTTACACATAAACATAATCATTGAAGACATTTTCAACATGAAGTGAAACTATAGCTCATGAGAATGAAGGAAAGAAAAAAAATACATAAAGGGAAAAAAAAACGAACGTAATAATTAAACTAATAAGACACACTTCTAATCTTAATGTTTTCTGTTCATGATATATAATTGGTGCTGTACGATGTCAAGTACGCGGGAAGTGATAAAACTATCTTGGTAATTTTGTCTGTAAGTTGACAGTTCTTGAGAATTGTCAATTATACATATATACAACTTGGTTTTATTTCCAGACATTTGAAATGTTAGTGTGAGTGAATATTATTCGTGAAAACTATTTCCATTTTTAATCATCACAGAAAATTAGCACATGAGAAAATCCTTATGTAATGAACTATCCGAATGGAAATAATGTTGTGGCTCCCTTACATTCGCGATAATCAACATTTTCATTATAACCACAATGAGACGAGAATTTTTTTGTATCGAAATTAAGACTTATCCCTCACAAACATATATCATCGGATACAAATAGTTCGTCATCCAGTGCATTATACTTTTTTTGATTCCAATTATTAGCTTTCCTTCACACTTAATAATATAATAATCTGTTCAGAATGAGGGAAAATAAGGAATTACGGGATAGCACAAGTTACGAATGCGCAATAGCGATATTGAGTAGATGAATTGTTGTTCATATGATATTTTCGATTTTTTGTTTATCATTGCACATAAAATTGAAGACTGAAGTTTATTTTCAAAGTATAAAATAAATTGTAATATCGTGTATTAATATATACACATGAATTGAAGATATTGGATGGACGATAATGATGAAATATCTACTCGATATTATTTTGTCAATCAAATAGTATTCGAATCCAGTTGGTTCCACTTATCCACTCAAAATATATTTCTCATATATGGGCAGTTGTATCTATCTACTCACCTGAAAGGTACGTTCGTTGGATGACGGTGGTGTTAGAAGTGAATGATGAATTTGTCGTGTGATAACCGGTGACGAGGGTGATGGCGAATTG
The DNA here is from genome assembly GCA_958496275.1 of Zele albiditarsus. Taxonomy (NCBI): domain Eukaryota; kingdom Metazoa; phylum Arthropoda; class Insecta; order Hymenoptera; family Braconidae; genus Zele; species Zele albiditarsus. The sequence continues at coordinate 10,372,841 of OY292415.1, forward strand.
TGCGCTGAAGTTTCCCTCGCTTCACGCTCGCACACTAAACCTGGTGACCATATCGCACACTTTCGGCTTACACCTGACGACATGTCATTAGGCTTTGTGCTGAGATTCAATGGTACTTCTTCTTCATTGAATCGCGCTGCGCCCTCAACTTAGAAAAGAGAACAGGATACTGTTAAATTTCAAGTAATAGTGTTCGAATTCGAATAAATTAAGTGTGAGAAATATGCCCGCCCATTTATGCTCCCTTGAGTGTCAATTACCGATAATTTTTGCCCCACTTTTCGTCACAAAGTAACGCGAACGTGATTGTGTTAATACGCGCAAATGATAAATGAATAATTAAATGAAAAAACTTACTTGCAAGTTGGGTTTGTTCGGATATGGATCGTTTGGGTGAACTTGCTCGGGCAGGACTAGTTGGTTCATGACATATTGGCGAGCATTGGGCGACGGGTGTCGTCTGTTGCGATGACATTCTTGACGGTAGAAGAGAATGGGGTAGGAGGAGGCCTACTGCATGATGGGCCCACCATGTTGTACCGTAACCACCGTACATGAGGCCACAACGCATATCAGTAACTGTAATGCAATATATCCAGGAATATTAAAAATACTATACCTTTCTGTATGTGCTTTTAAACAATAAATATCATATGATTGGCACTTAATACATTTAACCGCTTGGAGCATATACGTTTCTTATTGATCAAATTGGTGGAAACTTGGTGTACAAGGATTTTGGTCACGCCAATGAACGGAAATTGCGATTTTACTTTTACATCTCGTCAGTTATACTTCAAATTGAATATATGACTTTTGAAATTTTCGACTGAATTTCTTCAATTGCAATGCATAATATCACATCCGCCAATTCCTCTTGTTTTTTTTTTCTTTTCAATTTAGAATTTGGATTAGATTTCAACATTCCGAAAAACCTATTTGTTCATATTTTCATTGCGATAGGTATTAAATATCCATGTATGATCTCTACGAGAAATTATGATGTGGGAGCAAAAAAGTTGTATGGCAGATTGAAACAGGTGATATTTCGGGAGGGCACTATATGCTTCAATGAGTTGACATGATTCACCAATATGGAATTGCGAATTTCTTGGTACGGTTAGTTTGGAGAACTCTCCGCCTCAATGGAGATTCTGTGGCAGAATAATGTAAGATTACCTCTTGAGTCTGGTGTGGGTGCGTGTGCCAGCTTTTGCATTCTAATATCCGAATTGTAACCAGATACGAGGGTAAAAGCGCTGAGACGTTGGTCAGGTGCGAGCTGATTCGCCGCCGATGGCTTTGTAATGCCACTACAAGAACTATTATTGCCACCGATGGGACCACCTGGGCTCCATGGCGATGATGCCAAGACACTGGGGCTACTCGGTGGTGACAGAGTTACAGTGGGTGAAAGTGAACCAGCAGGAACACCTACACTATTGCAGTGCAATTCAGGTTTTACCAACCACGTTCTTGGTACTGTTTCTGAAAACAATACAATGACGTCTTTCAAATGCGTGTTTTGACATATAAATTTTTTTATTTTTCTGGTGAAAACACGAATTTAAATTCATGAGGGAGAAATTTTTTTAGAATGGGGGAAAAAGTTTGACAGTAGTATAGCAGCAGTAGAGTAAACATTGACAATGTCGACAATATCGTGTAGCTATATTTGCATACTATATACATATATTCTTTCACCACTTGATACTTTGTAATGTCGTAGTAGTATAAACAATAATTGAAAAACGATTTCAAGTTTGACTCAATATACAATGTGGGGACTTTTATATGGCAAAGTCGAGCTTAAATGACAGCGTGTTTCATTTGAATTTGTGTAGGGGATAAAATGAAGCGGGTGCGTGACGAGTGAGTGTATGTTGAGCGATAGCTTTATGAATATCGAGTTTTCATTTACATTCGTGGGAAATTTTTTGTCAGTATCTTTGCATTTTGCTCACACACGTCGTCATATGTATTACATATTCAATCGTCTGAATTAAATTCTATTTATTACTATGTTGCATCAGTAACAGACATCCTAAGGTTGCCGTCTTAATTTCATCTTATAATTGTGCCGGACAACACATCTATATATAAATTTCTATTATATAAATTTCGTAATTCATCACGCTATTTATCACTCATACAATATTCCAATTGTCAAGTTAAATATCAAGTAGTTATCATTGATATTTTTTCAGCATAGATGCGTACGTGTCTGCTTTACTTGTTTTTCTGAAGTTCAATATATTTATGAAAGTGTTATCGTTTTTTGACTCTGACTGTAAGCGTATGTAGTGTTCTGTATTGATATTGCTCACGCGTATTTGACACGTGTATTGTGTAATTTTTATTCCTAGCATTTGTTTACATCTCAATCCGAAATAAGGTAAGCGGCACTTTTACCGCGATAGTCAGGTTAAAAAATTAATTCACATGTGAGAAGCCAATAGTACGTATACTTAAATTTAATCGCATTATCACGAAACAAATACTTTTGCTTAGATATGTGTCCCTAGCGCTCACCCACACTTGAAGACTATTCATTTGTATAGATGAATACTAATATACCGAAAAGATGCCACATGTAGACAAATATTGTTTCGTCGTTATTTTTATAGTATTCGATGAGTAAACGGTGAATGATCTCGAAAAATTATTTTTTTCTTCACACCATCCGTTAAACTATATTTGACCTTAAAGCAGTTTTTTAGTGGAATTTTCGTTGTAACTCAAATACATAAATCAACAAAGTATAAATATTGACAGCAGATCGGTGTAAGTGATGTGTGTGTGTGTGTGTGTGTGTGTGTGTGTGTGTGTGTGTATGTGTGTGTGTGTGTGGAAAGAACCGATTTTCATTAATTCGAGTGATGGTGTCGCGAATTTACAATGATTAATCTTTTCCTCATCGCAAAATCATGTGAACAGTATTACTTTTATAATCAAAAATAATGTTCAATTATATCAAATGTTGGAATAGTGACTGTCAAGATATGTCTACCTCGATTATGCTAGTTTGGAATGTGATCTCTAACTATTGCTCACATAAAATGCATCGTAAGGTCAAATGGTGATAATATTGGTTCGATCCCAAGTGAGTGTGATTTTAGTACAAACTGACTTGTACAAGATAAATCAGGCAATATAAATCAGTTGATCATAAATAATAAGAATTCAGACGACGGCAAGCGTTCAGTTTAGTCGCTATATATGAACAAGTGTTCGTATATGTTTCATAATCGCTTTTTTTATTCATTTATATTTATATATCCGTATATGTAAATGTAATTTCATCAAAAAGGAAAACATTGTGTCAAAAAGCTCCTTGTTATTATGATGAAAATGGAAAAAAACGGTCATGCTTTATCCAAAATCTCGATAAAATATCCTTCCATTCAACAATATAATGAATCGCTATCTGGCTAGTTGACAAAGACTTCCCAATACTGTTTGCAGCGGCAGGCGTTATTAATTCATTTAGTGTTCAACAATATTTCAAGTTTTAATCGGGACAGTTTTGTGAGTACTCCAAAGTCACACTTATTTTATAAATTTTCACATTATAAATTGTTGACATAATTTTGTTGTCGCACATTTATATTCAGAATGAAAAAAAAAAAAACAATTACTGTCAATGGGAAAAGTTACATACATAGAAGTGATAAAATATTTGAATTTAATTGGATGGAGGATTGATGGAGAGGTGAAGTTCATGTCGATTTGTGGAACTAACTGCTGTAGATTCTAATGAATACACATTATTAGCTAATAAACTAATCATATATTTGTCAACTATAATTATTTTAATCTAACGATTAATTGTATAACGCGAATGTTGTCGGATAAGTAAGTGTGATTTACGTTAAAACTTATGTGTTTCCATTCAATGTATTAGGACAGTGCAATACTCAATTTGGTATAGATTCAGAAGAAAAAAAAAATCAATAAATCAATAAATAGATAAATAAATTAAATAGTAGAGTGAAAATTTACACAAAACCTACCGCACATTTCGTTGTTTGTTGCCGTGTATACGCTGAACTTCAAAAGTCCGTTCTGGTGTACATCGAACCACCTCAATGCTCTTTAATGTAGCTTCTCAATCTCATATAACACCAAAAAAACAATAAAAAAAAAAAACAGAAAACGAAAATATGAATGTAGGAATACAAATCCCAAACTATTTACACTTCACCATTTATTAATCGAATTTATATACGTTATCAGTTAATAATCTGCTGTTCATTATACATCACTTGACTTGCAATTCCATAGCTCTTATAAAAATATAATTCAACAAATTATTGAACGGCTACTTCCGTAACACATTTGTATATTTATACAGTAGTCCCGATAAGGAATAAATAAAACCTTACGAGATTCGACTCAACTTTCAGTGTTGATCAGAGGAAGGAATAAGCAAGTATCCCAACGTGTAGCAGGACCTTGACTGATCTCACTGTTTCCAAGCCCTCGTGGTTTGGTGCTCACCTGGTCAGGTTTCTCATCCCTCGATGCGCCTCACCTGTGCTGCTAAGCGGAGACGCGCGCGCAGCTACCTGGTAGCCACGCCTCCCGTTCCGATCCAAGTAGCATCATCACACATGTATGCACGTTAGTAATAGTGGGGACAATGATTACTAAAATATATCAATCGACACTTTCATAAGGTGTTTGGACCCGATGCCGTATTCTGAATATAGAGAGTATTAAATATTAATTTATTCAATTTCGATCACCCATCATTAATTCAATAATATTGAGGGGCCTCTATTCCGTTCGTCATCGAATCAAATAATTACCACCAATTATATGCATCTGATTTATCGTGCATTGATGAATGTCACAATATGATATATGTATACATTCGAAAGAGCCACTTGGAATCAACATTATAGAGTGAATCGGAATTTGACTATATTGTCAATTCTTCTTCGTATTGATTTATAAGAATTTTTTAATGTAATTGGTCTTAGATATGGCAATGTAAATTATGAAAAATAATATGCAAATCAATCGATTTCATATTCCAAAATTTTTTCTCATTATTGACTTTTACAATTATACATCGTTTCATTTAATCATGATTGAAAGAAAAAAAAAAGTTGTCTTTTGATATCTCATAATTCGTGGTAAGTTATGGTTCCCAAATATTTGCGAATTATATTTGCAACATTTCATGAATATACTTTGCATGATATGGAAATGATTTCGTAACATTTTACGGACTATTCGGACTTTCAATTGACATATATTTCACTCAATTATTGCGAATGATATTTCGTTTTTTTTTTTTTTTTATTTTATATTCCAAATTATATAAGCTTGACTATTTTATCGTTTTTGGACATCCGCCAAGATGTTGAAATACGATAATGCAAGTGTTATAATAGGATAGACGTTCGGCATTATTTCTTGTGGTCGCTCAGTATTTACTTATTGATATACTATCATACTTATCACGATAGGAAATATGGGCGGCACAAATGGTTATACGCAGGCGCAACATCGTTGCATCTGATTCGTTGAGTGTGAAGATTGGAACCCCACCTTCTATCTAAACAATTTTGCTCGACTCTATGCTATCATAGAGTCGTTCTCACTCGTCCATACCCGATTTCATATTGTGTAATCGGATTTGTTGAATGGGGATAACAGTTTAACCATCCGTGACACATGCTTCACTTTTCTTTATTCCATATATTTGGTTTTACCTTGGACATCGCGTACCAATCGCGGAAGACCCTGCGCATGGTATATTAAATGTCTTATCAACCATAGTGACCGATATTATCTCGTATGTGGCCTGTAGAATTAGGATGTGGTAAATTTCATGAGATATTTATCCACAATAGAATAATTTCCGTGATGACAATCATGATTTGAACCTTTGACTCCGATGAAATATATGTCTTGTATATATACGGTATTGTTCAATGTATATAAAGTTCATATATGATAATATGGGTATAGTTACTTTAATGTATCCATGTAGATGCCAGCAGTATTGCGTCAATTCTACATGCGTCCAACGATTATTACGTGCAAGATATTCAGCGGTAGAGTGTAGGTGGCACAAAAATATTGCTGTGAAATATTTGATACATATATATGTGAATACTGTACAATACAATTTTTCATCGATGAATTCAGTGTACTGAGAATGATACTGGTGTAACATCAATAACATGCATAACATTGCAACAGGACTTGTCCATGAATACACTTAGCAATACTTTGACAAGTGATGTGTTGCAATGCAATCAGTATTTATCACAATATATTGGTCTCAGCGCAATACTATGGATATATTTTTATTGCAATATCATGGAATTTCATGGCAATATTCTAGTTAAAGCGAAATTCGGAATACTACAACTCTAAATAACAGTTAGTTGAATCTTAGATTATATATTTCAGACATCGATATACTGGTTTTTCCCTCTTGAAATTGGTACTAATCATGCCTGCCATGTGAATATCCGTTCCCCTTTCTTCACTTGTTAAATTATGTAGCTTATTATTTATTTAGTATTTTTTTTTCACGCTATCTTGACGAATTTATGAACCACAAAATGATTTTTAAATTTGCGCAATTATACAGTGGCATACTAACGGCTGGTATCATTATCGGTCTTATGAATGTACCTCATATGGGTATATAAGTGTGTGTATGGAAATTGTCTGATGCTTCGTGCAGTTTCATTTAATGTGAATGATAATAATATGTATAAGTGTAATAGGACAAGTGTACTTAGCATTATATATAATGCTAACTGCACTTGTGCTGTTATACCAATATATTATCATAATAATAAACAAAATTGAACTGTCCTTTATTCAGAAAATGTACGCAGCTGCTGGCATATACAATTTCCAGTGAACATGTATTATAATTGTCTTTTTTTTTTTTTAATGTTCATTTGACATTACACATCAGCTATTTTTTGACATTCTCAATCATCACAATATCTATTATGATATTACATTTGATAATTGCACTATGACTGAGCAAGTAATTATTGCAATATTGCAAAAGATAAGCATATAAATATATACATTTGACGTTTTACATAAACTAGAACGGCATGCGTGATACGCAAATATAAAATAGCCATTCAAATAATAATTTAATTTTTTCTCGAATAAACAAATTTCTCCACAAATTACAGGGATTTTTATACGAAACATAGCAATGACAATGGAATAAAAGCCCCATATATATATATACGAAGTGAAACCACAAATTATACAGTTTTGATGAAGCGTTTAAAAGTAGATTGCATTACAAAAGACCTTTTTTTTCCTGCTCGTCGCGTTCAAGGATATACAACTTCTGTTACTGTTATCCGTATTCACCACATATGCGCGGTTGAAACGCTTTGTATATGCAATAGGACAACCCACTTTCCTCTTTTATCGTTGCCATTCAGATGCATTCTATATCATCCAACTGTTGCATGAAAGGATGGAAAAATAAATGTCTGTGACTCTTTCATAGTTCATTGTGTCACTTCAATGAAAAGATATTGAAGAAGAAGCCAAGGACGTATTTTATTGATATGTATAGGTAAACTGATATATTTTGAGCTAAATGTATATAGATTATTTAAAACCATATTTATGTCAGTCAACAATAATAAAATTACCATCCGGAGATATGTTGGATTTCCGGTGAAAACTTTTATATAAATATATATGTTGTATATTGAATCATGGGAAAGAGAAAGATTGCGTGTGCATTTCGTCTCAGTAGGTCGAGGATTTGCACGATTGAGACGTGAGAAATTTCTCACTTCCTTCGAATGACGGATCGTCGATGGTCCATCCATGAATATTATTCAAAATATACCGGTATTGTAGTGGACAAAAGATTGATGGCAACAAATGAAAATGTTCATGCAACATGTAACTTTCTATCAAGAAGTATCAGTTCATGTATATGATCGCGCGCGTATATACGCTGGGGGGGTTATCAAATGAAGCTCCATAATTTTCAAAATACCGTTTCCGCTTTTCAAACTCCACAAACTTTCACCAAATTCCTTTCATGAAAGACAATGAGATTTTCACCGGTTTTTCAGCGCCAGAGGTTTACGATGATGCCTCTAACTTTTCATTCAAATGATTCATCAAAACTGTGTATTTGCAATCATATAATTCACTCAACGTTAGATACAAATCCATTTCAATTATCATATGATTGAGGCAATAATGCAATGTGTATAATTCATTGATATGCATTTGTTTGTGAAGAGTAACGACAGCAATCATTCGCTCAAATTGATGTATATAAAACCGATTTCAGGTGGAAAAAAAAATTATCATGTCAAACACAATATAAATATGGAAGTATCAAATGAAGCTAGCAGATAACGTCCAACAATATAATTTTGTTTGTATGCTCGTCACTGTGCCATGGAAAATATCGTTGTAAAACTGAATCTTTAAAACCTATACTGATACAAGTATTGTTATAAAATTTGATCGGATGGTAATATACATATGCTCGAAGTATCACAGTATTTTCCGGAAAAACGTAGTAACATTAAATATCGCACCTTCAGCATGAGACCAGTTATCAAAAAAATAATTTTTCCGTTTTCTCAGAAGAAGTGTATGACAAGAGATTACGTTCAATGAGATTGGTCGTGACGATTCCAAATACATATGTAATGTTCTGAAATTACCGCGATGGGAAACGAACAAAATACAATTTTCAATGCAGTATCGTCTCCATTCGGAAGATATTGGTATTTTATTTAGTAATTTTTTCTCAAACACTTGAGATATCTTGCTTTTCAATCGACCATGGGGGAAATGATCTGTTTTTACATGTTTAAAATCCCAACCCAATCAATACGATGATAAAGATACGGCATGAAACATTTCAAAAACATATGAATTGACAGATTTTTTCTGATGAATCTTACACACCAATTGTGATTGTTAATCAGCGAATTCTTCTGAGAAACCGGTATGTTATGAATTAGTGGTAGGAACATTTTGAATTATGACATTATGTAGCCGAAAATTTGAATTAACTTGAATTCAATGGAATGTATCGATAGAGATTTATTATGAGTTCGAAAAGAAGCCATACGACGGTTTGATTATTGACAATATGAACTTTGATATATAATCACATCAACCAATGACAATTACCATTAATGTGTTAAATAATCATCATTCCTCTATTTCGGTGTGTTGAACTTTCTTTTTTTTTTTTTTTTGCATTATCATTTATTTTTTGTTTCTTTTGCCATTGAACTAATGAAGGATTTGATGGTATGAGGGTGAAAGCAATGAATTACGCCAATGAGGATGAGAGACTCAGGCACAGCACGAGACTCGTGGGGCACGCGCCGGCACGCGCCACGCTCTCGCGAGGAGAGAACAACCGCGCGTGCCTTTTGCTCCTCCCTTCACTGTACGCGCGCTTCACATCGCCGTTGGCTTTCACCTTTGCACACCGTTACGCATTGGCGCTGCGCGTTCTTGGTGCCCACAGTTCGCCGACATTTCTCTGCATGGAATGTTCCTGTAACAAAGCGGTATTCGAAGATTCGTGTTTTACACACACACACACACACACACACACAATATTTATAAATTCATTTGGCATTAACTTTGTTTATTCAGTCTAAACGAGGGTTTAATCAACGTTCCTCTCTCGATGTTCATTTTATCTACGACTGGTGGCATTGAAGTCCTCGAATATGGAACATATTCCGTTCATCAATACAATAAATTAATATCTGCAGTGAATTTTAATATTTAAGAAAGAGATTGCCCTTCATACATATCTTGAACAAACAAATTGTCTTTGAGCATGAAAACTTTCATAACGTACAATTGTTAATTCTTCTATTATCATGGAAATAATAATGCCACATTAATATCTCCTTTTTTGAATGCGATAACTATCAAGCTGAGAGAGTTTGATAGGGATTCTGAATTGAAGCACCTGCGCTCTCAAACGATCTCATCTTCTCTCGTTATACGAAACGATCGCTCGTAAATTGTTGGGGCCTGTCAACATGCGGGACATAAGCAGTCAATGGGTTTGAACGGACGCGCGGTTGTAGTTTAATCGACGATCACTGTATGTAATAATGATAATTTACATGGGTACAAAACTCGAATGGGAGAATGATAAATTTACAGTATATTATATGTATGTATTGAAGTTGATATTTTTCCCTCTTTTTCTTATTACAAAAATCAGAGCATTGTCTTCGTATTCTCCGTTTTTTAGTCTAGTTGTCGTTCTCCTTTGCTTCCCGGCGACTTTTTTCAATAAATTATTTAATGGTGCAAAATCTCATCCGACACGTAGAACCATTCTACATAAGAATATATCTCTATGTGGGGAGACACAGTGCGCTGTGCATCAAAAAATGTATCATGGCATAACTATCAGTCGGTAGAGACGTTACATGAAACTATGTAATAGCACGCGTACATATTATGCGATGGCAGCTGCTGCGAGCTGCTATACTACTTAACTGCCCGCACCACGCTCAATATAATACGTAAATAGACAAGAATATAACTTTTGGAATCCTCCTCGCGTATAAGACCCGTCTGAATATTCTTTTTTGGATTATTAGAAAATTTTGGAAAAAAACTGCATGTCAATGTAGTTGTAGGAGTGAAAAAATAGGTAGGAAAAAAAAAACCGTTGTGTGATGAGGATAGTCATCAGGCGTCATCAACATCAACGGGGGAAGTCATGAGGCACCGGTTTGTTATGTGAGGGGCAACACCTGGTTCAGAAGTAGGAAAGGAGGAGGCACATTGGCGCTATATATACATATTGTATGTATAATAAATATGTGTATATATTTTTCCGAAAAAAACGGTGGTTAGGCATATCCCCTGCAGCGTGATGAAATGAAGCACCGCGATTTATACGACAATTAGAAGCATGACACTATGTCGTGCCCTTTTATTTTTTCAATACACAAATAACATTTTCACATTAATAAATGAATACGATTGTGGTGTATTTAATACAGAAATGACACGAAATAATCGGGACACACGATATAACGCGTGCACTGAATAATCAACGACACGTTGTTACACGTATACGCATTTATATGTGGTGAAAGAAGACAAGAATAAAGGAGATCAAGAGGCCCAAATGAAAGTAGCTCGTACATTCACAAGTTAACGGGGGTACGCTGGCAATTAATGTCGCTCCTCTTGCTTTTCGGTTCAACTTATTCTCGTTTTGTTTTTTGCCACATGTTCACTGTCCAGTTCGGCACGAGTGCGTTCGTATATGGTAGGGAATCAGCATGATTATTACGACGGGTTTATTCGACCAATAGAGCTTTTTGCTTCAGTTACATAAATATATTTATAAATATATACTTCAAATTTGAAATATGGTTAAGTAGAAAGTTTTAATGAGTGAACCAATATTGTACGATTGATAATGGAAAACTGGTTTACTTGTTTTGGAATTATGTATTGTTACAATGCATCATTATGTGCGTTAGATACAATTTCGTTCCAATTTATATATTTGTACAATAAAATTTAATGATTCAATCTTTTTAGCTTTTATTCTTTATTATAAGAAAGTTTTTGCGTATCATGATGAACATATGACTTTCCAACCAATTCTTTTTTCTTCCCAGTGTGTAAGTAACATTGCCGATAAGTGTAGATTGAATGGAGGGATAAAATTACGACCGGTTCTGCATTTCAATTCCTTTCCCAATCGAAATGTGGCCAGAATAATTATTCGGAAATATTATTACAAATTTTCTTTGGACTCATCCTCTCCTGACATTTTGTAAATCTCAATTCATAAAATCCAATTTCATAGAAGAATTGATTGTTTTATTGATTTTTAACCAGATAATATTCCAATTTTCATATCGAATGTATATTTTTTTTTCGCAACTTTCTTTGCGAAAGTGGTTTGTGTATCGAAAGAAATAGTCGAAGAAATGAAATGGATAGCACGCGGATATTGAGAAATCCCGGAAGAAATCCGAGATTGGCACGCGATGATGGGCACACGCCAATGCTTTTTCATACCCCATTACACTATCAACATATGCATATCTATATACTCAGACACATAAAGATATATCCTTCTACGTTTTTGCTCACGAAAAAATCTCACAAGCGTGTAATTTTATGCAATATATGAACAATAGTTTGAGGTATATATATATATATATATATATATATATATATATATATGTTAATACATACTGCTTACACACACACACACACACACACACACACACAGCATGATGTTATTTTCATTTTTTCTTTATATTATGTGTCTGAGGTGGAACGATACGGCGCGTGGGTCCGCTGCTGTTTCACCCGGTTGGGTGTCATCTGGCAAGCACGGGACACACGGGTGCCCATTTGACTTTTTCTTTTTCTTTTGAACGTATATACACGTCCCCGAAAATATAACGGTCAAAATCTCTCACAGTTGCTTTTTCTTCCAATCATACATATACCTATATACATCAGCGTAAAGATTTCCACACATCTACTCTGTTTAATTTTATTCCATTTAATTTGTTTGTTGTTTCTATTTACGTAATTGCATGTTAATGACTTTTCGAAAACAGTGACAATTATTTCAAGCTACACATTTTTATGTTCGGGACATAAAAGGGATTCGGCAAAAACATGGCATTGTGGCGGCTGCACTCGAGTTTGCATGGGGATAAAAAAAATTTTATAAATAAATGAAACAAAAAAAGAAAGAAAAAGAGAATCCACATCAAAGCGGCGAGAAAGTAAAGAGGTAATTTCATCTGACATGTACATCCTCAGGACACGCGGTTCCACACGACCTCACACACGCACACACATTCACCACCTCCTTCGCACCCCATCCTTCTCTCCTTTATTTTTGCGCGACTACCCAAAAGTCGATTGCCTTGGCAATAAGACAAAGCGCTACCCAGCAATTACCTCTCTTGCGCGCAGCGTCTTCGCTAAAGTCCATCCAAGGCATCAGAATGTGAAATCATGCGTTGCAAGCGTAACGGTTCCAATATATATATATATATATATATATACATAAGGAACTAAGAGACAGTGTAATGGGGATAAGCGAACTGATGTTGGTCCGAACCAATTCAAAACTGATGGTAGAAATAGTGCCGCAGCATATATATTTAAAAAATGTGTGTTACGTGTTCAGTTATGATCACTAGCAGTAAATAACAGTCATTTGCGCCATGTATCAATATATGTTTTCTCATTTGTTTTTTTCTTCTTCTTTTCACCATCACTAATATATACTTATACTAGATAAATTAATTGTATAAAAAATTGTCTTACATTTTAATAACGATTGTTCAATGCATGACATCATTATACTTCATTTTTAGGCGATATGATATTACATTTCCGAGTTTTTTTATATATATTATCACCAGCTATACATCTCACTACACCTATATTTATTAATTCATGATATAGAAGGATTTTTTTTATCTTTCCAATCGTTTTGGGTGGTTTTATGGGTACATTTTTTGAATATTAAATTTTTCTTGATGCAAAGACGTGCATTGTGACAGCAGGTTTCGAGTGATAAACATCAGAGCGATACAGTATATATAAAGACATGACAAGGGCACAATAATATGTGATGAAGCGCAAATAGATTATCATCCAACATCTCTCTTTCTCATCGTTCGTATTAATATGCATTTGCACCTGACCACGTATGTATATTCGTGACGTCTGATTGTATCGTACTCTCGATCGAAGTGCATATTTCATTCTGAAGGCTATCACATCATGAGAAAATTTTTTCTTCATTCATTACATTCATACAATTGTCATTTTTCGTCTGGCGCACTATGAAAAGCAAAAAAATGAATGAATGAATTACCCAAATTGGTATGAATACGAGTCAAGAATTTGGCCAAATCTGACGGGTGCTCTTCCTTTATACACTCCTAAACTATATTTTCGAATAATCAAGTGTAAATTTGTATTGATGTTTCGGCGAGCTTCTTTTCATTTGTGCATTATAAATTATTTTCCACCTATATAGACAAAATTGTACGCGATTATAATTAGTTACTGTGCTGCCGAAATTATAATAATCAGCCTGAAAAGTAGAGATGAAGATATAATTAACGCGGTTGAACTTTAGAGATTGTTTTGGACCACTATGGTGTCAACTCTTGTTCATATTTGTTATTTCTCTCACAAAATCATATAATTTCGTTGCGAAAAAACTGAGGAGAAAAGTATAATTGATTGTCCGCGTATCTCAGTTATACGACCACGGCGCGATTCCGTGCGACCCACATGATTTGTGTCGGTTCATTCTATACTATACTGTCAACGGCGACACTATTCCTTATCAAACAATCTTTCCGCATTTGAATGAGGTGCCTTTGGTGCAGCGGGGGAAAAAAAGGCCTTTATGATCACAATTAACTTTATTTAAAATGTAAAAATCGAAGAAATAAAATACATATAGCATGTGTCGCATCCATTCAAGGATGAGACACATTTGTCACGAGCGGTCTGAACCACAGAGTGGCTAAATGCATCTTAATATTATGCATATATCAATTTTTCCATGCCAAATATATATAGAAGAAAAATTAAATAAAAGATGCAGGCAGCGACAAAACACGGTGCTCGCGGGCAATTTAACGAGGAGTTATAGTAACGCAACTCTAATGAGCGGTTTTCCTTTTCCGTTAGCATCGGAGTGCTACAGTGTGGATTATACACTTGCGCAACGAATGCGTACTCCAAACATTTTAATCGCAACTCACGCGCCCAAATGCGCAGGTGCATACCTTATTTTCATCATGATTCACCATAATTATAAAACAAAGCTATTACACAATTATCATCATCATCATCATCATCATCATCATTAACACACATTGCAATGTCTTCTTCTATAATATTTATCGCTATTGTAATATTTGTCGTTGATAAAATCCGAGCTCTCATTTTGACCGAAAATCGAAACCATGCTGATGACATTCTCCATGCAATTGATTACTAACAATACAATATTAAAAAAACACTATTTTTATCAGAAAACTTCGTCATATCACACTTATTTTTGCTTCTGTGTTCTTTTTTTTTCATCTTCATGCTTGTTAATTTCGTTGAATACAGTACAAAAAGTGCAGTCCTCTATATAATTGATGTTATATGAGATCTACCATGACATCATCATCATATCATATATCGATCTTTTTGGGCGGTTCATCGTTTGTATATATGTATAAACAACACTGAAGTATATAGCTATGTGAATTTTTATGCATTGCATTAACATGCATGTGCGATGAAAACCAGCCATTTGATTTAAACGTTCCACGAACAAACGATAACCCTGTACTTTGGCGTCGTTAACGAACGCCAAGTGCATCGGCCCACACTCTCGGTCGGATAATTAAATTCCTCCACGTTACGATCGGCTATGCGATTGCATATGTATCAACGATAGTGTTCCATTTCACTCATCACTACGTCAACATATACGCCTTTTTCTCAGCATTTTCATATCATCATATCATCGATATAACAAATCATGAGGAGACTGATTTATCAACACTGATAGTTATATACAATTTCTCGTGATATCTACGACGATTTTACATCCGCAATATGTATCATTTGCGATTATCGTTTGGATGAATCAATTTATGAGTAGATAGGATGCAATTCATTGATATTAATGGCGGCGCCTGTTTTTATATTCACATTTTATCAGTGACAACCAATGATCTTCATCAATAGTAACTTCTATATTGCTATTTATAAAAATTTTATTTTTCTGTTGTATATAAATGCCATGTATGAAGTGCAATTCTTAATAATTGTTTTTTTTTTTCTCGACTCTATAGAGTTATATGTTAGTATAACCCGCACATCAAAAGATAATATTCAAATTGAATTATCAATGTGTACTTTCGATTTTATATCAAGATAAATGAAGTTGCATACGACATTCAAATGATGCTCACATCTGTAGGATAAAAAAAGAAAAAAAAAACTGTTTGATTTACGACGAATTTTAGGTTTGATTTGAATCATATGTATGCATAAATTGATATTATCTATTCATGAATATTCAGTTGCATTTGTCTCATCTATTGCCAGCATTACACCACCATTACAGTATAAGAAGATGCGTCGTGTTACTTTGTGTCTTATGATGCATATTATAATGTTGCGAATGAATGCTGCAGCTGCTTGCTAATTCACATGAGCCCATGTGTCACCCGATACATTATCCGTCTACATATACAAAGGTCAAAATCCAAAGGCTAGTGGTGCACCACCGAAATTGTCATTTAATAATGAATCAAATGGTCGTTTATTCAATATACGTCAGTGATGAATAAGGGTCAAATTTTTGATTTCATCAATTACATAAATTTTTGTAATTCTATTGATATTTTGATTGTTTTCTAGAATATGGTAGTTTATCCTAAATTTGTATTTGAATGATAATCCAAAATATATATTCACACATAATATAAAATATAACTAGAAAATTTTTTCATCTGAAACTTTCAAAAATTTCGAATCTGATGAATATATATATATATATATATATATATATATATATATATATCGCGAATAAATTTTCGTTGAACACATATGTTAAATAATTTTGGATCAGCGCAATGCTTCTGTGTCCATGAACGTTCATTGCGTCACGATCATCATCACTGCTCTCGTGTTATATGTGCCTAATCACATATTCATACATACCAATGGAAAAAACTAAGAGTTTATCAAGCGGCACCTGTACAGCAGGTGGAACAAAGAAAGGGCTCTTCTCAAATTTTATCGCCACATAGATATTGTTATTGAACATTTCTTCTTCGTATATCTATTCAAAATCACTAAGCAATCCGTAATGAAAAGAAATCTCTCTGAATATATGGACATTTTGAACTGTTTATTTGTTTCTTTGTCATTGATTTTATAGACAATTGCACATGACATTTGAGATGCTTTTGAATTGATGCCACACCAAAACTTAAACATGCATGGTGTAATTAATAAAGATGAATGCTCGCATCAGTAACACGATCGACAGCAGGACAATGAGCCTTTTACATTTACGCACACGCATAATTTTCTTACATATATCGTTTGTTGTATGGCTTTTCTGGGGTATATGCAACCAAACACCACCCAGCCATCAGCTTTCGTTTATATAGTACCACCTGATTCTTGCGTATATATTTGTACACATAAGGGTCATGTACTCTATCAAAATATAATGTTCGATTGATAAATTGTTAATGAAATGAAAATATGTGGTGTACGCAAGTGGAATTGGGCCTCATCGTATGTACATCCTAGTGAGCTCTTTCATTAAACATTATTAGCTTTCGCCTATTATGTACAGATATGTTATTGTAACATTACAACCATGGAGGTGATAAATATGTATGTATATATGCATGAGTGGCCGTTCATCGCAACATCGACAGCTGATTTAATTGATAGTTGTAGTTCAGGGTTGAAATCTCATTCAGCTTTTTAGTCGCGTCAGCTGTTTCCAATGCCGGTAGGCATTCACTATTTCCGTCTTGCTTTTGAGACACACATCTCTTACAAAAGTTCATTCAACTTGCGGTGTTAAATGCCCAGATTTTTTGCGTGTAGTGAAATAAACTTCATCTTTTGCACCCAACAAAGAACATTTCAACAACAGGATAAAGATTCGTATACTGAACGGACTGTAAATTTATATACAATGATGTAGAGAACCAAAATTAATGGAGCATAGAAATGACAGACTCGAGTAATATATATGTATATATATCAGAATGTGATTAGAAAGTAGTAGTAAGTTTTCTCAATGTGAAGAAGAAGTCTTTATAAATTATTTGGGATTCATGACACATGGTGGCAGTCAATTGAGAGTGGCAAAATAAAAATAAAGGAATGAAAGAATCAATAATGAAATGAAATAAAATTGGATTGTTTTCACCACGGTCGAAGCCGTCTATTTGTGAGATACGGTTTTAATTAGTTGGATATAACCAACAATCTTTTCAAGAATATCTGTGTTGCTGGAGGGAAAGGTATAGACGATTGATTTTCAGCAATCCATTGGTCCCGTTCATCGACGTTTTGTTGCACTTCTACACAATAATCAAATAGTCAATTCACTCTTGATGAATTAACTCTATATATTCATAACTACGAATTCGAATGCGAATGAATGATGATGATGATGATCGATGTATTAGATAAGACATAATATCAACAATGATACTCTTGCCCATACATAAAAATAACGGAATAATTTGGACTACATATGGAAAGAAAAAAGGAAAAAAAAAAGTTTCATCTAATGATGATGCACAAATAATTTTGGCAACATTGAAAGATGAGCCCATTTTGATGAGCGTCATAGGACGATGAAGGCAAATAAAGAATTGAGTATGTATTGAGATAGGAGGTATATGGCCAATAGCCACCGTTCCTCGTTAAACTTTACGACTTTATTCAAAGTGGCGGTCAAATTTTATGATCGATCGGTTGGAATTGCTGATTTTCAACAGTCTTTTACGTCGGCCATATAGGTATTTTTTATAGTGACGATTATCCACCAACCACATGGCGCATTATCCTTTTATATTGTTGGTTGTTAGATAGTCCAGAATTTTTTTATGATTCCGTTCACATAAATGAAATGCATGAGAGAAAAGGGGGATCAAAAATTTGATTGAACACTATCACAGCGGACGCTGTTATGTTTCATAAATTTTGTAGTAATAATGTGAGAACTACGTCGTAACGTAAATATTGTCACAATGATGAGAACAAATAATATACACTTGATGTGAATGTTTGTTTCCTTTTTTTTTTTTTATACAATGTTATTTTGAACGCGTACCGATATCGCCGATTCAAAATTGACGGTCAGCAAATAAATAAATGGAAAACAAAGTGCGAATCGGATATAACGAGCCAACGGGCGATGTGAATAATTAATTCCTGAGCATGTCGCTCATGTGAGCGTGCGCGCGCAGCTGCTCGTTGTACTCAGCATTCATTTTGTAATTGCGTTAGAGGGCTTGTGCGTATATGCGCGCGCGCGCGGCTTCTATATCCTTGTACCATCAGTATCCACGATGCGGCTACTACATTTTTCATTCTGAATGTTATCGGCCTAACTAAAAAATTTCAAGTCAATTTGTTCCGTATGTCACTGTGAATTGGCAAGAGAGAAAAACAAAATTATCTCCATCAAATATAAATACTTACATACACTTGATATTTTTTTTTCTCATACAAATATATAAAATAGCATTCAATACATTCATGTATCCGAGTGAAAGTGAAAATATATAGCATAATTGACTTGACCAATGAAATTTTCACGTTCTGTTTGTTCTATTTTATTTTCTGAAATACATGCCACATTAACAAGACGCAAATACATGTTCGTCATTTCAATTAAACTTGTGAGACCTTAATCTTTCAATCGCTTCCTGCTTGCGTATAGGGACTACGCCGCCCGGTAATCCGATTTTTAATTCCAAATTAATTCAAGCTGTCGTGAAACACTTTTGGTAGAGTTTGTGTATTTGGCCCACCTGGAAGTGCAAAGAGTGTAAATATAGACACACGTCATAAAGGGGTGATGAGGAAAAAAAAAAAAATAAGATGCAGAGGCCCTTAATCAATAAATAAAACAATAATCTCGAGAAAACCGTGCTTCGTCCGAGAAAACAGCTGTTCCGGCCATTAGTGAATTCAATATCAAGCTCTTTATTCTCACATATTATATCACCGTTTTTTTTTTTTTTTTTTTTTTCTATAACATTTGTCAACAATAATTCTTTTACATTTCATACGCGCAAGAATTTTTCCAACTGATTCAAAAACATGGATATTATGAATGGACATTATCGCGGAAGTGTCCGAGAATTAAAAAATACACTTATCGGAAGTGTATGAAACGCGTTATCCACGAATTTATGAAGAATCTTTCGATTGTTTGGTATATTTCTGATGTACATTCTCATTCATATTAACTTCCGCTTCAATGTGAGAACTAAATCTCTGTAGAATATATTTCTATTTGTATATTTGTGATTGTTCTCGGTTCACCAAATTTCACTTTCACACTTTCATCTCGCACTATATGGATAAATATACGTATATATCGGCCTCTACATATATTTATATTAATCGTTTTTCAACTCAATGACAATTACATAGGACAATAAAATATCATCATGATACATGTTGGCAACAGAAATTCACTTCGAATATTGATTTCAAGTCATTATCACGTATGACCCAGATCCCCGGGCCTCATCCGCTTCTGGGAACTGCTATACGGTTCGAGATCGGCATATATAACTGGCCGAATTCGATGGGCCATACGCATTGCCATACATGATGCCTTCGTGAAAGAATCTCGCATAACCGTCATCGAACCAAAAGCCATAAGCGTTGACGCGAGTTTTGGTTCATATATATATATATATATATATATATATATATGTAAACAGCGGGAGCAAATAAGAGAAAAGAGTTGATCACCCATAGCAATCACCGATCGCTCCAACATGTATGTCTCATTATTTTTTATGGCGCATCATATATACTTTGAAAGAATTATTATATCCACCAGTGTGCACACGTGTTTTACGACTATTAATATCGGATAAATCTATTTCTTCATTATTTCAAGTCACTCATATCTAATACCTATATATGTTTTCACATATATTTAAGAGTATTGAAAAAGTCTTTCAATATTGGGATCAAAATCGGGCATCGATATTCTATTCGAGGTCTTATTCAAGACCGTTCACAAAATGTTTCGAATAGTGAATTTCTCACGCATTTTAATATAAAATTCCCTTGTACTGTGTCTATAGACAGTATCATATATGATACATCATTGTGCTACTGTGTTATATTGAAGTATACTGTGGTAATAAGGCTGAAATTGGCACAAAATCGGTCGTCTTGGAGATATGAATTCCGTGATTATTTACATGACGAACAAACGAACGCAGAGATCTCTCTGAAGACCCTGTAGTATTCGAAATTTCATGACACCGGTTTTCAAATTTAGCTCTCTAGTACCGTCAGCGTACCTATATATATATACATTGTATCTATAAATAATTTAACAAAAATTATCGTCCAAAAACTATAACTTTACGCAAAAACGGTAATTTTGAGGTCAAGCCACGTAAGATATATGTAACCTTAATATATTATGCATATTTGTTGCCATATAAAGAGGAGGAGGTGTGGCCGATGAGAAAAGCGGATGGCATTGCGCGTCCAGCTGGATAGCACGCGCTGATCCACTTCGATCCGAGAGAGTATAAAACTGGGGAGAGAATTGATGATCGCACGTGCTGAAATGCGCGTGTGCCGCCCGGACCTGCGACCAACCAAATGCTTTCAATATATCAGCACGTCAATTTTTTATTTTACTTCACATCTCTTATTCCATCACAAAAACGATTTTGCAAGTTCTTTTTCTCCGACTACCTACTGCACGTCTCGAAAGTTCAGGGGCTTCAACAACTTTTTTTTTATCTTGAATTAGTTAATATAAATAATTCGGCGGAAATATAATTTATTGAAAGCCTTGGACATTGACACTTTTATATACTTCATTTTTTAAAAGCCTTTATGTAATGTAATTTCTTGTTGTCTCTTCACTCTACACATCATCAATTTGTTCATTGAGCATATTGATCTAAGTTCATTTTACAAAAACGAATTGTAATATCTGCCACTCAAACTTGTCATTGGAGCTATATAAGAATGAAAATTTATGGATATGTACAAACACGATAGTAGTATTAACTCGTTGGAATAATTGTCGTTTAGTTTTTATAGTATCAATTCATATGCCGTCATTGAATATACAAGTATATAAATTGTGACACATATCGCGTACACCAGATTCTCATTGTTTTAGAATAAAATCAGAATTGTGACAGTTCATGTGATTAATTGAAGAAAATTCACTACATATGAATTTATAGGTGATGTCGGGGCAACGTGGAACTGTTAGGAAAATATGGTGGTAGCCTAGAAAACGAAACTTAATCATTGTCAGAATCGCATGCGGACTATCAGAAATTTACGGCAAAGTCGCACGAAGTTGAGAGGAAGAATATCAAAGTCAAATTCTATGCTTTATTTCCCATGAAAAATTTTTTTCTCCCGTTTTTCGATTCAAATCGCTGTTTTATTGATTTTGTTCCCTCGAATAACCGAAAACGTAAATGGCAAGGAACAATTGCATCATTATTTTAACTGGTGGAATTCAGAAATGCATTAATCAATTCTCACTGTTCTGTGCATGAATTGAAAATAAAATGACTGGTCGGACGAAGCTACAAATCTGTTGAATAGATTGGCTTGAAGACATGCCACTTTCACACTGTTTGTATTCGGTCCCGTCCACATAGTGAAAGCAACAATAGTTAATAGAGATTTTGAATCTTGTTCTTTGGTCTGCACATTTTCAAGAATCAAATGCTTCTAAAATATAAATATACGAAATATATTTTTGAAGAACATCTGTGCACCGATGTAATCCGAATATATATATATAAATGATGTTTGCCGATCAACAGGTTTTCGATAATTGTCATTGCATGCGTATGCCGTCGATTAAATTTTGGCCACACTATATAATACTATAAAACACTCATGGATATTAAAACGGTGCGGTACTGCACAAAAAATTTCGACGAGCAATGGATACTGATACATGTTGAGCCATAAATGGCTTCCAGCTGCGGTCATACACGATTTGCCGTTGATGGAATATAGAGGGAAAGAGATCGCAAAACGATTGGCGTGATCAGATATTTTTGGGGAGAATTGGACGAATGTTGGACAAACGTGCTTTCTTGAAGAACACAAACATCGTGTGACACATGAGAGAAGAGCGACTTACATTTTTGGGCATACTTTACATTGCCGTCGTATTTAAGTATCATATACCTCTACCCAAAACCAGAGAAGCTGATCAGACCATATCAAGATTTCCATTGAATTTTTCGCCGCTACATTTCCGTTTGTCGATCCAACAAGCAGAAGGGGGAAAACGAGAGGGAGAAATAAGAGATAAAAATGCACTTCATTACCTTTAATATTGGTGAAGTTACCGGCCAATTAGTTATATTGATGATCATCATACAAAAACATGCCAAACATTTGTGGATTCTGATGAATAGTGTGTGCGAAATAATGATAGTTGATGTGTGTACGTAAAATTTTTCACAATTTGGGCGTTGCAGTTGCAATAGCAGGGAACGGGGATCAGTGAGTTTTGCTACTCATTTGAACACTATTGCAACGATAATGAACATTACTAAAAGTTAAATGAAACATAATATTCGATATCAACATCGCGTTCGTCTAATATTGGTCAATAATGAACTGCAATATGAGTAATCGTAAACAGGATACAAAACACTCATAATGTCATATTTCCGTGGCGGAGGCAGAACCATAGTAGATTATTCCAAATCCATGCATATTTACATTCGTCTCAGTATGCACAATTTTTTTTGCAATGAAAATTTCAATTTGTCCCTATGTTCCAACTGAGTCATAGTCTTAACTCTCATAGACTCACAGTCTAAACAAAAGAGTCATACTTAGTGTTCAGGCGTTCATTTATTCTTCTCGCTCCCGACAAATATGTTATCGTAACCACATTCACATCAATCCCATCAATTACATATACGTACGGCACACCACAGAACGTATAACAAACAGAACAAAAGAATCTGTCAGAATATCAATTTGACCAAAATTCATCACGACAATCGGTGTAATTAGAAAAAAAGAGAAATATAAATATATATAGGGACTAGCTTGAAAAAATTAATTATCCAATGAGATTTATAATCAGCGATGGACGATGATTAAACGTTCTTCGGACACACAAACCAGAATAGCCAACATAATTTTAATTCTTTGTTTTTTTTTCTTCCTTTTTCTTTTTTAATACAACAGAAAGGCCCCAAAGTGGATAGCTGTGTTTGTATATGACTCAATGAACGGAACGTGATGGAGTCAGCGGAAAAAAAGAAGCGTGAGAACTTGATTTGGATTTGCGATAACGATAAAACCATACGAATAGACTTTGTTGATTATAAATGTCGAAAAAACTGAATATATTTTTCTTCCCTTTAACAAGAATCCACGTGTGCATTTGAACCCGTTGGTTGTATAAAATATGAATGTTGAGTTACAATGGTTCCGGTAAGATGTGACAGGCACCTGTGTCAAACATGAAGAGGGTAATGAAATGATAATAAAGTAAATAAAAAAAAAAGGAAGAGTTAGTTCGACAATCGAGTGTTTCCATTTACTGGGACACTTGTCCTATGATACACGTGCAAACAGATCAAGTCAGGTGTATCTCTTTCTATTCATCATCGGTATTATAGCTCCGAATATTATCTGTCGTAATTTGTCCTTTTGAATCTACCTATTGCTAGAATTTCCCACTGATTTTTTCATCTTCACCCGTCGTATTGCATTCACCTTTTTTTCCTTCACTTCAACTCCGGATAGTTCTTTACACGTATAGGTGTATTATAAAAAGTGCCCGAGCGAACAATGATTGACTTAATTACATGCGAGAAGCATTCGCAGGTGTATCACTCGTCATGGCGTACATTTTTAAATGAAAGTATAAAGACGAAAAAAAAAGGATATGTGGTTGAATATACATACATACATGAAAAAAAAAAAAGAGAATGAAGCATGGAGCCTCCCCTACCACACACAATCGATCGAGCGTGCGAACCAATGTTTCAACGATATTCCAAGGGAACCTGATGTGTAATTAGAATTAAAAAGAATATTGAAAAAAATGCCATGGGACGGTTGTGTTAATGTCAAGAACCCGCATTTCTAAGGAGAAGAGTGAGGAAGAAAATAAAATATATATACATTTTATTGTATTGTCAATTTTATAACGTGGGAATGAATTCTTCAACGAATAATGGAATATGTAAATATATTCGATTTTTCTACGCTTTTGTATGAAAAAGAGAAGAAAAAAACGATACCTGTCATTTCATGTTGTGTCAGGTGAATTTTCAACTTTAAATCAATGAATTTTACATTTGATTCACCAAGGAAGAGAACATTTTTTCATGACACTGTGAAAGGAAAATATGATAATCGTAAAGAATCACTATGGAAATAAATATGTGAACATAATATGGCTATTGAAACGCAAAGTGGTTGTGGAAGCAATCAAGAATTCATGTTTACAGAGATGTGCAGTCAACATTTTTGAGAACTGGCGATTATTTACCAACACAAACCTCACACCTATACCAACAAATAGAAATATTTTTCAGAATATTCTTTCGTTTCGCTTTCTCCTCCAGTTAATATTCAACAATAGAATATATTTCAAGAGTTCATTTGCAGTTTACATGACACTGGTCAATTTCTTTTGAATATACGCCCCTAATCCCGAATATTACTCATATATCCACACATATATAGATAAACTAACTGTGAAAGTTTTTTTCTCGGCCACCTATTTGAAAAACGGTACCAAAATTAGATTGAGGATTGTGTGTGATAATGACTCGGTGGGGAGCCTCAGCGTGAGAGTCATGTAAAATGTGGTCGTTGAACAGAGAAAAAAGGGACTCGATGGGTACACTGCATCCCTCTGATGTACAGTATTTAGTCTTATTTATTTAATCGAGAAAACAAAAGTGTCGATTTTTGGTCTGCTTTCAACCGGCGGGTGGCCTTCTATTATTGTTCAAGCAAAAATTGTGTCCTCTCAATATTTGTTCGCTTGTGGGTAAATCCAAGAACGAGCAATTTTCGGGTAACAATTCAATTCATTTATTGAGAAAATTTTTCGCGTATTCTATTATACATTCGAACTAAAAGGAGCAACTTTTTTTCATCACACAACAATTTTTTTGGGTGGATGGTAGAATTGATTGGCAAATTATGGCGAAAATTCGAATACACTTAACAGACAAACTCTATGATACGAAATAAGGAGAAAATGAGCACCGTCCCGCACACAAAATCGTGAGATGTTCCACAATTTTTAATTGTTTCGAATATGCGGGGGCTCACTTATTTTTATTGCATAATTTCGTCCAGAAATATTGGTATTATCCTTTTGAACATATAACAAAATTGGTTGAAAAGAGAAAGTATATGTACAGTGAATGCACCAATGTCAGATCGTTCCCTCACAAAAAACTATGAAGCATATGTTTGACGATATGAATATGTGAATTTCAATATAATAAAAATATCATAATAATATTGAAATTCATGAATAAAATACCACAAAACCAATGAAACAATACAAAAACCAATGGCAGCTGGAATCAATGCGCGCGTACCATATACCAATAATTATCTACTCGTTACAACATTGTGACATTCGTGGCTTCTATTGTTAAAAATTCTCGCGTATAACATATATTTCAATTCATTAATACATTTGACTTGAATAGTGGTTTGTGCATTGAAAAAAAAAAAATATCGTTATGATTTTGAGGCAAAGTGCAACATATGTATGACTTTATTTACCAAAAGCTCGTGTTCCAATAAAATATTTTATTGGCTCCATGCCAAATTTTTTTTTTTTTTTCGGCATATTAATCTTTTTTTTTTAATCTCTTGTTCGGGTTTATGGCGGCCGTATATATGGTCGATGTTCAGATATGTTGGCACTGCAACTTTTATACTACATGGCGGGAGAAGAGCGTGACGATAATCCGTGGCACGAGTTGGCCAACCAACCATGTCCTGTTCAAAGTCGTGGGTTAGACGGGTAAAACAAAGAGGAACGCGAGGTAGAACAGGGGCCACGTGCGCGTCCTATATTAGTCTGCAACATCTGTTGCCGCCAAGACGATGTCTGCCGGCATCGAAGCGCTTTCGGGGACACCATATGCCGTCATTCCATTCTCAATCGACCTCTTCAATATTCCAAATGGTGTTTGAATCAACGATTGAATCACAATCGGTGATTTTTTTTTCACATAACGGACATCATAATACGAACTTTGAGAGTAACAATGTTGTGACTAAAGGGAAATACATTAATTCATTCATGGTGATTTGTTGATCTTTATTAGTTTGGTGCACGGTTAAAAGATTTTCTATAAACACTTACCCAAATATTTAATGAAGAAATTTATGTTGAAAATTCTCAAAACAATGTTCAGATTGAATGAAAATAAATGGCAATATCGTTTGCACACCACCACATTGTTTTATTTTTTTGTAAAATCTAACGGCCAATATATATTCATCAAGAAATGTTTTTTTTTCGTTTTTTTTTTTTCCCCCAACTGTTTCCAACAGAAGATCTTATACCACGTCAGATGATAATGATGAAGGTGATTTTCCATTTGGTGGGACATAAATGACAGCGGTTAATGGGACATGGAAGATAATATTTTAATCCGACTTTATTACAAAATCGTCAATGAATAAATGAATGAATGAATGAATGGATGAATAAAATAGAAGAGAAATATAAAATTAAAATCGCCCTCCTCGGACGCACATTAAATTCATCGAACAACATCAAAGGTGTTGTTGTGCATTTATTTCAGTTGTATGGATGATTTTAGGGTTCAGTTTGGTTGGGGGGATGAGAGGCAAAGTCGAAATTAGTGGACAAGGGGGCCAAAAATCGACTCCCTCGTGGAGGGCGATAGTATATATCGGTTTTTACCTGGCCGCGTGGCGACACGTGCGGTGCCACGGAACATTTGGGCCTCTTACGAACGGCCGCTGCTCCGTCTGTTGTAAAACACTGGGTGTTCCAGAAGTCTTACGAATTAAAAGGTGGCACAATTTGAGAACATGAGATATAAAATACAAATCACTCCTCATCTATCTATCATTTCGGATATTTTCATATTACCTTTATGTGATAATTGACTTTAACTGAGAACACGACTGTGAGATTTCGAAAAAAATTATAATTCTTTTTGCGTATGTCTGAAGTATATACACCTCAGAATATATAACTGGAATATCCACCTTTTCCCTTATCGTGTATCAATTTTATGCCATCCGCCAGCATTGATGTCGGTCATATCGTCTACCAGCATCTATTTTGTTTCCTTATTAAGAAAAAAAGGTAAAATGGAGACGGAAAAAATGAAGGATACGAGTGGAATAAAATATGATAGGATGAAAATTCCATGAGGGTTAGTGCAAGGAGCAACGGGAGTCAGTTGTACGAGGATCCATTGAGTTGCCTGCATATCGAGGAATAGCCCGTGACTTTTTGCTAGCATCTGTCCCGTATTGACCAGTAAATTATTAATTGTAAAACTGACTTGATGTACAATATGTCTCACACATTACAATATCAATTAGGTAATCATTCATTATTTTTTTTTAGCGAAGCAAACAATATATTCAGTTTTAATTCAGTGGCAGGGTTACTTATATATAGTGACAATCACATGACATGTGGTCATTTTCTCAGTAATCTCTCAAAGATAAATGTGGAGTATTTCACACCTTTGAAAAAATTTTAACAGTCAATAGAAGATTCTGAGTTTCATATAACCGACAGGAAGGAGTATACATAAATGATTATCTCCCTCTATTTCCTCTCCATGGAGATAGATACAAGGGAGCCCGAATTTCCCTCACACGGCATGCATAATCAGCTTTTCCATAATTTTTCTATACTCACATACCAATATGTTGTTTCTCCTCATCCGTATAATCATGCAATATAATAATAATAATAATAATAATAATAATAATAATAATAATAATAATAATAATAATAATAATAATAATAATAATAATAATAATAATGAACAAATAATATTATTACATACGTGATTCTCGAGTCAATATATTCATCATGATGTTCAACTATCAAAAGGAAGTCCGTAGGCGGAGGTGATTAACGATTACCAATTAACGTCGTGCTTCAAATACAAGGCTAAATCTACGTGAAAAAAAAATTTGGCGGATGATATTTCAACTTCACGTCTTCATCACATTCTACGACCCCCTCAATCATTATCGTTCATCACAAACGTCATGTGGCAACATCAATTGGATCTCTGTATATGTATTCACTAAATATAAAGAAAATTCCTTTTCCTGTGAGTGCGTGGGTAGTTATGTTAATAACCTTGTCATGAATATTATCCACTGTAATTAAAATCCGGTGACGGTAATTAATGCCAAATTTACTCATGTATAAAAGAAATATAGAACTGTGATGCATTAAAAATATACTGCATATATAACTTCTTATATTATTTTGGAACTATCAAGATCGTGATTTTTGTCAGCAACATCAACATATGACAATTCCAAATGCTAAATATGTTTCGCATCTTTCCGATTCTCAGCTGTGGCATTTCAATTTCATTTCGTCAATTCGAGGTTATACTTTTTTTTTTGTCTAGATATATATGTGTTTAGCAGAAAGATGAGGATATATTTTTTACGCGTGAGTCGTTGTCCATGATGGCACGCAACTCGTACAGCATTCTATACTATTATGTTTGACGTTTCAAAAGTCTCCTGAACCCAATCTGACAAATGACTCTCGACTGCCCCGGATGTCTCACCAAATAAGGCTCAACGGGCGCATCCATATTATTCTTTGCTTCTGGCCACATTCAACTGCATAGTAGATACCCCCTAATCACGACTTGACACTGCAAATACACACCATCACTTAGTCACGTAAATTCATTAACATTATCGTAATAAATTGAAAGGGTTTTCATATTGTACATGAGTAACACTGAGATGTATGATTAGAAAACATAAATGGAAATGGCAAATTTCCTTTTTCCTGTATGCTCAAACACATTATATCATTCATATCTGTGATTTAATGTCATATGGTACAAGGTTTAAAACTGACGATAATTATATGGAATTGTTGGGAATATATGCAATATTGATAAAAAAATACGTAAGACATGAGGTATGAAAGATATGGGTGGGAAAAAAGAGACACACGTCAAGGTATGAGCGCGTGCGAAATGAAATCCAGTGAAAGAATGGAAAAAAAAAAGAAAAAAAAATTATGGCAATGGACTGGACAGAAGTAAAGTATAGGAGAACTTGGCCGATACGGTCTCGCGCATATCGGACAGTGTCTTCTTCACCTGCACGACATATGGCAGTGAAAAAAAAGAAAAAAACAACACGAACGCGCCACACAGCAAAGAGAAAGAGCGAAAGAGAAAGTTGGCGCGCGCGCACAAGGGATGGTTGATTGTAATGGGCAAGAGTGGCCCATCCCCCGAATACATATAATCCACGATGATACCGAAATGCTATACGGGGGACGTAATTTGTTGCATGTGCATTGAACTCGCACGGTTTTTCAACCCAGGGTTGAAATAAAAACCCCTCGGAAGCACGCGCGCACATATACATAGAACTTCCGGTACTTGATCCCGACCATCCTCATTTTCGCTTATATTTTGCGTTTGACCCCTCCAGTTTGTTGTATGGTGGGTACTCGCTTCAACCTCCCAACCACCAACGCCTACCCCTAAATAGAGGGCGTCACGCAACGTTGCCCTCCTCATATATCCCATACCCATCATGAGTGTATTTTTTTTTTATATTCATATACGAGTGTCTGTATCCCCAAGCATGATTATAAATACCCTGTCTGACAAATCCTAGCCTGTAGATAGAGTGATTCACCCGCCATAACCTCTGATAATAGTGAATCCTCAGTTTTTTACTTTGATTGATGAAATTTTTTGCGACGTTTGTTTTTTGTCGTTTGTTTTTAATCATCTTTGTTTCCATAGTTATAAATTTGTCCTATGTATTTCCACTGGCACCATCGCAATTCAGACGCGATCTCACATTGGAAGTTCTCCTTTCATGTATATAACGGATGTGTGTACCAGCGATACAATTAATCATAATATACTTCTCCATTCGGTTGTAAGAAAATCCGAAAAACCGTTTCACATATATACATATATACATATATATATATATATATTTATATATGATATTATCGAAATTCGAGTTGAATTGGTAAAATGATATATTATTTAAAAATAAATTGATTTTTTCACCACTTCTTGTGGAGCCTCTAACATGTTATAAATCTTTCTAATTTCACAGAGTAGTGACCTACAATTGTCCAACAAGCACACTCTGATGTCTCATGAAACTTTCATGGGCACATATTGGCGTTTGCATCTATATTATTATTATTTTTATTATTATAACTTGCGTAACTTCACGCCGCATGTACCAATGTGGCTGGATAGGACAATATACTTCAGAACTCAATCATATTATTGAACAAAAAAAAAAAATGGCACATCCATTTCGTATTCCGTAACGAATTCGTATAATGTAACGAATACAATCCAACAAAATTAAATGCTCGGCCAACAAATTATGCATGTCAAATATCAATTGACGTGAACATATTCGGCCCATAGTTAATGTTTTTTTCCATACTTTTAAATAATAAAAAGGAGGAATTTTGGGTATTATTATTTCAGATAATGTTGACACGCTGACTAACGGTTCCATCATCAAACAATTACATAAGCAAAATGTAGATTAGGGATATTTTACCAAATAGTTTATGTTGAAAAAAGCATGCGATCTATATATTTATTAGGTGTATACAAGAATTATATCGTGATTCTCAACTCGTGAGGAAACAAAAAAACCAAAAACGTAAATGAAGCGAAAGATTAAAAAAAAAGGTGGGAGTGAGATGGAATGATTCAACATAACGTTTTACTGGCTTATAAGCATCACTCCAAGTTTGGTTTACTCTTTTCGTTTTTTTTCCTTTACTTTTTTTTTAGCATCTTAAATTTTAATCGCGATGCACCTGCATATGCGCATGCGCGCTCATCATTCTTTTTCTTTTCTCCTTACTCTCTCACTCACACTCGTTCTCTTCCTCACTCACTATCTCCACTTCTCTATCTCGCTCTTCAGTTTCCTGGTTGCCTCCTCACGCGCGCAGCAACGTTGCTCGATCTTAATCAAGATTGACGATGCAAGAACTGAATAAAGTAGCGGGGACACGATAGAGTGGTGCGAATCGATCTCCCACCGTTAAACGTATAAACCGCAACGATCTTGCATCGAGTTTATAAACCCGATATCGTATATATAAGTGGGAAGCTGCAGCACCGACCGCCACCACGCGTACACGTGTTTACCACACATTCATATATATATTCATTCCTCTTTCCCTCTCACGCGTGTGTGATACTTTGAAGGACCAGTGCATTCAGTCAGTGACACACCACTTTGATCATTGCATAAATTCTGTTTATTATAAATTTGATAATTATACAAAAAATGAGAAGAAAGATGGGATATGTACGTATTGAGGAATTGAGACGATAAATCATAATGGATACATATTAATAATAAAATTGAATGGGCGGGAAAAAAAAATGAATAAATTGTGGAAAGTTTCTATCGTCAAATTGTTGCGGAATTGAAAACCGAGCATCGACAAAGAAATTTGGTAATTTCGCATAGAAAATCCACTGCTCCAATGACAATTTGGGCAATGATCAATGTGTTAATATTTTTCAATGGGCTAGAGCCGGTAATATTGATTAATTTTGCGAAGTTTATATAGAGAAAGCTCCCGTGATAAATGAATACTAATAATTATTTTGGAAGTATGTATTCGCAATATAAATAATTAAATGCGGTCAATGTCATTAAAATGAAATGAAGAAGCATTTGTATTAGTGTAATTACATCGGGAGACAGAATCAAAAGAAAAAGAAATGAAGTAAAACTGCTTCTTTCAATTTGCCACGTGCCGCTGATTACAGAGTCAAGACTGAACGTAAAAAGGAAATAAAAATAAAAATAAAAGAGGAAATAACATAAAGTATGAAGGGTAAGAATCCCGGAGTTTTTCGGGGAATAGAAAATTCTACCACATATATTTATACTAGTATATATATTTATATCTATTCGGAAAAAGAAGTGGAAGAAATAATAACAAAGGTGGACGACTAAATGAGGCGGCGAGGAATCAAGGTAGACAGCAGAGACGGTCATTTTTCCAATTCTGATAATGGTCTCTGGAGCAGCTGGCGCAAGGTGCTCCGTTTTCCGCATTGGAATGCGCACCCATCTAGTGAATTTGCCCGAACTCACCCCTCAGTCTCAGACACACGCGCACGCATACGTACGTCGTCGTCTCAGATCTATTGAGTTTACAATAATTAACCGGCTGACATCTCATATGTGTATTGTAACGACACACACACACACACACACACACACATCACCAGCCATTCTGCGAGTTTATTGACGCCGAGGCATTGATTGCAATTTTCATTACCTGTTTTCGTTTTCATTGAAAATTAATTATCCAAACGAATATAATAGTACTTTTGAATTGTGCTATTTTTTTACTGTAGCAATGTGTCATACAGATGTATCATTGCAATTGAGAGTGGACAGAGATGTGTTTAGATTTACTCTATAAACATGTGAATTGGAAATGAAGGGAGAGAGCGAGAGACAGAGGGAGAGAGGGGAGAGTGAGAGAGTGTGTGTGAGAGAGAGAGAGAGAGGGAAAGAGATTGAGGGAAATCGAGGATTTTATCGCGATTCAGTGGCAGGTGTCAATAAAATTGGGTACTACGTTATTATCGCATTGACCTACATTTTCGGCGTGAGCGCAGGACGGACAAGTCCCAGTGAATGTGGTGTGTTCATTGGTCCTTATAAGGCAACCGTACGGCTAATGCGATTTCAGGAACATGATTCAAAATTAAATCTCCCGATGGATCTCTACCACCGCGAGTATATGGCGACAAAATTACGTTTAAGGTTTCTTTTATTCGAAGCGAAGAATATATTTCTTTGAAATTATTCTTTAATCCAATTTCCCCCAGAACAATATTCATATTTTATCCAGTACATATCATTTCATAAAATATATAGCATCAGTGGGTAGTGGGTATACTTTTAGAAATATATATATATATTGCTTACTCAGTCCACCTAGACGGGACTAAGGTACAGACTGAGCGATGCTTGATAATTACAATATGAAGCCACGTGCGCGCCATCTACAGAAAAAGTGACAAACCATAGTAGTTGTACATGCTTACAGTGTGACAGAATTATATTATCAACGGAAGAACATGCGAGACTGCTGCCATTTTTTCCTCAAATGATGTGTATGACAGGCCGTTGGTAAATCGTATATAATAGAAATCTTTCTTACCAGACTCTCATTAATTCCGCGATATTATAGAATTTATCTCAACTCATACTATACATGCAGAATAATTTTGAAATAAACGGATGCGTGAGATAATTCCTCATTTCCTTTCCAAGTGCAATCACAAATGTTTCTTAATGGGTTAACATATAGCTCCGAAGCAGTTGGAGAAATTGATTTTTCAAAAATTATATATCATATCTAAATAGTTGCTGATTTATTCTTTTTCAAATACTGGAGGGTGAGTGTGACGGTGGTTCCCGATGGGTTACTTATTACGAGTATAGTTGCCAAATGCAAAATGCAAGAACCGCGTCAAGACAATAATACAGAATTTGCTCTAGATCGCACTCACGGCGCTTATTTTCTCGACGACACACGCGCGTGTTCTCTCGTTGAATTAGAGACGGTTCCTTCACTTCTATCACTATTCCCCCACCCCCCAATCTCGTCCTCTTTCACTCTATGAATTTTATATCTTGTTTGTATACGTACAGTCATTCTATGACAATGTGTAGGCGCAAGAAGCCACTAGTGACTTGATGATTGCTTTTGCGACACCCATGCAGAAAATATGCTTGTGCGCGAACGCAGTCGTTTCAGTGCAAATTGTTCGTGACGTAATTATTTCTTTGAGGCTGCACGTACTTCACATTCTCTATATATAGTAAATGAGCATAGAGCGAAAATTGAATAAATAAGAGAAAAGAAGAAGGGCACAAGCGCGATTTGATGGTGATAACGTAAAAGAAGAGTAATGTAAAAAGACTATAGTTATTATTTGTTGATGCGGTTTTGCGCGCGGCAATGACCCCTTATTTTTCTTATTATTATTCATAATTTTCAATTTTTCTCAGCACAAAAAAGAAAGAATATATGTTTATAAAATTGATGGGGTGAAATTGTTGACAGCATATAATTTTTCATCACCTAGACATTAATTTGTGTTTTTTTTTTCAATTTTCATTTATGAAAAAAATTTTAGATAGCTTTGAAGGGAAAAAAAAATCACTTCAATACACTGATGATATTTGGAAACTTATCTGGCAATGAAGAGCTGAATAATCAACAAATGCAAAAAAAAATAGTTAACCTCGCCGTGATATATTGGCGAGTGTCATGCCAATACAATTTATCTCGCGTATCATAATGAATTGCAATAAAATTATGGATTGTTATGAAAGACAGTGCCATCACTTGAAACGATTTCCAGCGCAGTTGCTTCGCGAATATCTTGACTCGAAAGCGGGAAAATCTATATGAATATTATGTCCAGCTGAACCAGAAATAAAATTAGAATGTTGTCTGGGGACATGTACAATGTTTATTATACATATATGAACATTTGTTATATTTCGATGGTACACTATAGTGTAAACAGCTATTATTATTTCTAATTGGTTAATTTTCTTTCTCCTTGTCCATATTCGCCAGCACATATCACACGACTACTACATCAGGATAGAATGAAATTATTTTGGTCTATGAAATATTCTATACTTCTATACACATGCATGTATATTATCAAAGTTTTGTTGCGTACGTGTTATATAGCATGCATGATTGTAATTGTAACTAATAATAAGTACCAAGATTTGGTTAAACAAAAATAAAATTGTAGAACGTGTTCTATTTTACTTTTGAACATAATTTTTCATTTCAATATTTAATTGGGTGTTTTTGTTGTTTTACCGTAAAATTAATAATTAATGAACATTAAATTCAATAGACTCTATTGTATGAAATGCAATAACATATGAGTTGGCTTTAGAAACGTGATTTGTTGTTTTTTCATTTATTATTATCATTATTATTATTATTATTTTATTTTATTTTTTCTTTCACCCATATGATGATGAGCGTATTTGTGTAGAAATATAAGTTTCGGCTTGGTGGCTTACATATGTATAGATATTTATGAAAAAAGGTGAAAGGATGTGCTGCTGCATTCCATTCTATGATACTTCATCTCTGTCTTCAGAAAGAAAGTTTTTTCCCAGACATATTATATATAGACCTGAATATAAGAGTATATATATATACAATTCCTAATCAATCGACGGGCGGTTGCCAAAATTCGTGTGGATATATATATATATATCAACTACATAATTGGCTGTGATCCATAAGATGAATCGATTACTTCACGTCTCAATGTTTCCCACGCAATTATTTCTCATTTCATCAATATAAGGAAAATTTGAAATCATACTCTTTTTTTCCGGACCAAAATAGAGAGATAAAATTTATATTTTCAAAATAATTTCTACTAATTGGGCATTTAGATGATGAACTCATATTTATATGGATGCAACGAATAATAAACTGCAGAGACGAATAAAGTGTGGTGAACATGAGTGCATTACGTTCACCGACCTGAGTAAGGTCGTCCCCACCAGGCACTTCCCTTCTTCGTTCTCTCCTTACCTCGCACAAATGAGTAAAACTCTCGCGTCTTTACTGATCTCACGCAGTCGCAACCCTATTCCCATACTCGTCGAGTCATCTAGATATAAATAATAACTAAAAACAAATAAATCTCCGTTTACAAAACAGTGGAACAAGTAAAAACAAATTATCTTCTTCTATATTTTCACAGTGTAATTCTATTCAGTTGTAAGCGAATAAAAAATTACTTTTCCACTCAATTCCCGAGAAAAGTGACTAAAGAAATAACGAAGAAAATATTCAATTCTTATTTCTATTTTTGTTGGTGTCGTGTCTGCAACTCTCTTCATTCGATAATCGTTACATATATTCATATATACCTTTCATTGAGTTGGAATATTATATTATAATGGAGCGACGAAAACTTCTGTGTTTCCTCATTAAAATTATTTTTATCTCATCATTCTGTGATGTTGCACGAGCTGATGCTGATACAGCAATTTCACCGATTAGTGGAGAACACATTACATTCCCATCAGTAAGTCAAATGATTTGAAAAATAATTAACTAATCGTAATCATACACACACATATATATATGCATGTGTGATCACGAATGAGAATGGTGATAATAATGTATGAGAGTGTATGGCAATTTTTGCAAATAATTAATGGTGTAATTGCCATCGATCAAGAGAATTATGGAATGTATGAATTATAGAGAATTTAAACCAGAGTTTCTATTTTCGGCGGTGTGCGAAATACCATTGAATAACCACAAGTTGTATTCCAAAATTGAGTTCCGATGGCTAAAGTCATAGAAGAGACGAAAGCAACCAGAGATGTGGAAAAGAAATACATCATCTATACAAAATCTCATTCATTGAATAATAGTAATGAAAAAAACACGATAGAAGAAAAATAATAGTTATGTCGAAAATGATAATTTTATCATCTGATTAGAAATGACCGTAGGCGGACTTAACCACGAAATATTCCAATTACGAAACGAAAATTCAATACAAAAATCAATTCTTTCATTGTCGTATCATCGTAAAAAGTGAAATTTACAAAATTCGATTCATAACTTTCACTGCTATTGCTTCCCATTATTCATTGTGACTTCACGTAAACGTGTATGAATCATTTCTCTGATGTGGTACCGGAAACAATTATATTTCGGACGTCTTCTTGTCCAATCAACGTGTACAATCATCAATCTCATCACTTTGTATTTTTTGGGTTCGCGTTCCACTTTGTTAGAAAATTCATCACTTCGAAATTCAAAATTTTCCATGATAATTCAATAATGAATTTATCCTAAAAGAGAAATCAATTAAATAAATTGTGAAGTTCCCGCTATCAATTTTTACACTGTTTTTATATTATCATCTTTTATTTCTCAACGAAAGAGTATATTATTGTGATTCATATGTATATATATGGCAATGATGAAAGTGTCTAGGAAAGTTTGTCAACAGGAGGATTCATCATATGCATGTGATGGTTTTCTCTCCATGTATCTCACAACTCAAATATAATTAATAAGTCAATGCAACCATGAGAAATTCATAATGTGGCTTTGTGTACATATCACTGTGGACACGTAAAATTGTTTCTGAACTCTATATGTAATGTAGAATCTTGCCATGAGATGTTCTTCATTTCATTTTTCATTTTTCTGTTCTCCATTGTGTCCTTTTTGTCTTCCCATTTTGTTTTCCTTTTCAATCAAGTAATGAAGCGCGATGTGTTTCCCATACACATCGAACCAACTGCATATAATTACATTCATAATTATGAAGACACACGCATATAATTATGAATGTTAGGTTCTATTCCATTACTTGAGCTTATACGATATATAACACAACGACCGAAGAGAGAATATACAATAATAGATGTAATGACAGTAGTATGTGACCTGAAAAACTTCTGATTAGAGAGATTGCAATTCAATACAGTACGGTGAATTAATCAATTGTTGCGCCCAACAGAAAAGGGTCGGTTGACATGATAACAAATGTTTTAGTGTTACATAAAAAAAAAAATGTCAACAGATGTTGGGGAAATGGCTGAACAAGTTTCAATTATACTGAGAGAGAAGTTATTCGTATTCAATGAGATATGTGGCTGTTACATTTTATATTTGGATCCATTCGAATATCTATGTTTTTTGAATATAGATGTATATATATATATATGGAACTTGTACAATTATCCATAATTTACCGGATACCGAATCTCGTAGTTTGCAGGAGTAAATTATCTGAGTATCGTTTCTGTCGTTGTATCATGTACTGCACAATCAATGATGAACACCTCTGAATACACTATAAGTAAAATTACCAGATGTAAATAAGTATGAAAAAAAGAAGGTAGTTGATGTGCAGTATATAGTGTATTATTTGTCGGGAGGAAAAGTGATTCTCCTCTCACGCATGAGGCAACTTGACAAATATAATATACTCTTGTGGATGTGGTAATGGAGTCGGAATTCATGCGTGAAGAAATGGAGATTTGTATCGAAAAATAAAATTAAAAATAAAACGTCATGATATACAGATTTCTATCATTATACGACAATGAAATTTGATTTATTTATCATAGTAACGAACAATATCATACATAGTGGTTTATGAAAATATTGACAATGGATGCCAATTCTTGTAATACTCACTTGTAAACATATTTTCTTTCGTACAATTTCGAAATATCAAATGGAATTTTGCATCATTCACGAATGGTAAAATGGATAAATATTTCACTGTGTATTTGTTTGAAATCGGTTCAACGTCCAGGTCAGTGAATGGATTCGCCGCCAGATATAAAGTATAGTAGCTTCCTCCATTAATGCTCGAGGCTGAAAAGAGAGTGGAGATTAATGGGCGCTTCAGACTAATATCATGGATTGTCGGAGCAATCGAGCCATTTTACAATCCTCAATTAACATTACAATTTTTACCTAACTTCCCACAATAATTATTTTTTCCTTCTTTTTCCATAACATACATTCATTCCTTATAAATTGCATATATATATATATATATATATATATATATATATATTTCAATACAGTATCAGTGCTCCATTCAATGAAACATAAACGTGACGCATACTTTTATCTTCAACATTTCGAATCTATATACGACATCATGGCTGTACATGTTTATATCTGGCGGGATTTTCCAATTTGCATTTATTTCAAAAATATTGTTGTCAAAATACACAGTGACAATGCTATATTTTGAGAGTAAAAAACACAAATCTTAACTAAATCAAATACAATCTGCAAACAATAGCCGATGAAGAAAACAAATTGAAGTGCTGGATGAAAAATTTCACTGGAATATGGTTTTTTCTATTTTTTATTTTCAAATTACTCTTGCTGGCACAAAAGGAAATTGCATCATATTTTTTCAAGATATTACTGATGCGAACGTAGTAGTAAAAACTGTTGGTACGAGATCTTCACTCTAGATAATATTCGCTGCCTTCCGAAATATAAAATCATAAAGTTTGCATGATTTTCGTGCGAATTTACCCCGGTCTCTCGGTATTGTTTTCGCGCCGCGGCATCAAAATACACAGCGATACTTGCGCATTTCACTGTGCATATGGACATATCCATATACAAAATATATATACGTATAAATAACTTTCTACCGTGTTTATCCCTTCGTTGCATACATACAGGCGTCAATTCGCTTTTAATGTTATATTCTCCAATGCAGATTCGTGCGCATCGTCATACAGTGCGCTTCTATTATTATTAAATAACATTTCGAATTAAATTATTGATGAATACGTTGGGAAACTTGAGTAAAGTGAAAGTATAATATCAGCAGATAACAATAACAACGGTAAAAATTACAGAACATCGAATTAAGATAGCTTCTACGATGAACTTAATTTATATCTTATATACAATATAGTACATTGCGGAAGAATGAAAAATGTATGATGAGAAATATTAGTGAAATACAATTTTTTATGCAGCACAAATATATAATGCATATTATATATATCAAATAAAAAATTTGCAATGAATTAATATTGAGTTTGATCGTTGAAACGTCAAAAAATAGGCATGAGTAAATTCTCCCATATGTTCATTGATCTAATTATCTTCTTGAATTTATTCAACTCATGTTACTTCACCCATAGTATTCTACGGTCATCGTTTGGATGATGATCTGGAATAAAGTAAAATCTTGTAGTTCTCATCGTCATGAAAACGGCTTTTACTTTCTCGCTGTTAGCCGGAAATAAACTGACTTGAAATCTTTCACAATTTATATAAGCGAGCACGCGCACCATCTTTGCAGAATATCTTATACACATATCAAGCTTAGTCAACAACAACACACACACTCGCATGCATGTATGCATGCATCATATATACATACATACAGGATTCGTGGGGCTGCTGCTGGTGAAGCTAGTGCTCTTTGCGAAGAGAGAAACTCACTCTCAGTTGCGTACAGCACGAATTAACCGTTCTGAATAATGAAGCCGAGTGACCTGAGGGGTCAGTCCTCTCTTCAATTCGGTGAATCGTCGTTATTTTATTTTTGGTTAATATAATAAAGATGAAAAATAAGAAATAAAAGAAATAAAACACGAAAAGATACATTTACATTAACCTGTATATTCCCATTCATTATTACTGGCTAAAGTTATAATACAATTTTACGATAAATGTTTGGATTCAATTATTTAAGTTTCAGGCACATCCAACCCCGGATCATCGGCCACGTCTATCATCAGTACAACAGCAACAAATTCTCAATGATGTTCAACAACATCAGCCACGTTTCAACTTCGCGGATTCTCAAATAATCGATTTCCCTTCGGGACAATCGCATGTCAATTCAAAAATGTCTGGTGTAACGAGTGCTTTCTCATCATTAGCTAAATATCGAGTGGACCGAACGAAACAACAACCACAACGCACTGAACAATCATTTCTCCAAGCTGCACAAACTCAATATCAATTTCCAAATCGTCAAAACTATTTAACCACCGTTTCCATGAATCCATTCCACACATTCCAAACAGATTTACAAGATGGTACATTTTTAAATACCAAACAACAACTTAATTTTTACAATGATCAGCCATCAAGCCTGCAACTACAAACGTTTTACGAGAAGCAACG
Source organism: Zele albiditarsus (assembly GCA_958496275.1). Taxonomy (NCBI): domain Eukaryota; kingdom Metazoa; phylum Arthropoda; class Insecta; order Hymenoptera; family Braconidae; genus Zele; species Zele albiditarsus. The sequence continues at coordinate 10,414,668 of OY292415.1, forward strand.
GGAGTTGGAGCTATTACGAAAGCAGCGAGAGGAATTGATTACTGAGCAGCATGAATTAAGGAGACAGCAGGAGCTGCTGCAATTTCAGCGTCTTCGTGCCCAGATATCAACAACACCTAAATCAATCACAACGATAACAACAACGACAACAACACCAAGAACAATAACGACTGAACAATCAACTACTCAATTCCCCATTCTGGTAGCATCGCCAACCGCCCGTAGAATTACCCCAGCAGAATCGGAAATTTTTCTCAAAGCCATTGCAACTCATCAGAAAAAATTCACAGCTACGACAAGCAAACCACTCATCACTCTATCCTCTATCACAATTGATCCAACGCAACAAGAACAAAATAAAGAAGAGAATCAGCATCCTCAAGAGATTCCTAAAGATCTTCTATCTCTCATTCGGGCGCAAAATTCTCAACTTCTAGGAAATGATGAAAGCAAACCACAAATAAAGATTATTTATCAAACAGAAAAGCCGTCGACACTACAAAAATCACTTGGTAGCAAAAACAAAAGTTTTGATAAAGATCATGTGTTACGACAATTAAAAATTGCACTTACGGAAAACGTCGGTGATGGTAAAAATATAACAACGCGCGATTTAATTCTACCGAATGGAAGGAAACTTCAGGTTATTCGCGCACCCAATGGTTTATCATCAATAATTCCGAATGAAGGTTCAAGTCAATTTCAAACGGTAACGCAAGCTCTAGATGCAACATCAACTCCGTCCACAACCACTATAAAACCCGTAAAAAGTATTCTGGAAGAATTAACCAAAGGTGTACTGCCACCTGGCACAGACTTTGAAGTGCTCAGGCATAAAGCTGATGGTAAGCTTGAGGAAATAGGCAAAGCACCAATTCAAAATCAACCAGGGAAAAAAGTCACGTTTGTAGTTCTTGAAGAACAACCTGATGGTAGTTATAAGGTTCAAGGGGTCAAAGGGAATGGTGGCAAAGATTCGGGCAATGATGTTGAATCAATTGTGGAGAGAATTAAAAAAGGAGAATTGAAATTACCGCCATCGAGTACAAAAAATATTCATACGAATAAAACAACTGCTGTACAATTTACTGCAATCAAATCGACGACTACTAGATATGTAGAGCCATTTATTACTACAAAGTTATCGCTCAAGTAAGTACAATTATTTTTATTCATTCATATAAACCGTGCACTAGAATAATCCCGCGATCAATTGATTTAGATCTATTATCAAATATATATACATGTATTTTTTAGTGAATCATCAGACGATTATTCATCTTTTGTAACCGTCACACCTAACTCCATGTCTCTATCTTCAGAGAATTACGCAACATCAGCATCAAGTCCAGCAGCCAATATCTATAATTCATTCTCCACTTTCAATCCAACAAATTCCAGACCCACTTCGCCAAGTATTCGAATTGGCTCATCCTCACATCAGCCATTGAGAAATCATTTCATTCCAACAATGGCGCCAGTCGATGAAATTATAAGTTCATCCACAGCGCCATCATTTACTCCAACTCTTTCACCACATTCAGCGTCCTACAGTCACTTTTCAACGAGCACAGGAAATCCCGTATCCATCTCCACAACTCCCAGAGTTTACACTACGACAATTGGAGCAATTAATAATGCAGCATCGGAGAATTTAATAAATGAAGACTTTCAAGGAAGAAATACGGGGAATAATGTTGATAATTCAATTAATCAATTCACCAATGTAGGTGATACAATGGCGGATCGTCTGAGAAGAGAGGGATTGTTCGCTATGTCCAAATATCTCAGACAATCTGGATTAGACACAGTTCTCAATGAAACCGGTAAGCTTCCATTTTTTTAAATCAATGTTAGAAACAAAACATCAATGACAAATCATTCTCTTCATCACGATGTTCCACGAAATAAAAGAAAAATGCATTGATTGCTGACAGTGTGATGAAGCCTTTTTATAATTCCACATATTTTTCCTTATGTGTGTATAATTGTGTCGACAATTGTGAATAGAGAAGACCCTCCGTGTTTTATTCATTAACAATAAATTACTATATGCATGTGCAGTAATTACAAAAAATTTCCACTTGTACTCGATGCTAATTATTTAGTTCCCACGCGTTTTTTCGTTTTTTTTTTTTTTTTCTTTCTTTTTCTATCCTTCTCTCTCTACCGTTATGAAACCTGTGGGAAGTCGTTCAATTGTTCGAACACGGTATTGAGCCAAAATAATATATTCTCGCTTTACAAATAATATACTCAATAATATAAACAGAAATTCAAATGCGGAAAAACCTCCAAGGATGAAACTTATTTGTCAATCTGCTGTAAGATTTCACGATATATTTACAAAACTTCGCATGAAAATTATATTACACACGCATAAATATATACATACATGTAAATACGTTATTGATTTTGAAGGAATGAAATCATTTTTAAGGTCCATACACCATTTTTGTTCCAACTGACAAAGCCTTTAGAGCATTGTTAGTCCAATTGGGTGGACCTGAAAAAGCAGAACAAAAATTCAGAGAAAATCCTCGATTATTGAGTGGAGTAAGTGCATGGAATTGATGTTAATATACAGCAATTATCAATTATCACATATTACTTTCACATCTTTTTCAGCTTCTGCTTCATCATGTAATTCCGGGAGCTTTCAGATCCGACTCCCTTCAAGAGGAAATGACTGGTGTCAGTCTTGCGGGAACACAGTTGCGTGTCAACGTCTATGACATGCACGACCACGAGTGGAACGATGTCAAAGTAACTAAAAGAAAAAAATTAGAATGAAACTAAACATTACGACAATAAGCTGTAATGAACATACTCATTTCAAGTTGAAAAAAATTTTCACGGCGCTATTATAATATTATTAATTGTTTTTCATCTAGATCACGACGATTAATGGAGCGAAAATATCACCCAGTAAACGAGATGTTGAAATACCTCAAGGTATTGCTCATGCAGTTGATCGTGTCTTGTTTCCACTTCCGGTTGGAGATTTGATACAAACCCTTGCGGCTGATCGTGAACAAAGATTCATAACTTTCTTGAAGATTCTTCACGCATCTGACATGGAGAAAACTCTTGCTGGTAAATATTCATTCTTGTAAAAACCGTCTCCTCCCCAGCATGTATTCTGATTCCGGACATCATTCTGCATTAGATTATTCGTAAAGTTTATTTTCATCGCGGAATTAAGTGATAGCACGCTATTAAAACTCGCACCGATTTTTTCATATGTTGTCATGAGTACAGTGGGACCTCATATTGTCACTCCAAATCGGGATTTTCATTGATTCGTGATGTGTCACTTGGGAGTAATTGGATTTTTTATTATTTTCATTCCATAATTCAGTTTTTTCTATCTTAACTGTTTTGGTTTTGATTTTTGAGTCGAATTAATGAATTAACAAATTAGTTATATGATGTGAAGGTACAAAAACATTCACGGTGTTTGCGCCAACGGACGCGGCATTTGCAGCGGCGACTGCGCAAAACGGAAGGCCAGTGTGGTCAGAGGTTGACGGCGCGGAAACAGCAAAAGCGATAGCATCAAGACACATAATGCCCACTACACTTTATACAGCAGGAATGAGATATTATCATCAAAAGGACACGCTCCAGCCAAAATTTCTGCTCAAAATTCAAAAAAATGGTGGTAATATAACTTTTCATGTCCAAATATTATTCACTGCATTCCTACAACGCTATACGATGTAATTTTACATCATTCTCTCTGTCAACACTTCCTTTCATATAGTAAATTCATTAGGAAAGACATTCATATATTTCATCGATAATTCAAACTGCATCTAATAATGTGATGAGGAGTATTTGTCGTACGTCTGCCACTTCAAACATATGTTACTTATTTATTTATTTATTTTTTCTTTCCATTTCTCCAACGAGAATGTTGCACAAATGACCGATAGATCATAGACAAATTAGTGATTATATATGAATGGAAGTTTAGGGAATGGCGAGAACTATTTTCATGTATGGACTGATCCAAAGGGTGCGACTTAATTACTCTATCCATCCATATGTGTTGCGAATTAAAAATTGCATGTAATTTATTGACAGTGTAGTGTATGATAAACGAACCGATGAGGTTATTATTCAGTATATGAGTGTGTAACCGAGAAAATTTAGTCACCACCACTACTCAAATTTTCACGGCACAACTTGAAAAAAATGGTGAACGAAATAAGAATATATAACGTAATTCAATTATGACTATTATAACAATACAAGTGTGTGATAAACCGTCGATACGTTATTTGCTATATTTTACTTCTTTTTTCCTTTTTTTTTTTCTTCAACCAGTGGCTACAGCTTGTACGGATGTGAAGTAAGACATTGTTGTTGCCACAAACTGTAATTAATCATTTAATATTTTTACAAATAGACTTCTTCATTGTGCCTAGGGTCCGTAAGTTTTTTTTTCCTCAGAATACGCACTAGAACTTACAGATGCGTAATTTTCCAATCGGAGTGGACTCAAGTTACCGGCTCGTAATTTTAACGGCACGTTGCTTCTCATTATCATCAGCGTAATGGTTTTACGATGTTTTGCATCGAGAAATTCCCAGCCACTGCTATAGGCAGCTGACCCCACCGCAAACGCCTCATTAAACGTTTCATGGAAATTATTATATCACTCAAATTTGTTTTTCAATCACCAACGCATACAACTTTATAATCCAAACTTGTCTCTGGTGCACCAATGCGTACTCACTTCTTCAGCTAGAATATCTCCTGGCAGATAATAGAAAAGCAATTGCTCAGCGAAATAAATAGCGAGTAGCAAAAAAAGAATGGCATAACTCGATTTCGCTGAAGCCTATAGAGAGAAAACAAAATATAAAGGAATGATTTATTAAATTACAAATTAGTTACGTCTTGGAATAGTGTGTCGATGTTATATTTTGTGATGGATGATGAGTAAAACACCTACGCTTGTGAGTTGTAAGCCAGCACAACAGATAGCAACCACAGCGGCAAGGAAAAGTAAAAATACAATATTTGTGTATGCTCCATTGATGAATTCTACATCTCTGTATAAAATGTTGTGGAAAAAATGAGTAATGATTAGTATTTTCATTTCTTAACGGGGATACACGCTACTTTAATGGGCCAAGAAAGCGTCATTTAACGTTGAGGTCAATTGAAATAAATCGTCAATGACGGTGGCTGAACAGTATTCGAATTAGTATATATATAAACAAAAAAATATATATATTCGCATGCTGTAGTCAATTGAAGTTAAAGTTGGGAATTGAAATTTCTCTAAATTCCAATTTGTTGATGCAATCAATGATGGTTTTCGAGAGAAGGATCGGAGTTTCAAATAATAAACTTGATGAAAATGGCCGGGAAAATCGAAATGCTTTAGATATAAAAATTTTCACTACACACAACGCTACTTGTGTGAAATGACGATGGATGATTCTCGGATAATCCAACCCAATCAGATAATTAGTAATCAACATATCAATACCACTGTATTGGAAAACGGACGTTTCGAAAATAAAAAAAAAAGGACAAATCGAATGATTTAGTATGGAATTTAGTGCGGTACATTTAGCAGAGTTGAATACAAAATTGAGTGTATATACTGTTGGGAGTATTGACTTTCAGAAAGAGACAAAATGAGTTAACTACTATATCTATGTTTTTGAAATCACGCACGGGTGTTCCCCCTAAAAGCAAACGAAGAAATGAAGAAATTACCTGAGAACTTTACTATGTATTTTAACAAACGACGAAATAAATTTGTTCATTTCCTTCTCATCGCGCACAACACGGTCCGATGAAAATTCAATCAATCTCTCTCGTACAACCCTTAATCGCGCACAACAATGACAAATTGACCATACATAAGTGAATTCAGTAGCATTGGCGTTTGTCAATAAAAGTGTCCCAATCACTTCATGACTATACGAAATGAAATAGAGGGTTGTTGAATTGCACCAGTCCCACGGATAATATACTGCAAATGGAAGAACTTTTTCCGTTGTAAATGACGGATAACTGAGATAACCAAGAGAAAGAACTAGACAAACACAATGTAATGAACCACAAGCTATGATGGCAGTTCTTGCGAATTCTTGAAAATATTTATATTCATCACACCCATCATTGTTGACACAATCTTCAATAGATTGAGCCAAATATTCGAGTCTGTATCGTTGATATCTATACAGGCATATTTTTCCAAAAGAAATGTAGAGTCCCATCTAAAAGTAAAATTCGGTCCTCATATTATATTCTTATATTATTGACAACATATACGCACCATTGGCCCGATGCTTTCAGCCGCAGCGATAAAATCAGTAAAAGTCATATAACACATGGCAGTCATACCGATTATTTGGTATAACGTGCTGATAGAAATAATATACAATTGAAAATCATTCATTATTCGTGTAAATAGTGAATTATCATTGAGTATTGGCCAAAGTGCCAGGAGCTTCAGAAGCATTTTTGTAAACCACCAATAAACATTCAATCGCTTCGTTCCAGTCTGCTTCATTCTTATTAACTATAAATTTTGTATAAACGTAATTGTACTTCAGAAATTGATTGTTTTGCGTGAAAATGAAGTAGAAATTAATAAATAAATAATGAGTTTAATTAATTGTCATTTCGTCTGATTAATGCCATTACTTTCACTCACATATTTCCGTTTGAACACACGTCACAAGCGATACGATTTTAAATTCGCGTGCTGGAGGTTGCACTGATAAATTTGGACGTTTTTTTGCTCAACTTATACGATGAGCACCAATCTCATTGGCGTCCGCGTGAACAATATAAGAATATTTCATAGCAAGTTTTTTTCCTCGTGTGTTATTTTTACTTCACCTGCATAAAGTATTCCTGTATTTGTCTTACATCCATACAGTTTATCATGAATAATAAATTGCGAACAATTGACGTTAGATCGAAGGAAGAGAAAATTGGTGCAATTGTCAGCAACGGGAATTCCCACGACTCCACTACTATATCATTATTCCTATTTCCTCAAGTTCTTTTTTTCATATTGAACTCTCATACATATACATATTGTGAATGCCACATTATATTCCTCGCTGTCCTCTCTGCTCTTGCAAACACCTATCATATCCTATCTATTATTTTGAATAAAGCATTTTATGAGAATCTATACCCCCTCACCATTTTCAGTAAGTGCAGTGCATATATGGAGTAATTTTTTTTTCTTTTTTAGGACGTATTCGTGTCAATGAAGCTCAAGTTTCAACTAACAATGTTCCTGCTACCAATGGTGTGATTCACGCAATTGATGCAGTACTCTAATGAACTCATTATAAGGGAATATCGAATAAATATCGACAAATATCAATGGAGTGGGAAAAATGAGAAAAAAAAAAAACAATTTTGAGATTACGGAAATTTGTATGTCTCTTTTATTCATCAAAATAGAAGAATTTATATGAAGTAATGCCATAAATCAACGAGCAACGTGGAAGTATGTGAAATAAAATCGCACATGACCGATTAATTTCGCGCATCTTGATAAATCAATACAGAATTAGTATGCATGCGATGGAGGGAGAAGAATTTGATTTCTAAAGTAAAATTGAAGGTGGCCGAATTGAAATTGATTGACAATTTCTTAAAGTTTTGATGTTGATTTTTTTTTTTTTTTTTTTCTATCGAACCACGCGGATATATCAAATTTATAGGTGAATTATATTTTTTATGATGATAATTGTGAAGTTGATAACTAATTGTCGTTCTCCAATCGAACAAAAGCAAATTTTGTAATTTATATCCGGCATACGATTAACTATTAACCACACAATTAATTTGTTTCGTATTTTGTTTTTCCCCGTATATGTATAATACAATGGGTGAATTGATTTATTCGATTTTATTGTCCTACTTGTGAATATAGTTGTATTACTTTAATGAGAATAAATGTACAGAATTTCCTACGTAAAAACTTATTTTTTTGCACACATACAATTTCCTGTTTGATGATGTATATCAGCTGTCCAGCAACTCACAATTATAGCCATTGGTAGTGTCTGCAAAGTTGAATATTGCATGTTGCAGGGAATTGCTAAATTTTTACAATAACCCTTCTTACGTGTTGGAATAATATCTCTCGAAGAAGTAGTTTCGTCAAATTCCCTGTGAACTGTATTGGAATTTTCATCTTTCGTAAAATTAAACTATCTTGGGAAAACTACAACTGAAAATATTCCCTAAAATCGATTGAATGTCGTCGCATCATATCTAACTGACTATATTATAATTCATATGAATTGTCTATTAGAAAGAAAAAAAAAAAAAAAAAAAAAAAGGCGAAAAGGAAATGGGTAATATGATGGCACGGAAGTTTTAAAAATTTGTCTTGTATTTTTTGATTTCCACCATGATATGATGAATATTTGTAAGCTGTGTTCGTGCATTTGCAGGTAAAATTTTGTGCAATCGATGATAATACGAGACTAATTGGGTCATCGTTCGTTGAACCAGTGCCGCTCCCAGTACGAGATTCGGAAATGATTTCAGTACTTCGCTATTTATCTCCTCCAATGATCGTTTCCAATTGTTAGTAAAAGATTGAACAAGATCGAACGCACGAGCCTCCTGTCGTTTCAGATCATTGATTTGGCCTTTTTCTAAAAGTGTTTCAGATTCCTTAACCAATTGAATAATGCCGCCAAAATGTGGTGATAAAACTTCTTCAATGTACTCCAGAGATCTGGCTGCCAATTGTTCTTTGAAACTCTCCATTTCTTTAGAATTATCGCGGGTCCTCTCCTGAAAATTATACGAATATAGTATGTTTGTTTTGTATTGATGATGAGATGATTTGTTTTTGCATGCTTTTCTTTTTTATTTGTGTCATAATGGAAAAATTTACCACCAAAACGCCCAGTACTAAATCGTAATTGTTGATGAGAAAGACAAGTTGGTGCGTTCGGATTGGAAAAATTGCGGCCATCCGTAGCAAAAAACACTGAACAGCTTCGCGAAGTTCAGCAAGCAACTGATTTGCACCTTCGCACGGAAATCCTTCACTTACACCCACCATTGCTGCGCTAAATTCCGCGTATCGTCTAGTGATCTGCAATAATAATAATAATAATTTAGTGCACATGGAAATTATTATAAGCTGTCGGTGTTTATTATTAATATTTCACTTACGTAATGAGGACCAGTTTCTTTATTGAATTTAATTGGATCGCAGTCTTTTATGCTTTGAATATTCATACTGAATACATGATAAAATCTGCAGATGAATGATTTTGTGAAAAAAAAAAATTTATTCGATCGCAGTCAACGCGTTATAGTTGAAGAAATATATATGGGGGCGGGGAGGAATACCTTGGCCAAATAATCGATGTAAAATTGTCCCAATATTTATCGAGCGCCGGTACAGCTCTTTTATGACAAATCATTTGATATCGCATAACAAGATGTAAACATAAGAACAGAGCAATTGTGTCATAACAATCGTCGACAAATGAGTGGAGATTTTTTATCATTGTGGTCAATGTACTACCCATAACCTGTTTGTATAATTGAAAAATAACGCAATATTTAATGATGAAATGCATTTATACAAATGTTGTTTGTTCATTGATATTAGATTTTTTTTGTTTTTTTTCTTTTTCTCCATCACCTGATTAAAAATATCCATTGCCTGAACACCGCGAACTTTGAAAAATTCTGCCAGGAATAAATATTCACGGCACGCATTGTCAACCAATGCGTATTGTTCACTCCGAAATAAAGATTCATAGTGGTACTGTTGAAGAAGAATGATTATTTATATATGTGATATTATTGGATATATATATATATATATATGAAATTTAGGAGAGATTGGGGGAGGTTTACCCGCGTCTTTGAGGCAGTGTGAGGAACGATTATTGAGTCTTCTAATTGAGATGCAAGTACGTCGCCTCTAGCTCCAATTGAAAAAACTGTTCCTCTGTGTCTCAATGTTGTTTTATGAAAAATTCCGCGTCCAGCTGTGTCCTCAACGCCCATTAAATCGTCCTTGGTTGGTTTCTCTTCAAACTAAATGGGATGAAATAAATGAATGGCGTATGATAATCTCACTGATTGTTAAATATTATATGATATGTTATTGAATTGTTTGTCGACCTGTAATTTCATAAGTCTGGATGAATAAGACTTGAAATAGGAGTAATATATTTTACTCATAGTGTTGACATATTCAGCACAAATTTCTTCAGCAACATTTCTCTCATTAGCAAGAACAAATTGGAAAAAAAATTGATATTTGAGCATATTATTTTGCGGTACTTGATAATTAGTCATGGGTTTACGAAATTTATATATTTGCTCCAATAAATAAGTTCGTATTTTGGCCATTGCTTTTATCTTCAATTTATCAATAATATCTTTAACATCTATACACGATTTAGCCTCTATAAAGCTTTGCTCCTTCATAAAATTGATTTTGTGATTGAGATTTTGAAGATGTGTTGGAAATTCCTTGTCTGTTACTGCGCTATCTATTATTCCACTGGCAATGATAAAAATAGTTGATTATAAATTGTTTGGTATTTTGATATGTAATAAATAAATAAATAAATAAGTGAGAAGGGTGTTGTTACATTATGAGTGTCTCTGATACAGTCATCTCTTCGATAAATAGAGTCAATGGAGCTCTGATAGATTGACGATTGGACAATTGTTTGCTCATTGCCACAGATCGTTTTTGCAAATTTAATATTTCCGTGCTGATACTTCCAAGGTCTGTTTGGAATCCAATTAACATTGACTCCATGGTCTGAATGAAAATGGAATATTGTGTTGAATGTTTGTTTGGAATGATGAAACGTAAAAGCTAATGAATGGTATTGTAACCTCTAAAATATTGTCACATGCGGCAATTTGATTGTGTAAACTGGCAATATTGTGGCTCTCTTTAATATAATCTTGAATAGATTTATTTTCAACTTGTTTCAATTCTTGTTCAATTTGTCGTGAATACTGACGTAAATCAGTGCCAGATTTTAAGACCTCCTGAACAAAATGTTGTTCGAGGTGTTGTGGCAATTGTGCCTGACTGTCGTCAAATATCTCACTCTCCAAGGACATGTTGAACATTTTTAGTTGTTTTCACTAGGTGGAAAAATGTCTATTTGAAATTGTTGAACAAATATTTCCTATTGACTTATTACCGGCGATTAATTAATGATTAATCAATGATTGATTAATGATTGAGTGTGAGGTGGCGAGTTACTACGCCATTGTGGAATTAGCTATCGTCCATCATTGTTGTTGTGCACATGCGTAAAACACGATATTGCATGTGACGAAAATATGAATTTGTGACGAGTTTAATGATTACGGTTCGGCGATGAATAAATTGGATTATTATGTTTATTTTGGCGGCACGTATTTTTGGACGTTGTGAGATTGTACGGAAAATGGTGGGTGGGGGGCAGTACGTGAAGTTTACTTGCCAGTGCTCTACTGTTAATAGCTCAATTTGAAAAGAATGTATCGGTGAGAAGACTATGGCCCAGTTTTTTTAAGGATAAACCTAGTTAGTTAAATGGCGAGGTTTAAGTTAAGTTCCCCCACTTTGAGTCCCTTCGTCCGAGTCCGTCGGAATATAGATATTGCCTAACGGATGAGACTGAGCGGAACGGTGTGTAGAGTAGAATGAGGCTGTGCTGTAGATGTCGTGAAGGTAGTTGTTCTGAGCGCGAAGATATTGGAAAGATTGAATATAGTATGACTCTTGTTAACCTTTAGTGTCGCTAGAAGATAGTACTACCAGAGATAAGTAGTATCTGTTAATCCGTGGTACTACAGCACGAGTACTGGTTGCTAGTAGTTTGGGGGGGGGGGGGGGGGGTGGCCCCTCGATGGTTGTATTGTAGTACGCCAACCGGTAGCTATAAGTTTTGCAAATGTTGACGTTCTCTTAGCGCATAGTTAACGTTCTGCCCCCCCGCCGAATACCAAACTATAGTACGCCGTGAAACCCTCGAATTCCACCCAAAGCGGCGACTACACGTGTGACGTCACCGCAAATACGTCACCCATGCTAAATTTAAACAAATGTTTTGTTTTACGAACGGAGACAGGACCCCGAAATGGCCGAACTATAGTACGATTGCACCGCTTCAACCCCATCCAAAACGGCGATCTCCCGTGTGACGTCACTCCAAATACGTTACCCATGTTAAATATCTATCCCAGCGGGTCGTCAGCACAAATAAATAAAAATGTGACACAAGAGTACGACCAAGCGAAACATAGATGTTTACGTGTTTTAGGGGGGGGGGTGCGGACCCCCAAAATGGCCGAACTATAGCACGAAGCGGAATCACCTAATACCACCCCAAACGACGAATTCCCTCATGCCGTCACAGCAAATACGTCACCCATGTTAAATTTCTATCCCACCCGACCATCAGACCGAACCTGCAGAATATCACAAAAGAGTACGATAAAGTGACAGAACTTTTGTTTACGTTTTTGAAGGGGGGGTGGGGTGGGGGCGGCCCCCAAAAATGGCCGAACCATAGTACGAAGAGAGGCCCAAGAATTCCACCCCAAATGGCTATTTCCCGAGTGACGTCACCGCAATACGTCACCCACGTTAAATTTCTATTCCACCCGACCATCAGACCGAACCTACAGAATATCGCAAAAGAGCACGATAAAGTGACAGATCTTTTGTTTACGTTTTGTTTACGTTTTGTTTACGTTTTGTTTACGTTTTGTTTATGTTGAAGACATTCTTGAGACACCAGGATAACAATTTTCAAAATTTTTGTTGCGTCTCGACAACGTCTTCGACGCTGTCGAGACGCATTAAGACACTAGGATAACAATTTTCAAAATTTTTGTTGCGTCTCGACAGCGTCTTCGACGCTGTCGAGACGCATTAAGACACTAGGATAACAATTTTTAAAATTTTCGTTGCGTCTCGACAGCGTCTTCGACGCTGTCGAGACGCATTAAGACACTAGGATAACAATTTTCAAAATTTTTGTTGCGTCTCGACAGCGTCTTCGACGCTGTCGAGACGCATTAAGACACTAGGATAATAATTTTCGAAATTTTTGTTGCGTCTCGACAGCGTCTTCGACGCTGTCGAGACGCATTAAGACACTAGGATAACAATTTTTAAAATTATTGTTGCGTCTCGACAGCGTCTTCGACGCTGTCGAGACGCATTAAGACACTAGGATAACAATTTTCAAAATTTTTGTTGCGTCTCGACAGCGTCTTCGACGCTGTCGAGACGCATTAAGACACTAGGATAACAATTTTTAAAATTTTCGTTGCGTCTCGACAGCGTCTTCGACGCTGTCGAGACGCATTAAGACACTAGGATAATAATTTTCGAAATTTTTGTTGCGTCTCGACAGCGTCTTCGACGCTGTCGAGACGCATTAAGATACTAGGATAACAATTTTCAAAATTTTTGTTGCGTCTCGACAGCGTCTTCGACGCTGTCGAGACGCATCAAGACACTAGGATAACAATTTTCAAAATTTTTGTTGCGTCTCGACAGCGTCTTCGACGCTGTCGAGACGCATTAAGACACTAGGATAATAATTTTCGAAATTTTTGTTGCGTCTCGACAGCGTCTTCGACGCTGTCGAGACGCATTAAGACACTAGGATAACAATTTTTAAAATTATTGTTGCGTCTCGACAGCGTCTTCGACGCTGTCGAGACGCATTAAGACACTAGGATAATAATTTTCGAAATTTTTGTTGCGTCTCGACAGCGTCTTCGACGCTGTCGAGACGCATTAAGATACTAGGATAACAATTTTCAAAATTTTTGTTGCGTCTCGACAGCGTCTTCGACGCTGTCGAGACGCATTAAGACACTAGGATAACAATTTTCAAAATTTTTGTTGCGTCTCGACAGCGTCTTCGACGCTGTCGAGACGCATTAAGACACTAGGATAATAATTTTCGAAATTTTTGTTGCGTCTCGACAGCGTCTTCGACGCTGTCGAGACGCATTAAGACACTAGGATAACAATTTTTAAAATTATTGTTGCGTCTCGACAGCGTCTTCGACGCTGTCGAGACGCATTAAGACACTAGGATAACAATTTTCAAAATTTTTGTTGCGTCTCGACAGCGTCTTCGACGCTGTCGAGACGCATTAAGACACTAGGATAAAAATTTTCAAAATTTTTGTTGCGTCTCGACAGCGTCTTCGACGCTGTCGAGACGCATTAAGACACTAGGATAACAATTTTTAAAATTTTTGTTGCGTCTCGACAGCGTCTTCGACGCTGTCGAGACGCATTAAGATACTAGGATAACAATTTTCAAAATTTTTGTTGCGTCTCGACAGCGTCTTCGACGCTGTCGAGACGCATTAAGACACTAGGATAAAAATTTTCAAAATTTTTGTTGCGTCTCGACAGCGTCTTCGACGCTGTCGAGACGCATTAAGATACTAGGATAACAATTTTCAAAATTTTTGTTGCGTCTCGACAGCGTCTTCGACGCTGTCGAGACGCATTAAGACACTAGGATAACAATTTTTAAAATTATTGTTGCGTCTCGACAGCGTCTTCGACGCTGTCGAGACGCATTAAGACACTAGGATAACAATTTTTAAAATTTTCATTGCGTTTCGACAGCGTCTTCGACGCTGTCGAAACGCATTTAAGAATGTTGTAGTATAGTTCGATTTTTGGGTGTTTCGGCAACGTCTTCGACGTTGTCGAAACGCATTTAAGAATGTTGTAGTATAGTTCGATTTTTGGGCGTTTCGACAACGTCTTCGACGTTGTCGAAACGCATTTAAGAATGTTGTAGTATAGTTCGGTTTTGGGCGTTTCGACAACGTCTTCGACGTTGTCGAAACGCATTTAAGAATGTTGTAGTATAGTTCGATTTTTGGGCGTTTCGACAACGTCTTCGACGTTGTCGAAACGCATTTAAGAATGTCGTAGTATAGTTCGATTTGGTGTTGTAAATGTATGGAGAATGACTTCAAGTCAAAAAGTCGCAGTTGAGATAGTCGTACTATAGTACGGATTGAAGACCAGCCCGAAACCAGACCGCGCCCCCCAAACCCCATCAAGCCCCCACTATAGCACAGCAAATAATGCCAAGCACAGAAGATCGGGAAGGGAATCTCCATTAATACTTTT